>JAGWCC010000032.1:0-1200000 GCA_022651775.1 Drusus annulatus | reverse complement strand
TTTTGTTTACAACGATAACGTCAAGTGACTTGTCTCATTTGCTTCTCTATAGAGATTGTCTTGCTATTTGAATTTGCATATTCTCGCATTCCGATTGTTTATCATAAAGAAAAGGATTTAGGGAGGCAAGCTTAGATGGTTTGGAGATGTACAGCGGATGGACAGAGAGTGGAGTGCCGGAAGAATGTAATAACGAACAAGTGAATGGATTAACAAATCGGGGACTCCCCGGTAAGACGTGGCGCGTTGAAAATAAATACCGGCTCTTGACAAGACCCGAAGAGTGTGTATGAGAATGAAGCAAGAGTAGTGTATCAAGAGAAATTAATAATAATAATAATATTTGGACGATTTGTATAGCGCCGTTTTTGTGAAAAATCACCTCAAGGGCGCTGTACAGATCTTACTTTCTATCGTTACATATTAATTCCTAGTTTAAATAAGAAAATATACAGGAACATACTTACCTGGCAGGTCCCATCAGATAGACACAATTACTTAAAGTTATGATTATTATTTTTTTATTTTTTTTCCCGATTTAGGGCATGGGAGCTAAATTAAAAGAATGGACTTTCTGAATTTGTCATACAGTACAGGATTTGGTTAAAATTTGCATATCTAAAGGTGATTCGTCGAGAGACAGATTATGTTGAGATTCTTTTAATGAATTTAAGGATATGAGAGTCTGAAAAGGTAAGTTTTCAGTTTTCCGAAATTCTGTTGGACTCGTTATACATCTTAGTTCCGGAGGGAGTTTATTCCAAGCCTTCGGCCCCGAAACTCCGAAAGCGCGATCTCCAAACTTAGTATTTGGATTGCGTTTAGGTTCTATAAGCCTTCCGATAGCCAATTAGTGTGAGGTTTCATCCTCTCTGCCTACCATCGCGGATAATATCGCAATGGTTAATCTGTCCAAAGAAGCGAAGCTACCAGTCTACACTGGAGTGCTTATACCAACCCTGACGTATGGCAGTGAAGCGTGGAACCGGCAGAGGAAGGATGAAAGTAAACTGAATGCTGTAGAAATGAGATCCCAAAGGCGTATGCGCGTTAAAACCATGTATGTCCGTGTTAAAATGTGGATATTCGGAAAGAATGCAAGGCTGACGTAAGCGTAATGAATAGGATTACGAAAGAGACGCTTAGATGGTTTGGGCATGTAGAGCGAATGAACGAAGAAAGGAGTGTGAAAATAATATATGACGGAAAAATGAATGGAAGAAGAAGTCGGTGACACCCGAGGAAGACATAGCACGATCAAGTGAATCAAGTCAGAATAACAGAAGAGTATGTATGAGACGATGTATGAATGTTTATGAGGCAAGGAGTGTGTACCAAGACAGAGTTGTATGGCGGTCCGTCCTCTCTGACTACCACTTCAGGGAAACGGTGCGATGGTTAGCTAATAATTAGTTCATACCTCAACTACTCAAGCAAAACATCTGCGTCAAACTGTTGAGATTGTGAGGGCCAAGACAGAGTTGTACAGCGTTTCATCCGCTCTGCCTACCCATTCGAAGAAACGGCGTGACGGTAGTTATTACCTCAAATACTCTTCCTTGGTGCCGGTAAATGGGACACATTTGACGGAAATGTACAGCTGGAATGACCAGTATAATATATATAATATAATGTGTATGTACAGCTGGAATGTCCAGTATAATATATATATAATATAATGTGTATGTACAGCTGGAATGTCCAGTATAATATATATAATATAATGTGTATGTACAGCTGGAATGTCCAGTATAATATATATAATATAATGTGTATGTATAGCCGGTGAGATCGCTATTCGCTATGCTACCGAAAACACGACTTTATAATATCACCGACTTAAATCTATTTCCTCTCGCTCTGTTCCGTGTGTGCGTCTCTGTTCTTAGTTCGCCAATCGCCATCCGCACCGCTACCGGCAACTTCCACAAGTGAAGTTCGTCGTTTTGACGTTTTTTTTACTGTGCACCGGCGTATTTATAGGTGTATGACTTATCTTTAAATTAATTCGTTGAATAAGGAAAAGGTTATTGGATTTATTAAACGAAGATCAATCTGTCAAAGCTGCACAAACGTTTGGGAACAATTTGAGCAATAGAAGAGTTGCACCTCGGAGTAAGAATGTCTATGGAGAGAGAGCTAATTTGTTTTACCCAACCAAAACAAATTTGCGATAAATTACTTTCTTCTGGTTTTTACGTCGTATACCGTGAGAGAAAGATACAACAAAATTTTGCCAAAATTTCACACTGCTTCAAAGTATTGTAACCATGTTCTCTGACTCGTGCGTTTCCCGGGACTCCGCCCACACGCTTTGATGTGCAACTAAACTGAACATAACTTAACGGTTTTTTAGGTTATATGGTATATTTATTTTTATAATAATACAGTGAAAAAGTGGTTATACGAATAAACAAAAACATTGTGTCGACATGTGCTATGAATGGATGTATAAATACCGTAACCCTAGTATTAGCCACGCCCAGGTCCAACCGAGTCAGTAAAATCTAGTAAAAACTGACTACAGATCGATCTACAGCGTTACCTCTTGTATATTATTGCTCTAAGAATTGCACACTGAATGTTGAACATACTCCTCTTAGATGAATTAAATAATGTAGATATGCTACTGAGACAACGCGCCTGGTTGCACTAAACCAAGTCAACGAGACATACCTTCGAAACACGCTTCATATAGCTATCTCTTCCGCACATACATATTCTTTGAATGGCTATCCTTTTCATACGCGGGTGAAACATTTAGTGGTGCAACATTAGTGGTGCTACATTTTTCGTAAGATTTGTATGAATATGACGTGTCTTGTATTTTATGTCTATGGTGCCAAGACAGAGTAGTATGGCGTTCCATCTTCTCTTCCTACCCCTGCGGGACCGTTAGTTAGCACCTCAACTACCTAAAGTACTCTTTCTTGGCAAAACATCAGTGTTGATATTAATGTGTTAGACTCAGGTTGAGTCGGTTTTCAAGGCCAGCACCTTGAACTCTGTACAATTCAAGAATAAGCACGGCACATGGAACACGGAAACCCATCGCGTGTTTGGGACAACTTTACGAACTTTAGATACTAGCGGTCGAAGTAAAATTAACTTCCAAACTGTTACAGGACCCGCAGAATACGTACGAATGGGGTGGTGTAGTTTTAGATTTGATCGATTGCGCAATCTGGTGCAACCTCAGAGCCTTGGAGTAACAATGTATGGAGAGAGAGCTAATTATTTTTACCCAACCTATACAAACTTGCGATAAATCACTTCCTTCGGGTTTTTACGTCGTACACCATGAGAGAGAAAGAGACAACAAATATAATACACTGCTTATATGACTCACCTTGCTCTTAGGCTCCTGGGTCACCGCGGGACTCCGCCCACATTTTTTATTACGCCACTAAGCTTGACACAACTAAACGGTTTTTTAGGTTGTATGCTAAATTTTTGTTGATAACAATACTGTGAAAAAGTGGTTATACGATTAAACAAAAAGATTATGTCTATAATGAATGGATGTATAAATTCCCTAACCTTAGTCTTAGCCACGCCCAGGTCCGCCGAGTCCGGTAAAAATCATAAAAAACTGACTACACTGCCTTGGATAGATACCAATCTATATACTCTAAGCTCAGAGTAATAATATACTAGAGAGAGCGCTGCTGTAGTCAGCTTTTATGAGGTTTGCTGGACTCGGCTAGACCTGGGCGTGGCTAGGACTAGGGCTAGGGTATTTATACATCCATTCATATCACATGTCGACATAATGTTTTTGTTTTCGTATAACCACTTTTTTCACAGTATTGTTATAAACAAAAATATAGCAGTCATGTTCATTTATTTCGCGTATAAAAATTTGTGGGCGGAGTCAACGGAGACGCGGGACATGAAGAACATTCTAACAAAACCTTAAACCGGTGTGATAATTTGGGAGATTTTGTTGTCTCTTTCTTTCTCTTGGTGTACGACGTAAAAACCCGGAGAAAGTGATTTATCCCAAATGTGTATAGGTTGGGTAAAAATAATTAGCTCTCTCTCCATATATTGTTACTTCAAGGGTGCAACCAATCTCGCGGAAATACTACGACAGATGAAATATTTTAGGTTTTGCGCTCACCTTTTACACTAAAAATACAAAAAAATAACGTTTAAATAAAATACGTTATTTTCTAGCATTCTAATACAAACAATCCTAGAAATGATGTATCTGAAAATTTTCTATGGGTAGTTAGAAAAATGTCGGAAGTTTCCAGTGAATAAAATATTACAACTGTAATCCTTTAAATTCTATGTAAAACATACTAAAATGTCAGTAAAAGGTGCAGTTTTGAAACCAAAAAAGACATTTTTGAACGTTTGAAAACCTCAGACATTTTTCTAACTACCCAATAGAATTAACAGATTAATCATTTTGTAGTATTGTTTGTATTAGAAAGCCAAAAAGTTTATATTTTTGGGTGCTGACCCTTAAGTTACCCCCAACGACTATTTTACGAAATATATAGGGTTTTTTTATCACATACGAGGCCTGTTCAAAAAAAGGTGAATTTTGAATTTTCGCGGGCTGTGTACGTTAAAATGGAAAAAGTGCTCCAACGCACTTAAAATGTTGACTGTGGCATTCGGCGAGTCTACTTTGTCTCAAAAAAGTGTTTATAAGTGGTACAAGCGCTTTACAGAAGGCCGAGAAGATGTTAATGACGATGAGCGTCCTTGAGTTGTGGAAATACAAATCATGGATTTTATTCTTTGATCCATTTTTTTCAAAAGTAAAAAATCGAAGAACACACAAAAACGTGACTAACCTTTCCAGTTGTCAAAAACAAACCACTAATCCAAAATGGCTGATAATGCTAACATATGATAAACATATGTGTACCAACATAACAAAAAAAACGATAATCGAATGTACACAGCCCGCGAAAATTCAAAATTCACCTTTTCTTTTGAACAGGCCATGTACATAATTTGACTAATTCTATAAGCGTGAATCGGTAATTTCTACGAAATTTCGGCAATATTACTCTGAATAATATTGGATGGATAAGGAATGTCAATCTATTCAGATCTAGTCGCAGTTGAATAATAGTTTTTAACCAATTTAAAAAACATATATCCATGAATAGATTTATTTTGGACGCCCCTTACAAAATTTGTTCTCATGCCCTTGAATCTAACAATAAAAACATAAATAATTTAAATAAATACAAAAAATAATTTTGCCATTATCATTTCCTCTTTTTTTATAGTGAATACCGAAAAAGAGTCCCAATTGCTCCCAACTTGTCTAGAGACAGTGAGACTACGGCATCCCCAATTAGGGTATGTTGTGAAGCTGAAGGTGGTGCGGAGGGGAAGGAGACGGGGAAGAGGAAGGTTACGAAGTACCTGGATATTCAGATCTGGTGCCAAACACGGCTAAAGCCATTTCAAGTAAGGTTACGATTCTAAATAGTGGTCTTTCACCAGGGTGATACTCGGAGTATCTACCACTCTTGAACGTGCCACAAATATAGTACGAGTATATTTTATTTTACATTAATTAAATGTGTTATGACACATATTAATGAAATAAAATTTATTTCCACAAGCTGGGTTTGAACCCGCAACCTCTGGATTTGTAGTCGAGAAACTTGCCACTCGACCACGCAGGCCATCAACTAGAAGTAAATAATATAATTGTCTTTATCTAAAGTGACTTGCCAAGTAAGTACGTTTCTGTATATTATCTCTGTACAATAAATAAATATTAATGTGTCATAGATTAGAATATAATCGTGTGTAGTTAGTAATAATATATAGCCTAGGAATTAAGGTTGGTATAGCGCCCTTGAGGTGATTTTTCACAAAAACGGCGCTAAACAAATTATTCAAATATTATTATTATTATTAAACGTGAGAGCTAGGGCAAATTTCAATTGAAAAAAATTGTGTCTTAATATTCCATTAATTTTGCACAGTTATAATTCTAAGCAGTCAAAATAGAAAAAATATATAAATAAATCATTATTTGAGGTAAAGGAGATAGAATATATTTAAACTTTGAACATATAAAATGTAAGATGTATATATTTTTAAACAACATTTCAGATCCGGTGAACAATAATTTCTCATCCACAAATTACATTCTCATATAGAAAAAGCTGTCAATACTAGGAATAAATAATTAACATTTTTTAACTAACTTTTAATACCACACATTTACAAAAAATGGAAAAGGTTTATCAAAAACGGTTAAGAAGGATTACCTCGTAATCTGTTGGCTAAAATTATTCATACATAACGTCAAAATTGACGCAAAATACACAGAATAAAAGTTAGCAATCATTTTCTTATAGATAACTAATCATATTAAAATAAATAATTAATTCACATGATTAAAACGTAAGTAAACGAATTTATTCTGTAGAACATTATAATACTGCGTTATCAAAAAAAAAACTATTTGGGTAAAAACATGAATATACTTGGTCGATTGCAACCAATTGATGGGTTTGAGTCTTGGCTAAAATTAATAAAATCAAAATTTGAGCAAAATAAAAGAACAAAGCTTAACAGAACTCTGTTTGATGATAATATACTACTTTGAAGAAGCTTAGGTATTAGAAAAATCCAATACACAACAATTATATCAATAAATTTGTGGTTCATAATATGATGTGATTGTTTTATTTCATATTTAATTTACCCCAAATTGATTGCGATGCATCCAAATACAAAAACATCTGTGACAAATCGAATATATTGTGCATTTCCAGAGTTGGAAACACTTCTAGTATTGCAATACAACCTCAGAAAATATTTATTTAAATTAATAGAAGTAAATGGTGTTGGATACAAAAAATCACATTTGGTACAGGCAGAAAAAAAATATAAATAGAGTGATAAGATTCAAGTGGCATTATGTTAATTAAGTTGTGCACTGTCATCACATCAAGTAGGCAATGAATTATGCAAACAAAAATTAAAAAGGAAAAAAAAAATGATTAAATTGTAATGGTCGTAATATAATATTCAGAGGTAGTAAAGTCTATAAAATGCATTACACGTTACTAATGGTTCTAAAGATAAGTTATCAAATCCTTCTAGTACCTATGTTCTAAACAATTAAATACATTCACATGTTCGTGTACCTCTATTACCTCTGCCATGTAATCTAGTTGCAACCGAGTACATAAGTGAATGACTCAGTTATTATCCATCCTGCTGAACTGTTCCAACGCCACTAAAGTGGCATTGAATCCTTGGCGCAGTGTTTTTCCAGGACTTTTATTAAAACAGTGGCATAACTTAGAAAAAAAAGCTACCTTATTGCCTGTGTTAATCGTCTTTATTACTTTTTTTGAAATTGGAAAATGCCGATCAATTTGTTCCAGGACAGTTCAGAACTTTTTTTTTAAGTTTGAGTGGTTATATTCTAGTTAAAAATTTAATACTACTACAGATTTTGTAGTTCTCTTCGGATTGAGAAATGCGATAAGTAAAATTCATTAAGCTTTTATCAAACTAAGTAAAATTCTCACTCAACGGTCTTATGGTCGTTGAATCCAATCTTCCCCGACAGTGGCTGAGTGAAGTAAAATATGACATCTAAAGTTAAGTAAAATATGATGTCTAGAGTTAAGTGACAGAAATTTGGCATTACCCAACGTTTTTAACTGTGTATTTAATGCTCCCATATCAAAAGACACCAAATGGCGTCAAAACTATAAAATATTAATGCTTTAAAGTTAATTCTAATTTTAATGTAAAATAATTATTGACAAACTAATTTCATTTGCATTTATTATTATTTTTAAACTATTTGTTTTATGAACATATACTGAAATGCATGAAATTACAATCTGAAAAACAACTTCAACTTCTGGAAACCTATTGACAGTTCTTCAAACCTTTCGCTAGGTTGGTCAAGTTTATTCCTGACAAATGGATTACCTAATTTAGGTGTATCAATTGGCGTAAGTTACGCAAGACCGTAAAAGACACGGAGAAGTTGTGCGTTTGGACTAGTACTAGGATAATTCGATGAAACACCACCACTGTTATCGTTGGCAATTGTCAACTGTTGGAAATAACGCCGACGTTGATGCAACGATGTTGATTAATTCTGGTGATTTATCAACTGCTCAAATTTGTTACGTTTTTTTATAGGACTGTTTTGTGTGCTTTTTTCAGTACTAGGTGAAGACTCATCCTTCACCTTTTCGTTGGTGCATTATTATCATCTTACAACGTTATTAATGTTCGTTATTATATAGATATAATATGTAATATTTACACTACTATTATTGTTTTCATAAAGTATTAATATAATTTACCTTAAATTTTATTTATTCGCTAATCAAGTCAATATCTTCACTAAAACTAAAACAAGTGTGCACTTTAATAAATGCTCAGGAATGTTATTAGTTTTACTAAAGCGGAGAATGTTTTTAGTAGACTACCTATATTATACTATATTGTCTATGACATATTAGTCTAGATGTCAGACTATATGCACTTAGAATGTAAATGCAATTAAAATAAATATATATTATATTTCACATATGAATTTCAGTAAAGTAAATAATATATTGTGTCGTATTGTCTACTAAAACAATATACTCCATTACACTAACACTTATTACAAAAACCATGTACTATAATTAATTTGAACCAACTTAATTTATTTGCATACTAGGTATCTGCACTTTGACCGTAAACCAAAACATTATACAATTATGTCATATCGCATTGTTCAACTAACAAAAAACAGATTGAATGCACGCGCGACAAGTCAAGTAAGAGATTGACACTAACTAACAAAAATAGCGAATAAGGACCCTATCGATATTAATAGTAATAATCCACAGCTATATCTTACTTGCCACCGGTAGATTTGGTTGACGCTAGGCGCTACGTATCGGCCGTTTCGGATAGGAAAATCCACAAAGACGTCTAGTAGGAAGGTATACAACCAAAAGATCTTTCCAAATTATGCATAATATCGTTCACAAAGTATATACTCTTTCACCTTTTGTTTATTTGGGCTAATGCTAAAATAATAGGTACATAATCAGTGAGTATTGAGACTGCATTGCGTTATATTTGTATGTAGCTACTGATACACTATTGGTGCAAATTTTCGACAATAGCGTTGGACGTTGACGGCATCTAGTTGTTATTTCCAACGGCTAGGTATATTTTAATACAGGACATGCTTTAGGCTAAAATATAGCCCAATTAGCACTAAATTTGATTCGCAACGATAGCCCTTAAAGTTAATCCATCTATTTCGATGGTTTAACCACGGCTAAGCATTGAATTATCAAAGTGGTATAACCCTAATTCTGATAAAAATGCTATCAAAGAGATATAAAATGTATTATTTTACCTGAAGAAGCCTTCATGTTGAACCATATGCTTTAGAGTTCCCAGTACTGTGGCATTTCTTCCTACTCCGAACGACTGCATACGAGTCTGAAAACAAAGCAATTGATTAATTCAATGGTTAGAATAAAACAGATATCATTACAATGAGATGAATGCAAAACGGTGCAAAAAGATCAACTTAATAAATTATGAGATTAATAAAGTGCGTTCATAAATAGAAGTGTCCTTAAATGGATGACTAAATTGCCAATTAAGTTTGAAGGTGAAGTCTATAAATAATCATGCTAGCATGCATAAGACCAACCTGAGAATCAGTAATGTTTCCTAACCTAACTATGACATCTGACATCCGTTATAACCAAATCACTGCCAAATTAGTATGTCAAATTTTGATAGCTTTTATGCAATTAGAACCCTTGTGAATGGCCTCGAGCTTAACAACATATGAATCATGTATTTTAGCAGTGAATATACATGATTATTTGTGGTTTAAAATAAAATACCAATGAAGATTAATGAAAATGTGCACTTTTGCTGACCTTTTAATAGATTTGTGACAAACTTAACATTATAATACCTCATTATTGTTTTACTGATTGGTTAATTTTCTTATGTAGAGGTTTAATCTACTAGTCCTGAAAAGGTTGAATAAGATATCGTTGCCGGAAAGGCAAAGGGGCTGAAGCGCCATTTTGGGAAGTTTACACCAGAACACTTTAAAGTTATTTTTTTATTTACATTAGAATTCAAAGTCTTCAGTACCTGGTTGAATTTTTTTTTAAAGTTAACTCGGGTAACTCAATGCTCTTACTTAGTTACCTGAAGCGACAAAAAGTTAAAAGAAAGTCCAAAATTTGTGTCGCAAATTGAGTTAAGCCTTCTCCCAAATGGTAAATATATTTTAGATGGCTGTAGGGCCACAAAAGTCCTCAGAATCAAACGAGAGTTTGAGCAACTGATCAAAACTGCATATTTAACTCATTTTTGACCAAAGTGTCTTATATCATTTCTATATAAATATAATTTCTTAATATTGTTCATTACACTTGCATCTAATTTAAAATGGTATATATTTCTTTAAAACAATTTGTAAAACACTCGTTTACAAACTCCTGATACTAATAATAACAGTGAACTTTATAGCGCAGTTTTGTGATATTTCACCTCAAGTGCGCTTCATACTAAATGAATTATTCTAATAAGACTAACAAGGAAAAAATAATTTATAATATGTATACAAATTAAAACTATCTAAAATCATGATCGTTATCATAAATTATGAGAGAAAAAGGTTCAAATATGGGTATAACAGTGCACGTCAACAGATTAAATAAACAATTTACCAGAAGCTAAGGGTATAACAATTCAGATGAAACATATGAATTCATATTAACATATTTGTCAAATCAAAGAAAAGGAAATCAGATTGAGGACAGCTAATATGTTGGTATTTAAAACATTAATATTTAAGTATTATAAGTAAACGATTCTAAAAATGCAAGCAGTGTAAATATAACAAGTAACAAAAAAACAATAAATATTTTATGACAATGAGTATATGGTTTTCAGTAGATAGTGAGGACATTGAGTTATAATGATGGAGGTAAGGAGAAAACCGAAACAAAGCAAATTAGGGACGATTTTAGAGAAATTTAATTTTAATAAGTTACGTTTTGTGTGTAGGATTTTTAAACAATTTGGTTTTTAAGACCCGTTTGAACGCCAGGTTCTGTATGTTAGCAAGTTTTGTGGGAAGCTTATTCCAGATGACTGGACCAGATACACCAAAAGCGCGATCATAGTAGACAGGTTTATTTGATCGAGATGGTTCAATTAATCGAACAGCAGTATCTACATCTGCTGACCTCAAAGTAAGCTGTCTACTATTTAAGGCTTGTCGGACACGCAGTTCCGATATATAGACTGGTGCCATTCCCTGAATCAGATAGTTCCCAATTAATGGAGGTGTCGGACCTCTGAAGTGCTGAATAAGTAAGATTCTACTGTACTGTAGTCTGGTCTACGGTAAAATAAGGCGCAATGAAAAAATCTGCAAGCTCCATATCCTTAAAAATATTGGTTATTTTTATTTACTTTCTATTTGATTAGTTACTTTTCCATTGCCAGACCTCTAATATTGATCAAAAACAAATTAATAATGATGCATGTTATTATGTTTTTGCAATGCGGCAGCCCGCTGGTATCTCACATAGTATTATATTCAAGATAATTTAATTCTTGTTTGCGCCCATATTGTATTGTCTGGGAATTCCAGCATGATTCCTATTCCTCGCTAAATTAACTCACACACAGAAAGATAGAATAATATAAATACATTATTGGTCATCTGTACATAAGTATGTATGCACAAGTGTAAGTGTGACTCTCTACGCAAACTTGACATGAATATATATTTCATTCAGAGCTTAAACAAGAACCTTCACTAAATAAACCGTATAGAATAGAATTACAAATCTTCGTGATTTAGTTTAAAATATAATCAAATGACTGTATGTAAGTCACTTGTAAATTCATTTTCACTCTTTATCCACCAAAGTCCTTGGAAGTGTCCCAAACTTGTTCTATTACTCTATCCCATTAACAATAAAATATCGATAAGACGACCCCCGTGGCCAAGCGGTTAAGATCCTCGGTTGCGAATCTGGAGGTAGCAAGTTCAGATCACGGCGTGCACAAATAAAATTTATTTAATTTATAAATATTATTTTATATATACTTTAAATACCTCAGAATCGCCTTGGTGAAAGACCACCAGTCAAAATGTCGCTGTAAATGGCAATGTCCATGTATAATGACCAGATTTGAATAGCCAGGTATTTCCCAATTTCTCTTCCCATCTACTTCCTCTTCCCATCTACTTCCTCTCCCCATCTACTTCTTCTACCCACTCCCTTCAACCTCACAACCTATTGAGGATGCCATAGTCCCACTGGCTCCAGACAGTTAGGACTCTTGTGCCGTATTCATTTAAAAAAAATATATATTTATATTTATTATACTTATTTTTTTAAATACAACTTGAAATCTTTTGGAATTTTCTATCTACAAGTGGCTTTGGTAGCCGGCAATTTATTCATAACCGCCTGGGATAACCGTCTGGAGCCAGTGACTATGGCATCCCCAACTATGGTATATTGTGAGACTGAAGGAAGAGTGGGGAGGGGAAGGATATGGGTAAGAGGAAGGTTGGGAAGTACCTGGCTATTCAAATCTGGTCACCAAACACGGCTAAAGCCATTTCAAGCAATGTTTCTATTCTGAATGATGGTCTTTCCCCAGGGCGATACTTAGAGTATCTACCACTCTGGAACGTGTCGCAAATATACCCTATATATATATATATATATATATATATATATATATATATATATATATATATATATATATATATATATATATATATATATATATATATATATATATATATATATATATATATATATATATATATATATATATATATATATATATATATATATATTATATATATATATATATATATATATATATATATATATATATATATATATATATATATATATTATATATATATATATATATATATATATATATATATATATATATATATATATATATATATATATATATATATATATAGTTTATATTAATTAAATGTGTCATGACACATATTAATCAAATAAAATGTATTTGCGCACGCCTGGTCTAAACGTACTACTCGACCATGGAGGCCGTAAAATTTGGTTGTTGGAAGGAATTTAAGAATTACTTGTACACAATACAAGAGGTTGCAGCATATTATTATAGAATCTAATAATAAGATTCAAATTTGTATATATTTAAATGACTTATAAAAATATTATGAGGTCTATAGGGGATTAACTGTTTCCAAACTCATAACAAACAAATTGAAGATTTTTATTTTACATTCAATTGAAGCTGATCAAACAACACTAAATTACAATCTGACAGTTCAAACAACATATTTGAAAATAGTAACAGAACTAGTGGGTTGAAAGCAGACAATAATAAATAAAAAAAAACAACAAAAGTATAGATAGTCAATACAAGGCAATGTAACTATTTTTAAAATTAATTAATTATTTGAGTCAGTTAAATAAGTATTAAATATTTCTGACAGCTGAGGAAATTAAATTATATGAAAATATTATGGCCTTGTAATATCAATATTTAGAAGGTGTAATTGCTGTCACTATTTTAAATAAATAATTAACCTTTTTTTAATTCAATTCAGCGTTTGAAAATAATGTTATGGTATTTGAGGTTATGTATTCAATAATAATTAAGACAG
Organism: Drusus annulatus; assembly: GCA_022651775.1. Classification (NCBI taxonomy): domain Eukaryota; kingdom Metazoa; phylum Arthropoda; class Insecta; order Trichoptera; family Limnephilidae; genus Drusus; species Drusus annulatus. The sequence goes on along the minus strand of JAGWCC010000032.1, from coordinate 1,186,310 downwards.
GGAATGTTGAGACAAATATGTTACTGTAAAGAAATTAAGAAAAAATTGTTTGAGTTGTTAAAATATTAAATAGTAAAAAGAGATTGGAAAATAGATAGACAGACACATTAATTATTTAGTATTTAAAGGTTTTTATATAAATTATCTATTTATGTTTTAAAAAATACTTAATAAAATGCAATTCAGAAAACGTTCATTTTATGAAAAAATATTTGAATGTATTTATTATTTATCAAATGCCAGGTCGTTCAAATAATTCAATGTGAATAACAAACGGAAAATTAGTATAATGGTATTAATTTAACCAAATTATTTATGTGGCCTACCTTCTGTAGAAAGTAAGAAATGAATTTTGCACAAATTCGAGTGAAAGATTTCAAAATTTTAACTTCGGACATATTGTTGAAATAATATTATCTTTTGACAGACGTAATAGAAATTAACAGTTTACGACAAAAGTTAGTAATTTGTTTTATAAACGTTAGTATTATATGCACTTTTCTCAATTATATGTGGTACATCAATCACTCAGATTATATGGTACAAAATATTGCGCTTATAAACAATACTCTTCTGATTTATTATTTTAAAATTTCATTATAAATCAGAATCACGGCTCAAATTCTGTATATAAATAATAATAGAAAAATTGTAATTACAATCGGAAATTATTAAACACAACATTAATATTTAGATTCTGATAACTTGTACAATATAAAATTACATTTTTCTGTAAACAACGGTTGTACATTGTATCCGTCATAAATAACTTGGGTTATTTTGATAAAATTGTAGTCATTAACTGGCCGGTTTGTATGTAAAACACGGTTAAAAGTAATATTATGTCAAATGGCCACAAAACGGAATGTGAGCAGTTTCACTTTCTAATAGTGAGGTTAGGTCGCCTGACATGTTACGTATGAGAAGTAGTCTACATCGGCGATGACATTCGCCCGAATCAATCAATTGGAGTATATTAGCGTATCCTGGCACCTCGACGGGCATTACCTTCACTGAATCCAGCGGGTACATCACGCAATGCTCCATCACTCCCGCGATAGCTCCCGCCGTCATATGGGTGACAACATTTGACGTCGGGAGGGTTTCATAATCTTCAAAGTTCATAATACTCCAAAACTGACACTGGTCACGAACAATCAACCACTGTTTCGATATTACCTCACGCCGGGATTTATTATATCGATGTGCTATACATTCGCACGCGAATATTCGTTTTGGCCGAGCCGCTGAAAGTCGTAGTAGGCGAACCTGCCCGTCAGAAAACGGCGAACGACTGTTTACAGTTTACTGTTTTATTTTATGTCACACGTTTTTTCCCCGTGCGCAGGCGCCGTGTTTTATCTATGTCGGACCAAATACTATAGCTGACAATATTAGAAACTATTTTACATGCAGTGCTTTAAAAAAATACTGCGAGTTTAGCAGCACAAACTAGGACTATAAAAAGTATAAATGTAATTTGGCTGGTTGGATTGATAGTTGTAGTCTGCTTTGCTAGATGGCGTTCTGTTTTGAAGTTTAGAACTTAAGTCTTTATTAACTTTAAAATATCATCTATAGTATTGGTAATAGTACATACCTATTTATATGCATATTCAAGAAATTTGTTATGTAATCTCTTTAAAAAATGGTAAAAGATATGGGTACTTCCTAAATATTGTTTACGTTATTCGGCTTGATTCGTTAATAAAATGCTTTTGTTTTTTGTAAAATTTAAAACTAAAAAACAAAAAATACTTCCGTTGAAATCATTTTGTCTCCATATTTTTTTATAAATCAAACTGAGGAAAAACATCAGTGAAACCATTCTGGTTATTATTACTCTTATTAGTATACCTACCTAAAATGAATAATTATGTCACATTCTCATGAATGTAAGCATATCTTATGTTTTGTTAGGTGGGTCATCATTAAACGTATTTATCCAAAAGAGGGAAGTTGGTATTATATTATCCAAATTTAATAAAAGTCTAACCTCCCTGACTGTTGGTACAATGATCTCGATATATAAGATGAAATATTGCATTCGGATCAACATTATTATTTCAATTTGGTATTTCTGTTTCCATTATGTCATTGAAACATGAAAATTTGACCTAGAAATCAATGACGACTCGGTTTATAAAATGGCCGCTTCAGAATCAATCTTCGAATTCGTGGCGAATCTTGAATTTAGTAGGTATTTGGACAAAATACACTACGCGCACGCATATTGCTTTACAATATCGATCTATTTCCATCTGGAAACCTTACTTACCTATGCATTTCATATTTGATCAAAAAGTTAACTTTGAATAAAACATAAATTGTCGCGACGTTGTCATGTGAATTTTGACAACGTCGCAACGGTTTATTTATTTAACATTGGTGGGTGATGTTTTCAGATAGGATTTGATAAAAATGTTAGATATTACCTACATTTTACGAAACCAAACATATTCAAATGTTATTTTAAGAAAATAATAATAATTTTACTTTTCAGAAAGTATTATTTTCGTACCCTAATTATTCAAAATGTCAGACCTCTAAAAATATATCTGATGGAACTTCATTACATATTTATTTTGTTCATTCATTCAAACATCTTATCGAAAAAAAAAAATTTCGGCTCTCATAGGTACTTTTTTCTTGAAAAAATATTACAGTTAATTCTCGTCAAAAAAATTGTTTAAACCCCTGTCACAGACAGCATGATTTTGATTTTTTTACTTTTGAACGGTTGCTTTAATCGCCGATTCTCGGTCCGTTTCAGCGATTGATCAAATGTTGGTTCACTTTTTGTATTGTGGTCTATCTTCCACGATCACTGAAAATATTATAACTGTGCTATGATCCACTTCTGACGCCTCACCAGGTCAGTTAGCATTTTGTTTATGAAGCATTGTTTTGGTCTGCCTAAAGGCCTGCTACAAAATGGCTTGTCTTCGTGCACTGCCTTAATTGATCTGTCCTACCCAGCTTGACAATCATGACCAATACATGCCAGTCGAATGACTCTCACACCACTGGTTACGAAGGGCCGATGGTTCAAGGAAAGCCTTTCTTGAGTGCCCCAGTGTCTAAGTTCCTACTGCAAAACCTGGTCTTCGCCCTAAGATCAACCTAAAAATTAAAGGCAGTAATTGTACTACTTATATACGTCCCAAAATTTTTGGGTATCAGATGTTCTATGCCGGAGACCATATATTAATTCATAATAATTATAAATGAACTAATATGGTCAGGCAAAAAATATTATTTTGTTTGAATTAATATTTTCTAGTTAGATTCAAATTCCCGTTGCTGTAAAAATCTGCTGGGTGCTTCATTCACTTTACCTGCTTTCATCGTGGCCAACTTTCATCTGACTCCTATTCAACCGACTCATTAAAGAAGTTGCCTAGTTTTCAATGTTACCATAATACTTTCACTTTATCTATGGTGTTGAGTGTCAAAAATAGCAACCGGATTGATTGATACTTACAATTTTAAAATATTGATAAAATACTAATCGCTTAGACATCAAAACTTAATAAGTATGTTTCTAAAAAAGGAAAAAACCACCCATTCAAATAATTATTTTATAAAAATTACTTTACCAAAATTTGTTACATAAGAAAAACTATGGCAACATTTTTTCCCCAAAAAAACAACAATGCCCAAATTCAGTTTTTTAGACCTGTTTGTTCTGTGCGATTTATTTAGTTCATTCAAAGTAGGCGGGACATTTTAATTAAATGTACACCAATTTATCTGTTCACGCGACCAAAACAGAAACTAATGAACCGACGATTTTTAATAAGGAAAGGGATAGAAATAAAAAGATTGATAAGCAAATGGTTTATTTTTTAAATATATCAATCTAAATTTGCAAGTGTTGTGATAATTATCTAAAAGAAAAAATAATTAAATAATAAGGAGTTGAATTATTATTGCAGCATTTAGCGAGAGATAAAAATACTAATTTAAAATTGGTACAAACTACTGAAAATTTGGTCAAATTCAATAAAGTACGGTTAGAATGAATTCAGATTCTTATAAATATTTTTGACATTTATTTTGAATCTAGAATTGTCTCGGCAATGTAGAAAAATGCCAAAGACAAAAATGCTTCAATATAAATTAAGTAAGAAAACTGTAAAAACAATATTTTGACTCTCTTTCTCTTTTGAGCACAGAATATGGAAAGAAAAATATATAATTGCAAGAATCGGTTTAGTGTCCACATTGATAGTAAGCTTTTACAGAATGTAATATTATTACATACATTAATAAATAGTAAGAAGTCTTATTTATTTATTTAATAAGAGAAATTAAAAATCATAATAATATGATGGTGTCACAAAGAAAATGTTTGAATTGTAGATTTAAAAACAAAACTGTTTACAATGGTAACAATATAAAATATATTAGATATAATTTTATAGAAAGTAGGAAATGATAACCTTATTATTGCTTGAAATACAATATAGTATTGGAACAATAAAAAATACTGAATTATTTTAATAGTGACAATTATTCTTTATCGGATTGTAACAAATTGGGTAGTTAACAAAAATTTGGTAACTTAATACAATTGAAGGTTTTTTTTAAATTTGGAGAAGTTATAAAAAATCTAATTTATTATATATTTTTTTAAATCATAGGAAAGTAGTTTTTTATTTATTTCTTATTATTATTTCTTCACACCGATAAGCGATCTCAGCTGAAAGGCAATCATTATTCTTTACATAACTCCACCTTAATATCATAAAATAATAAACTACTAACTAACATAAATACCTAGGAAAATATATTAATTATTCTTCCAAAGCACAGAACAATAAAATATTTCTAATTTTACATCCCCGAAACCAAAATATTGCATGACACGAAAATGACAAATGTAAAGAAAAATATATTCAATTATGAATGAAATAGAGATACCGAGTAATGCAGTATCGTAAGGTGACAGAAAAACATACATACAATGTTGTCGCTGTGAATCCATCAATGCGTTATTCATCCTAGAAAGTGTCAATAATTCTACATTGTTAGAAAAAAATCTGATTTTAAAATGTATGGGATACAATGGTGTAGTAAAAACACTAGTCATTTAGTATTTAACCTGTTCACCAGGTAAGATAAAATATTTCGTCATTCAAAGAAATTGTGAATGACGACACTGATGATATCAAGTTTTAGTTTAAAACTACTTTCAGACGACGGGAACAAGTTGCGGTTTTATTTTCTTACATATCATATATAGAATGCACATTTATGTATTGAGTTGCCATGAATCACAGAGTTTTTTTCGTTGCATTTTACTTCAAATGTTGTGATTAATATCTCGCTCTAAAATGTAAAACCCATTGTCGTTGTATTGTCTCTCCTGGAAAGTGGCCAAAAATGACTTACGCACAAACGGATTGGTGGTTATATTGTATGCAGTAACCATTTACCCTGAAATTAAGTGTGTCACTTTATTACAACATTTTAAAACAAATTATCATGCGAGATGTAAAATTAAAGATATTTTTCTAAACCAATTGCTTCTCAATAGTGAAAATAGAATATAACTTTATATAAAGCATTCAAGCTGGTTCACTGAAGTTTATTTGTGGGTTCTTTCCCCTCTCTCCCCAAGTACCAAGTAGCTCAATCAAGCTTACAATATTAAAATTACACCAAAATATCTATTCTTTTAAGGACTAGGCAAAGCAAAATATTAGAATATCATTTTAAATCTACATCCCAATTTACAAAAACATTTAGCACAAATTATAATTATTTATTAAAACACTCTCAATCATCTTTCATAGAACCTATTTATGGGAGCATTTTCAATGAGTGAATGAAAATGGTGCACCTTAGTGAATTAGACAATAAAAAAGAATAAAAGAAGAAATGGATTTTGAAAATAATAAGCGATGAGAAAGCATATGTTTAAAAATGGACAGATTATGGAACTTGTAGAAACTACAAAACACATATGTTTGTAGTCAGTGTGTGCTCTTGCAATTATTATAAATAAAAAAAAAACAGATTGAACTTAAAATTAATAACTATATAAAAAAAAACATACATTTACTCAAATCGTTACACACAAAATAATTGTAACAGGTTATGTTAAAATAGTTTTGCAATAAACTGAGTTCATATTTGTCATCTTGAAATAAAATATACTGTGCAAACAATAGAATGAAAATGTGATACAAATTAAACTGAAACAGAAATAAATACATTGACTACATGAAAGCAGTATATATTGAAAAATAGATTTTCGATACAACAACAATAGATGTCACTTTATTCACATAGTAGAATAAAAAAACACACACGCAAAAAAAGAATTCAGAATCCAGGCAGGCATGTAAAAAGTATAGATATTTTGTGGTAATTCTGGAAACTAGGACAAATAATATTACCATCTTTAAAATAATATTAATTACTATTAAAGTAGGGCAAAGTATACAGGCATATATGTTAGAAGTAAGCCGAAATTTGCGACAATATTTAAACATTTCAAAAGCACATAGCTCTATCATACAAAGCCAGTACATATTGCTTTATGCTCATTACTAGATAATATAATATTTTTAAATTCTCTATTAGGTAGGTATCTTTCACTGAAAACCATCATTTGCAAAAAGATAATAAATTTAATATTCTTACATCTATTGGCATGTTTTAGAAATGAAGATTAATTTGGTGATAGTCTTTAACCATTTTTGTGATATTTTGTGAAAAATTTTCACTATCAGAATTTTAAGGATATTCTCTCTCAATACTTGCGCTAAACTATTACATATAGGAAAGGTCTCGATTATTAACCGAGGAATTCGGTTTAACAGAATATATTTCCTAAAACGGCTTGAGGTAAAAATTTTCTACACTGAGTCTAAAAGTCGTACAATATCATATGAAATAGAATAATTTCTTAAATTTAATTTGGTTTTCTACAATTTGTAAAATCGTAGAGTACGAAAGAAATCTGACAGTTTCGGTTATTTTTATGTTTGTAGTATGTTTAAAAATTGTGAAACTGTGAGTGTTCCGTCAAGATTAAAAATAAAATTATATCTAATTTATATCCAATAGATGAAGGTTCTAATAGTACGTTAATATACTTGATGATGGAGAAATTCTGAAATTAGTAGTTTGTGATTAGTTGTGACAATTTGTTTGTAAATAAATAGCACAGTAAAGTATGTATGAAAGTAACAGAAAAATAATTAGACAGTGACTGTACAGTTGATGCAAAGTAACACAAACGGATTAAAACTTTTAATAATTCAAAAGAATGATGTGAGAATTTTTATGCACATAGAATAATTATTATCGTACTTACAGCACAAAAGGAATATAATTTTAATTATCAACAAATTAATAAATAAAATAACACAATAAATTATAATCCTAAACAATAAATTTGAAAAAAATAATTGTATAAATAATGAAAAACAAAAAGATACGGAGATAGGTTTTCACAGTACGGAATCCGATTAAACAGTGGTATGACTCCAGTCATAGAATTAAAATATTCTACAGATATTTTGTAGTTGTAGTCATTGGTATTATGAAAAAACAAACATAAAGATTATAACTTAGGCTAAAATTACAAGTTAAGACGTAAAATGAATAATAATATATTAAAGAATTATGTTTCTTAAAAGTATTTTTGGGTATGTACGTCTGGTGTTTGTAAGAACGTTGTTGTGTAGATGTTGTGAACAGGCTGGGACAGGTTAGAACAGGTATGCACGTCGCTTGATTTCATTGCGCCTCCACTGCGGCAGACGGTAGAATTCCACACGGCCACATTGGAGATTCATCTCAAATTCCACGTCCGAAAGGTGACGCTAAAGATTAAAAAAAGGACATTTCAAAATTATGATACAGTATCTGCGTAAAACTTAACACGGCATTTATTGAACTCAAAATCAGGGACAACATACAAGGACATGTATTTGTTTATTTCTGCAAGGGTACCAACTGCCCGAAACCAGTATCATATCATTGCTGGAAAGGCAAAAGCGCTGAAGCACCATTTCGGGAAATTTACACCAGAGCACTTTAAAGTTTTTATTTATTTACAATAGAATTCATAAGTCTTCAGTACCTGGTTGAATTTTGAAAAAAAGGTAACTCAGGTCACTTGAAGCGACAAAAAGTTTTAAAAAAGTTCCGGATTTGTGTCACTTGAGTAAAGCTTTCTCCCAAATGGTAAATATATTTTGGATGGCTGAAGCGCCACTAAAGCCTTCAGAATCAAACGAGATTCAGAGCATTCGATGCAGAAAAAAACTGCATATTTAACTCATTTTTGAACAAAGTGTCGCTTAAGCCCTTTCGCATTTCCAACGACGATATCCCCATTGTAGGGAAAGATTGCAGCTAACTATTTTTAGCTGACAAATTAATATTTTTTCTTGATACAAACTCTGCACAAGAGACCCGTGTATGTTCCTCACTTAGTCTATGACTTGATCTGCTAGAAGCCGTATGAATGGTCTTTAGCCCTTGAGGTGATATTTCACAAAAAATAAATTGGCCAAGTATTTTTATTATTAAAATCAAAGTCTTCGTATAAATTTTGTGTAGTTGTACGATATTTTACTTGTCCAAGTTTGTTTTATACAAAGGGAAGAAAATTGTAAGACTCATTCTCATGGGGAAACATAGCTTTTGAGTCCTCTGATATGCTCCAAATGTTGGTAAGGTCAATGACACTAAATTTTCTGAGCATCATCTATTGAAATCCCATTAAAAAGACATTTCATGTTTTGCAGTTATTTGTGATTGGCCGCAGGTGGTAGGAGCAGATCTTGGCTGGTTAACGCACTATGTGTTCCGTAGTTCCGTAGCTAAGTACCCAAACCACCTGTCCACGTCAACGGAAGTTTGTAATCAGCTACAGTTGGTAGGAGTAGATCTCAGCTGGCTTATATGAGCTGAGCACCTTGTGATGAAATACCGGTGAAAGAGACTAACCTCCAGATTGAGCCTGTCCACGTCGTGCGGCAGGCGGTAGTTGGTGATCAGCAGCAGGTGTAAGGGGTAGATCTTGGCGGGCTCGTGCACCAAATGGGAATGCGTCATGTTGGGCAGGGAGCGTCGCACGCCGCCGCCCCCACCCCCCGGGCGGTGCGCCGCCAGAGGCGGTCCCGCCCTCAGGATGCCCACGAACGTGGACGAGATGGGGATGTCAGCAGCGGTCTGGTTCATTACGAAACGATTAGGCATTGAATTTGATGGGTTTTGACAAATTGACAATTTTAAAAGCAAAGATATTGGACTACAACACAGTTTCGTACCTCACGTTGGGAAAGGTTTGCCATAAGGCTTTAACTAACATACGCCCTATATGGGGACACGCCTCCCTTTGCCACATAAATTTATAAATATTTCAAAATAAAACCATCTGTCAGGGTTTCCCAATAACTGATATACTGAAGTTTCTGCCTTAAATAAGTATATCTTAAGTCATGCAAAATTTCTTCTAGGCAAGCACACCCACCCATGAATTAAGTCTAAAATCAGCCTCATCCGGTATGAGGAATGTGTCAAAACAGAAATAAAAAAAACCCAAACAAATCCTCCTCAAGGATCAGCCCCCTGCAGCCATTCCCACAATTTCATCACACATTCTCCGGATAGTATATTCTCTAACACTCCTTTCTTCGTCCATCTTCTATATGTGCTGAAACTATCTAAGCATTCTTTTCATTTTTATTATAATTTTTTCAATGTTATATAGGTACCACCATTTATTAGAGTGGCAAGTAATTTAGTAGCTAAATGTGTCTGAACAACATAAAGTTAGTCGAGTAGTTTAGTAAGTGATTTAGTCGAGTCTATCCATTTTATTCTATTTTAGGTGCCACATCAATGTCGTTTCGTTGGAGCGAAGACACCATTTTAAAGTTTGTTTCGCAATATTTGCAACATCATTGCCTATGGAAAGTTAAGTCCCCGCTCTATAAAAATAAGCAAATAAAGCAATTTGGGCATGTGGATTTGGAGAAAAAGATGAACATATCATTTTCGTATCCATAGTTTCTATACTTTCATATAACTAATTTCTTCTTCCACCTCTTCTAAAATAGTAGTTACAATCAGCTTTATTAGCATATTTACTTTGTTGCGTTGCAGCCTGTTCATATTCCAATACCCCACTCACTAATGTACTATACACAACCGTAATGCGAACGCTTTTTGGTCAGTTCATACTTAAATAGCTACTCACCACTCGACTAAATTACTAGCATAATGCGAACCAGCATTTAAGGCGCCTTCTAAATCATATTCATTACCCTTACGTAAGCCTTGCGTTCTTTCATATCCGAATACTGGCGAATATAATATAATGCATACTAATTGTTGCTAACAGTATCACTGACAGTGTCTTCAATTCAATTGATATGTACATAGTTGACGATAATATTTATGCATGATTAACAACACACGTGGAAGCAATGGTGGAATATATAATTATGTTCCAGGTGATAGTCAAAATGGTGTGCATTGATTTGCAAGTACGGATATTGGACAGTACACTGATGGTATGTTTATAATATGAATGGTAGATACATCTGGTGGATTGTGTATGGGGAAGGGACAACATGTTGAGTTTTGTACACACTAATGGAGAAACCATTCAACATTAGAGATCTAATTTAAAATGTCTACTTTGAACCCCTGACACCAATTAAAATGCGCTTTTTCAACTACCAATAATACAAACCAGTGTTTATGTGTGATATTACCAAATGTGATATTGTACTGAAAGTGACAACTGTAAAAAATATTCTAATAAAAGTTACACTTTTGTAATAAATGCAACAATTATCACAACAAATATAACAGTTGAAAAAACATCTAAAAAAATGTGTCACTTTGTATGAATTATGACAGATGAAAACATATGTCACTTGCAACAAATATGTCACTTGCAAACAAATGTCACTTGCAAAAAAAATTATCGCTCGTGACAAATGTGTGACTTGTGACAAATATATCACATTAAATCATCAATTTTCAACTAATAAGATGCGGAGAATAGTTAGTAATGTAATGAGTAAATACATGCACTTATTATATTGCAACACGGTGATATTTACACACAAATAAATGGGGTTTGGTCTTACCATCGCACTTCGGTCCACATCTGTGATTGAGCCTCCAGATACTGCAGCCGCATTAAGGAAAGCAGAAGCAGGTCATAAATAAATAATACTTATTTACACATGTGAATATAAATATTTCTTTTTTAAATTAAAAAAAAGACGCCATAAACCTTAAGATTTACAGTACAGACCCTTTCACTAACTTGTGTTGAAAAGGGAGTAAGTCAGTTACCTGCTATGAATATCGAACTGCTAGTCGAGCATCATACTCACCGGGCTATCGTCCACCTAATATTTGTGTCAAATTATAATTATATTCTGTTTAACTTCAATATACAAAAGAATTACACGTAACTTGAGTGACTGTTACTTGATTAAATATATTGGTATGTTTGTATTAGAAAACATATAAATACAGAATCAACTATCAAAAGTTATTCACCAATCAAACTGGCGGCCACTCAGTTAAAATTTGGCTCAAATGCACAATACCCGCGTCATCAACGGGGTTGAGTATAATTTTCACTCAGTGCCACATTTTAATGAATTAAATTCAGCTCACTGTTGATTTGTCAAAGTGGTGCCTGCATAGTGTTTTGCTTGTTGCGCTCACAACGACAGCGTGAGTCAAAATAACTTTTTTTACACCACACTCAGTTTCCACTTAATGAAGCCAGCACGACTGTGTCCCCCTCCCCCCAACTGAGATTTTCATAAGGTATAATGAAATGACAGAGAAGAATAAAATGAGAAAATAGGATGGTTGGGAAAAATCTAGCTATTCAGATCTATTTACTACACAACTGGTCACTTCAAGAAACATTTTGATTTTGAATAATGGGCTCTCTGGCCCAGAACCTTTAAAATATTAGAATCAAAATTATGTTTACATTAACTTGCTTGTGATGTTTTCTGTATAACATACTTCAATATTTCACCTCAAGTACGAGTCCTTGTATTTTTTGTTTTCAAAGTAAAGTGTCTTTTTCACTTCACAACGGAGGTCAACTTTAAAAGTCAAGTTTAAAGGTCACGTTTTAAGTCAAACCTAATCAAGTATTTACCAGATAAATATTCATAAGAAATTTATCAAAAATACAACCATAGAAATGTTTAAAAAAAAAACCATTTTGTCGACACTATTCGGCACATAAAAAGCAATACAGAATTTATATTTATATTTGCAGTACATTTTATGTATAAATATTGTGTTACGGTGGTGAATTTATTTATTTCTGCTATAATTTAGTTTATGGAAGAGTTTGTGAGTAAGCAAAGCAAGTTATTATTGAATAAATAAATTTAAATTAAAATGCCTACATCTAGAAAATAAAATAAAAATTGTGAGAAGACCAATATCACCAAACTATACTTTTCAAAACACAATTTAAGACCAAGCATTAAAAAATATTGCATGTAGATAAAAATAGACAGAAAATATCTTATAAACTAAAATAATTATACGTTTTATATGACAATATGAAATAAAAAAATATTGTTCAGTAATTGGTGACTTTTCGCTTCGAACCAATGATAGTAACAAATTTTTACTTTGAGATTAATTTTATGCAAATGTCATGGAGATGATGTATTATTTTTTAAAAAGGTTAGACATTATGCCTCATTCAGAATGGGAGTAAAAAGATTTCCTGCTGAAATTTTTGACATCAGAGTCAGCGCGCTTTGACACTTTTTGCTACAAGAATGCTGTCAGTTTGTTGATTACTTACGAGAAGTGTGATCGATGATCAAATTCCATATTTGTTTACTTTCAAACTTAAATAATTTTAAAATATCCACCATTGAACAAAGATCGAACTGAATACTGGCAACAGTCGTTATTTGAATACTCGGTCTGCAGTTAATTTCGACCTTTAGAGTTTCTAGTGCTCGCAGAAGCAAAAATCGCCAGACTGCAACTCCGAACACTGTTTACAAAATCAGGATGGCAATAACTGCATAGTACTAAAATACTCCCAATCTGAATGGAGCTTTAATATATGTACAAAAGAGGTAAAGAATAGATAACTATAAAGAATTAACATTTTATCTGAGGACCGTTAACCAATTAAAAGAATTTTTCATTTTAGTTTTACCAACAGGCAACATGCCTCAATAAGTTAATAATTATTAATTAAAAAAAAAGTAAAAAGCATTATTGTTTAATTTGTAATTTGTTATTAAGTGTAATTTTAAAAAGTTATCAAAACCTTATTAATAGTATAACAATACAGGAAAATCAACCTAAAATACCAGATTTACACATTGTACATACTCGTAATAGGCAACCTTTGTTTTAGATAGATATATTTTGACTATGCTTGAGGGCTGTTTCTAGGCATTTTAAAAACGTGGTAGAGCCACTGGCAGACAATCTATTTATATATAATATAGTAATTTACTATCAATTATTATTTATCACAAAAAAATCTAGTAAAAAATAAACATAAATTTTTTTTAAATTATCCAGAAGTGCATCAGAACAAAAGAGGGTTTTTTTCAAATTCATTTTGTACTGCAATTTGTAGGATCGTAACAAAAAATACTACTTAAAATTATAAATACATGATCCATTGAAAACCAATCCATTATTGTCCATTCTAATTTGGGTCACAATCTTCAGGTTAAGTAAGTTTCCTGTATTGTTATATTACTAGAGAATTCAGCATATATGTTATTCATTAATTAAAGTTAGTAAGTAGAAGTAATTAGAAGATTAACTCACTGTCGGACTTCCCGCTGCTGAACTCGGTGCTGTGTGTCTTGTCACCAAGGCCACTGAACGAAAAGTCACCCTAAAACGATAATACAATAAGTATTTCATAACCTCAAATATTTTACAGAAAAACACAATATCAACTGTTGTTTCCAATCAAACTTAGGGACCGTTGAGTTATAATCTGGCCAAAAAAAACTATGTTCAAATGCACAACTCCCACTGTGTCCAACGGGACCTAGAGTAACTTACGACAATTGTTACACCTAAATTAGAGAATTAATTTTCCAGGATAAACTCAAGGTTTGACAAACTGTCAATGGAGTTCAAGGTATCAGCAAAGTTGTTTTAGTTTTTTAGATTGTGATTTTATGCATTCAGCATGTAAAACAAATTATTTATTCACAATAAATTGAATAGTAATTTATGGTAATTAATCAGTAAAAGTTTAACTTTGAAGCCATTGAAAAAAATCTGATATTACAAATACTATGAATAAACCTATGCACCTGATTTTTCTTCATCTCTTCAGAAAATCATAATATTGATGAATAAATAATAAAGTTAGTTTAAATCCTTATTTCAGAGCTAGACTGTAGTACCTAAATCGCATAGTATTTTCTTTTTGCACTAGTGTGTAAATTTGATCTGTTTTTTTTTTATACTTGACAGTTTATCTCACACTTAATCCTTTCACAGCTAGCAACACCTGTTTATTGTAATTTTCTAGCTACTTTTTAGCTTTATACAACACCCTTGAGGTGAAATTTCACAAAAATTGCCTGAGACTTATTATTATACATGGTTGTTGTACATGGCACGGATTTTCCATACGTCCAAAGGTTGTCGTCGATCGGATAAAGTAAAAATAATTAACTGTTCGATAACTACTATCTAGTTAAGTTTTTATAAACATTTGTACACTAAATAATAGAGTATTCATTAAATAAAGAAACTGAATTGCTGTAACTTACTGCAGTACTGGAGGAGAATGTATGAGACCTGCCTCCAAGTCCATACCCAGGTTTGGGGACTTGTCTTAACGAAGAAACGACTGTGAAATATATCAAAAACACCAATCCAGATATAGTTCAAATGGAATTTTGATTTTTTATAACCTAACGTGATTCTAAGCAGACCTAACCTCCCAGTTACCTACTATTTTGTTTACCGTAGATTGCAGTCATTTTTTGTATCCTGTAAAATTGATTAATAAAAAAAAAACACAGAATATTTTATATGCGTTACTATTTTGAAATAATGATCGCAAGAGAACAATATTTATTTCATATTGGATCACTATTAACAAAATAGCAGCGTTGATTAGTATGTAACCAAATTGGGTGAGATAAATGAGTAGTAATACGTCAATCGTCAAAACCAATTGGGTTAAAACATAAGTGTTTTTAAAAGCACGCAAATTGGCATAGGGAAAGCTTCACACACTATAAACCATGATTAAGTAGGCATCACGTAAACAGCAAGGAATTGTTTATGGTTTTAAAAATACCCATGAGATTGTTTATTCTTAGATTGGGTTGTTAATTCTCAGAGGAAATAAACTGATTGGAGGATTGTTTATTCTCACGTTGGATTGTTTATTTCTACACAAGATTGTTAAATCTTACGTTAAAGAGTTGATTCTAAGATTGTTAAATCTTACATCAGGTTGTTAAACAGATGGTTTATACTTACATAAGCTTGTTCAATCTTACATTGGATTGTTTATCATTAAATCGCATAGTTACTTTTACATATGATAGTTAAATATTGAAAGAAACACCTGGTATATAAAAAGGGTAAAGCTTTCTCTACGCAACCACCCAACGGGGTACTCACATTGCATCCGTTGGTGCGTATGGTAGCGGGGAGCGTGGACGACTTGAGCGAGTATCCGGGACGCGGAGCGGCGTGAACAACTAACCAACACAACACAACACACCAAGGTCAAAACAAACAAACAATAAAGTAATAAACAAAATAATAACAAAACAAAACAACACAAAAAGAATAAAAATATAATATACAAACAACAGTATTTTTTTTAGTTTGTTATATAGCAGTGATTCATGATTTTTGAGTTATAGTTATAGAGGCGAAATGTGATTTTTTTGTTTCAGTTTTTACGCTTTTCCACAGTAAAAAGCAAAAGATTGATATTTGTATCAAAAAATACATTTAATTTTTTATTCAAACTTTTTGTATGAGAAGTATAAAAATATCGTCTTTTAACATTTCACTCTGGAAAAGTGCGAAAATTAGATAACAACTCGCCACCGGTAAATATGGATGTGGTATGTATTAAAAAAGTTATTTCAATACACTGAGATATAGTTTCCGAGATTGCCTCTCCAATTTTTAAGACCATCTCACTTGAGATGTGACGATTATTTAGAAAGCTTTTTAAAACACACAATATTACTATAGCCCAAAGATGTGTGACATTTGTAAAGAAAAAAACATAGTGGATCAACAGTTGTTTCGATCAAACAGTAATTGTTGTTGTTAAGACAACAATATGAAGAATGTTTAGGCATTTTATTTGTACTTGGATTGTTCACTTTAAAATTTCCCCTTTATGAATGAACTAGTACGTAGCTATAATCAAACTATTTAGACAAACAATGATTCTAGAATATATATATAAGTATATCAATATACATAATCAACTAAAAGAATTTTGAATCCATTTGAGGTATTTTCGAAAAAAACTTGGTAATAATATCTGGGAGTAAAACTTGAACCCTGCTTACATTTTATGACCATAGTTTTCTTAAGAATTGTCACATGCTTCTGGGCCTTATTAAGTACAGAATAAATATATATTATTAAATAGTTTTGGAATATATTATAATTAGCAGATTGCTTAAAAAATAGTTATTAAATTCATAAACTATTGTCTCGGGTAATGTTGAAATGCTGGTTATGTTTTAATTGTGTTTTATAGTTGGGTAATGAAAACTTATCAATATTTCGGGTTTTTAACAATGATATGTATTGAAATAATTGTCAAACTATAATAAAATGGCCTATACGATAGTATGGCAATGTGGTGAATTTAACTATTGAAAATGAATACGATTCCTGAATGTTTTCTATTAGGTTGTCTATTGGAATGTCTATATTAGATTGTAAAACAAAAGCATAAGAAATTATTGAAAACTTTATAAAAAATATAAAAAAGGGAATATACTAAATGTTGCCTAATTTACGAGAAATTTATTTGACATCAAAATGTATCGAAGATAATTTTTTTTAAATATTTACACCAGGTAAAAAAATACTTTTAATATAAAAAAAGGCCTTTATAAATAATAAAATTTATATAAAAAATATAATTATCTACCTACTTATAGAGTGCCGTGACTTTGCAACAGAGCAATTTTCCAGAAGAAAAAGTTTTTCAAAAGTATTTTATTTCAAAGAGCTGCTCTTTCTCTCAAAATTCCATCTTTTTGTAAAACTAACACTGTCTGCAAATTATTCTTTCATGTAGGGGAGAAGATTTTTCAATTTTTTTTTCGTCCCAAAAGTTAGAAATGAAACAAAAATCTTTTCAGGAAAAAATATTCCAATCAAAACTGTTTTATCTGGAAAAACGTTTTAAAAGGGCATAGCGCGCAACCACTACTGAATAATATACATAATACATACTAATATTCATATGGGAAGGAAATCATAGCAATACAAATCAAAACTAATAATAAAATAAATAAATTGAAAAAAGGACATTAAAATATAATAAGATTTTTAAAATTATTGAATACTTACTAATGAAAAGCATTTTATAGCACTAATAAAAAAACAAACAAAAAAAATAAAACTAAAATAATAATAATTGGTATGTCTAATAGATCTAGGACGTTCACAGAAAAGAAAAGCGTAGATAGAAAGCACAAAAAAAATGTATCAAGAATATTATTTCAATGAAAAAAAATATTTTTACTAATTGCAGCAAAAACAAAATTTTCGATTCAAAGCAATGATCCTATAGTAAAATGGATCTACTTATGAATGTTCAAAAATTAATGTAAGCATGCGTGACCAAAAATAACTTTCTTTAAAGGCACGAAATTGAAAATGTTAATGCAACCTCCAGATGCAAATTCAAGTGGATAAACCACTACATAATAGAGGTAGATTGCGTGCCACTTAGAATTTACTATTATAAGGGCAGTTAGGGTAAATGTGTTCCATGGGGCAAATGCATAATTTTAAACTCCTACATTTAATCTATAAAATAATTGTAAAATGTTACATCTGGTACTTACTTTTTTTATGTTACTTTTTACATAGTAAAGAGATTCATTTTTCATACACTAAATTTAACTTTTTACAATTATCTTATGGATTGAATAAAGGAGCTTGAATTAACACAATTGCCCAATAGGACGCATTAATCCCAACTGGCCTTATAGTAATTATTCAACTCATTGAAAAAAAAAATTGCGGTACTGTTTTTGTCAAAAACATTAATTTTTCATTGAAACAATCATTTTATTTTAAAAAAAGTTTATAAGTTCATATTATATAACTGATTGATTCATTTGTGAATCTATCATGTCATGCAGCCTCACCTTTATATCAACCTATTTATTGACATTTGTCTTCTGCTTAGAGAAACTCAATAAAAATACATATATTGTATCAATAAATATAAATGTATACCTAATATATTAATTGTCTGATTCGAGGAGGCTTTGGTCCTAAACTAAATGATTTTTTTTTTAAATAATGGAATGTCATAATGATGTGTGAGTGAATAATTGATGAGTGAAATTATAGTGAAGAAGTGAAAAGATATGTTGATGGTAAATTTTAAGAATACAACATAAAAAATATTAGAGAAATTTATTGGGAACTATTCGATTATATTAGAATATCTGTAGTTGAGAGCTAGAAAATCTTAAGGCGATGGATTTTTCGAAAACGATTTGTCCAAATTTATACTTGGAATTATTTTTGATTCTTTCATAAAGTACCGCAAATTGTTGCCAAAATTTTGATAGTCAATTTTTTTTATAAAAGTTACGTAATTTTATAGAATTAAGACTGGCGGTTGACGCAATGTAGCAGTTTCAACCTTATCGCAACCAGCACAAAGAGTCACTCCCGATTTTCAAGGACATTTCAGAAAATGGGTTCCCTCGAGTCTTTACAGTTCTGAAGTACAGATATTATCATCAATGCGAACCCATCTCCACGTTTGGCTACCATCCAGGAGATTGGCGTCAATGATATGCTTTGAGATTTGCAGTGATACTATTATCATTGTAGGATCATTCCCACATTTTTGTAAAAAATATTTTATTTCAAGCAATGATGATGTTCTGAAATAGCATTTCTAATAATGTGCATATCTGCGCAGGGATGGGTTCGCAGTAGCATTGTGTAAAATATATTTTTAAAGAGTATGTAGGTAAAAAACGAATAGTCGTTATGACACAGTACGTAAAATTTAAGGAAAACAATGTTATCAAAGCATTGTAAAATTGCAAAGCATTGAATTATTTTCACTTTAAATTAAATGAAAGTAGTATTGAATGGCAAATTTATAAAATAACCCAATTTTTTTAAATATGTAAATCGTAGTGGAATATCACTAATTTTTTCAAGGTTTTTTTAATTATGATTAAAAGATTTTTTACATTTATTTATCTTAGACCCTTACAAGGGTGAAACTAATAATGCCAAGGGTTTTTCACCCTGTAGAGGGTGGCCACTTACGAATAGCGGTAGTTTGCACCAAATGTGACTTGAATTGAATGACATAATAATAGGACAGTTTGGCGAGTGTTTGCTATTTTCGCCGAACATGACTAAACAAACGCAAACTGAACATCAACATAAGTGCATGTTGGCGTACCGTTGTAGCTGGGAATCTGCCCCACGGAGCGGCCGACGCTTCCACGGTACGAGCTGGAGCGGTCCATGGCGAGCGAGCAGTCTTCGTCGTCAAAGAGGCGCGGGTGGTCGAGGTTGCGGCTCGGCGAAGCGCCCACCGGTGACTCATAGCGAAGGCCGTATTTCGGCTCCTTGCTCGCTGACGGAGTTCTGGAAGCAAAGATAGTAATGTTATTTGAATTAAAATCAATATAGATAGATATCAATATAAAAACTGCTGAAGCACAGTTAAGAAAAAATAAAAAAGACTCCTTCGAAGGATGAAATGGTTATCATGCATAATAATACACAACTTAGCAGATGACTGACTCTTTACCATTATGCAATACCTGCTACCATTTTGCATTGTACGTACTGCAGAAGGGATCAGGTCAAACCATCAAATATTATTTAATGCTATCACAAGGGGTTGAAGATTGAAAGATCTCGTGGTCACAGAATAACGAACCTAATGACGCTGTAGCTCTTCACTAGTTTGCAAGAAATGTTGGTTTTGCAAGAATCATTGCTGTGAAATGAAACATTGTTGTTGCGAGAAGCATTGCCATTGCAAGAAACATCATTGTAAAACAAAAAATTGTTGCAAGAAAAAAAATTGCTGTAAGAAGTATTATCGTTGCAAGAAACATTGTTGTTCAAAGATATATCATTGTTGCCAAAAACTATTATTGTTATTGCAATTAACAGTATTGCTCTAAAAACGGCCACGGAAAGGCCAAAAAGATTAAGGTTAAATCTCAGGCGAAGCCGAGTAGAAAAGCTATGCAATAATAAAATAAGAAGGGAAGTGAGTAAGTAAGCTCACCTGCTAGCGTTCCTAGGATCCAGGTTGGCCCTCTTCCACTGCTTCACCTTTTCTCGATCCTTGACATTCTTCAAGAACACTGTGGCTATTCCCGACTCTATCTTGGACAGTTCTTGCACTTCTTTCTTTAGCTGTGGGTCAGTTACTTCTGCAAACAAAACGGTTATTGCAACAACAGAATACAATACATCAGTTTTTCTGCACTCGAGGAATATATGTATAGTGAGATGCACCTAAATAAAATTAAGTTAAGATTGGTTTATAAAGAACTGCTTTTATCAAAAACAAAACATAATGTTTAGACCATACTATAAACGTACTGGTTTGAACAGGTGGTTCGGCTATTATGCCCCTGTAGCGTAACGTACATCATTTAATCCAGGAGATTCTAGGTATAGTATTTCAGATGCTCATGTAAATCATATCTCCACGTCTCACCAACAATGTCAACGATAAGTTCATTATCCATTAGTTACCTGCTTTTCCATTGACCTTCCCATCGACCTCTCCATTCTCTTCATCAGAAACGGGAACTCCTTTATAAGAATCTGACCAGCGGCGACGACGTTCTGAAATACAACATTTAACTCTTCAATAGTGAATGAAACAAATAAATACTCAAACAGACTGGTTGAACCGTTTTGCACGAATTTTGCAAATTTTGGACAGGGCATTCAACACGCTGGGTCCACATTTTTGAAATGGCCTGACATTTAATCTGAGGTCACATTCTGAACAATGGAGAATGATACCCATAATTAGTAGAGTGATGATTGAGGAACAGCAATTATGATTGAAAGGGTATTGAAATCTAGGGAGTTATTTTGGTTTATTTAGTTGATGTAGTAATTTACCTGGATCAGTATAGGGATAGGGCGGAGCGGGGAAGTCATCCCTCTCTATCTTTGGCTGGTACCCCGGGGGGGGTTTGCTGGCAGCGGGGTAGTGCGCCAGCTCTATTGGCTCCTAAAATATAACATTGCCAAAATCACATTACTTCTACAACTTCTTGGACTTAATGAATGCTTGGATTCCTGTTGTTTAATAAGAGGTACTTTTGGCTCTGACCTAGCAATCAAGGTTTCGAAACCAGACCAAGTAAAAATAAAATCAATTTAAAAAAGCATATTTCAATTTGTTGCAAACTGGAAGATAAAATTATCCTGTTAGTAAGTAATAAATCTCCTATGGTATTTTAATAAAATTTCTTTGTTGATAGCTTTTCCCACAAATCTGAACCCTTTCACAGTTTGCTATCTCCGTTTTTTTTTTTTTTGAGGTTATGTTGTGAGGCTGAAGGTAGTGGGGAGGGGAAGGAGATGGGGAAGAGGAAGGTTAGAAGTATTTGGCTATTTAGATCTGGTCACCAAACACGGCTAAAGCCATTTTTAAGCAAGGTTTCGATTCTGAATGGTAGTCTTCCACCAGGGCGATACTTAGAGTATTGTTTGCTTAATCTATGTAGCTAAGTATTTTGAAGGTAATTTAACCATAGTTCTTTTCAATCTTCTTACAGCGAACTTGCAGTGATATTTCACAAAAATGCCACTATGAAAATTAGCCAAGTATTATAATAGAATTGTAAACTGCAAACTATAAAAAAAATTGCAGGCTAATAACAGCTGTTTTCATAAAATATTTTGATGCAAAATTGTACAAATATGAATCTCCGTTATGACAATGTTCAGGAGTGAACTATAGGCATACCGCTGATAGCTCCATGTTACCTCTGCCTCTTTCTCATAAATAAGGCATGTAACAGAAGAGAGGTTACAATGGAGCTTTACGCGGCAGGACTGGGACTATCAACGACATAGATGGAGACGCACCTCATTGTTCATGGCAGGAGACTTAGCCCTGGGGGTCTCGCTGCGGATGGAGTCCACCAGCACGCCGCATGCCGGGGCGATGCGAACTCTTGGAGCTGCTGCGAGAGTACAGAGTTCCGCCACGAGAAGAGTTTGAAGCTGGAAGACAGGAAAAGAATATGTCATCAGAACTGGATTACAAGATTTGCACCGTAAAGCCCAAAGTATAAATGCTATGCAATAAAAATGAAAAAATATTAGATATTAATCATCGAAGTATTATCAATAATCTTCAACGTAAATATGAAACAAAAAAAGCCAGAAAATAAAAGAATAACGATCGCGACCGAGACACAAACTCGGAACCTCTACTCTATCCGGGAGAAACGCCTTTGAAAATTGAGCCACTGAGACCTTATTAGAAACGGCATTTTAATCAATCTCATACTTGAAAATAATTAATATTGTTTTCCAATTTCTTCCGATTTTGGCCGCCATCTTTGTCTCGGTCGCGACTATTAATCTTTTACTTTCTGGCTTTTTCTGTTTCATATTTACATTGAAGATTATTAATATTATATCAAGAATTAATATCAAATATAATAAGCATAAACACTTTAAAGTTAATTCTAATTTAATAGAAAAAATATTAATATAAAAACCTTTCAATTCAAGTACAAACAGAATATGGATATAAACATTTGACTTCAATAACGTAGCTTTTTGAGGTGCATTACTAACCCTAGTACGCTGCCAGACTTCAACAAAGGGGAAGTTGTATTGCAAGCGATGGTGCAAACATTCATCCAAATCAACTACACTTTTGTTGAGTCCCGGCAGATTACTGACCTAAATAAAGCTCGTCTATAATACATAACCCAGCTTGTAGCAAGTAACTTTGTTGTGGCACAGTGATATAGTTACTTTTATTGGCCTCAATAAAGCTCGTCAAAACATAACCCAGATTGTAGCACATAACTTTGTTGTGACATAGTGATACTTACTTTCACACTAGCCTTAACCGTTTTAATGCTGGACATTTTTTTTTAATAATATGCCAAAAATAAATATAATTAGCTTTGTCTACACGGCATGCGGCAAGCTTGTAAGAAGTCTCACGCCTCGAAAAAAGCTGTCCCGCTGCCTACATCGGTATATGTAGAGAGGCATGTGGATGAAGCAACGTGGGCCAACTTATGGGACTGGTAAATTAACATGTTGGCTGTCAACAAGAGTCTTCCCTCGTGGTTTTATTAAAGCATATATTAATAATAATCTTACAGTGTGGCCGGTGGAAGTGCGGGCTGGTGGGTGGCCTATCATAGGGCTCGATGGGCCTCCTCAGGTAGCCCTGCGCTGGCTGCTCCGTCAAGTAGCTGTATGTGAGAATGCGGTGGGGGGTGGCCCCGTCCACCGTGTGCGCCTTATGACCCCCGTGGCCCCCGTACTCGCGCAGCACGAGTCCGGGGGAGCCCACGCGACTCCAATAGCTGCCATAGTGCTAAAACATTACAAGATTTACATTATACATTGTTTGGGTGTCCCATTAATCAAACAGTCATCAATCGACTGGCAATTGATCGACTGACCATTAATCGACTGACCATCAATTGACTGGCCATGAGATATTCTGAGAAAAACCACGGGTCTTCTGTATTGGGTTAATATGAAATATAAATTGTAGTTGGCTAGAAGTTAATCAAATGATCATCAATTAATCAAAGACTTATTACGACTATCATAATATTATAATACTCAAAAGAACCCTAAGAACCGTATCATATACAAAGCTGATAATGAATAAAGAAAGGTTTTTTTAAACAAGTAGAATGTATCTTTTTTTTATTTATTTATTTACTTTTGCATTCAGATATAAGTGCTATTCTGCATTATACAGAGCATGAAAACTAGCCCCATTAACCCACAGTGATATTTAAGAAAGAATAGACCCTAACCAAAAATTGTTAATAGAGAGTAAAATTTACGGACATAAAAAAATGCAACCAATCGGTTAAAATGTTTTTTCATTCATATTACTATCTAGTTATTATTGAAAAATGAAACTCAAGTCAGGCCAAAAAAATAACATTTTAGTTTGCTAGTAAAACATAAATAAAAAGAGAGGCAAAATTATTGTTAAAGGTTAAAAAAAAATCACAAGAAACCCAAACCTTATAACAAGAATCACACTATTATATCAATTTATCATAACAGCATCTTCACAAATTACATTAAATTGGTAGTTATGCTTTTTGGGTTTATTGTTCTTTATTTTTTTATCACAGGGTTACCAACACAACTTGAAAAAAATCATTAAGTATCAATAAAGAAATTCAAGTGTAGTTATCACAATTCTGAGTGGGTCTCGGTTTACATGAAATTCCTTTTTCATATCGTCGAACTCAGTGAGTTGAAAAGAAATTCAGTTTAAATATCGTCATTCTCGGGAGTTCCATAAAATCCAGTTAACATCTCGTATTATTTGGTGAGTTAAAATTACATTAAAAAACAGGTACATTTTTTTTTGACATGGTATTGTACAGTCGCAGGCAATACTTTCTTTCGCTGGATAACAATTTTCTTTTTCAAATATAAAGATTACCTCACAGTAAATTTGATTCAAATAATGATAAGCTAAAACATGATAGAAAAGAACTGCTCTCAGCGTACTTTTCAAGCGTTAATTTCATAGGAAGTTCTCAGACACACACACACAATGGCGTATTCCAGTATAAAATACATTGATAAAGTGCCATGAGTATAAAATTGGCCTGTACATAATGACATTCTCAATGAGTTAGCATAAATTTTTCAATGAGTTGATACGAAATTTAGTTTTCGTAAAGTTACACTATGGATATAACGGCATTTTTTTAAATTATTGTGTTGGTATCTCTGAGGTGTATAAAATAAATCAAGCAAAGTTCAAACCTTTCTATTCATACTACTAAAGGGGCTGTAGATGGAGCCGTTCAGGCTGGGGGTGCGGGACCGCATCGAAAACTGCAAACGGTTATTCAAAACAACTAAATAATAAACACAAACAAACCAAACAGACGATGCAAATTATAAAAACACATCAATCAAAAATCAATCACGAAAAAAGGTTGGTTATGCATGCTACAAATCACATCAAAACGGTGCAGAAATTAAATAAAAAATAATTTTGGGAAAATCATTGTGAAAAAAGTAAAATTGACATGGTGGGTTGGTTGTTTACGATTATTTTTTTATGGGAGTTAAAAATGGGCAAATTATATTGCATTTTAAGCAAATATTATAGATTTGAAAAAACCAATGGCAAAATTGAAGCAAAATCGTGTTAGGATTATTTTGGTTATGTTTTTGAGTGGCTATAAGTTTCTTAAAAGCTTTAATTCAACAAAAAAAGTTTTAATTCTTAAAAAAAAAAACTAATTTCGAAGTGAATGCATTTTATCAAGTGGAACAAAATACTCAAAGAACCAAGAGTGATATTTAAAAAATGGTTTTAAAGTGGCATATATAAATTTGAAACCATACAAAAAAAAAAAAGAATGAAAAAACTGCTTCATATAGAATATTACAGAAAAAAAAAGTTTAAAAATAAACTAAATCCAATGTACCTAAATGGATTTAGAAAGGGGAAAAAAAACTCAATGAATCAAGAGCGTTTAGGAAAATTCAAATAATGGTTTAAAAAAGCAAAACTATGAACAATGCCAGCAAAAAAATGGTAAAATTTTAATTAAAAAAAGGCTACATTTTAGACTCTGCTTTTACGCAGGCTACCTACTGCATTTTATCTTTGACTATGGTACCTGCATGTCGCTGTTGGCAACACTGGAGGCACGGTCTACCTCGGAATCAGTGTGGTGGCCATTGGTGGCAACGGTGTTTTCTAGCCCCGGGCCGGGTCCACAACGAGGGTGCCAGATGGCGCCACCTGCAAGTAAATAATGTTGGTTAGGTTGGCACAGTGATTATGGTGCTGTGATGAAATATTGAGGAATAGGTAAATGTGAAACCCCAAATGAGCCAGGTTTACTACTCATATGATGTTGTTGGGAGAGGAAAGCATCAACAGCTTTAGGAAATCACATTAGAAGGCTTCCAAGATACTCTACTGTAGCACTAAAGAAGTGTTCATGGAGGGACAATTGGACGTAGTTATGCAGAAAGCGTCCAACCCACAATTTGCCAACATCGAGTTTTACATGTTTTCCTATAGATAAATACGAGATTTCTATCTGCTGAAAACATCCAAGCTCCAAATGCAATAGGTTTATGGTAATTCAATTTTTTACTAACGCACACTGTAGAGATTTGACTGAAATCGAAATTTAAAAACATTGAGATGAAGGGTAACTTAGGAAATACATTTTTTAAATAAATACATTGATAAATTATAAATCACATATTTATAATAATTTTCATAAAGAAAAAACACTGATTTTCGTTTAACTTTAAGTCATATTTACAAACGCCTTTTTCTCGGTTTCATCTTTTTGGGGTTGGATGCTTTCTGCATAACTATGTCCAACTGTGCTTCGTCATCTTCGCATGACGTCGTTCTGCAGTCCTCTGTTCCTGTACTGTGCAGTACAAGTCATTCTCTATGTGAGGATCCTTGAAGTGATATTTCACAAAAAGTGATATTTCACTTTATAAAGTAGCCAAGTATTGTTATGGATGGTATTAGAGAATAGACACCTCACCTTGCAAGAACATCTCCTCCCCATCGCCGAAGGGGTCCCCGCACTTGGTGCAGCGCTCGCAGGTGGGGTGGAAGTGGTGATTGTCGCCGGCCTGCAGCACCTTGCCGGAGATGAAGCGCTGGCAGTAGGCGCAGCGCACGCCGTACAGCCGCTGGTAGTCCTTCTCGCAGTAGGGGATGCCGTCGCGGCCCATGTACTCCCCGTGAAGCACGCACTTGCATTCGCGGCAGACTAAACACCGCATATGCCATTGCCTGCAATCATGAAAAATTACATCTTGATAATTTGCAACTTTGAAGTAGATCAATAAAAAAGGGTATTTTTATTTTGGTAGAAAGCAATCACTTTGTGGTTTGACATATTTAAAGAAATGAAAAAATAACTTCGTATAAGAGCATGGATGTTATTTTATTTTTTTGCTAGACAAAGTAATTCGGTAAACAGGCACTATGAATCCTATACGACAGGAAAAGAAATTTATCAAATTAAATTTAAAATTGAAATTGGAATAATTAAAAAAAAAATTGAAATGGAATAATTTTTTTTAAATATTGAAATTGGAATATTTTTTTTTAAATATTGAAATTGGAACAATTTTTTTTAAATATTGAAATTGGAATAATTTTTTTTTTAAATTGAAAAAATAACATCAATAATCTTCAATGAAAGTATGAGATTGAATAAAAATTTCGGTTTCTAATTAGGTCCCAATGGTTGAATTGGTGGAAGCGTTACTCCCGGATAGAGTAGAGGATCCAAGTTCGAGTTTCGGTTGTGACCATTGTCTTTTTCTCTTTCAAATTTGTGTTGTTAATTATTGATATTATTTAAATTACCTGTCCAATGCAACCAGCGCTTGCCCTTCCGAAAGCTCCTGATTGCATCCGGCACATTCTAGAAATGAAATAAGACATGTAAAATAAACATAAGAAGAAATGTGAAATATTGATGTGGAAATCAAACCCAGATGATACAGTTGTGCGAAGCACCATGATGACTGATTTTGTATAGAAATTAAACTTCTTTCTATTTTAACATGTCCATATGTTATGTGATTAGTTGGCTTGGGCCAGTTTATATAGAATCTGTATACATATAATGAAATAGTCAGTGTTGGTATGATATATAAGACTAATAATTTGAAGTGAATATATTATCTTAGTTCACAATTTGATTAGCTTGGTAGAGGAAAAATCTCAGCCAAAATTGTAAACCAATACATCGATTTGCCCTGCGTAAAGCATTCTTTGTTTCTTTATAGAGGAGCTCTCTTCATACCTTTATTACCCTTTGACTGTGGATAATGAAAACACACGGGAGGCGATTGCGTACCTTCACTGCGGGTCCCGAGAATAACCGATTAGAAGATTTTTTCTCATGCACTGTTCTTTTTTATTTAGGTTCTAAATATTTGAAAGTAAGAAATATGTGAATAACTTTTTATAGTGTTAGAAGTATTTAAATGCTCTTAAAATCATGCATCATGCAAACATAAAGATAAGATTTTATTTCTTATAATATATGTTAATTCTATTTTTTTATTGTCGTGTGCTGTAAATACACCAATCAAAAGGTTAAAAGAATGCAAAACTAGTTTTTCTTATATTAATTTGATGCAGATCTGCAGGTACATTACTTTACGTGGGGCACATTGATATTTGCAAGAATACAAAATAAACTAACTAAACCATCAAACCGTTTCTCCACAGGGGTAGGCAGAGAGGATGGAACGTCACACAGCTCTGTCTTGGCACACACTCCTTGCTTCACTCGCATTTACACATCATCTCATACATACACTTCTATTATTCTTGACTCTTGTCATGACCCGACTCAAGTATTTGATTCACTTGATCGTGCCACGTTTTCCTCGGGCCTCCCTGACTTTTTATACAAAAAGGAGTAAAAATAAAAGTAAACCGTATAAAACATAACCCAAAGATAAATATAATACCAATATACTTGTATAAAAAATAGAGGAATAAAATATTTTTTACATAAAAAAAAAAGATTCGGTATTCTTACTGTAAGTTTGCAATGTACCGTCGTCAGACAAACAGGGTCCTTCTGAAAAGATCAACTTTTTTAAATTTTGAATAATGATGCATATGAAAATTTGTCAAATGAGATTTTATGAAATGATTGGAGATTTTTTAAAGAAAAAGACTATTATTAATCATGACTCTTTTCCAAAAGATCCTGTTTTATTTTATTCTTCTTAAAATATTATCGGGAAGACTAGGAACAGTTGGATGTTTGAAGAAGAAGAAACTGAAAAAAAACATATAAAAGTCATTGTATGAAGAAAGCCTGGAACTCCTGCGGAACTAGATACTGAAGGTTGCATCAAACCGACAATTGGAGGAACCTGATCTTCCCATGGGAACCTAACACACAATCAAACGGACAAATAGAAAAATAAATAAGTTTCCTATGAAGAATGGAATAGGCAACACGTTGTTAAGTTTTTGTGATTCAGATTCAAATGGAATTTCACCACCTCTGCAGTCAAGAAAATATCTGTTTTTATAGCCACGTTACTCATACGATTAATGTTACTTGACGCATAGTTAATCAAAAGTTTAGACAGAGGTGGTAAAATACCTCCTTACACCAGTTGATAAACGGTTAATAATATAGAATGTTACAGATGTTTGGCGCTTTAAGTCTCTCTTCTTCGACCTTTAGTTAGACTGCCATGGGTTGATAAGGGAGAAACGATATTCCGATCTCTCAAACTTAGAATCTTGCAATCTCGCAACTCTGCGATCTTGCAACCTTGCTACTTTGCTATCTTATAATCAGGGATGACCTTTGGTAAGGCTACAAAGGGAAAGGTTCCCACTTAATTTTTAAAAGGAAAAGAAAGTTGTTTTTATAATATGTACTTCCAAATGAATTTTGCGAAAAAGTATGATTTAATAAATACATCATTCCTCTTCTCATAAATATTCAGTGCCAGGGTGTACAGTGAAAATGTGTCTACAATCTTAAATGAATTCCGAATGCTCGAAATTTAGCTGCAACCTCTAAGAACATCAGATCTGGGCGAACTTAAGTTTTAATGATCATCGTGCAAAGCACAGAGCAGAAAGAGTTTTAATCATCATCGTGCAAAGCACAGAGCAGAAAGAATTTTAATCATCATCGTGCAAAGCATATTTTTTTTGCAAATTACATTGGAAAGCACTATGTATTTAAAATAAGCTGAATAGATTTTTGCCTTCAAACCCCATACGCATGTACCCTTCCAGCGTACAAAACTTAATGCGATAACTGGTTACAGGAAGTAAGCTTTCAATGGAGACATATTTTATTACGTCTGTAATCTATGCCCAGCATCAAAAAATACTGTTGCTTGTGGTGCCTAATTAACTAATTAATAATGAGTGGATTAGAATCAATGCAAAGCTGAAGACATTTGAGATAGACCTATGTTCGAAGCTGGATGCCAGAAGGCTGATGAAGCAGAATAAAAGAATATGTTGCAATCAATAAGAACTGCATGGCGACATGCAGCATTGCAGATACAAGTACTCTGCGTGAGTAACTTACCATTGGGATTACTAGTGGTGGGGCTGACCGCCTCGTTGCGTACAATCTCCTTGACAGGGACCATCACACACTTCTGGCACAGGACCTCCTTGCCCGTGTAGGTCACCTTCTCGCCAGATGGGAAGGCTTGTCTGAAACATCATGGAC
Source organism: Drusus annulatus (assembly GCA_022651775.1). Classification (NCBI taxonomy): domain Eukaryota; kingdom Metazoa; phylum Arthropoda; class Insecta; order Trichoptera; family Limnephilidae; genus Drusus; species Drusus annulatus. The sequence continues at coordinate 1,155,570 of JAGWCC010000032.1, read as the reverse complement.
AAATTGTTAACATAGGCTATAAGAAAAGTAACTATATTTCAAGAAAAAGGCAGTAGAAAATATTTGAAAATGTCTAATGGGCCCGGCAATGTGCAAATAAAAACATGGTTTTAAACATATACGAGTATACGATTTGAAATAAATCTAAATAGTTATCCAATAGTTATAATTAGGACCCGGAATACTTATCGCAAAGCAGGGGCTCACATGTAGAGAAAAAATATCTCATTTTTAAATATAAAAAAATTATGCATGTAAAACATTTATTTTAGATAAGTATATCATGTTTGAACCAAAGACTAAAGCTATAAGAAGTTAAATATATTTATTTTATGTTAGGTTATGCATAGTTAAAAGGCCTAATATAAATCTTCAGATTTATTGCTTCTTTTTTAAATTGTATAAAACTCAGAATGAAAGATACTGTCATTATGAACGTAGCCTTTAATACTTCCTGGATTGAGATGGCTTTATAATCTCTATAGACTGCACGCTCGTGGGTTTAGTTGCTTTTTCATAGTAATAAGGCGTTAAAAGCATAAATAAAATGATTTAATTAGTTAAAAACTAAAAAAGACACGATATATAATAGATTAGGACATTTGTATTACCTGCATCTTGCGCAAGTAAAGCACTTCTGGTGGTAAGTGTTTCCCAGGGCGGACACCACCTCCCCCTCCACGTAGGTATTGCAGGCGGCGCATCGGGTGCCAAAAAGTTTCTGGTAATCCTGAAAAAATTAAACAAATTATCAATATACATTGTGTAAGTTAAGTCTGAAAAACTAAGGAATAAAAATATTTATTTGTGTATGATTTTCCGCCTGCTTTCGATGTGTACGCCGAACTGTTTAAGTGGAGATAATTCTTTACCCAGCTACACGTACATTACAAAGTGCAAGGTCGCCTTCCACGACCTTCATCGTTGTCGGCCAGCACAGCGTTGAGGTCGCCATTCGCCTGTATGATCTCTAAGGCAGATCATATATATCACCATATCGTCGTCAACGCGAAAATACCTTCCATGTGGGCAACTCTACAAAAATGAGTTATATATGACATTGGAAAGAGTTTCAATTTGTACTTCAAGTTTCAATGTTTTTACTGGTGAAAATACATTATTGCATCTAAAACTACAAAGCGTATTTTTGATGTCTCAAAAAACAAACTGTAACTCTCAACTATCAGTTTTTAATTTTCTTCTGAACAATTACGCTTTTGACACATATAAGGTATTTTCGCGTTGACGACGATATACTCATTGTCATCAAATATTTATTGTTCTTTTGTTACTTGTTATATTTACACTGTTTGCATTCTTAGAATCGTTTACTTATAATACTTGAATAATAATGTTTTTAAGTACCAACATGTTAACTGTCCATATAATTTTCTTTTCTTTGATTCAACAAATATGTTAATATGAATTCATACTTTTCATCTGGATCTTTATACCCTTAGCTTCTGGTAAATTGTTTTTTTAATCTGTTGATGTACACATGCACTGTTATACCCATATCTGAACCTTTTTCTCTCATAATTTATGATAACGATCATGATTTTCGATAGTTTTAATTTGAATACATATTGTATATTATTTTCTCCTTGTTAATTAGTCTTATTAGCATAATTAATTTAGTATGAAGCGCACTTGAGATGAAAAATCACAGAACTTGGCTTTATAAGTTCACTGTTATTATTATAAAGGTAGGGCGGTAAGCAATACAACCCTGGTGAGAGATGACAATTCAGAATCGAAACATTGCTCGAAATGACTTAAGTTACGTTTAGCGATCAGATTTGCATGGCCAGATACTAACCAAACTTTCTTTAACCCTTCATCGTCCCTGTCACTTTCCCTGCCCACTTCCTTTAGCCTCACAACATTCCCCAAACGGGGAAACAACAGTTCCATTGGCTCCAGGCAGTTGGTTATTTTTGAATGGGCACCAAGAAAACGGTCTCCGTAATCGAGTGGTTAAGATCCTCGATTACGAATGTTAATTTTGTCCTTTTCTATCAAATGGACAATAAGAAAAAAGAGACGAGTTATCCAGCTGTCTTCTTTGGAAACAATCTTGAAACAATTCATTTCACACTACAAGCATGTTAAAAAATTTTCGTCTGTTACTTATTGGCAATTATAAAACATATTTATTGCGATGTGTATGAAATTTCTTTAACACAATTTGAAAAATATACATTTATTAAGCACGTTTCTAGCATAAATTATTTAATAAAGAAGTCAAATGAAAAAGAGTAGGCCTCCGTGGTGGAGTGGTAAGACGCTCGACTACGAATCCAGAGATCGCGGGTTAAAATCCAGGCGTGCGCAAATAATTTTTATTTAATCACTTTGTGTTATTTCACAATTAATCAATTCAAATTAATGTGTAGCATATTTGCGGCACGTTCCAGAGTGAAATATACTCTCATTATCTGATGACCAGATCTGAATATCCAGATACTTCCCAACCTTCCTCTTTCCTTGTGCGGTATTCACATTTTTTTAAAATAAATAAGAAAGTTAGCAATTACCTGCGGGCAGTAGTAGACGCCGTCCTTGCAGAAGAAGCCCCCGTGGCTGAGCGTGTGCCCGCAGGTGCGGCACACGAAGCAGCTCATGTGGAAGTACTTGTCGGTGACGCGGAGCACCTCGCCCGAGCACTTTTTGGAGCATGCCTGGCAGAATGTTTTACCTGCAGAAAGAAAAATAAATAAATCAGATTAATTTTGTACTAATCAAGACATGGTTAGTAGGATTTTTTTATTATTGTCTGGTTATTCGTAACCTGGGATTGTTTCTTTCTTTAAAAAAAAGTTATCTTTCTAACTAAACTACCATAGTGAGTGTGTGCGACAGACGTTTTACAGTATTAATAATATCAGATCACATTTTTGTGAATATAAATTCTAATATAGAAATTGATAGGAAAATCATAATCACATGGACAGATAATCAATTTCATTGGCCTGCCTCCCTAGGAGTCCGATTTTTTTCAAAAGTAAAAAATCGAAGAACACACAAAAACGTGACTAACCTTTCCAGTTGTCAAAAACAAACCACTAATCCAAAATGGCTGATAATGCTAACATATGATAAACATACGTGTACCAACATAACAAAAAAAAAATCGATAATCGAATGTACACAGCGCGCGAAAATTCAAAATTCACCTTTTCTTTTGAACAGGCCTCGTATATATTACAATAAAGTCCCGTTAAACTGCTACAGTAACAGTTTGTAAACAGGTTCTATAATTATCAATCTATATAATTATATTTTACAAAGGTACATATTTATTTCAATCACATACATCATAACTTGGTATATTTAAAGACAAACAACAACACAAAATAGAAAAGCTCTTTGGTAAATTGGCGACTTCAGTTTTCTATCAAATCGGTATATGGTAGATCACACTTCTAGAGATTATCTGTCCAGTGGTTTTTAACAACGATTGTGATCCAAAAAAATCAGGCAATAAAAAAAACATTAAAAATCAAAACACAATTTGAAATACGGATTACTTCGCCGCATTTTATAGTGGAGCATTATTGTATCGGTCGACATTGCACCAAAATACGCGATAATCTCCTGACCTCTGCATGACTTTCAACGACTTCTGCGGTTTGATAAAAAAAAAAAAACAAATAAACACTGACAAAAGCGAGCGACAAAAATAAAAACGATCGCCGTGGCTGGCTCGATGTAATGTAGGTTATACTTTGTGATAGTTCTTTGATGTAGGTACATAGTTGTACAATGCATTGGTGAATAAAAAACATCACGACCGTGAACATGCTAAGAAATGTACTGGCCATGTGTTGAGCAAATTACTCGAAGTATCGTGGGAATAATGAAGATATTGTAAAACATTATTATGGCTAACATTTTAAGAAGAGCACGCGAGATATGATATATTTTAGTGTTTTCTTAACCTAACTATAAAGCTGAAATCTGATGGTATTAAATAGTTAAACCCTAAAAATGATGACCTCCGGTGTTAAGAAATTTGCACAGCTATTTCCGCTAAGGAACTCCTAAGTCAACGCAACTATTTTCAGTTCGCTACGTTATTTCCATAATGGTCTATGTAGCTTTGAAATAAATAAATATTAGATGAATGATGCTGATATATTTGTCGATGTTGAAATTTCGATATAGATTTTATCGACAGTGTCGGTAATTTGGACTCGTTCCCGAGCCCGACTGCAGGTAGCCAACGAATAAACGATAACTCACGTCGACTAAACACGCTTAATTTAGTCGATGTGAAGTGTCGTTTGTTCTTTGGCGATTTGCATTCGGGCTCGGAAACGATTCCAAATTACCGACATTGTCGATAAAATCTATATAGATGTTTCGTGCTAGGGCCCCAGAGAACTATTATATAAATCAAGGGAAAAGCCCGATAGCTTTGGAGAATGCAGAGAAAAAACAGTTTATAAACTCAAGTGCATTTACCGTTTCATTAAAAGGCGAAATGCGGAAATTCTAAGGAAAATTTTCAGTAAAAAAAAAAAAACAGCATTTCTAAACGAGCGATTTTCATCGTATCCTGTGGAAACGGGTTAGTTAAACAAACCGTGAAATTACTTTGACATTTCAATGAAAAATAATAGTAAAAAGTAATTGCAGCTTAGTATCTTCGCCCCCCTAAATACCAGCAGTTAAAATGTCGATACGCCGATTAAACGCAGATCTGCATAAAATCATAAAAAACAAGCATTCAACTTGTAAAAACAACAACATTTCCAGAGAAATACCGCAAAAGTTTGTAGACAATGCTAGCTATAATGAAGAGCCAAATGGCGCCTGCAGTAGCATCAATTACGACGCCTTTGGAAATTTTAAAATTGACAATAACCTCCTTCGTCTTCTTCTAGATAGTCTTGAATTTTTTGTGTTGGAATGTTTCACATGGGTAGTAGTTTTTACATGTCTGTTCTATTCGCGAAATAGGTATATCGGTAAGCACTGAGGCGCTTGCTAGTGCCGCCACCTGCTCGGTCATGGTCTTCATGGGGTAATGGTCTACACTTCAAATACTATCGGACAGTGCAAAAAATAATGACATGTTTTTTTATAGATGAAATATTGCACTGGGTGTGTGTGAATAGGGACTTAGGCAGATGTAGTTAGTAGGTAAGATAGCTTGCCACATAAGGTGCCTCAGTAATACGATGCCCGGAGAGGCCTACTTCAATCACGCCTATGGAATAGTTGGGTAGTTTGTAATAAAAGTATAAATAGTTTTACGTGCAGTTCGAGATATTCAAAGCGATCTGACACACTTAAATTTGCAGTCGGTGGTGTCGCTAGTGTATTTTGTAGAAAGTTGCAAAGTTGAGCGTTTCAAACTGTAACCCAGACTAGATAATCCTCTTCCAAATGTCACTGACCGTTGTACAAACAAAACTACGTAATTCTAAAAACATTGATCGTAAACAAGCAAGAATCTTACAGCCTACAGCGGGATATCATCACACGACTCCGCAGAATACCGATTGCAGTGAACGTGGGTATGTTATTTTAAGAGTTTGGCTGTAGAAACAGAAAACTCCCTGTCGGCGCATCGTATCAACATCGTAAAGATATGGATTTTATCGTTTTTATTATTGCAACGGCCAAGTGCAGTTGTCACTGCGGTACTTCACGAATTGCCAGAGTAAATCTTGCAGGCATTTTAAATTGCTAAAAATATCAAAATAGCAGAACTTTAAAAAAAATTACAACAATATTTATTATTTTACAAAATAAAAATAAATAAAGCAAAGAGAATACAAAAATGCTAGAATAAAAAAATTACTTTTTCGTTTTTTATAATAAATTAAACCCATCCGTTTTTTTACCTCGTAACGTCGCTATATGAAAGTGATCTGATTTATTGAATTAATTATTTATTAACTTAAAACTCCGGAATAAATGTTTTTTTTAATATAGACACGATGGGTAGGCCTTTGAAATTTGACTGTGTCATCGAAACTGAAATTGTCGATTTTAGCCCGTGCGTGTTGTTTTAACGAAATTGTGAACCAATCTGTTATTTTCTACAATCACGAACCCTATGATAGTTGGATACGTCCATGTTTAAAAAATATAACACGATTTGAGTTATGTCATCTGACAGTTTTTAACAGATTTGACAGCAAAAGAGAGCCCACGTTGCCTACGGTAAGAATATAACTCGATTTCCGTTACGTAAGTTGACACTTAACTGACAGCTGTGACCACGTGGACTCTATTTTTTTAAATATACATATGGCTGTTCAAACGCCAATAATTTTTTTATCCTGTTTACAGAAAAAATGCTTTAATTTCGATTTAAAATGCGACATTAAAAAAAATGTGGTTTTGAAAATACGATTAAAACGTTTAAAAACATACTGAATGCTTTAGAAATCTTTCCTGAAGCGAAAAATGTTTTTTAAATCATTATGCAAGTGATTAGTTCGTTACCACGGAGAAACGTCGTTAATTGCGAGAGTGAAAACAGTATTTCTCTTGTAATTACAAATGAGCTGTTTATAGTTTTGCCGCCCGACTTGCATCGGTACACTTTATGTGCATTTATGTTGCAACCAGTCTATTAATGATTACCATTAACCTTTTTGTGCAATATAGCTGTGACCGACGCATCCTTGGAGCAAGTTGATGAGTTTGTGTACTTATGGTATATTCTCGAGTGACCGGGAGGTTTGTAAGGACATTGACAGAAGGATGAATGCAGTAAATTCTATGAATGACTGAATGTTGTCGTTGCTAATAACAAGTTGTCAGAGGAGGCGAGTTCCGATACCAGTAAGTATGGTAGTGAGGCATGGAACTGGCAGAGGAAGGACGAAAGTCGACTGAATGCTGTAGAAATGAGATTCTAGAGGTGTACGAGTAATAAAACCGTGTAAGAACGTATAGAATGAGGAAATCTGAAGTGACTGCAAGGAGATGTAAGAGCAATGAACAGAGTTAAGAAAGAGACAATTCGATGGTTTAGACATGGAGAGCGGACGGATGGAGAAAGGAGAATATGTGACGTAGAGATGAATGGAAGAATAAGGAGAAAGTCCCAAGAAGACATGGAACGATAAAGTGTTTTAAATAATTGAATCAGGTTATGTCGAGAGTCGGAAAAATAGAAGAGTATGTTTGAGAGGTTGTACAAATGTAAATAAACAGAGGAGTGTGAGCCAAGCCAGAGCTTTACGGCGTATCATTTAAAGCAAAATAGAAATGATGATGTCTCATATCGGAAAAAAGCAAAGGAAAATCGGAAAAAACAAACCGACCGCAATATTCAAGTACTTGATCACCCTCCCATTCAACTAGACGTCGGGTGAAAGTGTGAAATCAGAAGACGCTAATTGCCACGGTTGAGAAACTTTAGGAACTGGGCAACCGAACTGGAATATGAACAATAGACGACCGAGAAAAATACTAGCTGTACAACTTCGCCGTTTTCCTATAGATAGCTTTAGCAATAAGTAGTGGTCGAAATAAATAGATCATATACGTCATGCAATAAACTCAGGCATCTGTCAACATAACCCCGTAGAAACATTATTCGATTTGTGTCTGCATTATAAAGTTATTCTCGATTAAAATGTCAGTTTACGAGCCAAATTCTCGTCATTTGCGGGAGGTTTTAATATTCTCTGCCCGACCCCATGTTGCGAAAGTGGTCAAAACATACTCGGAAACGTTAAAATGGGAAGTCCTATCCCATCCGCCGTATTCTCCAGACGTTGTTCCCTCTGACTATCACTTGTTCCGATCAATGGCACACGACCTGGCTGACCAAAAAGTAAAAAAAATTGGATCGATTCGTAGATCGTGATACGGAGCAGTGGAGGTCCTGAATGAGGACTTTTAAATATCTTTATCGATAGACCATTTCCGATTCTCTTCCCCTTTTGGGGTTGCCCGTACGTAATAAAATAGAATGATTTTAATATTAGGTTGAGTACCTTAAAATATTAACAGACGGGGTTTATAGTTAATGTTTACGAAAATATCGTTACATAACAATCGCTTCAAAAGACGACCAGTTTTTTTAACGCGGAATTCGTACGCTGCCTGAAAGATGGTAGAAAGTAGTAACCAGCGATGGACAATACTTTGAATCAGAAATGTATGCCAGTTTTTTACAATAAAGCCTCGAATTTCGGAAAAAAAACGGCGGAAGCAAAGTTGTACACCTAATAAGTATGCTTATTTAATATTATTAAACTCCGACATTGTAAAGATATATCATTGTAAATGAATCCGTTTCCATATAAAGGCATATCATATGAATTAAACACCAAACGATGCGCATCTTCAAATGAGTATAAGACGAATTAATCCGCTATAAGTAGTCTGTTGACGCCATCAAAGGATCGACTGTTTACGATGATAATTTCTCGTCATCATTCATTATCACGTGTCGTTACACCAACCGGTATAGTGAACAACAACAGCCATCAACTGTGTCCGTCGGTAAGGTAGGCGGTGGCGAGTTTGGTCGGCGACTTGACTGAGTTGGAATAGCACGTGCCGGCGGCGAGATTGGACGATTAAGGTTGCATAATGTCAATTCAATGGGCACTTTACACAATACCCAGCGCCGGATCTACCACGGGTGCAGATGGAACGTTTAACCAAAGCGGAAATCCCAAAAATGCACTTCTTTATCTACCGGTGATCTCTCCTATTAGATATTGGCTAATATTATGGCATTTTTTTTCTCTGGCAAACTGCAGCTACAATAGTACACAACTGCTGACCTTGTACAAATCGCAAGTGCGCCCCACTGTTGAATTTGGCAGCCGTCTCTTGCCTAGAGCCCCTGAATACCTGAAAAAACCCTTGATTCTGTGCAGAATAGGGCGGTCCGTTTGATAGCTTCTCCTATCTTAACAAACGAAACTAACTAACTAACCATCACGCCGTTTCCAACCAGGGGTAGTCAGAGAGGACGAACCGCAATTCAACTGTCTTGTCACACACTCCATGCTTCATTCACATTCATACAATAATCTTCCTTATTCTGACTTTTCACATGGCCCGATTCAAGTATTTGATCACTTGATCGTATCATGTCTTCCTCGGGCGTCCCCGACTTCTTCCATTCACTTTCGCATCATATATTATTTTCACACACCTTTCTTCGTCCATTCGCTCTACATGCCCAAACCATCTAAGCGTCTCTTCCTTGATCCTATTCATTACGCTTACATCAGCCTTGCATTCTTTCCGGATATCCATATTTTTTATTCGTTCATATATGGTTTTACCGCACATACGCTTCAGCGATCTCATTTCCACAGCATTCAGTCTATTTTCATCCTTCCTCTGCCAGTTTCATGCCTCACTGTCATACATCATCTTAACAAACGGATTGCAATATTTGGAGCACAGACATCAGGTATTCCCACCTGTCTGTGCTGTCCTTCTACCGGTATTTCAATGGAAGATGCTCCGAGGAACTTGCTTCATTGATCCCTTCGGCACCGGCGCATAGTCGGAAGACTCGCCAAACGTGCGCCAAACATTTGTACACGGTTCAATACATGAGAACGGGTCGCTTTTACGAATCGTTCTTTCCATTTTCCGGCCTGTGTTTCCTCCCTCCTTCAACATTGGCCTTTTCAATACCCAGGTTCACTCCTTCCTTTCCTCAAAAGATCCTCCACACAGTATCCAAAAAGATTACATAGACTCTGAGGGAAATTATTTCCCTCAAGGCCTCCTGTGTTGAGTAAATGTAAAAAAAAACACAGTAACGTCCATATTCATTAACCATTTTCGCCATTCTTTGTAAATAATTGATATCGTCTGCAAGTAGTATGCTATTATCTCCAAATATATTATTTTCAATCGGACTACCATTCACCACTATTTCGGCAGTTTCCTTGTACAATGCTCCGTTAAATACAGCTAGAGTAAAGGTTGAATGAAAGCGGTGATAAAATACACCCCTGGCTTATCCCATGCCTAAAAGGCACTAGGAATCGCTTATCATTCTCACAAAACAAGCGAGGAAATGAATTAAAACCCTTTATCTGATAGTATTAATACGCTTATAAATTATTGCCATATCTCAACAGAAATCATAAACATCAGACGTTCATTATATCGTCGCTGGAAAGGCAAAATGGCTTAAGCGACACTTTAGTTAAAATGACTTTGATCAGTATTTTTTTCTGCATCGAATGCTCCGACTTTCGTTTGATTCTTAAAACTTTTGTGACCTTTCAGCAACCTAAAATATATTTACCATTTGGTAGAAGGCTTGAAGACTCAAGCGACACAAGTTTGTGACTTTTTTAGCTTTTTGTCGATTCAGCTAACTCAGTGGGAGCATTGAGTTACCTGAGTTAACTTTTTTTCAAAATCCAACAAGGTGCTGGAGATTTATGAATTTTACTGTAAAAAAAACTAAAGGGCCTTGGTATACACTTCCAAAAATGGCGCTTTAACCCTTTTGCTCTTCCGATGACGAATATCTAGCAATATCAATTAACGACCAATACAATAAACGGGGCACATCTTGGAACCCCGAAATATATAATCTGTTTGAACCTAAATACACATGTGCATAAAGACAATATTGGCAAATCACGTTAACGATTCGCCCATTTTTTTATCCTGCAATCAAAACATATTGCCCGACGAGGATGGCTTGTATTGATAGCAGTTATAAAAAAATATACAATTTGAATACAATACTTATATTAACCCTCCGCATGCCTGGTAGGGTCTGACAGACCCAGGCCAATTTTAAACAGCTGTCACTATTTAAAATCGCGCGCGAAGATCGAATGTAGTGAATAAAGGAGGAGAAATTGTATTTATTTATTAATATATATTTAAGGAGAAAAAATATATATTAATGTATACTAATAAAGAAAATCAATTTGCTATCGCCGGGTCACTTAGACCCTATCAGGCATAACTCGTAATATAATTTCACCAGGCAAATGTTAAAAAATAATTTTTACAGGTGTTAAGTCGCGTCGGCTCTGCATACATCGCGTTCGTGTTTAGTTCACGATGAAAGTGCGGTGGGGAGATACAAGGCCAGTGCAAGTGGGTAATGGTTACCTGTCTACAGTTTATAATGGGCCGGACCTAGACCCAGACCCTCAGGCTGGGGGTGAGGCGCTCGCTTTGTGATTGAAGGGTCTCGGAGTAGATCCCCTCGGGGTTAAAACCACGGAGTAAGTTTGAAACTGTTGGTGGTGGTACTCTGGGTTTTCAATGGTGTAAGATGTCGCACTAGGGTTATACATCCAATGAAATGAAAAGTCGATTTTCGTTATAAAACTAATAGTCGCCAGTATTTTTGGAGAACCGTTGAGAGATGAGCATATTTTGACGGATCTAGAGATAATTATGATTAATTAATCAGATAAAGGGGGAAATATGTAAATATTGAATCATATGCCATAGATAAGTGTTGACACTCAACTGAATATTTATTTATTCTTGCTAAAATATAAAAAAATACATGGGTTTGGTCCATGTCTGTCTCACTAGAATTTTCCTGTGTCGAGACAGACGTAGTGTACAAAAGTTATATAATATTAAATGTAAATATTAATAAAGATAAAATAAAAATAAATAAAAAGGAGAAAGAAGAAAAGAAATAAAAGATGAAATTAAATGAAAATTAGAACAAATTTCAACCTCCTACATGGAGGTTGCATTTTATAGATATCATTTAGGTTGTGCACAATAATAAAAAGTAATAAAAAGGAAAAAGAAATAAAAGGGAAAAGAAGAGAAAGATGAAATTAAATAAATATTAGAATAAAGTTATTACGTGGAGGTAACATTTTATAGATATTGTTTGGGAGTATAGAGGTTGTGCATAAGGTACATTTATAATGTTTTTGGGTGTTTTATGATCTAGGTAAAGGTTAATACAGAACTTTATTTACTAGTGGTTTACCCACGAAAAATAACGAGATGTAATTATACTTGTCAAGAAAAAGTATTAGTTTCATTTCAAATATATAATATATATATATTTTTTTTAAAGAAAGATAAACATTCCCGGGTTACGAATAACCTGACAATATTTTTGAAAAACTCCTACTGCCATCATAATAAGCGGAAGATGTTGCTTGTGTAATGATGGAGGACTTAACTAGCAGAGGGATTGAACCCACGACGCCCGCGTTTATCCACTCACGTACTAACCGGTCAAAATGATGTAATGTCTGCCAAAATACATTCAAGATAGGTAGGGATTTCAAAATTCGTTTTAAAAGTTACAGTTTTAGTTACAAATTTGAAAAGTTCACACTCGTGCGTTTGTACGTACGTACTCAAAAAGGAAATAATTTATAGTTAATTATAATCGTTTATTAAGATTTATACGTTGTTGAATGGAAGAAGAAGTCGAGGACGCCCGAGAAAGACATGGCACGATCAAGTAAATCAAATACTTGAATCGGGTCATGTGAAGAGTCAGAATAACAGGAGAGTATGTATGAGACGATGTATTTTTTATTTATTAACTTTTTGTTTCTTACATTATTTTTCCTACCTCACTAGGTCATAGGAAACCTGTTCTGAGGTAAATGACAGTGAGTACAAGTAGAATAATTTAAAAAAAATGATGATATTTGTTACACAATGTTCTAGTTTGTCATGGTAAAGAATTTCAAGTGCTATTTTAGGAGGTCTTTAATTTCCTTGCGGTCCTTACTCATTAGCCATTTAGTAATGTTTTGAAGGAATACATATTGGTGATGGCTACAGTCTGTGGTGGGAGTTTGTTGTAAGTGTGAGGCGTATGATGTACGTATGTGAATGAAACAAGGAGTGTGTGCCAAGACAGAGTTATATGGCGGTCCGTCCTCTCTGCCTACCCCTGCGGGGAAACGGCGTGATGGTTCGTTAGTTAGTTATACGTTGTTTAATAAGTTTATTTGTTTTTTTAAAGAAAGACAAACATTCCCGGGTAACGATAACCTGAAAACATTTTTTTAAACTTCTACTTCCATCAATACAAGCGGAAAATATTGTTTGTGCAGTGATCGGAGACATAGCTAACAAAATAATTGAACCCACGACGCCTGGGTGGGAACCCGACGCATTTTTCAACTCGGCTACTAACCGCTAAAGTTAAATGGATAGATGCATGATTCGATTAATTATTAACTGGTGCTACACCCCACGAAATGGTACATCTAATGATGTAACATTTCCCTCATCGTAATGCAGATTTACACATTTGCTGCTCTATATTCTTTACTCAGTGTCTAAGATGCAAAAATATTTTAAGCATCCTACAGTTAATAATTTCTTTAATCGACAACACACCATAAACCGTTTCAAATGAATAGCTTTGTCCTTCATCTTTGACCCCCGACCCGTAAGATGAATACGACTGCATTATGCACATTGCACATCCGACTGCAGATACCGCTACGAGAGATACTGCAGTAGATTTAGCTTCCTATCTCGATGGACCGATGCAATAATGCACCGAGTGATCGTGCCCCACGTAACCTTGTTCTTAAAAAATAAATAGTTATTGTCATGCGGCCGTGACACGTGACGTTCATGGACGTACACGTAAAATTTTAATTATTCAAAATACATTTATGACCTTCGATTAAAGTCGAACAAGTATTCTCAACGTCTTATTGTACCCTCTCCGATTGGAGGTTGGCTATCATCAGGATAATCTTCACCGGCAGCTTCCCTTATAAAGCAGAAAACTGTTATCTAAAGAAAACACAACAATTAATTAAAATTCAAACCTTAAGCAGTTTGCTTTTCTAAACCTGCTTGCTACAGCTAACTCGACCCTATACCCTTTCTACCGCGCGCCAAACATTCGTTTTGCCATCTGCCGTTTCGAATGTTATGCCCTCTTTACATAATTCGCCGCTCGAAAGCCGACCGACACAGACGTGCACGCTGCGCCTTACGTAACGATAAATTTAAAAAAATATTTTATACTGTTTATTCAATGTGTTTTTAAACATTTGCCTCCACATACCTGTAAATAAAGGATTGTTGTATTTTAACGCAATTTAATATAACACGTAAGATAGAAAATGAACGAACGCAAATTAATTTATTCGTTTGTTTTGACCGATTTATTTCTAGGATACTGTGTCCGCTTTAAAAAAAAAGAGTGTTGAAACTCGGGCAAAGTCGGGTATTTACATTTAATAATAATCATTTCTGTATTCATCTTAACTGTGGTCCAAGTGGTCCATGATTGCGTGTTTTAATACATCTTATATCTATGTACATATATAATGTTTAATATATTTTTTCAAATTGAATAAAACATGCCCACCGGTTTCTGCACAAAAAATTCTTATCTATATTTTGTACCCAATGACGTTACATGTTAATGGTATTATAGACAGCCCTGATTTACTTAGCTTAATTACCTTCTATGTACCTAACAGATCCACTCGATCCAAAATTCTTTTTAAATGTAACAACAATATCAGGACTGAGTCATTTAAATACTCGCTTGTACCTAGATTGCATGCAGTGAGTAATTCTATCGCTGAAATAGTAGATATATTCAACTGCACTGAATCTAGTTACAAGAAGGCTATAATAACATACCTCTTTCTAAAATACTAGTGTTAATTTTCTTGGGCGTAATCAAATCGTCGCATCAAATGTTTTTGGGCGCATTGTTATTTTTTATGTCATTGTTATTTTTTTTGTCACTGTTATTTTATTTTATACCTATGTTACGTAAAAGCCCATGAGGGCGTATAAAAATAAATAAATAAATAAATATATATACACGTTATAGCCTTAGAATATTAACACAAAATGTGGCAAGCAAAACACATACGTCACCAGTAAATTTATCATTCAAATATCGGTCATGTAAGACAAAGATAGACATTCATAGAATAAATGTGTACGAACGAAACAGATCCGAAGTTCGTACCGCGTTCCATACTTGCTTGAAACGACCTCAAGCGACGCGTGACCGTTTAGTACTAAATCGGCTTAAACGCCGATCACACCAACTAGCGTGATTATTGCTTGCCACTTTGAGAGCGCTACAACGTGTCTATAATATATGTAACGTCATCGGCGTAAAAACAGAAACTGACACAAACTCTCATCGAATTGTCGGTATTATATATCTTTTCATTTCATCGAATTGTCGGTACCTATATATTTGACTTGATACTTCATGAGCGCGATTATCTTGATTTGTGGCAAAAAATAAATTTAGTGTTGGTATGAGAATACTCGAACATGGTTATTTGCTACTTTTATTTATTTACTAATTAAAACCCCCTTCTTACTTCGTACCATTATATTATCTACACCATTGTTCCGCAAAGCGTGTGCCGCGGCACACTGGTGTACCGTGGTCATCAGTTGGTGTGCCGCGAAAAGACAAAATTGAAAGCTTTCGCGCTAAGTTGGTGTTATGGATCAGCCACGCTGTCAATGGTAGTATTGAAATGTTTCCAAATGTCATGGCTGCCGATTCAGAAAAAAAAAATTGCAGGCTTTGATAGACATTAAAACAAAAATTTTCCGAAGTAGAGCTAGCACATTTTTGGCTGCATATAAAAAATGAGTATCAACTTCTTTCAAAGCGTGCTGTTGCAATTCTATTGCCATTTGCCACAACTTACTTATGCCAATTGGGATTTTCAACTCTCACTACTATTAAATCGAAAAAAGAGAACTCCTGAGGACGACCAATGAAGAGATGAGAGCAGCCTTATCAACGATTCAGCTAAACAGGCTCAAATTTCTCACCAAACATCTTTTCATATTAGGTATATTGATTTTAGTAATAAATAAATATTAAATAAACATTGCTTTTTTTCTTTGATGTACCTCTAAAATTTCTTGATTTGATAGGTGTACCTTGAACACAAAAAATTTGCGGAACACTGATCTACACCGTTTAATAATTATTAGATACCTGTTGGCAATTAACGGGCCAAGGTGAGAGAAGAATTATCAATTATCAGTTCTAGTAATTATCCAAGCAATAGGAAACGATTGGTTCCAGGTAAATACTAATAATAATAATAATTTCAAAACGTGCCAAGGAACGATCGATTATTGACAGGTCTTCATAAATTAACTCAAAACTGAGGTAAAACGGAAATAACTAATTATAGATAGGATGCAACGGTACAACTCGGTCTTGGCACACATTTTTTTCACCATTCACATTCATATATACTCTTCTGAAGTATTCGATTCACTTGATCATCTAGTCTTCCTGAGGTGTACCGGATTTCTTCTTCCATCAACTAACGCGTCATATTTTCTTCGACACCTTATTCTCTACCTATTCGAGCTACACGTTAAAACCATCTAAGCGTCCTATAATTAATCTTATTCACTACGGTGACATTGGTAAAGCAAATATGAGTATCTCGGGAGAATATGGTCGCCGGAAAGGCAAAAGGGCTTAACCGCCTTTTCGGTAAGTTTACACCAGAGCACCTTAAAGTTTTTTTTTTGTTTTACAATAAAATTCTTAAGTCTTCGGTACCTGGTTGGATTTTGAAAAAAAAAAGTTGACTCAGGTAGCGCAATGCTCTCGCTGAGTTACCTGAAGCGATAAAAAACCCAAGCTTGTACCGCTTGAGTCAAGCCTTCTACCAAATGGTAAATATATTTTAGATGACTTAAGGGCCACACAAGTCTTCAGAATCAAACGAGAGTCAGAGCATTCGATGCAAAAAAAACTTAACAAAACTGCATATTTCACTATTTTGTTACCAAAGTGTCGCGTAAGCCCTTTTGCCTTTCCAGCGACGATATTTTCTTCGCCTATTCGAGCTACACGTTTAAACCTTCTAAGCGTCCCATACTTTATCTTATTCACTACGGTGACATTGGTAAAGCAAATATGAGTATCTCGGGAGAATGTATTATAGATAATACGACCTTCAAGTGGACGGAAGAGAAAATCGGGGACGTCCTAGAAAGAAAGGAATGTCATGTCAAGGTTCAGAATAACTGAATAGTAGACGATGTATATAATACGGTGAGTGTGGGTAAAGCAAGGGGGTGTATGCCAAGATGGAGTTGTGTGACGTGGAGAAATTGGTGGTTAGGTTCATGCTGTTATATCACTATTTTTTTATGATAATGTAATCAACCAGTGGTTAAAAATGACAACCAATTTGGCACGGCGGCGCATCTAATAAACCAAAAAAACCTTATATCAATAAAAAAATAAATTACCAGGGTATACCCATAAGCACTTATCAGTCTGCACCCAATAATTTACAATCACAGTATGGAACAACCAGACCTGTCTTTCCGCACATTACCGATAATGTACGGCGTGCAAGCCCCAGGGAGGTGTAAAATGGTACAAATTGCACGGTCGAACCTGCAATCTTCTGCCAACCTGTGATTTTATCTCGATCATCGAATGTAATGCGTGTAATCAATGTGTTTCAGTCTCGTCCGCACGGAGTATGAAGTTTATTGCGATATATAGGTAATATATTAGGAGTACAACTTTGCTTCCGCCGTTTTTTTTCCGAAATTCGAAGCTTTATTGTATTATAAAAAAAAAAATTGTTATACATTTATGTTTCAAGGTATGGTCCGTCGCTGGCCACTACTTTCTCCCGTCTTTCGGGCATTTCAACGTTTCCAAGTATGTCTTGACCACTTTCGCGACATGGGGTCGAGCATTGTCACGCTGCAAATCACTTTATCGTGTCTCTCGTTGTATTGCGGCCGTTTGTCTTTCAATGTTCGGCTCAAATGCATTAAATGCGTTCGATAACGAAGGACCCCGAGGTTATTTTTATTGCGACGGTTTTCTGTCAGTTGTGTCACGTGCACAGTAGAATCCCTCTTAAAGTTGGAGACTGTGATCACAATGTCGACAACATTTAACTTGCTACTGATACACTAATTCGTCTCACAAATTCTACGACGCTTAGAAGAACTACATGGCTTATGAAATACTTAGTAGAAACTAAGTAGTAGTTAATGTATCACTTAAAAGTAAGTTGGCAATCGTGCTAAGTAAAACATGGAAAACGTATCAATATATCCCCAGCATGGAAATTCTCTGAAGTCTACCTTTACGAGCAACTTACAAAAACTAGAGCTTAGTGAATAGCATTACCAACCCTTCAACACGCAGCACGTTCAACGGGGGTCATCTGACGAATTGGATGAATCAGTCATTAATGTCGTTGTTCTTATTCTCCTTCGTTGATTCTCGTTGCCTGAACAATAATGAAGATGGATAAGATGTGCCGGGTGTTAAGTTGGTGATAGTCAATTTGATGGGTGCCGTCATTCTAAAAGAAATCCAACGGAACATTGCCTGATGATTGGGTTAATTGAATACCCCACGGCAAGAAACTGTTAACTAACATTTTTGTCAAAAATGAGTTAATATTCTCACTAAACTAATTCAGGTACGCTCTATCCAATGAACACACTTTCATATCATGAAAATGGCACGAACATGCAAAATCAAAGAGTTGAACATGTTAACTGCAAATTTTGTTAAAACTGAAATATTTTTTAATGGCAAGAACATGTTATCTACAATAATAAAATAGTATTGCAGAAGTGCATTAAAATGCTAAATTATATATTGAATTTAGGATGTTAGCTATAACATTCATGAAACATAGTTTGTGGATTTGTGATGGTACACACTTTTTTTAAACAAAACGCAAAAGACTAAATATCTCAGAAAGACTCGACAGTCAGTTAACAGGTTCTTACCGTGGGGTCTTCTATTGATAAATGTTTGTATGTAAAAAAAAACCCTTCCAAAAATGATGTCCTGATGAAGGAGGTGAAAATATACTAATTTAGCCTAATTCTCTTTCAGGACGACTTTTTAATCCACGATCTCCAGGTCCAGCGACAATAAGCTTACGGCTAAGGAAACAGGTGAACGCTACAAACTTTTAAAACAATCGACCGTGAAAATCTGAGTCTAACGTTTAAAAAATGTAGACGATGCGATCCGACCGCCAAAACTTACAAAGAAATACATCTGGTCGTTGGTAATTGATGTTTTTTGCGACAGTTTGTAAAAACCCGGCACAGGTTGAACCAACAAGCGAAATAATAATACCCAGTGTTTCGGTAACAAAAAACAACAACAACAAAAACATCATCCAATGAATAACGAGTATAAGCATATTGCAGATAAATTGTGGGGGAGTTGACGCATGCCAGATGCCAGTACAATGACTTTTCAAACAACTTTATCTGATATTCATAATCAGGTCTCTATGTACATAGATAAAAACGAAATAAAATAAAGTCTCTGAATATTTATCCAATTACTCTTTTAAATCGAATGTAACAAAATTACAAGATAATCTGGAGAAATATATTTTTCCGTTTATCCCCTTTTTAATTGATGTGGGTATTCTCTTTTGAATGATTCTTCAACATCAAGCTAGTCTAGAGAATCAGATGTTTGTGGAAATTCTCTTTTCAATCAGTAGGGCAAGATAGTCTGGAAAATATTATGTGTGTGGGTATTCACAATTCAATAACTCTTCAAAACTGATCAAATTTCAAGAATTGCGCATGATAGTTAGGCGAATCTGATTTTTTAGGTCTTCTATTTTCAATAATTCTGCAAGAATAGTACAACAATAGCTTGCTTGCTCTATTGCCTGGAATCTGATTTTTGTGGGTATTCTGTTTCCAATCATGAATACGCGTAATAATAATAATAATAATAATAATTTCTTATACATAAACTTTTCATAGGAAATTATATACATATATATACATATACATATAAGAAATTGGTCATATTTGCAAATAACTACAAATTAAGAAATAATTACAGGAAAAAATTACAAAGAATGTAAATATAAAAATTTCAAAAAAATCACAGGCAGTGCAGTGGTGGCGATCACATTCATTGAGTATTTTTTTCAAGACTCGATAGGATTTCACTTCTGAATCTCTCTTCACAGACGTAGAATATCTCGATATCGGAAGAGATTTTGATCAGGAGCAAAATACTCCTCCCCACCGGCAGAACCATTCAATCTGTTATCATTCTGCAAGATTGTCGGGAGAATATGATTTTTGTGGGTAATTGTCGAGTTAACGCATCGCGGACTATTTTCAAGTAGGTAGTGAAAGTAAAGCTGGATTCACACCAACGTCCGGATCCGCTCAGTGACGATATTGTTCCGCACGAGAGCTTATTGATATGGTATGAATATCAATCAAGGAGTATGTGCCAAGACAAAGTTGTGTGGCAGTATATCCTTCTGCCCACCCTTGTGATATTTAACCACTTAGTTAGTTAAATAATTATTTCGATGTGTAAAAATACTTACATCGCAGATTATTTTTTATTGAAAACTATTTTTTTATCACTAAATAATATTTTTAATAATTAACAATAGTTAAAAATATTATTTAGTGATAAAAAAATGGTTTTCAATAAAAAAAAAATCTGCGATGTAAGTATTTTTAACATCAATAATTATTTAACTAACTAAGTAGTTAAATATCACAAGGGTCGGCAGAGAGGATATACTGCCACACAACTTTGTCTTGGCACATACTCCTTGATTGATATTCATACCATATCAATAAGCTCTCATGCGGAACAATATCGTCACTGAGCGGATCCGGACGTTGGTGTGAAATTCACACCAACGTCCGGTTCCGCTCAGTGCCGATATTGTTCCGCAAGAAAACTTATTGATATGGTATGAATATCAATCAAGGAGTATGTGCCAAGACAAATTTGTGTGGCAGTATAACCTTCTGCCCACCCTTGTGATATTTAACTACTTATTTAGTTAAATAATTATTTTGAAGTGTAAAAATACTAACATCGCAGATTTTTTTTGATCAAAAACCATTTTTTTATCACTAAATAATATTTTCATTAATTATTAATTATTAAAAAAAATATTTGGTGATAAAAAAATGGTTTAAAAAAAAAAAATCTGCGTTGTAAGTATTTTTACACTTCAAAATAATTATTTAACTAAATAAGTAGTTTAATATCACAAGGGTGGGCAGAAGGATATACTGCCACACAAATTTGTCTTGGCACATACTCCCTGATCGATATTCATACCATATCAATAAGTTTTCTTGCGGAACAATATCGGCACTGAGCGGAACCGGACGTTGGTGTGAATCAGGCTTAAAGGAGACATACTCGTATTTTCAAGTGTATCAAGAGTCCTAACTGCCCGGAACTAGTGGGACTACGGCATCCCTGATTAGTAGTATGTTGTGAGGCTGAAAGAAGTAGGTAGTACCATATCTATCGTAAACGTGGAGTAAGAATATAGATGGAGAGATATCTAAATATTTTTACCATACCAATACAAATTTGCGATGAATCACTTTCTCCAGGTTTTCGCGTCGTATACCATGAGAGAGAAAGAGACAAGAAACGTCTTCATATAATATTGCAGCACTTCTAAGTATATAAGAATGCTCTCCGTCCGCGCTAACTTAACATCATCGAGTCGTATAACTTACGTCAATGGATTTTGAGGTTATTTCCTATATTTGTGTTGATTAAAAAACTGTGGTTATGCAAATAAACCAAACATGATGGTGATATGTGCTTTTCGTGAATGTTCAAATAAGACTAAACAAATATTATAAAACATCACTTTTCAGAGGTAGAATTTTCACATTTTCAATGATATAGACATAAAATCAACAAAAAGCTTCCATCACTATTTATGCAAACCTTCTGATATTAATGTTTGTGTGATATTTTGACTTCATAAATCATTTTAATGGTGTATTGATATTGTTTTGTCTAATGTGTTCAAATGTGTTTATTAGAAATGTCCGAATTCCATGTAGGCGGTAACTAAAAGGCTATTCAACTTCCTTTAACATATATTTGTCTCTTTTTATCGAATCAGTATAAAGTCAACAATGCTGACTACACTGTTTCGCGACGCTCGACGAGCGCCAAAGCGCGGAGGCTCTAGCCTTGAAAACAAACCATCTCAATTCTAAGAAATACCACAATAGGTATTAGATACCAATGTAATAAGTCAGAAAATCAAGTTAGGTACTATCTGCCAAGTAACATTAGTATTCCACGCCCGCTTGCAGAGGTCACGCTCGTTGAGGCGTCATCCATTACAGCATCACAGGATCTAGATCGTCTCACGCACCAGAACAAGTAGGTACCACCAGTGCCGAGCGCAGGGGAACTATGAATGAAACCATTGTCACGCGTGTCGCACTGGAAGAGGGGTTAATTCATTAATTGACATATTTATGACCGTAACTCCTGCTCCGACGTTAAATAGCCAATAGTCGGGCTACTCTCGAGTGCATCAAGTACCTACTTGATTGTAGAGTTTTACGGATAGCAGTATAATGATGAGAGCTTGTAAGTGTCATCGTAAGATTCAAGATG
Organism: Drusus annulatus; assembly: GCA_022651775.1. Classification (NCBI taxonomy): domain Eukaryota; kingdom Metazoa; phylum Arthropoda; class Insecta; order Trichoptera; family Limnephilidae; genus Drusus; species Drusus annulatus. The sequence goes on along the minus strand of JAGWCC010000032.1, from coordinate 1,133,183 downwards.
GCTACTATTAAAAAAAATAATGTCGAAAGCCAAAAGTTAGCAGGATTTTGATAATATCTAAAGAAGATATAGTGAGTAAGGAATGAAACTGAAAAGAAATGGAAAATTAAAAAAAAAGGTAGGTAATTAAGGACATTAACACGTTCATTGCTGACATCGAGATGTATAACGAGCCCAACAGAATTTCGGTCCAAACTAAAAACTTAACTTTTCAGACTCTCATATCCTTAAATTCATTAAAAGAATCTCAACATAATCTGTCTCTCGACGAATCACCTTTAGATATACAAATTTTAACCAAATCCTGTACTGTACGACAAATTCAGAAAGTCCATTTTTTAATTTCGCTCCCATGCCCTAAATCGGAAAAAAAAAATTATAGTAATTATTATTATAATTTTAAGTTAATAAGTGTGTCTATCTGATAGGACCTGCCAGGTAAGTATGTTCCTGTAAATTTTATTATCTAAAATAGGAATTAATATGTAATAATAGAAAATAAGATCTGTACAGCGCCCTTGAGGTAATTTTTCACAAAAACGGCGCTATACAAATCATCCAAATATTATTATTATTATTATCGTGCGTCGCCATACGTGTGACCGGTATGCACACAACTCGCCACGCGCGCTGTGCCGCCTCTTCGCTTTGAACCGGTCTAAAACAGATGCAGCCATGTGGTTTTGAGTCTTTTCACAGGGCGCAGGGAAACCCGTCACTGTTCGTCAGTTTGAATTGATCCGTCATTCATATGGCATTAATATATATACGAATTTTAGTTAGCAATGAACGTGTTAAGGACAAGACCACCTCCTGTGATATTTTTATTATGATTCCCTCAGAGCCTACGTCATATTTGAGGATGTTATGTGAAGGATCTTTTTCAAGGAAAGGAAGGAGTGACCCTGTGTCCTGAAAGGACCGATAATATGTTGTAGAAGGAAGGTAACACAAAAGTGACCTGAAACCGTACTGAGAACCTATTATCATGCGAAAAATTTGAATATATTATTGCAAAATTACAAATGTAAGGCACGCGTTTGGCGTATTTTCCATTTGTGCACCGCTGCCGAAACCTAGCCCGTCGAAGCACGTTTCATAGAAATACTGGTAGAAGAAACATTAATTATGTAGATGAAACGAACATCCGATGGTATGGCAAATGTGTGAGAGTAAAAGTCCTCTTACTGAATTCTTTCGATTTCTGACAACATATTTAAAACAATTATATTTTTTTGTTATTATATTTTATTCTCCCTCTGTATGTATATATAACCGCGCAATTTGTATTTTTTGTTTTGTTTAATTTTGTACCCTGTAATGCTTAGGCTAAGCGAAACCGGTCGGTCAAAATAATTAAAATAATATCCGTGGACTTATACTATGTTATTTTTTCTCATTTCTTTAATTATTATATAAACAATATTCCCATATGTTTATTTCATAGGGCCAGGAGTTTCCCTTAATACATTCGTCAAAGATACCAGCAAGAATTTGGCTCAAGTTGGATTCGTTTACATATTTTAAAATTCCAAGTCGCATTATTTTCTAATGCATCCATAAAACCAACTTACCAAGAAAAACAGATGACATAGTTTCCCTAGTGACGAACAAACAGAACCTCTGTTGTTCATTTACCACCGGAAAAGTTTGAATGGAATGAACACGTAAATGGTAGAATTATGTAATATGTCACGGAATTACAAACGTATCTGGCTCTGGGTAGCTTAGCTACATATGAACAAAAAGATCTAGACTAGGATTAGGTTACCCAAGCGTAATTAACACAGCGCACAGTGAGAAATATAACAATTAGATGGACAGATAAAAAAACAATTGCTTAGTGCTTATTTCGTAGAACTTCATTTGAATTTAAAAAATAAATACAGATATTTAATTCAAATACCATTTTAAAAGTTCTACTAACTGGGATTATTTTCACGAGTGACAGCTGTTTCACGCTAACCTAATCCATAGCCAAACTGTTAAGTCCAAATTATTTATTGTATAATTGACTCACCTTCTCTGTTGCAACTCATCCAGTTCAACATTCCTTGCCGTAGACTGAGAAACAATGAATTGCTGTTCCTCAATCATAACTCTACTAACTATGGGTATCATTCTCAACTGTCCAGAATGTCGAGACTTGTTACCTCAAGACGTGGTCTTGAAATTTTCGGTAGCAGTTCTAATGATTTTTGTCATTCTTTAGGACTCTTTGACTTAACCTTGGCTTTGACTTGAATGTTCTTTCTAGTGTATATTTTGTTCTATTTTTGTCATTGCTTTATTATAATATTATGTATTTGATGTTCTTTCTCTGTTGCTCTTTTTACCATTTCGTGTTATGTATGATGTGAGCGTAATGAATATGATCAAGAAAGATGGGACGCTTAGATGGAGTGTGAAAAGAATATATGATGCGAAAGTGAATGGAAGAAGAAGTCGAGGACGCCCGAGAAAGACATGGCACGATCAAGTAAATCAAATACTTGAAGCGGGTCATGTGAAGAGTCAGAATAACAGAAGAGTATGTATTAGACGATGTATGAATGTAAATGAAGCAAGGAGTGTGTGTCAAGACAGAGTTATGTGGCGGTCCGTCCTCTCTGCCTACCCCTGAAAAAACTGCGGGGAAACGGTACCTCCGCAGGGGTAGACAGAGAGGACGGACCGCCATATAACTCTGTCTTGGTACACACTCCTTGCTTCATTCACATTCATACATCGTCTCATACATACTCTTCTGTTATTCTGACTCTTCACATGACCCGACTCAAGTATTTTATTTACTTGATCGTGCCATGTCTTTCTCGGGACTCTTTTATTTATATATTAGTTGTTACCCGTTTAAAAATCACGGGATGTAACTTGACTTGTAATATAATCTGACAGAGATCAAAACCTAAAGACCTAATGACAGTTAAATGTCACTCAATTGTTTTTTTTTGTAAAATATACTTTTTGAAAGATTCTTTTTGTAATTTGATAATTTTAATCTAAATTTGATAAGTTTACATTTGTACGTATGTTTGTGTATTCTTACAAAGGAAATTATTTTTAGTTGATTAACGATAAGAAAAAATATATTGAAATCCATTTTTTTTTTTAAATCCATCAAAGTGAAGGAAGTGTTTGACATTCGCCTGTGAATTGCTAAGACGGGAAGCTGTTGCGACTGTTTTTGACCCATTTGGCTTTAGTCGCCAGTTGATAAAATATCATTCCATAATCTTTAGATCAGAATTGAAATGCATTCACTATGGCCGTGATATAATAATTATTTTTATCTATGGCTGAGAGCGAGTTAGCGAATCTTTAACAATGATGTCACCGTGCGGCTTCATAACAATGTTACATAATGGACTAATGTGAATACAAGGTCTACCATGTCAGATTGCAAATGTACTTCCTTGCAAATGATGTGGTAAAAATAACACAAGGTAGAATCGAAGCAATTATAATTTGGAGAGGATGGTATTTTGTATTTTTTTTTAAATAGTGAATACAGCAAAAGAGTCTCAACTGCTCTCAACCGTCTAGAGCCAGTGGGACTATGGCATCCCCAATTGGGGTATGTTTTGAGGCTGAAGGTAGTGGGGAGGGGAAGGAGATGGAGAAAAGGAAGGTTGAGAAGGACCTGGCTATTCAGATCTGGTCATTAAACACGGCTAAAGCCATTTCAACCAATATTTAGATTCTGAATGGTGATCTTTCACCAGGGCGGTACATAGAGTATCTACCACTTTTGCAAATACGTAATTCTTCAGGTGATTTGATTAATAGATGGAGACAATACCCTTAATAAAAATGGAATAGAAAGTAGAAAACCAAAATCAACATAAGGTTTAGCATATTTGCTGCCCGTCTTCGCCCGAGTTTCAACACTATTTTTCTTTATTAAACAAATGGAAAACGGAGAACAATTTTTACACTTATTTGCATTTTTTTATGACGTCAGAGCGTCAGTTAGAGAGTTTTTTTCTGTTTAATATAATAGACTTTCAGGTTTTTTGAACATAACTAGAGGCGTACAGTTTACACCCGCACTGTATCACCGAGTTTCCCGAAGAACATCACACTTCCCCTAACATAATATATTTATTTCATGAAGGCCTTACTAAAACAGGGGTAATGTCTGAAAAATGCATTTGGCTCCAAAGTTTCGTATTTTGTATCCTACTATGAAAGGCAGAATATCTTTGTCATACTAGTTTAATATGAAACATGGAGAGTTAATATTTGGATGAGACACGAGAAAAGAAAAAGGTTTGAAGCGCCATTTTAAGAAGCTTATACCAGAGCACTTAATTTTTATTTTCTCAATAAAATTCATCTCAATAGTCTTCAGTATCTGGTTATATTTTGAAAACAAAGTAAACTCAGGTAACTTAATGCTTTTACTGAGTTACCCGAAGTGACAAAAAGGTTTTTAAAAAGTTCCAAACTTGTGTCGCTTGAGTCAAGCCTTCTCCAAAACGGTAAATATATTTTAGATGTCTGGAGAGCAACAAAAGTCTTCAGAATCAAACGAGAAAAAAAAAACTGATCGAAACTGCATCTTTAACTCATTTTTGACCAAAGTCTCGCTTAAGCCCTTCTGCCTCTCCAGCGACGATTTGCATGAGAGCTCAATGTTTTAAAAAGGGCTATTCTTCATTTACATAAACAGGAGCAAACGAGGGAAGAAGAAATATGAAATCATTTCATAGCTATGTGTTAGTTATCGTATGGCATACACCATGTACAGTTTGGTTTACGGTACAAACTACCAACGTGAACGTACTCGTATAACTACGTACTACTTCACCTATATAATTATGGCAAGGATGTGACCCACAAACCGAGTCAGCCAATCAAAGGATGAACGTGGGACGGAATGAGGTGACATAATAATGGCAATGCTCTGTTCAACTGGTTCGAACTCGAGCAGAAAAGCGAAGCTTGGTACGTAAAACGATGTTTAAGCAAAATGATAATAGGACAGTAAAATTGCAAACACAAGTCGTTACCTTGACAAAAAAATCTATTAATAATGAAAACGTAAACTGAGCTGTTGAATTGTATAGATTGGACGATATAATGTGATATTTTCGTAGAAAGCAATCACTTTGTGGTTTGACATATTTAATGAAATGAAAAAAATAATAACTTTGTATAAGACTACAGGTATTATTTTAATTTTTATGACCGACCGGTTTCGTTTAGCCTTAGCATCATCAGGGTACAAAATTAAACTAAACAAAAAATACAAAGTGTGCAGTTATATATATACATATACAGGGAAAACAAAATATAAAATAACAGTACAATGAGGAAACAATAGAATATCATTTAAATTTTAACAAATGAACGGAGAGAAAGAGACAGATAATATGAATTGAAAGAGGCAAAACGTCAACTGAGAAGGCGATTAAAGAATAATGAGAAATTTTATGAGTTTACAGGAAATAAGTATACAACTCAATAGTCATATTCTTAATAATCAGTTCAATTTGTCTAGTAGTCCAATATTAGGTATATTTCCTGAGCGAAACCGGTCGGTCATAAAAATTAGCATTATGATGGAGGACTTAACTAGCAGAGGATCGAACCCGCAACGCCTTGGTGGGAACCGAACGCATTTGTCCACTCGGCTACGAACCGGTAAATCTTTAGATTCGATGACATAAAAAGTTTGGAAAAAAGGCAGTAAAAATGAAAACACAAGCCGTTCTGTCAGATACTTTCAAGTCCATCGCATAAAAAGATAGAAAAATAATGTTTTTAGGTTCTTTACATTCGATGGCTAACAAAAAGCTTGGAAAAATATAGTAAATAATAACATTTTATTTCAGCGGAACAGAGCGGTGGGTGCAATACTCGGTCTGCCGTATAAATAATAGTACATACGAGGCCTGTTCAAACGAAAAGGTGAATTTTGAATTTTCGCAGGCTATCCATTTTTTTCAAAAGTGAAAAATCGAAGAACACACAAAAACGTGACTAACCTTTCCAGTTGTCAAAAACGAACCACTAATCCAAAATGGCTGATAATGCTAACATATGATAAACATATGTGTACCAACATAACAAAAAAAAAATCGATAATCGAATGTACACAGCCCGCGAAAATTCAAAATTCACCTTTTCTTTTGAACAGGCCATGTATGAGGTAAATGAAAACAATGGAAGAGATAACATAAAAAGATAATTATAATATATGAGCATATGTAATTACATAAATAAATAATAATGCAAAAGAGAAAGAATGAAGAGGAAAAAAAAAAGAAAAATTGGTACTGAGGCTTGAAAAACAGCAGATGATGTAGAATCCACCTCATATTCATAAAAATAAACCAGAAAAAGGGTGAACTGAAGCAAATATCACACATTTTACTCGTATTTCTAAAGGAGCATACGTGACGCTGTACAGATCGAGAATGAAGAGTGTTCTGTGATCATCTGATTACAGCGGATATAAACACATCGCGATGTGACGTCACACAGGAAGGAAGCTGTAAATCACTCTAGATGTCGTCTGTCCTGCGTCGGTCATTCAGCGAACTGTACTCTCAAAGCTCACAACTCTCTCGAAACCATATCGTTAATATTACTTGTAGATAACTACTGAAATCTAATTCAAAGATTTGCACAAATTTGTAAGCAGTTACAACTGAAAAATTAACTTATTTGCAGAAAGAAAGCCTATTTATGTATTTATATACTAAAGGACCATTGTATAATTATTAAAAAAATACATAACACGAAATGGGGAAAAAAGACCAACAGAGAAAGAACAGCACACACATAATATTTTAATGAAGCAATGACAAAAATAGGACAAAAATATACATTAGAAAGAACATTCAAGTCAAAGCCTGAACAAGATTTTGGTAGAGTCATAAAGAATGACAAAAATCATTTAGACTGGTACCAATTTTTTTAAGACCGTGGCTTGAGTTAACAAGTCTCGACATTCTGGACACTGGAGAATGATTCTCATAATTAGTGGAGGCTTATAATTTTATTACGATAAACCTATCGTACCCACCGGTAAATCACAACACCCAGACCGACAATGCTCATATTAGATCAAATGCATGCAGGAATTTTAGTCTCCAGTGACTTTTTTTTTACTTACAAACCAATAATTAGCATTAGACAGTAAGGGTCGGGGCGGGGGTGGGCGGTTACTCGGCTTTGTGCGACATGTGAAAGATTATTATATATTTATTTTTTTTTAATTTAAAAATGCCACCGGAGACCCGTTAAATAGAAAAAATACACGAAAAACACAAAAAAAGAGTATCACTGCCTGGAGGCAGTGGAACTATACACTTCCATTTCAGGGATGTTGAGAGGTGGAATAAAACTAAGGATGGGAAGAAGAGGTAGACTGAGCAATACCTGATTGTCAAATCTAGTTACTTAACATGCCTGAATCATCTGTAATGGAAATAACGTATTTCGTCTCTCGTTAGGGCAATACTGAATGAAGATAGTATTTTCCACATTGGAAAGAAGCGAGAAGTGTTGTGGAGAGTCAACATAAAGTCAAGTGTATATACCATCACACCACAGAGGCCGTCTGATGTCGCTTACATCACTAGATCGCTAGTGTTGCCCTATCGAAATCAGACCATCACCTTACAACTGGTATACGGAATTAATACCCAACACCCCAGGAAGCAAAAGTCGTACATTACGACATCACTTGATTACCTCGAATTACGAGAAAGACGTTGTGATTCGACCACCGTGTTCCGTGTTGGGCAGTGATTTCCAAAGTGGAGAAGGGAATTGAAGGGCAGAAAAAAAAAAGGGTGGCGAGGGCAATGAGAAGGCACTGAAATTTTTTTTTTTAAAGCTTTGTCCCACTTGACTACACAGATATAAAAAAGTCATACACTGTCACAAGAATCTTAGATAGAGATTGTTTCAACATGCTTTATTTGTCTAGGAAATGCATAGGTTTTAAGGGAAATTTCTTTTACTTCGGGTTAAATTCAACTTTTTCAAATATTGAAAAACAGATGATATCAAAAATCAGTTTTCTTTGAAATCGGTATGGATCACACTTCTAGTTCTGGGTGTTATCTGTTCAGTAGGTATTATTATAGATGCAAAATATTGATTTTCAAGAGGACAGGTCTTAACAAACGCACTTTTAACAATGTATGTTAACTAACTAACCATCACGCCGTTTCGCAGGCGGACCGCCATACGAATCTGTCTTGAGACACACTCCTTGCTTCATGTTGCCAAACTACTTAATTGTAGTTTAACGGGATAGAACGGAAAGAACAATAAAACAAATAATAATAAAATAAAATCACATTTATACACCGTCTCATATATACTCTTCTGTTATTCTGACATGGTCCGACTCAAGTATTTCATTCACTTGATCGTGTCATCTCTTCCTCGGGCGTCCCCGACTTTTTCTGGCATTCACCTTCGCATCATATATTCTTCAGTAAATGGCTTTAAAAGTTCAGATAGTGGTTTGCAATATCGTCAAAGTTATTATGACTAGACAAAAAAAGCGATTTAGTTTTTCTGGGGGGTGGTAAAGAAAAACATATTTAATACATAGTAAAGATGCCACCGAGATGCAAATGTTCAAGAGCAACATAAAAACGTGGACCAATAACCATGAAGATGAAAAAAATAAAGATTATGAAGTAACCGTAGAACCAGCGACACAAACGCAGCAACCTACAGTCCCCCTCGGAACAGGAATCCCTAGTGAGGAAGACTGAATAAAATATTATTGATTTATCGAAGGAAGCAATCACTTTGTAGCTTGACATTATAATTTAAATAAAAAATATTTTAGTTTTAAGCCACTTTATTTATACACATATAACAATTCGACCGGTTTCGGTTAAACTTAACCTTCTTCAGGAACGTATATATATAAACTGAATTTAATATATATAATATATATAAACTGAAACTTAGAGTTTATATATATACGTTCCTGAAGAAGGTTAAGTTTAACCGAAACCGGTCGAATTGTTATATGTGTATAAATAAAGCGGCTTAAAACTAAAATATTTTTTTATTTAAATTAAAATATTATTGTTTTTCAACATATCTGTTTTTCAACAATTCTGTTTTTCAACATATCTGTTTTTCAACATATCCGTTTTTCAAAAATAAAAAGATGGGAAGGGGAGGTAAGCCGAATAAGTTTGGGAACCTCTGGTGTAGTGGTTATCACAGATCGTTCCGCTCCGCGGGTATGGGCGGTGAACCTTCAGCCGTGAAGACCCATCTGCTAGATAAGAATCTAAACTAAACTATACATTGCGGTGCGTGATGCATTTCGGCCACGCAATCATAGTTTAGTCTGTTCTATGCATCAATCTAATTATTACACGGGATTGAGATGTTTTAACCTAAAATAAGTGGAAGAGGGCGTTGAACTGTTTTGTAACGTTAGGTGCTTTCCAGGTAGTTGAAAGTCAAAGTCAAATTGCTAAAAGTGGAAAGAATATATATGGGGGAGGAGAATAAAGTTATTGCGAACCTACAGTTTTTTTAAAAGGGCTTTTTTAGAGCAGAAAAGCTTTTTTGTGTATATGTTTATATACAAGTACTTGAAGTGAAATTTTATAGACTGTGTTTTGTATGTTCTATCAATATTTTATTTAAGCCCACTCACCAAGGTTAGGGAGGTAATAAGATGCATGTATTTGGAGACTGTTCCTAAAAGTATGCAAAGCTAAATCAAAATCAAATAACGTTATGATTCTGGGAAGTTGTGATTTCACCAGGACGACCATGTTGGATAGAAACAATTCAGAAGCAACAATCTGGCACTTGTACAGCTGTTGTTCAACAACGAGTAGGCAAATAAAAATAAGCATGGACATGTTATTTCTATTACTTGCAAACATATAAACAAAGTCATTAGAAAATTAAATCTGGTATGTCAGCAGCTAGAAACGACTCTTGTACACACACTACACTACACAACAAGCTTGTGGCAAATAGCACAGAACCATAAATCTATATTATTACGTAGAAGCAAGTTGCTGTCTAGCATAATAAAGTGTTTATTTTGTCTTGACATTGAAAACAACAATGGCCACAGCCGGAGCAGGACTTTACTGATAGTGGGTGCATAATATTATTGAGCTGAACAAACTATGAGTCAGCTTATTCGTAGACTTGAATTAGGCGATAGATTCAGGGGGGATAGTACTTAGAGGAAATAAACGAGATACAGTTCAGAGACATGTGGAAATTGCTCAGAAAGGAATAAGAGAGAGTGGAGGGTCGAATTGGTGCTATACAAGTATCGACGATGCCAAAAGATAGACAGAAATGACACATCTCAATATGAGACAGAAAATCTGTGATCTGAACCAGAAAAAGCTCATGCACGTTATGAACATTATGCAACTTCTTCTGTCTGGAATTTCTAGGCTAACGCAACTATTTTCTGCTCGTAACGTAATTTTAATTATATGATATGTAGTAGAGTTAATAACTAATAAAATTAAGTCAACTTCATTATGATAACTGCAAATTTATGATTGTCAATGTAAAGTAAAGAGCAAAAGCTAGAATAACAATAAACGATGCAATTAGTGAATAAACTACAAATGTAAGTTAAACCTTTAAGTGTAACTGAATGATTATAAAAAAAAATAGACACTAAAAATAATGGGCACAGCAAAAAGGTAAATGATGCAGTTGAAGCAATGATATATATTATAGACTATACCAATGAAAGATCAAGTAGATAAATAAAAGAAGTGCAAATTTTCAAAATATGTATATGTAGATATTCAAATCAGATACAAGAATATCGACTGATGACGATGTTCAAGGTAGGTACAAAAGGACAAAGGGAGTAGAATAAACGATCCAACGCTGATTTAAAATGATGTCACTGAGTCGAGCGGAAGAAAACTCAACGATAAATAATCGCTTGAGATGTTTTAAAAGATTAATACTGCCAAGGTGTGAATTGTCGTTTTGTCCATTTTGCTGTCAAGATACAAACAATCAATCATCAACTGTTATAGAAGCCGGTAGTCGTGACGTTATTCTTTGCCATTTGACATTTAGCAAGTGTCAAGGATTGCTGGAAAAGATTAAACAAAAAAAAACGAGTAGAAAATAAAAGGAAGAGTGAGAAATTAAACAGTTTTTGATCGAAATATCAAAAAGAATCATTCAAGCTAGAGTTAATTAATTGCTACTTTTAATTAGTTTGAACTACAAACCGGGCGAATATTATTAAATATTGTCTCAGTTATGTTAGTTTAATAAATGATCAGCTGTTTCCGGGGACTGTTAGAGAGGCGTGTATTGCGAGTTTATATCAGAACACTTCCACGAACGACGTGAGGAGATTTATCACCCACTTCAACGAAACAAGACGCGGTACAGGATCGATGATAATAATAATAGCAATTGAGAGCCAGACGGTAGACAATGCCACGGGAGAAATGCAAATCCGATTGAGGGGCGACCCCGAGTCTTGCAAATCGAAAGGTTATAATATAGTCACTATCATTCACGATTTAAAATTGGGCCAGTGTCTTATTCAGGGGAGTGGTATACACTGGAAAAGGGGAATGAGAAGCAAATTTTAATAATATTTATTTATTTACGCCCGTTACAGGCTTTTACACACATGTTAACATTTTTTATTTTTAAACAATAACCTCATAAGTGCAAAAATTTATGTAAAATAAAATAAAAAAGAGTATTGAATAGCAGATACAAAAATAATTAATAATATTCAATAAATAACAGGTCCAAAATATTGTAAAAGAAAAGAAAAAAAATAATACTAAGTAACAGGTCTAACTATTAGTTTAGCTCTTCCAGATGATAACAACTGTACTAAACTAAACTTATATTTGGCGAAAGAATAGAGACTTTAGTGAAACATTGCGCTTTACAAAGCTAGACGAAAAAATATAAAAAACCATTAACCAAAACAGCCTACTTTATAAAAGGGTGAAATGTTATAATGCGCTGCCGAAAACCATTCAAATTATGCCAATTAATAAATTTAAATAGCCTGTAAGAACCACTTAAAATACATTAATAATATTAAGTAGTATTTAAGTTATAATTATATTATTAATTAAAAAATAATATTAATCATAATTAGATACTTTGTAAACTTGAATGTACAAGTAACTAATATAAGACTTAAAATAAAAAAAATAAAAAATAGGTCGAAATTCATTTGCATTCGTTCATATTGTATTAAATTGCGGGAAATACAATAACCCTTTATTTACAGGTAAGCGAAGTAAGAATGATAAAAAAACATATCATTTCACTAAGTATTCGTCAAAATAAATCAAGAATTCACGCTGACTATAGACACAAATCCGACATCTTTATCCACCGTCTCTCGAGCGGCGACTGAGTCGAAATAGGACTAAGGCAAAAAGGCGTGTTGAAAAAACGAACGTTCGTCGTAAGGCATATGGGAGTAAATAAAAGTGGAATAAAGTTAAAAATTTGTTTTATTAAATCATCGCATATGGGAGGGTTTTCCGAGGAATATCTCGGGAAGTAACTAATTCATGGCATGGAAAAATTAAATCTGGTCCTTACCGCTTAGTTGTTGCTCTAAAAAGGATTTGGAAATTTCGGAAATCGTTTTACAGTAAGAATGTGAATAGTAAGGGTCAGTTTTTAATAATCTAAAATACAAATTTCTTATTTTCCGAGTGAACCCTTGGAAAACATTTGATATTATTGTTGCAGATTTATCAGAATAAATTCAAATTTGAATCTCGGGCGAACCCTTCATTTTTGGAGTGTTATGGCGCACACTTTTGGAGTACACTTTGGTTCCTTCGACCTTCCGATAACTGGTCTAAAGTTTATTTTAAAATCAAACTATATATAAATAAAATATTAAAAGTCATATTTAAGGTACATGTGTATCCAGTAACGTGCCTAAACAATAATTTATACGCCAACCAAATGTTTTAATTTAATTATATTATTTCGCTAGACCTCTGAAGAAGGTACTTGATTGGCGAATCATTATCAACCTGGCGGTATCGTGCTTTGTTGAAAGTTGAAATCGCTCAGTGAATGAGAAGGTTCTTGTTAGCCGGGTCGTGTGAATCGATTTATCTTCGAGTTGATGGACACAATCGTGTGCCTTAGACTCGAGAAATTAAATTACACAATCATGCAGTACAACACTCGGCGATCGACGAACGAAATAATTATTCTTTAATAATAATAATAATAATATTTGGATAATTTGTATAGCGCCGTTTTTGTGAAAAATCACCTCAAGGGCGCTGTACAAATCTTAATTTCTACTTAATATATTAAGAAATATAAAAAATAAGGGTTCAGTCCAAGTCTGTCTCGCTAGGATAGACCTGTGTTGAGACAGACGAAGAGTACATACATGAAAGAATATTAAATGTTATACATTAATAAAAAGTAACAATAAAAAAAAATAAAATAAAATAACAGTAAAAATAAAAGAAACATAAACTAAAAGTACCAAAAAGTAAAAAGAGGAAAAGAAATCTTGTACATACAATAAAAAAATAAAACAAAGTCACTACTATGGGTGCTGAATTTTATAGATGATGTAAAAAAAGTCTATCTTAGTCTTTCGGGGAAATTTACGGTGAGCAGCGAATTGAGGAGTGATAGTGGTTTGATGAAACATAGAGGGGAAGATGAAGATGACAGAGTGACGGCTGCTTTCACCGATCAAAACTGAGCGAACGATAATTTAAGCGAAAATATAACGCTAACGAAACGGTGGATTGCTCAATTATAATTCTTTGACTTGGGTTTAGCGCAATGCCAATACACGGATACGCCAATATCCAAAGTGTTAGATACTTAAACCACCCTCTTACCCATTTCATTCCCCTCCCTACTCCCTTCAGCATCATAACATTCTGCAATTTGAGATGCCGTAGGCCCTCTGGCTCTAGACAGTTGGAACTCTTATGCGATATTCATAAAAAAACACGTCAAAATTATAGTCAAAGAAGAACGCTTAATTATTTAAATGGCATAAATGAAATTTAGAATTTTTCATTTATTTAAATTTTTATTTATTATTTTTTCAAATAGTTTGTGGTGAACACATTTTTTATTTGATATCCTAAAACGTTTAAACCGAAAAGAAAGAGCGGATGGTACGCCGTCCATTTTATAAAAAAATGTCAGAAAAAAACAGATCAATTGTCTCTTAAATCTATTGTTAAGGTTTTTAATCCGAAATTATTGCACAGTAAACATACTGTGTGACAAAATTATGTAACCAATCCTTCGTAATCTTTATCACGATGCGTCGTGCGTTGAAATCTTTTTTGATATTAACATTCTTTAGACGAAAATTCATTGTAAAATACCGACAAAATTGAAAAAAAAGTGGGTCTCAAAAAAATAGTCTACAAAAGGACTAAACCGTCCTTTCTTTACCTCATCCATAACGCTTCTATGAACTTTACGTAACTCATTTCATGTTTGTAGGGGGGAGGGGGAGAGGGGATGAAACACCATAGAATGTTAACATGGCCAAAAAAAAAATAGGTAAAATATACATTCCAGCCGAAACAAAATGTCCCCTAGATGTTTTAGGCAAATAAAATAGCATTGTGTCGAATGTCCATAAAAACGTATTTGGTAATCGACATCTGCTTTTAAGTCTATCAATCACTTCCCAACACAATAAGGTGGGCTGATGAAAGTGTATCAATGGTCCGAATCACATTAAACCAATGGGAAAGTCAGAGGGGTGCGGTCACATCGATTTATTGGCCCTTTATACTATGTTGTATCTTAAAGTAACACGTGCTAACAAAAATGAAAGCATTATTAAAAACAACTAATTATTATATTATGATACAAAAGCTAGAGCAACAACATCTAATATGATAGTTTCTAATATAGAAAAAAAAACAAAAGACAAAAATTATTGGATTTCAAAGTGATAATTTGTTAGGTTCTTACCTACATGTTTTTCATCCGTTCCTACTTTATCCAACCATTTCACTATATTCGATTTCCGTGTTCAACAACAACTGCGTTCGAAACAATTGACAGTCAGCAGACGAGTTTTGATGTGAAAAAACGTTGATCGTTGGTTTTTCGCTTGTTCGCCGGTTTTGTTGTTGTCCTCAAAATAATATAAAATAAATGTGGTTTTGTGAAATAAGAAGACTCAAATCAGTGGGATATATTCGTATCCGCCAAGAATACAATTTTTTAGGAAGATTTCAAGAACTTATAAAACTTCATCGGTGAGTGAATGGTTTCCCATTTTTCCTTTCATTCCATAATCTTTCCACAAGCTACAATTAGACACTTCCACCAAGTAGTATAGTTTATCGTTTACAGTGCACTATTTTCCAAATTCGTCTGAAGCTGAAAATACATTCGGTGTTTTATGGCAGCTTCGGATCTAATAAAAAAAAAAATTTTTACTTCCAAAAAATTTAGATTGTGAAATTCCGTGTGTGGAGTTGTTAGAATTTTAGCAAGAAAGATATAGACATATCGATATTCTTGAAAACAATAAGAGAAAGTCATGTCATGCACATTCGACATAAGCGAAACTGAGTGAATTAATCAAAATAATTCATTGCTTTACTTGACGCAATGAATCGAGTCCCCATTTGGCACGGAATTCATTATTCATTCCTTAACACCTCGATTCCGGTGGTGGGTCTGGCCATACCCGATGTTTGCAAAAGAAAAAATTACACATTATGTAGTTCGTTGTGGCTTATTTTCTCTAGTGTAATGTTATATCATATATTTACCCACAATTTGAGGTACAAATGAATAAAATCGGACCAGGTTCAAATGACTTATTAGTAAATATATATATATATATTCGTAGGAAGCAATCACTTTGTGGTTTGACATATTTAAGAAAGTGAAAAAATAACTTTTTATAGACCACGAATATTATTTTAGTTTTTATGACCGACCGGTTTCACTTAGCCTACGCGCATCATGAGGGTACAAAATTAAACTGATGGTGGTTAGGCCAAGGGAAACTGGTCGGTCATAAAAATATAATAATATTTGCGGTCTTATACAAAGTAATTTTTTCATTTCTTTAAAAATATAAATAATAATATAATACAATAGATTTTTTTTCAATAAAAATTAACTCGTTTTTTTTTTAAATGTAATAAACGAAAACTATATAAAGGATACATTAGAATGGTTAAAATTGTTTATAGGTGGCCGTTAAATCTCATCGTCAATAATTTTATTTTATTAATTTCCATTGCGGTAGTGGAGTGCCTACGTATTTTTCTAAAAAAATAATGTTTGAAATGCTCTAAAACACGCGGTAATAGATTTTCGCAAATGGCAACACCGCTGGATGTGTTTTGATCCACCGGGTATTACGTGTTAAAGGCTCTCCGCACTAGCGATCAAACTTACGTTAATAATTTAAGCTGCTGACAAGCTACTTGCACAAGCTTGGCTGGTACAAATTACCACTGTATGAAAATAAAATTTACAAAAAAAAATCTAATTACATCAATCGAAAAATTGGTAATTGCACATTTAAAACTATTGAAGAGCAAAAAAATGCCTTGAAAAATTGTTAGCCACCCAAGATGGGGAATGGCGCTAGTATGCAAAGTTATGCAAATACATCAAGTATAGAAATTTATTACATGACCGAGAAGTTTAAACGAATATGAATTATTATTATATAAATCTGAATAGTGATAATTCCTGTATACAAGTGCCTACAGATATGATATTTTTACGATTATTTTCCTCGTGTCCATAGAAATTCATTACTCTGGGCCGCACGCCACTGGTAAAAAAGTAAAAAGATCGTAAAATAAAAACATATTAATTTAAATTAAACGAAATGAAAAGAGTACCAATACACCATTGAAAACGGCACAAAGAAGCTGCAAATTATTTTATTGCTAACATACAACGCAGAAAATTGCGTCATCACTGAACAAAGTTATACGTATGTTCAATGTTGTTTGAATCTTTGAATGGATTGCACAATAGAAAAAAAGGCAAAGAAGCCATTTCAGCGAGACCATTTGTTAAGAGTTTTTCAAAATTGACTGTTTTTAAACGATTTTCAGTAAAATCAAGGACTTCAGTAGAATAGCTAAACCTCAGAGCAATAATATACCCTTGAAGTAACAATATATGGAGAGAGAGCTAATTTTTTTAACCAACCTATACAAATTTGGGATAAATCACTTTCTCCGGGTTTTTACGTCGTACACCACGAGAAAGAAAGAGACAGCAACATTTCCTAAATCATCACATCGCTTTAAAGTATTGTAAGGATTTTCTTCGTGTCCCACGTCTCCGTTGACTCCGCCCACACGTTTTGATATGCGACATAAATGGACATAAGTCAACGGTTTCTTAGGTTATACGCTATTTTTTGTTTATAACAATACTGTGAAAAGTAGTTATACGAATAAACAAAAACATTATGTAAACATATGCTATGAATGAATGCATAAATACCTTAACCATTGTCCTAGCCACGCCCAGGTCTAGCCGAGTCCGGCAGAACTCATCAAAACTGACTACAGCAGCGCTCTCTCTTGTATATTATTGCTCTGAGAATATACGGGAGAGAGCGTTTCTGTAGTCAGTATTGATGATTGTTGCCTGACTCGGGCGTGGCTAGGACTAGGGTTAGGGTATTTATACATCTATTCATATCACATTTCGACAAAATGTTTTTGTTTATTTTTAGAACCACTTTTTTACAGTATTGTTATAAACAAAAATATAGAATATAACTTCAAAAAACGTTGAGCTATGCCCTGTTATGTCGCATAAGAAAACGTAGTGGGCGGAGTCGCCGGAGACGCGGGAGACAGAAAACATGCTTATACGAGTATACCGAATGGTGGTGCTATATTATGTGAGAACTTGTCTTGTCACTTTCTCTCTCACGGTTTACGACGTAAAAACCCGGAGAAAGTGATTTATCGTAAATTTGTATAGGTTGGGTAAAAATATTTAGCTCTCCCTCCATATATATTTATATATATATTCTTGCTCTGAGAGCGAAACAAATAAAACGGCTGTAAATAAAATAATGACACTTCAAATGCAATCATACAATCATAAGACGGCCTCCATAGTCGAGTGGTAAGACGCTCGACTACGAATCCAAAGGTCGCGGGTTCAAACCCGGCGTGCGCCAATAACTTTTATTTAATTAATATGTGTCATAACACATTTAATTCATATAAAAATAATAAAAAAGTATATTTGCGGCACGTTCCAGAGTGGTAGATACTCTAAGTATCGCCTTGGTGAAAGACCACCATTCAGAATTGAAACGTTGCTTGAAATGGCTTTAGCCGTGTTTGGTGACCAGATCTGAATAGCCATGTACTTCCCAACCTTCCTCTTCCCAATCTCCTTCCCCTCCCCAGTACCTTCAGCCTCACAACATACCTTATTTAGGGATGCCATAGTCTCACTGGCTCTAAACGGTTGAGAGCAGTTGAGACTCTTGTGCGGTATTCATATAAAAAAAATATAAAAATAAAAATAAAAATAAAAAGAATATTCGAACTTAAAATCATCACGTGATTTCTCCGCAGGTGTAGGCCGAGAGGATGGACCGCCACACAACTATATATAGGCAAACACCCCTCGCTTTATTCACATTCATACATCGTCTGGTACGATATACTCTCCATTAAAAAAAAAAATCAAGGTGGGCTTATAATAGCCTAGTGGCAATTTCTTTCAACCAACTCAAATTTACAGTGGTAAAATAATTACATCGTATGTTTTTTTTTAATTTAAAATTAAAAAGATGGGAGGTAGCGGAGCATAAAACTGGTGGGAATAGAAAGTCCCTATTTAATTTTGTTTCGAATGTGGCGCTTGAGAGGGCAGCTCTTTCCGACGGCGTGTGATGGCGGGTCGGGATTTCAAGGATTCTCTCATCACTCGAGCGAAGAGAGAGCCGAAGATTGGATGCCTTCAAAGAGCCGGTGAGACTATGGCATCCCTAATTGGGGTATGCTGTGAGGCTGAAAGTAGTGAGGAGAAGAATAAGATGGGGAAGAGGAAGGTTGGGAAGTACCTGGCTTTTCAGATCTGGTCACCAAGCACGGCTAAAGCCATTTCAAGTAACGTTTTGACACAATGGTGGTTTTTCACCAGGGCGATACTTAGAGTATCTACCATTCTGGAACGTGCCGCAAATAAACTATATATTATTTTTATATGAATTTAATGTGTTATGACACCTATTAACAAACATTTGTACACGGTTGACATTCAATACATGAGAACGGGTCGCTTTTACGTCTCGTTCTTATTTTCAACAGCTCGGCTATGGAACGATTTGCCGACCTGTGTGTTTCCTCCCTCCTTCAACATGGGTCTATTTCTTTAACTAGAGTTTTGATCACTCAGTCCGAGTGCTATACATAGTTTATATATATAGTTAAATATTACCTACTTTTCTACCCTAGGTCCGACAGCACGGGCAACAACCATTTTAAAATGTGCTAATTTATATGTTAGTTGTACGTCACTAGTTATAAGTATTAAGCATAAGTTAATATTAAGTCTTAGTTGTAATATTATGTTAATTAAAGTAAAGCGCCCTTGAGGTGATATCTCTGTCACGAAAACGGCGCTATATAAATCAGCCAATTATTATTATTATTCGAGACCCAAGTTCACTCCTTCCTTTCCTCAAAAAGACCCTCCACACAGTATCCTCAAAGCCTCCTGTGTGGAATTATTGTAAAATATATATATATTTTTTAAATATTAACTAACTAACTAAACTAACTAACCATCACGCCGTTTCCCCGCAGGGGTAGGCAGAGAGGACGGACCGCGATATAACTCTGTCTTGGCACACACTTCTTGCTTCATTTACATTCATACATCGTCTCATACATACTCTTCTGTTATTCTGACTCTTCACATGACCCGATTCAAGTATTTGATTTACTTGATCGTGCCATGTCTTTCTCGGGCGTCCTCGACTTCTTCTTCCATTCACTTTCGCATCATGTATTCTTTTCACACTCCTTTCTTTGTTCATTCGCTCTACATGCCCAAACCATCTAAGCGTCCCTTTCTTGATCCTATCCATTACGCTCATATCAGCCTTGCATTCTTTCCGGATATCCACATTTGTAATACGGTCATACATGGTTTTACCGCACATACGTCTCAAAGATCTCATTTCCACAGCATTCAGTCTACTTTCATCCTTCCTCTGCCAGTTCCATGCCTCACTGCCATACATCAGGGTTGGTATAAGTACTCCATTGTGGACTGCTAGCTTCGCTTCTTTGGACAATTTCTTATTTGCCCCAACAGCGTTCAGTCCTCCATTAATGGAGTTTCCTGCATTCACCCTTCTTTCAATATCCTTATCAGCCTTTCCGTATCTTGTAAACATACTTCCTAAATACACAAACTCATCCACTTGCTCCAAGTATTCATCATTCACAACTATTATCACGATTACATCATTTAAATATTAATAAAATAAAATATATTTGCGTTCGCCGGGATTGAACCCGCGAGCTCTTGATTCGAGGTCGAGCGTCTTACCACTCGACCACGGAGGGTACATCAAATAATCAACAGGTATTACACGATACCAACTAAGTGGAATCATAAAAAGTAAAACAAATATTTTCACAAGACATTAATATCAGAAGAAATAAAGTAGACGAAGATTTATTTTCCAGCATAACCAACATAATGATAAAAGACAAAGCAACGAAGCGAGCTCATATTATGCATAACTGTAATTTTGCATGTGTATGTCACCCCTCCCTTATTAAACATTCACCAGCCGTACCCCAGCGAGATATGACCGGTGATTTGCTTCCGGCGTTATAAAGTGCCACACACACGGGCAGTACGAACAGGCTGCCAAGTAGTAAAGTGCACAACACACGCACATACACCGATGTTGAATATTCACAAACGTTATAAAGAGCCACACACACGGGTGAGCAAAGTGCAATGATTCCATTATGTCTGTATAAGGAATTCCCATCGAGTGTTCTTACCTTTCATTCAGGAATTGACCATTGATAAACATGTACACATCCATAATAGGAACGCGTATGGAGTGTTTATCAACATAGTTGCATGCTGTTTGATGACTTTCAATGGTGTGGAAGCGAAACTGCAGTCGCTGTTATTACCGAAGCGATTCCGTTTAAGGAGTTTTATATGAATTCTACTTCAAGTCGAAGAATCTGAAAGTTCGATAAACGGAAATATATTCCACGAAAATGTTTGTGTTCTTTGAACAGTGATGGAGTCTTCATTACCTGGTTAAATTTTGAAAAAAGTTTACTCAGGTAACTCAATGCGCTCACCGAGTTACCTGAAGCGACAAAAACCAAAAACTTTTGTCGCTTGGTCAAGCCTTCTCCCAAATAGTAAATATATTTTAGATGGCTGAAGAACTCAGAGCAATAATATGCAAGAGAGAGCGCTGCTGTAGTCAGTTTTTATGAGGTTTACCGGACTCAGTTAGACCTGGGCGTAGCTAGTACTAGGGCTAGGGTATTTATACATCCATTCATAGCACACCGAGGCACATGTCGAAATAATGTTTTTTGTTTATTCGTATAATCACTTTTTCACAGTATTGTCATAAACAAAAATATAGCATGTGACCTAATAAAAACCGTTGAGTTATGTTAATTTATTTCGTGTATCAAAACGTGTGGGCGGAGTCAACGGAGACGCGGGACACGAATAACGTTCTAACAATACTTTAAAGCGGTGTGATAATTTGGGAGATTTGGTTGTCTCTTTCTTTCTCATGGTGTACGACGTGAAAACCCGGAGAAAGTGATCTACCCAAATTTGTATAGGTTGGGTAAAAAGAATTAGCTCTCTCTCCATATATTGTTACTTCAAAGCTGATGAACCACAAGTCTTCAGAATCAAACGAGAGTCAGAGCATTCGATGGTGAACAAAAAAAACTGATCTATACTGCATTTAATTCATTTTTCATCAAAGTGTCGTTTAAGCCCTTTTGCCTTTCTAGCGACTGTATATATACTTAACTGTATATATATATATATATACTTAACCTAGATTGACCATTGGCTAGAGAGCTGTTCAATATCCTTCAGAATTAGTATATTACCAATAGTTTTCCCACAATTACCTTATCATAAATACCTCATGAAGTAATATCCTTCAACCTGTCAGTAAAATACGCAATCAGCTCAATCAACTGTGCCACGCATGTCGCCCGTTGCGGGCGGGAAGTCCTAATTATGACTCACGCGAGTCAATAAACTCGTTACTATGCCGGCGGTACCGTAATCAATTATCATTATTGTGATTTACTCCACTTTTTGCGCGAGTATCATGAAATCATGGCGAGCTGGCGTGATGCTAATATGCGGCGGACGCGAACTGGAAAACTAGAATCACGCTGAAAAAGTGAAAGTGCCAATATGGATAGTGAATGAAGCCAAAACTAGTTACTAGGCAGTAGGCAGTAGGCACTACTGCATATATTATATTGTGAAGCGGGACACGGTCCAGTTGAGCACGAAATGATCGTGCGTTAATACGAATATAGCCTACGGAACTTTTAATATGAGCTTTTTAGTCACTTGCATCGCTACTGTATAATATACTCGTTTATATAAATTATATGCTATTTAAATAATATGAATAATCTGAAACACAAATATGAAACAGAAAAAAGCCAGAACCTAAAAAGAACAATGGTCATGACCTCAGAGCAATAATATACCAGTAGGGAGCGCTAGCGTAGTCAGGATTGATGATTTTTTCCTCACTAGGGCGTGGCTAGGGCTAGGGTATTTATACACCCATTCATAGCACATGTCGACATAGTGTTGTTGTATTATTTGTATAACCACTTTTTCAGAGTATTGTTGTAAACAAAAATGTAGAATATAACCTAAAAAACCGTTAAGTTATGTCGCATAACAAAACGTAGTGGGTGGAGTCGCCGGAGACGCGGGAGACGGAGAACATGTTTACATACTTGAAAGCAGAAATTCTTTAAATAAAAAGTATTCAAGAGAAAGTGATTATATTTTATTCAACATCCCCAAACAAAAGCGCGCCTTACCCAAGGAGCATTCTGTCAGTCGCACAGCCATCATTGCGCATAGTAAGAATATTTTTTTCCAAAAGTATTACTAAAAAGGTTGTCTATTCCATGGACATTCGTCTCTTTTTGTGTAAATGCTTCGTTTGTGAGAAAGAGGGAGAGGTTACAATGGAGTTATCAGTGGCACGCTTGACTTCTTACCTGCCATCTTTATTTGCAATATTTTCTCCTTGACGACCGACTTAGATGAGATCTGGTGCTTACCTGGAACAAGAGAGAATAACAATGATAAGTAACTACATTTCTCACATTTCCATGGTTACATTTATTTTTATTACACCCTGAAGATAACATTGAGTGTGTAGTTAGGGCCAATAAAAACATTATCAGATAAATAAATTTCTCGCGAAGGTATCTCAAATATAAAGCAGAAAATTTGTCGTGCCCCACTAAAAACAACTCCCAAGCGGTGAGCTCTAGCGTCATGAAATTCGCGGGCCCAGCTTTTTATGTGTATAATGTCTGTGTCAACGCATTTTTTCTAGCTAGCAACGTCATTTCAATCATGAGCTAAAAAAAAGAAAAAAAATACATGATACCATGTTGTTTATTCCCTATTTGTTGCATGCTCCAGAGTGGTGGTTAATACTTCCAGCATCGCCCTGGTGAAAGACCACCGCTAGTTTTGCCGTGTTTAATGAGTAGATCTGTATAGCCAGGTACGACTCAACCTTCTTCTTCCCCATCACCTTCCCAAAATAAATTAATAATAATATCCGAATTCTTGTAAGTCATGATGACGATAATTATATACGATTTGTGGCATGAGTTGAATTGAATAGAGTCGTGATCGCTTCGCTATGGCAAAAGCCAAAATGCCGATCGCAGATCTAGCCGACCAGAACAGTCGACAGACAGTCACCAATAAGACTGAATTATGATAGCCGCCGATACAATGCGAACAATGAACACAGCGATGATATTTAATACAGTGGATAGAGTATCTAAAATTTCAAACTGCTAAAAGTTGTTGATTTTTTAAATTTGTTTATAGATTTCGATAGGATCAAGAAAGAGACGCTTAGATGGTTTGGTCTTGTAGAGCGAATGAACGAAGAAAGGAGTGTGAAAAGAATATACGATGCGAAAGTGAATGGAAGAAGAAGTCGAGGAAGCCCGAGAAAGACATGGCACGAACAAGTAAATGAAATATGTACTTGAAGCGGGTCATGTGAAGAGTCAGAATAGCAGAAGAGTATGTATGAGACGATGTATGAATGTAAATGAATTAACGGATAAGGGAATTAAAGGAGAGTATAAGACGCGAGTGCGAATGGTAGAAGAAGTGGGTGACGCCCGAGGAAGACATGGCGCGATAAACTCAATCAAATACTTAATTCGGGCCATGTCAAGGACCAGGATAACAGAATAGTATGAATGAAACAGGTAAATGAAGCAAGGAGTGTGTGCCAAGACAGAGTTGTATGACGATCCATCCTCCCTGCATACCCCTGCGGAGAAACAGCGTGATGGTTGGTTGATTTAGTTTTATATTTTTAGTTTTCCAACATCTTTCTGTAAGACTCTAATCAAACCTTTATAGATTTTATTTATTTTTCACGTTTTAATTAGCCCTATAAGGAAGTCCCAACTTCCAATGAACAGATCGCGAGCTTGATCAAATCACAAAATACAAAGCAGCAACGAACCTGTTCAGATCAATACACGATCAGATTGTAAAGCTGTATACAGATAGTGCATTTCGTACACGATTATCGGCGAACGGGGATGTTTTAATTTTAATTAATGCCATTATTGCCATATCATGTGGCAAATAATGATGAAAGAACCACATAGAATATGTTTAATCCACTATGAAAGATTTCGGAATATGACATGTATTGTGTTAACGATGATCAATAAACAAAGTATCTACACTTGTGTGGAGTTAATATAGGAATATAGAGTTAATATATATATTCATATATATATTATTATTAATTTTTTAAATTTTTTTTTTAAATAGCCCCATCATTATCAGGAAAATATTAGTGGCATGCTTATACTCGTACCAGGGCAAAACTGAAAGCATTTCTTCACTACAACAATACAGGTTCATATCTGTTCCACCTTAGGTCACGGTTATTTATTTTTTATAGTGAATACCGCACAATAGTCCAACTGTCTAAAGCCAGTGGGACTATCTCCAATTGGGGTTTGTTGTGAGGATGAAGGTAATGGGGAGGAGAAGGAGATGGGGAAAAGGAAGGTTGGGAAGTACCTGGCTATTCAGATCTGGTCACCAAACACGGCTAAAGCCATTTTTAAGCAACGTTTAGATTTTGAATGGTGGTATTTCACCAGGGCGATACGAGTATTTACCACTCTGGAACGTGCCGCAAATATACTTAAGGTCAAACCGCACGTCAGCGGCGCTGCGCGTCACTTTTCTGTTCGCCGTGCCGCGCAGTGCAGCGCCGCTCTGGTGCGGTTTGCTTCATACAAAACAGTGAAAACATATTTCGTGGTGAAGCGACGCGCCGTGCAGTGCAGCGCCGCTGACGCGCTAGTGCGGTTTGACCTTTAATATTATTTTATAATAATTAAATGCGTTATGACACATATTATATAAAAGTTTATTGCGCACGCTGGGTTTGAACCCGCGACCTTTGGATTCGTAGTCGAGCGTCTTACTACTAGACCGTGGAGGCCGTCAAATATGATTATGAGAAGATGGCGCGATAGAATTGTTAAACTTCACGGACAACTAAAATAAAATAAACTGGGTTAGGTTAGGTTTCTGTTAGCAAAAAAAGGGTTGTCTGCCTGATTTTTGATACCGAAAATTAGATCAGCTGTTGTAAAATGTTTCATTAAAACACGCAGTCAAAGATTGTAAGACTTGTATGTAATAAGAATCGCAATTAAGAATCTGTATATTGAAACATACAAAATTTTTAAATTATTGGTTTTAACAACTCATACACCCTTCTGCCTTTTAATTGAAGAATTTTTGCTTAGTTGGGATTCGAACCCGTGAAACAGCGATTTTGATCTCATGTTGCATTGTTTTATGTCGTGCTGCGTTCAACATTTCAAGCATCTTCGATGGCGGCAGATTTCAATCAGTTTTCCAGTATCCATCAGATAACCAAATATGTCCATAGTATGTTTATCAACTGTCAACTTTATCTGGAACGATTATTTATCGATACATTTTTTAGAAAAAATGCTGCTGATACCGAATTTGGCTTAAGATTATTCCAATGAGAAGCTACGTAGTCTCAGTGCTAATAAGCGTGGTCTGGAAAGTTACAAAAATGCATTCGTAGAGCGAAATCGTTCCATCTAAAAAAAAAAAAATCCAACAAGTATTTGATAAGACAAAACTGAAGAATGATTTGGCAAAGAACTACTAAACAACAAAATTAAAATCCGAGAAAAGAACCATGACACAGGTCAAGAAAATATTCATTCGTGTTGGTGCCATGTAAATAAGAATTAATCTTGTGTATGTTTGAGACGCTGTTTTCAACAACAGTGCCAGATTTTCGGTATCAGCTCTTGTTTTTGGGATGTGACATTCACGTTTAATGTCAATACTTGTGTTTACAACATCTGCATTTTAAAAATCAGCAAGCCAAGTATATGAAGGAAAAGGTGAAACTTTGTAGGCACCAAAATGTGTTGGGTAGTGCAACTAACTCACGGGGAAAAGGGCCCGCCTAGTAGCAGAGATGACCGAAGCGAAGATGGCTGCCGAGATGTCGGTTCTCGAAGCAGAGGAGCAGCATGCAGCAATTATTCTGGAGGGCTTTTCCGCAGACTTTTGAGGATCGAGTCAGTGACTGGGCGGACCAGATCAGTCACAGAACAACAGTCACCAGAACCAATCAAGAACTTATATTCCATCACGAACTTCAAGACCACAGAAGAAACCAGAAGAAAATAAATACCCAAGTCGGGTTCCGAAGCCAACAAAGTATTTTTTCTGCATTCCATCCGTTCTCGTATCATAAGAGTAGAAACAGGGGTCTTTTCAATGAAAGAAAGAAGTAAACCTGGGTTTTAAAGAGACCAGTATTTTATCTGCTACATATCGTTCCAGAACGATGGCGGTACGATGGCACTACTTGATTCCATTAGTACCTATACCTATTGAGAAATGTGCAAACAAAACAGATTAAACTATGGTTGATGATGAAGGGGGAAAACTTCAAAGCCAGCACCAGGCATACGGAATAAAGACCCCATTAAAACTAGAACAAAACCATAAAATATATAATTAAAACCATGTGAACCGACATTAAAGGCGCATCAAGCGAAACACCAACGTCTCTAATAATACTAGAACATAATAACAGTTGTTAACTTCGCGTGTACACTCTACCAAGCCTAATGCATTTCATCCGTGTTCAAAGATGGGAGAGACAAAGAATGTGTCCTTGCCATAGGAACATGAACGTGAACCATCATTGTCGTAAATAAGGAGTTCTACCGAACCGTTCCGAATCAGTAACCAACTATTATTTGTAGCCATTAGACAGTCTCGTGGCATTGGAATTGTTATGCAAGAAACACAGCCAATGCTGCAAAAGTAAATGTAGAATTGTGTAATCGCAGAATCCATAAACTGCTCCTTTTACTGGGTATTACTAGAATTTAAATAAAAAGTCGAATTGGCCAATCGAAGAATCAAATGACAATTTATTTATAGTTTTTGTGTTCAATTTGTAGAACTCCATTTTAATTTTTATATAATTCAATTGAATTAAATTTAATATTATTATTATTGAGGTTTATACCGTAATTATTAATTTGGTTTTTGCCGTAATTAGTAATCACATAAGAAACCAAAATCGTATAAATAAGTCGTTTCCATGTGGCCTATCCACAGTTTGACAATAGCCGTAAACGCCGAAACAGCTGTCACTAAAAACTAAAATAAAAAACTTAAAATAGCAGAACTCAATAATAATAATATTAAATTTAATTCAATTGAATTATATAAAATTCAAATGACAAAGTAGAATTTAGAATTATTAAAAAATGGAAACGTCATTAAATATATATAAACCATTTTTAAATAGCCATTAACCTGTATGATATAATATCACCTCAAAACACACATGCAATGTAGCAGTATTATCTGTTTTACGAGTAAATTCTCTGTGTATACAGGTGTATCTCCTCAATCTCGTCCCACTGTTATGTGCCGACTTATAAACATCTAACTACTTATTGTTTATTATAATTGACATGTTAAGTTGTAAGTGTACAATTGAAGATAATTTGTCTGTATACGATATGGACAATGTGTCATATTGCATGCAAATATCACACCCAACTACATTGCATACATAATTTCGTGCTGTTGATTTATCTGTTGCAGTAGCAAAATTTAGTGATAAGTTTTAAGACCGGTTTAACTTTGCACCAGGCATCTTCAGACCGTTAATATGTGTCATAACACATTTAATTTATATTAAATCATATATAGCATATTTGCGGCACGTTCCAGAGTGGTAGATACTCTAAGTATCGCCCTGGTGAAAGACCACCATTCAGAATCGAAACGTTGCTTGAAATAGCTTTAACCGTGTTTGGTGACCAGATCTGAATAACCAGGTACTTCACAACCTTCCTCTTCCCCGTCTCATTCTCCTCCACACTATCGTCAGCCTCACAAAATACCTTATTTGGGGATACTATAGTCTCACTGGCTCTAGACGGTTGGGAGACTAGTAAAATTCAAATCTATGGTATATTTTATAACATCTATGTCCTAAATAAGTGGAAATTAGTTATGAAGTTTTTTAATCATGAATTCATATTGAAATGGAATTCCACCACGTATTAACAGTTACAAAATTAGAAGTGATAATAAACCTTATTAAATTATGATCAGGACATCGCGCCAAGACTTAAACGAGAGACAAATTCACTCTGGATTTTTATTTTCCTTCGAGTCAGAGGTGTCATGTTGACAGTACAAAGGGAACCCGAAACCGAGCGAACGTGACTTTGTCAAAACACCGAACGCTACAGCACAAATAATCGCACGTCCTCATACAAAACTGGGAACTAATTGCGGATGATAAACGAAAAGCTCACACGGACTAGTGGCCGCTGCATTCCTACAGAGCAACGGACCGAAACCAGAATCTGAATTCTCCACTCCAGGAATAATACGCTGCACGGGTCGTTTGGTCGATTGGTCGTTTGTCAGGCGCAAAAAAAACCGTAACAAGCGGAAGACGAAAGCGGAAAAAATATTCCCAACACTCGAAGAAAGGTCAAAGATTCAGATGCGGATTTAGAAAACCCTTTGCGTGCTAGTTGTTGCAGGAGGATCAAAGATGCAGACGTTAATATATCGAATGCAAATAGGAAAAACACTGGAAAGTTTACAGGAGACAATGAAGACGTCTTACGACTCTTAAAACTAAAAGATGTTTGATAAGAAGAATGAAAGATGTTTTTTCTATTTAAAAAAAATTGAATTATCTATTAACACCAATTACCCATTTTTTAAAACTGTATTGTTTGATTACTCTGTATTTGTATGTGTAAATATTTTTTTTAGTAAATAAATCAGCAAAAATTTTATGTTATTATAATAATTAATTTTGTCCTGACAGGTAAGTATGTTACTGTATATTTATTTGAACTCGGAATTAATATTAACTAGAAATTTAGATTTGTACAGCGCACTTTGGTGTTTTTTTTTACAAAAACGGCGCTATATAAATTATCCAAATATTATTATTGACTCATGTATTCTAATTTCCCTTATCCCAGAGTGAGTTTTAATAACTCATCGGGATTGCTATGTATGTTAGCAAAATATTAAAATAATAAAAATAAAATAATAATGAAATTAGAATCAACTTTAAAATAGCATTAATGCTTATTTTTAAACTATTTATTTCTAATAAGTTCCCAATAGCTGAATTGGTTGAAGAGTTAATCCCGGATAGAGTAGAGGCTCCGAGTTCTAGTCTCGATTGTGACCATTGTCTTTTTTTATTTTCTGGCTTTTTCTGTTTCATACTTGTGTTGTTGATTATTGATATTATTTAAATATTTAAAATAATAATAATGTTAGATTTGTAACTGGTAATAACGCCCTTGGGTTATATATCGCAAAAATGGCGCTATATAAATTAGCTAAGAATTAACAAAACATTTTTAGAAGCATGAAATGGTGGTTAATGCATTTTTAGAATCGTTTACTTATAATACTTGAATATTAATGTTTTAAGTACAACATATTAACTATCCTCAATCTAATTTCCTATTCTATGATTTAACAAATATGTTAATATGAATTCATGCGTTTCATCTGAATTTTTATACCCTTAGCTTCTGGTAAATTGATTTTTTTAATCTGTCGATGTACACATGCACTATTATACCCATATCAGAACTTTTTCTCTCATGATTTATGACAACGATCATGATTTTAGATAGTTTTAATTTGTATACATATTATATATTATTTTCTCCTTGTTAGTCTTATTAGCATAATTAATTTAGTATGAAGCGCATTTGAGGTGAAATATAACAAAACTGCGCTACATAAGTTTACTGTTATTATTATTATTAGTTAATGTGTTGAAAGGTAGTGTTGTCCAGTTTTCTATCGTAAACATGTGTAAGAATTGCAAGAACAACCGGGATAATTAAATAGAAAAGCCAGCAGTTGTAATGGTTACAGCAACATAGTTAAATGAGAAAATTTTCCGGAATAACAATCAATTATTGCGATGGATTTGCAGTTGGTGAAAAATAACGCGCTGTTAAGGTCAACGGTTGCGAAATAATACTACTCGTAGATCTAAAAAAAAATTGAAAAATCCAATGGCCTCCACATCGTGAGAAGCGACAAATATGAGATTATCCAACTAAATAATCCAGGGTAAGATTGATAAAAGATTTAGGTAGTGGACGAAGACAAAGCACCTCGTGACTTAGAAATATGCGTGACTGGTACGAGTGCAATTCCGTCGAGCTAAAGTAAAATTGTCCTGATGATAGCCAAACATCGACAGTAGAGGGCATCAGAAGAATAAGAAGTTAAACAGAGGAAGAAGGCAAGGACGTATATTAACATTCAAACGTATTAAGGGTCAGCACCTAAAAATACACACTTTTTGGCTTTCCGGTACAGGCAAAAATAAAAATAATTTATCTGTCGATTCTATACGGGTAGTTAGGAAAATGTCTAAGGTTTCCAGTGAATACAATTATTAAATAGTAATATTTTACATTATTTATGAAATGCATACTGAAATTTTAGGTAAAATGTTCAAAATTGCGTTTGCCGGTTTTCAAACTGCACCTTTTACTGACATTTTAGTATGTTTTTCATAGAATTGTAAAATTGTATTCACTGGAAACCTCAGTCATTTTTTTTAACTACTTATAGAAAAATTTCAGATAAATAATTTGTAGTATTGCTTGTATTAGAATGCTACAAAGTGACGTTTAGCGTCATTCTTGAGTGCTGACCCTTAATTTTCAGATATTAGAAACTCATTTCTTGCTTAAAGATCAAGATTTAAATACCGCTTCAGGTACCATCATTGGTTAATTAATATTAATTAACTAAGCAACGATCACACAACTCTGACTTAAGCGCACACTCCTTGCTACATTCACATTTACACATCGTCGCATACATACTCTTTTGTTAATAACTTTATTTGGATATATCCAAACCATCTAAACATGCCTTTCTCAAACTGCTCAATTATTGGCATGGCTATTCAATCAATATGACTATTAAATGAAAATTAAATAATAATTTTGTATTAGACTACAGAATTTATTTTAATTTTTATAATCGACTGGTTTCGCTTAGCCCAAGCATCATCAGGGTATAAAATTAAACAAAACTAAAAATACATAGTTTGTGGTTATATATACACACAGAGGGAGAACACAATATAGAATAAAATAAAAAAAGAACAGTAAAAAAACAAAAGAATAACATTTAAATTATAACAAAGGAACAGAGAGAAAGAAAGAGATAATATAAAATGAAAGAGGCAAAACGTCAACTAAGAACGTGATAAAAGAATAATGAGAAATTTAATGAGTTTACGGGAAATATAACTAATATTGAACTAATGGACAAATTTAATTGATTATTAAGAATATGATCATTACTTTTAATGGCTTTCTTTATTAATAGTGCTACTAAATTATTTAATCTGTTGCCACGACCGTTTTTATGGAGAATATGAGCACCGGTGCTTTTATTGAAGGTATGATCTTTTTCAGTAAGATGATTGGCAAATTCTGAATGTCGCTATGATGTTCCTTATGTTTTTTCATACAAAGTTATTATTTAATTTTCATTAAATATGTCAAACCACAAAGTGATTGCTTGTGACAATTGTTCCGAGAATCACAAAGGGTCATTACAACGCACTGAGTTTAAGTCTTATTCCGCAATTACGAGAGATAAATGTAGACTGAAAAGAGGATGATACATCGCGTGTAATAGAGTCCTGAGATTTCCGCGGCGGTACAATGGGATTAAATTCCGAGGCCATCTTTTGGCACGACGAAGTCCGATTTACTTTTTGCACGGATCTTTGATGGCAAGACTAATTTCTGCTAATGTATTTTTAAGTGATACTCTCAAAGAGGAAATATAAAATATCTGAAGAGCCGCGCAACATTAAGTGCAGAGAAATAAAATAATAATACGATAAGCATAATAAAAAAAAATCTAGCTCGATGAATACACTTTCAAACCAATGATTAAAATCAATAATAATTTCAATTTTTATAATACAGTCTAATCACTTCAAGGGTGCTTTAAAACAATAGTTCATAGATCAATCTTGTCTACATAAAACACCGAAAAAATATCGTCGCTGGAAAGGCAAAAGGGCTTAAGTCACACTTAGATAAAAAAATGAAATTAGATAACTTAGAAGCACTAGAAATTACAAAATCATTAAACAGTAAACACAATATTTTAAACAATCAAATTAATTTATCTTTAGTCCTATCCTAGATATTTTTCCAATAAACCGCTTGGTTATTCCCATAATCCCCTCAATTACCCATTCTCCTTCCAATTCCTAAATATGTATATATATCTCAGTATTTTGTATTTCAGATTAATTTAATATTGTCCTTATGGTGGAAGGGTACTTCCGAAACCGGTAGACATAATATTGAATAAAAAAGTGGTTATAAACAAAGTGTATGTGTTCTATTTATAAATATGGCAAGCCACAAAGTAAATGCTTTTTACGAATATGTAAAAAAAAATGAGTTAAATATGCAGTTTTGGTTAGTTTTTGTTCTGCATCGAATGCTCTGACTCTCGTTTGATTCAGAAGACTTTTGTAGCCTTTCAGCCATTTAAAATATATTAAACATTTGAGAGAAGGCTTAAATCAAGCGACACAAGTTTGAGACTACGAGTATCTTAGCTTTTTGTCGCTTCATGTAACTCAGTGAGGGCATTTAGTTAACTTAATTGAGTAAACTTTTTTTTTTCAAAATTTAACCAGGTACTGAAGACTTATGAATTTTATTGTAAAACAAAAAAAAAACTTTTAAATGTTCTGGCGTAGACCTCCCAAAATGGCGCTTCAGCCCTTTCGCCGTTCGGGCGCCGATATTATGTTTTCTGATACCTACTCTATTAATTATTTAACAACTCATTTTAACTAATAACACTGACTATTACCAATAAATTGCAAATACACATTAATCAACAACAGAAAATTATGTAATATAACATACAATGTAATTAGATAAATTAGCGATATATTGTATGCAATATGGCACATAATTGATAAAATATAGAGAGATTAATTAAACGTTTACAAGGTATATATAGACGAATTCGACAGACTTTAATTAGCTATATACCTAAGGATTATTTGTAATAAACACGGTAGATGCCTTTTGCTCTAAGATTGTATTTTTTCTATAAAAAAAAATCTTCACATGTCACCACCGGCTACGACTTTCGGTCACTTGCACTACGTGGTACGCACCGTCCCTTTCCTCCCTTTCAGCATTGAACAGTAAAGAATGGCGCGTGGGGCGGGCCAGAGTTAGAAAGCTATTTTTAAAAGCAAGAATTTAACAAAATACGAGTATTTTAATCACAGGGGACGAGATTGAAGCTCTTAGTCAAATTTACAAATTCAGAATTAGATAACTTGTTTTAATTATACATGTTGGATTTGCTGGGAAGATTAAGAGATTATCGTACTCTGCTATTACGTGAATCTAAAGTATTTTGACATAGATTCTTAATGAAACAGAGAGCACCGCATTTTTACAAGACAGTTCATAGATCATCCGATCAGATAAACGTAATTATTACAATAGTAAGCAATCACCGACCAGCATCATTGATAATTCTTATATAACTTCAAAGCATCTCCGCTCCCAATTGAGACAATGAAGCCACGGAGAGTGTACCATGCGAATTTTTGGTAATTGGATATTTCCGCTCTCGGCGAAACGTTTTCGCGGATGGTTGCGTGCCTTCAACAGAGGGGTAAAAAAAAATCTAATATCACAACGAAAATTTATGAAATCCACTTAGCGATGCATGAGAAAACAAGTTGTAACATTTTTACATGGCATTCAATATCCTCAATTACGTAAATGTTCATCAAAAGAGCAGGAAACATCCAACAGAATCGATTTCGTCATTAACCGGAAATTTTAAAAATAAAAGCGATAGAAAGCATTTTGCATGACTATTATTGATTTATTTACATAGTAACGGACCATTGTCCAATTATAATAAAATACATAACACGAAATGGGAAAAAAAGAGCAACAGAGAAATAACAGCACATACATAATATTTGAATGAAGCAATGACAAAAATAGGACAAAAATATACATTAGAAAGAACATTCAAGTCAGTCTGAGCAAGGTTTTGGCAGAGTCGTAAAGGATGACAAAACTCAGGCTTGAGTTAACAAGTCTTGACATTCTGGACAGTGGAGAATGATACCCATAATTTATTAGTAAGGTGATGATTGAGGAACAGCAATTCGTGGTTTCTAAGTCTACGGCAAGGAATGTTGAACTGGATGAGTAGCAACAAAGAAGGTGAGTCAATAATACAAATCATAATTTTGAAAATGCATGTTAAATTAAAAATTTTCCTAATCGCTTTTCTAATGAAGACATTTTTAATGTTTGTTTAATTCATTGTATGAATAATCGCCTCTTTCTCGTCCTAGTTTCGTGCAATTCCGCGTAAATAGCGAGGTTGTACGGATTCAACATGATAAATATGAACAGTGTAGAAAGGAGACCAAACAACACTGGCATATTCTAGATGAGGGCGAACTAATGAGCAGTAAAGAGTTTTTGGGAAAACTTGTTATTGTATTTGTTGTTATGAAAACTCAATAAAAAAAAATTGAATGTATTGACAAAAGTCCAAATTTTGGGTGATGTTAGCATAAGTTTCCTATTGTGAAAATGGGAATTGTTGGTAGTGAAAAATGATGAGAATGTACGTAGAAAGAATAATATTTGAATGGGGGAAAATACAGGTACACTCGACAGTCCAGACTGACAAAGAACCTAGCGTTATCGCTAAAAGCTATAAAATAAATAGAGATCTGAATTCGATTAAATGAAATATTTAGTCATTT
The DNA here is from genome assembly GCA_022651775.1 of Drusus annulatus. Lineage (NCBI taxonomy): Eukaryota > Metazoa > Arthropoda > Insecta > Trichoptera > Limnephilidae > Drusus > Drusus annulatus. The sequence continues at coordinate 1,097,440 of JAGWCC010000032.1, read as the reverse complement.
TATATCAACTGTCCATTGATTTAGGAATAACCTAGCCTTCATCAAGACGAATATTATACTAACAACAAATACAGACAACATATATCCAATTCTGGATTAAGAATTTGTAATCTAACTATGGCAAATCGAATCAGTCGCAGACGAAAAAAACTGAAATAATTGATCATCAGTTCCGCATATTATATCATCACACCTTTCGTCGGGATGGTGTGGCTTCTCGGTGGGCAGAACGAAACGTCATCATCACCATTGCATCGCATTACTATTATTATTATCGTCGAATGCCAGGGCTGCCTCCCACCTGCGGTGAATCACCGCCGGAGGACGCGAGGAAATTGAGGTATGAAGGTGACAGTAGAAGTGACCGTGAATTGTGTGCAGAGGTGAACGGTCTGGAGAAAGGAAAGGAAAACCTTTGTCTTGAGTCTATTTACTGTGGTCTGGTAGTAGAACTTTGTCCGACACATCGAACGAAGGCATTACTAATAACTGTGGCTCCACTCCATAAAGCTGGATTTACACCAACGTCCGGATCCGCTCAGTGACGATATTGTTCCGCAAGAGAGCTTATTGATATGGTATGAATATCAATCAAGGAGTATTTGCCAAGACAAAGTTGTGTGGCAGTATATTCTTCTGCACACCCTTGTGATATTTAACTGCTTAGTTAGTTAAATAATTATTTTGAAGTGTAAAAATACTTACATTGCAGATTTTTTTTTAAACCATTTTTTTATCACTAAATAATATTTTTAATAATCATTAATTATTAAAAATATTATTTAGTGATAAAAAATGGTTTAAAAAAAATCTGCGATCTAAGTATTTTTACATATCAAAATAATTATTTAATTAACTAAGTAGTTAAATATGACAAGATTGGGCAGAAGGATATACTGCCACACAACTTTGTCTTGGCACATACTCCTTGATTGATATTCATACCATATCAATAAGCTCTCTTGCGGAACAATATCGTCACTGAGCGGATCCGGACGTTGGTGAGAATCCAGCTTAATAGTTGAAAAAATGTGCAGTGGAAATGCCTCGAACGAACGTAAAAGAATAAGAAAATGGCTTGCGGTTTAAAGTTGTTCATTACGTTACAGAAAAGTGATGATGTACTTTCACAAATGATTAAACTAGTTTCTTTATCCAATAGTTAAGGAAAATATAAATATTGAAATTGGAAATAACTTAGAAACATTAATGCTTTTGTTTTTGAAATATTTAAATAATCTAAAACACAAATACGAAACAGAAAAAGCCAGCAAATAAAAAGACAATGGTAACAACCGAGACTCGAACTCGGATCCTCTACTCTATCCGGGAGTAAAGCCTTAACCAATCCGGCCATTGGGACATTATTAGAAAGTGGCATTTTAATCGATATCATATTTTTATTGAAAATTATGAATATTATTTTTTAAATCTTTCGATTTTTGACAGCCATCTTTGTAATGGATTCAAAGCTCAACCCGAGTTCATTGAATACCTAGATGGTGTCTTGGATAAATATCCATTTTTAAATGCGGGAGATCTTTTGACTTCTTACAAAGTCTCGAATTAATATTGAAATAGGAAATAAATGTAAAGCATTAATGCTTTTGTTTATGTTGTGACCATTGTTTTTTTTATTTTCTGGCTTTTTCTGTTTCATATTTGTGTTTTAGATTATTGATATTATTTAAATATTTTAAAAATATTAACATTTTTATGTGATTTCCTTACAGCTGCCCAGAGCCAGTAGGACTATGGTATCCTCAAGTTGGGGTATATTCTGAAGATGAAGGGAGTGGGGGAGAAAAAGGAAAGTTTGTAAGCGAACCCTGATATGATACAGAATTTTAATACACAAAAAAGAGAAATGCGACATTATCCGTAAACTTTGTATCAATCTAAAAGTTTTGGCGTTCGGGAAACTGTCTGAAATCACTATAATTTTGGAGTACAAAAGATTTGGTAGGCAGAGAGCTGTACAATGTTATTCTTATGTGTACTTTGTAAACTTTCAGTGAAGTTTAGACGGAGTACAAAGGCATACAGAAATGAAAGGAAACGGTTTAATAGAAAGCATGGCAACTGTACACGGCATACCTAGCAGAGGCATCCTCGTGAATCGAAAGATGGAACATAGGCAGAGATCGCCAAACATTGATCTATTAGAACTATACCAAAATCTTTTTTTTTTAAATGAAATTAAAAATAAACCTACGGGACAAAAATGAGTCATTGTAGGTTCTGTAAGTCCCAAAGGATGGGCTGGACATAATGTTCAAATAATGCCAGATGAGAGGGCACCAAAGGCCATGCATGAGTGGGTACCCCAGTTAAAACGTCTTAGAGGCAGACCGATGAAGAAGTAAGAGGACTGGAGCAGGAGGGAAGCTGGAGGAGAAGACAAAAACCCACCCCGGAATGCAGCTCTGAGAAAATATGTAATTAAGAATTATAATAGAATAGAACTGACTTCCACGAAATAGAAGATCGTAAAATGGGAAACTTAAAAGAGCGAAAAATAATGGTATCTTAAAATCATTGAACAATCATCCAACCTTGAAGTAACAATATATGGAGGGAGAGCTAATTATTTTTACCCAAATCACTTTCTCCGGGTTTTTACGTCTTACACCATGAGAGAGAAAGAGACAACAAGTCTCATAGACCACTTCTATATACTGTAAGGATGATCTTAAGCTCTTGGTTCACGGCGGGACTCCACCCACATTTTTTATTATGCCACTAAACTTGACACAACTAAACGATTTTTTAGGTTATATGCTATATTTTTGTTGATGAAAATACTGTGAAAAAGTGGTTATACGAATAAACAAAAACATTATGTCGATATGTGATATGAATGGATGTATAAATACCGCAGCCTTAGTCTAAGCCACGCCCAAGTGCGCCGAGTCAGGTTAAAATCATTAAAAACAAGTCAAAAACTGACTTCACTGCCTTGGATAGATACTACTCTCCAACTCTATGCATCCAACAATTTGTAGAAATAATAAAGTCCCAAATCTAGTTTTAAACTGTTATGTGGCCGGCACACGGTTTATAGTAAGTAATAGCACCTAACACGCATCATACCATACTTATTTAATAGGTATCATGATAATAATTACAAATTAATGAGCTACAAAGAAAGATTTCGCCCATGGCGAAAATACAACACGAATACATAGTAAGTGTAAATCGATCCGTGTAAAATGCTATCGTAAAAAAATGTTCTTTGTATTATGTAAGATCAATCAAAGTCGTGGGGGTCCGATGCAGACGGTGTTGGGTGACTGCAAACATGCCTAAATGCCAACGATCGTGAATTAGAATTTCAGCATTTCCAGTACGGAAACATCTGACGCAATCAATTATACTACACGACTAGCCATTCTTGCAGCCGGCAGATCTGTCTGTAATCGAAATACCATCATTGAAACCATTAGACCGTACCGCGGGTTTTGTCAGGCCAACCCAACGACTAAAGAATCAAACTGTTTTCGTAACAGTGGTTTCAAGTTTATCTCGGCCGGTGGAATTTATATGCAGCATCGTGCTCTCGCGAACATAATTACCGCTATGGGTGTGAATAAAATTCGTCTTAAAAAACCTAGTGTTGGATTTCAAAGTGATAATTTGTAAGGTTCTTACCTCCATGTTTTTCATCCAGTTCCTACCTTATCCAACTATTTCGCAATATCTAATTCCGTATGGAACAACATGGTGTTCGAAACAAGTGACAATCGAAATAGAAGAATTTAATGTGAAAAAAAAATCGTGTTGTTCGTTGGTCTCTCGCTTGTTCGTCGGTTTGTTGTTGTTTTCCAAATAATATAAAATTAAGTGTGGTGTTTTGTTGCGATTCGTTTCGTTAACAATATAATTATGTAAGAAAAATCAAAAACTTAAGTGAATGGTTTCCCATTTTTCTTCATTCCAATATTCTTTCTACATCCATAATTAGACACTTCCATCAATCAGTAAAGTTTATCGTTTCACAATCCACTATTTTCCAAATTCATCTGAGGCTGAAAACACATTCTGTGTTTTATCGCAGCAGATCCAACACCTCCGATGATGAGGTTTAACTCAAATTAGAAGAAAAATTATTGAAATAAAAATATGGAGCCAACCAATTGGCGCGACAGTATCATCAATCGCAATAACATGTGCCAACCACAAACAAGAACCAGACGCGAAAGCGAGTCGGTCGCTAATCCACCTCGCTGCAATTAACATATCTCCATTAATCTCCACTGCTGACCGAGATGTGACAACTGCACAATTATTATTTACGATTTGGAACATGAGGACTTTGTAACTGTTTCTATGGGGTCTGTGACATACGCAGTCTGCTAACGATAGACCGGTAGCATATCTCAAAGGATAGATGTACTCTGCACACATCGACAGTATATATGATCGACTGGACTTGTTGCGATTTTAGTTTATTTTCCGAGCGTATACAAAGTTTGACGTAATACTACTCGAGTCTCTAGCGTCCAACGAAATCAGACGGGAATTTGGTATGCTACCTCACCACAGGCTGATTAAAATCTCAAATATGCAAGAAGGTACCCTCAACCTTCTCATACCGTAACGACACCTCTCGCGCTTAACTGTTTCCGCGAGGAAAAACCAGGTCAGATACTTTATGAACAGACTTCGAATATAATAAAATGATGACATTGAAGTCAGACCAGAAACTAGACGGCCTCCATGGTCAAGTGGTAGGACGCTCGACTACGAATCCAAAGGTCGCGGGCTCAAACCCGGCGTGCGCTAATAAATTTTATTCAATTAATATGTGTCATAACACATTTAATTCATATAAAAATAATAAAAACATAGTATATTTGCGGCACGTTCCAGAGTGGTAGATACTCTAAGTATCACCTTGGTGAAACACCACTATTCAGAATCGAAACGTTGCTTGAAATGGCTTTAGCCATGTTTGGTGACCAGATCTGAATAGCCAGGTACTTCCCAACTTTCCTCTTCCCAATCTCCTTCCCCTCCCCGCTACCTTCAGCTTCACAACATGCCCTATTTGGGGATGCCATTGTCTCACTGGCTCTAGACGGTTGGGATCAGTTGAGACTCTTGTGCGGTATTCGTATAAAAAAAAATAAAAAAAGATATGGTTTCTATATGCCAATATATTGAGAGAGAGGTGTGGAGCGGTCGTCTTATGGGAAAATTGTTTTGGTTAAATACTGATGGTTATGCTGAATCCTCTACAATCCAAGCGTCGATTGCTATCGTCTGGATTGTTGGGCAAAAAACGATTAAAGTATCTAGACTCCAATGTAACCGGGCAGGGCTTGCAAACGGAGGGCTTTGACAATGCTACGGGATGGCAATCATCGACTTCCACGAGGCGGTCGTTTGAACAATGACAATAATAGCTTTCGGTGATTTGAATAAAAAAATTGGAAGTCGTAAATCACTAGTTCTGCGTCACGATCAAATCCAACTAGGTTAATTATCAATTACCGACAGGAGAAACCCAATTCTGCGGAATGATTAATCAGAATAATTGGATTAGAAATTGGCCAAAACAGATGACGCGAGGAAAGGCTAGGCTAACACTTCGTGTACGGTACCAAAAACTCACAGCCAGGCTCGCAAACTCCATTCCCGGTCTGTATTTTGCTCCAGTAACAGAGTTAAATAGTACATTAACTTTACACATTAAATAATTATTTTCATTCGATGATTGATATTTAGGAGTTCCAAAAGTAAGTACAAAATTAAATATGAGAATTCAATCGTTTTATAAAACTGTTTTACCATCTGTCCCGTTCCTTTACAAATTTTCGCAAATAATTTTGAAAATCAGACATAAATCATCTTTATAATCGGAAGAACAAGATTTTTTATTTATTTTTATAGTTAATACCGCACAAAAGTTCCAACTGCTCACAATTGTCCAGAGCATAGGTTCTCAATGTGGGCGATAACGCCCCCCTTGTGGGCGATTGAGACTTTCAGGGGGGCAGTAGAAGATACTAGATAACACTTCTCAATATAATTAAGTATGCGTTTTAATTGTTTTCATTGGAACATTCTTCTTTAAACTCAGAAATAGGAAAAGAGTCATATCATATCTTACGACTATATTATATTACAGTCTAATTACACATTTAAATATAATCGTGGCAATAGCTGTTTCAGATTCGCGGCAGATGGTAAGTAAAAAAAAAATGGGAAGGGTTCTAAAAAAAATTTTCTCAAAGTGGGCGGCAGCAAAAAAAGAACCTAGAACCTATGGTCTAGAGCCAGTGAGGCTATGGCATCCTTAATTGGGGTATGCTGTGAGGCTGAAGGTAGTGGGGAATGAAAGGAGATGGGTGAGAAGAAGGTTGGAAAGTACCTGGCTATTCAGATCTGGTCACCAAACATGGCTAAAACCATTTCAAGCAACGTTTCGATTCTGAATGGTGGTTTTTCACCACTTTGAAATAAGGCACAACAATAGAAGCCTGAAACCGATACTTAAAAGAAAGGGAGTAAAATAATTAAAAGCACCAAAAAAAATCAGATGCCTCTTCTTTATGGCCGTTCCAATGAATGATTACAAAAATGGGCTACAAAATACAAGCTGCAATAATAGGTATCAATGACCGAATCAAACAAAATATTAGAGATAATTCTAATTGGGCGAATCGTTTTATAATTCGGTATAGGTATCCTCCAAGAGGGGCCCGCTATTAAACGAATTGGTTGAACTAATTCGGTTAATTGAACCCAGTGGCGAAGACTAAAGGAAAAAAATCCTAAAACTGGACGAAATTTTTCAATGCGTGAATCGAAGGTTACTCTATAATAAATACGTTTGAAATCTTGCTTCATAAGACGAAAAACAACATTCGGTTAATATTGTATCAATAACGTTTGATTATTATTTATTTATAAATTAATGGGCTAAAGTCCAATTACAAGAAAAATACAAAACACGAAATGGGAAAAAAGAACAGCACAAACATAATATTAAATTTAGCAATGATAAAAATAGGACAAAATATACATAAGAAAGAACATTCAAAGCCAAGGTTAAGTCAAAGTTTTGGTAGAGTCGTAAAGAATGAATTTAGACTGCTACCAAAAATTTCAAGACCATGGCTTGAGTTAATAAGTCTCGACATTCTGGACAGTGGAGAATGATACCCTTAATAAGTAGAGTGATGATTGAGGAACAGCAATTCATTGTTTCCGAGTCTACGGCAAGGAATGTTGAATTGGATGAGTTGCAACAGAGAAGGTGAATCTTAAAAACAATTAATAATTTTGAAAATGCAAATTAATCAAATAAAATTATTGAAACTGTCTGTATAGCTCACGTGAGCACTCAGACCATTGTGATATCTTCTATGTGTTGCTTTATTATATTGCAGTAGCCCAGTCCCTTTAGTAAAGTTCACTGAGATTTTCTTTGGCTATTCGACTATATCTTCTGGTTCCAAAGCGTAAGTTCCCAGGAACATTAGTACAATAGGTGAATGTTCATCGATAAGATAATAATAATAATAATATTTGGATAATTTGTATAGCGCCGTTTTTTGTGAAAAATCACCTCAAGGGCGCTGTACAAATCTTAATATCTACTTAATATTAATTCTTAGTTTATATAAATATACAGCAACATACTTACCTGGTAGGTCACTTCTGGCAGGACACAATCACCATATCATAACAACTTAAAATTTAGCTGATTCTTACATATATTTTTTTAATTTCTTTATTATTATTTTTTCATTTTTAGGGCATGAGAGCAAATTCAAAATAAAGTATATCGGAGTTTTTTTTAATTTTTCATAGTGAAAATATTTGAGAAAATAACATGAAAGATTTGATCAGTTTTATATATCTATGAAGTAAACAGTCGATTGACACATTTTTATAAATGATGTTGAGATAGAAAATTGCGACATAATCCATCTGTATTTCTTCACACTCTGTGGTTAAAATAATGTGATTCAATATCACTTCAAAAGCATTTATAGATATTTCATCATTGTCAAAATAATAATAGTCGATCAATCAATTATTATTATTTTGAAAAATCATGAAACCATTTGAATTTGTGATGCAAATATCACGATGTGTTCGTATCATTGTTAGTACCCAATTTATCTGAATGCGAAAAGAAGAACGGAATAAGTCACAAAATCAAGTTTTGAGATAATAATAATAATATTTGGACGATTTGTATAGCGCCGTTTTTGTGAAAAATCACCTCAAAAGCGCTGTACAGATCTTATTTTCTATTATTACATATTAATTCCTAGTTAAAATAAGAAAATATACAAGAACACACTTACCTGACAGGTCCCATCAGATAGACACACATATTAACTTAGAATTATAATTTTATTTTTATTTATTTTTTTCCGATTTAGGGCATGGGAGCGAAATTAAAAAATAGAATTTCTGAATTTGTCGTACAGTACAGGATTTGGTTAAAACTTGAATATCTAAAGGTGATTAGTCGAGAGACAGATTATGTTGAGATTCTTTTAGTAAATTTAAGGATATGAGAGTCTGAAAAGGTATGTTTTCAGTTTGGACTGAAATTCTGTTGGACTCGTTATACATCTTAGTTCCGGAGGGAGTTTATTCCAAGCCTTCGGCCCTGAAACTCCGAAAGCGCGATCTCCAAACTTAGTATTTGGATTGCGTTTGGGTTTCATCAACCTTCCGATATGCAGAGTATGCAGAATTGTTCCTTAGATACATGTCTAACAAGGAAAAATGAGATGAGTCAGAAAATAAATACAAAATGCTATTATTTTTAGAAAAAGGATATGTTACATATGACACGATTACATACAAAAAAATAATTTCATAAATTTTGTTTTGGCTCTCTTGAACATCTGCGTTTATTGACTCATTCCGTTCTTCCTTGCACACAGGTATTTTCTATCCGTAGTTTTCTATACGAGTACGTTAGTATTTTTGCTGACGATAAAATCGTAATATTTTCAAAGTAAGAATATATTATGCATCACTAATTGTAACAAACGTTATTTTATCTTTACAAGGTCCATAAAAGCCCACGTTTCAAAGAACAATAAAATACCACAAAATATTTTTTCATTAGCAACATTGGTGTGGCTTTAAATTTCAAGATGGTAAGCCTTAATTTCGCTAGCACGTTTTACCTGTCATCTACAAGCGGTTATTATTTCTCCCCGATGACCAATTAAGATTAGATCTGGTGCTTACCTGGAACAAAAGAGAATAATAATGATAAGTACATTTCTCAGATTAACATGGCAACATTTATTTTTATTACATCTTAAAGTAGGCATTAAGTTTGTAGATAACAACAATAGGAATAAAATCGGTTTTAGAAAATAACTGTGTATTTCACAAATCTAAAAAAAAAACCCGAAGAAATGCAATATGATAATATAATAGAACCAATCTATTCATAAATTCACACTTTTAAATAACATTAACCATAGATTAATTTAATTTGAAGTAACCAAAACAATCGGTAAAAATTACTGCCTCAACACAGGCTTGCCTAGTGAGGCAGATTACGAGAAAACAAAAGTAATAACTGTATACAAATATACGAAAACTAAGTTTATATATATATTTAAACAAATACGAATAATGATCTATATTTCTATTTAATTAATGTTTATGTAATATATATATATATATATATATATATATATATATATATATATATATATATATATATATATATATATATTTACTGTTTACAATGTATAGATCTCTTGTTAAAATATATAAATGTACCTACACCTTTATCACATAACATTAAATATGGCCTTAATGAGAGAATAAGAGAAAAATAGTAAATATTCATAATTATTACTATTTATTTTTTATAGTGAATACCACACAGGAGTCCCAACTGCTCCCAACCTTAGAGTACATTTAGTGGTACCTATCCAAGGCAGTGTAGTCAAGTTTTTGATGATTTTTACCGGACTCGGCAGACCTGTGCGTGGCTAAGACTAAGGTAAGGGTATTTATACATCCATTCATAGCACATATCGACGTTTTTGTTCATTCGTATAACCACCTTTTCTCAGTATTGTTATCAACAAAAATATAGCATATAATCTAAAAAACCGTTTAGTTATGTCAAGTTTAGTGGCATAATAAAAAATGTGGGCGGAGTCCCGCGGTGACCCATTAGACCAAGATCATCATTACAGTAGATGGAAGCGGTGTATTATACTTGCTGTCTCTTTTTCTCTCATGGTGTACGACGTGAAAACCCGGAGAAAGTGATTTACCGCAAGTTTGTATAGGTTGGGTAAAAATAATTAGCTTTCCCTCCATATATTGTTACTTCAAGCTCTCAACCGTCTAGAGCCAGCGAGAATATGGCATCCTTAATTGGGGTATGTTGTGAGGCTGAAATACAAGTTGTCACCTAATATCGCACCATTTTTCGGTATGTAAGCATGTTTTCCGTTTCCCGCGTCTCTGGCGACTCCGCCCACTACTTTTTGTTATGCGAAATAACAGGACATAACTCTGCGGTTTCTTAGGTTATGTCGTATATTTTTGTTGATTATAATAATGTGAAAACGTGGTTGTACAAATACACAAAACATTATGTCGACATGTGCTATAAATGGATGTATAAATACCCTAGCCCTAGCCGTGCCTGAGTCGGAAAAAAAAACAACAACCCTGACTACACAAGGTAACCCCCCTGGTATATTATTGCTCTGAGGGTTTTGCCATGTTCATAGTCAGAGCTGAGCCACCAGGTGTGAGGTGGTCCCAACCATGAAACTCTAACCGGCCTAACACGACGACGACGCCTACTAAATAATATATCACACACGTTAGTCAAACAATGTGAAATTAAATATAATATTAAAAATATCCTATTGTACCAATTTAATAATGTCCATACGTTTGAAGAAAGGAAAATTTCTAGAACCTTAAGGCAGTCACACATAAAATTCTTTAATATCCCAGCCTATAAAACAGCTTACGGACAAAAAAAGTTTTAAGTACAACGCCACTAAGCAATTCAATTCTCTGCCCAGCACCATCAGAAACATACAAACCAAAAGCTCATCTAAAAGCAATACCATTACTCACCTTAAAAACCAAGTTTAATTTAGTTCTTAATATGTAGATTCTATATCATCAAATTTGTTATTTACTTTTATTATTTTTATTATGTATGTACTATATTTTCGATATTAACATGTTACTATGTAGCTAAAAACAACACTTTTTCAAATTGCCATCCCAACACAGGCTTATGCCTAGTGGGATGGGCAATTTACCAACAAATAAATAAAACAAGTATGTTCAAGTAAAATAAATAAAAAATAAAAATTCTCCAATTCGGTATAAATCATCAAATACAGCGCCTGTGAGATGGGAATGCGGAATCGTAATACGCGCGAGAGACGTGATGTAACGTCGGTCCATCCGCCTCCAGAGAAATCGCTCTATTAGGCAAAGTACGTAGGTACCACGTACCAGGGACACTCGGCTAAAACAAGGAAACTACAGGACTACATGGTCAGTTAAATATACCCCGCGAGAGACGAGGAGGATGCTGCGAAATGAAACACACATCGCGTCTCTGGCGGAGCGGAATACCGGCGTTAGCTCAATTATCGTCAAATCAGATTCACTCGAGAGATTCGAGGTGGTTGTCCTTGAGATTATTACAGAAGATTTGTTTCAATTCTAAGTTTAAAGCGTGATGGGCAACCTTTTTATCAAAAAGGCCAATTTATCTGCTTTTCAAACTTTCGTGGGACGCATTAATAATAGTAATATTTGGATAGCGCCGTTTACTAGAAATACTGTGGTTTACTGTAGAATATGTATCAAATTTTGCGTTAAAAATGAAATAAAATGCTCCAACGCACTTAAAATGTTGACTGTGGCATTCGGCGAGGCTACTTTGTCTCAAAAAAGTGTTTATAAGTGGTACAAGCGCTTTACAGAAGGCCGAGAAGGTGTTAATGACGATGAGCGTCCTGGAGTTGTGGAAAAACAAATCATGGATTTTATTCTTTGTTCCATTTTTTTCCAATAAGTAAGTAGTAAAAAATCGAAGAACACACAAAAACGTGACTAACCTTTCCAGTTGTCAAAAACAAACCACTAATCCAAAATGGCTGATAACGCTAACATATGATAAACATATGTGTACCAACATAACAAAAAAAAATCGATAGTCGAATGTACACAGCCCGCGAAAATTCACTTTTCTTTTGAACAGACCTCGTAATAATAACTTCAAATTTATCTGATTCTTACGTATATATATTTTTAGGGAATGAAAGCAAATTTAAAATATAGTTTTCCGAAGGTCTTTTTAAGTTTTTCCTAGTGAGGAACAGATAATGATGAAAATATTCTAATGCATTTAAGGAATGGGAGTCTGAAAAGTTTTTCTTGGTTTAAACAGAGATTCTATTGGGCTTGTTACACATCTTGATTATGGATATGATTTTCTGAAAAAATGGGTTTTGAGTTTGGCTCTGAACTCTGTCGAGTCTTTTATTACTCTCAGATCATGTGGTAGTCCATTCCAGGCTTTAGGACCTGACACTCCAATAGCGTGCTCTCCGAACTTAGAGTCTGGTGTGCGCTTTTGAGTACACGTGTTACAGGTAGTGGAATAATACAGCGTTCAACAACAATGTTAGATATCCACCGTCCTTATCACCCAGCGAAATTCACAATTCAACTTTTTGTTGTTGTCTGGTGAGTAATCTAAAAATAGACGCTTCCGTATAGATTGACAATAAAAAACGTTTTTTTAATTTTTTTATTTAGCTAGTGGATCGTATGAAATAGGCCCACGGGCTGCTTGAAATGGGCTCGCGAGCCGCGGGTTGTGCATTACTGGTTTAAAGGAATTATGTTATATTAATTATTAATAATTAAAAAACGGTTATTATTAAATTCTGGTAGTTTACACGTAACACTGTTTTTGCATGACATGTTGGACTGCCGAAACAACTGTAACGCAAAAGCAATACTATGCGCCAACAATCAGATTTTATTTAAAAAAATAATGATTCTGAAAATGTAATTATATAAAAAAGAAAGTTACATTTATAAATAGGTACATAGTTCTATAAATTAAAGACAAAAAACATTAATAACTATTAACAGTATTCATAGAATGCTTTGTTTAAGGTAACTACACAAATACTAAATAAACTGATACCTACATACATACGTTTGTATAATTATAAAATGGCTCAAATTTGTGTAACACTGTAATTTAAAAAAAAAAACGCAAAATATCCAAATATGCACAACAGTAAAAAAAAACCTTTGATTTTGGTTTCTACAGCCTTGTCATAAAATTAGGTTTTTGACATTATTCTCAACTTTAACTTTATTATTAAACAGCAATGCAAAAGCGTGAACTCAACGTCGAAACAAGATTTAAGTACTAACTAAACTTAACTACTTTAATAGCGATCATTCATTAGTAATTATTTTTTCTGAATTTACTACACCAACTACTTGCTGACGTGCAAACCAAATACGATCAAAACACATAATGATGAGATATTTCAGTGTTCAACTGCACGTTCATTGTTCAATTAAAAAACTTGCCATCCAATTTTATGATCTAGATGTAAAGCAATAATTATTTGAAAAACCTGAGATGAATAACCGACAAAAAAACAAAGTGTTTTTTAATGACAATTCGGGTGAAACCCTAAAAAATAACCCGTGTTGACTGCCGTGTGTGCTGAAATTCCTTTCGTACATAATGATATGGTCATTGAGCATTTCTTAGAATATATTTGGTGATTGCCAAATTATTCTGACGTGAGCCAAATACATTAATCGAACGGTAAACAGTGTGTTGCCATGCGTTGATATTTTTATCGAATAACAAAAAATACGCCCTACTCTTTTAAAACAATATCACGCTATGACAGTATCACTTATCAATTACTAAAAATAACTTTTTTTTAAACTTTTCCACTATAAAAATCGTGAAAATATAAAGAAAAAAAAATCACGACAAATCGCTTCTATACAGATAAGAATACTAATATAGAGGTTTTTCTTCGAATGTTCAAATATTTAATAAAACATAAATCACGCCACGAGGTGCACCAAATATATGCTCACCTAGCTGCTTGTGGCGTATAAGCTTCTGAACGCTTTCCTGTCAATACCTGATATCGTGTATCATTAGGAAGAACATAAAAATAGGATCGGATAAAGGTGGATTATTATTCTTGTTTTCGACAAAAAATGTCCAATCAACACAATACAACTAAAACGAGCTTTCCTTTAACTAAGCCCACTTACATCTTCAAAGGCTTTCTCGACAAAAGCGACACTTTTAATTCTCCCTTTCCTGTGCTAAATTCACCGCGCGTCCAGGAATGTGCAGTCTTTAAATCAATTAATTAAAGAAAGAGAACGATTCTAATTAACTTTAATGACGACTTGAATTGACTCGACCTACATTCGTTGATTCTTTCTGATTCTTTTTGATTTTTAAATTTGCGAGAGAGATTCACTCATTAGTGGCTATATATACCTACTGTGAAGCGCCACAAAGGTGATTTTAGATGTGATTGGCGCTATATAAAACTGTCTAATTAATCTTTTTTTCCTCTTGAAATGGCTTTGGTAAGTCAGGTACTCTCAACCTTGTTCCATTGTCTCCTTGGTGCTCTACTCGGGTCAATATTCAACGATTCTTTTCTTGTGTAACGACAGAGAACAAAACAAGCTTTAAATTCTCCAAAATAGAGCAATGAGAATTATACTTACGCAAAATAGATACTCAAAAATATCAGAGGAACTAAATTGGCTAACAGTAAAACAGATGCTAACATTAAACAGATTGATATTTATACATAAAATGGAGAACAGCTTGTTACCAAAATATTTTTTCTGACAAAATTATTTACAATGTAAATATTCACAGACATAAAATGCAAAACATGCAAAGAAATCTAACTACCAAAAAAAGAATAAAACCAATACACAAAACAATTTAGTTTATAAAGAGATGATTAATAAATTTAATAAAGCCTATAAGAACCATTTAAAAAACATTAGTAATGTAGTATTTAAGTTATAATATTATTATTAAGTAAAAAAAAAAAGAATATGAATTATATTTACATACTTTGTGAACTTTCATGTAAAAGTAACTAAAATAAAATAAATAAAACTAAATATTACAGATTTATATGGTTGTGTGCGTAATTACTAATTATATATCACTAAACATTTCCACGATTTAAAAAACGACATATTTTTTAAAACAGCTCTCATTGTCAAATTATGATAAACACCGATAATTTGTGATAAAGATGGCAATCCATTACGTTTTATCGTTCGATATACTTATAGGTATCGCAACAAATTTTAAATCGAACGCAGTACTCACACAGGTGAATTGCTTGCATACAGCATTCTCACAAAATAAGAAATTCAAGATAATTTTGTTTTTACCGTAATTAGTAGATAAAAAGTGAACTAAAATCATATAAATGTGTAAAATATGTAAAATATACCATGTGACCTAACCACAGTTTGATAATGATGAGCTTTGATCGAGCTGTTATTAAAAATAAAATATAAAAGTAGCATAAATAAATGATAATAATATTAAATTATAAAAATTAAAATAGAGTTCAGCAAATTAAATATAGAAACTATAAACAAATGCATACATTTGCTGTCCCCTTTTTGCCATAAGTAGACAAAATGATTTTTCTCGGTGACATTTTTTTAGTTTTTTCAAGGACATCGCTTTCGGAAGAGTATATTAATGCACCTATACATACAATCTTAAGAATGTGTTGTTCGCATCAACTCTAATTGCGTAACCTATAACTATGATAATTCTAATATTTTACACAGATGGTTCACAAAACAAGTAAAATTATGTTCTACGGAGAAATATGATTTTGGCACTTATCAAATTATGATGACCTAACCACGAAATTTTAAAAGAAAAAGTAAATACGCATATAAAAAAATCACAGAAAGCAAACCCTTATTTATTAAAATTAATATGAAAACATATTTTCATTAAAATCATGAAAATACGTTGTAGTTAGTTGATGGCGTTAGGTACTGATATAATAATAAAGAAAAAATACATCAGATCTTCCTGGCAGGGTTTAGTTTGGAGCAGGAAGCAAACCATCAGATCCCGGCTGAGTCAATCAACTACGAAATAATGTGGGGAGGCATTGGGAGGCGACCATTAAAAAGGTTTTGCACTTTGCGCGAATTTAGAGTATAACTGATTGAACATGTCGAACGAAAGAGAAATTTTAAGAAATCAATGCATTTTCATCGGACGAAGAAGATTTTTTTCCTTTTCTTTCGTCTGCCTACATATTATTTTTACATATGTCATACAGAGGAACAAGATTCCAGGTGTCACATTTTCCGCGGCCTCGAGATCTCGCGATCTTCTGCCCCTCAAATGGTGGAAATAATTCAACAACTTTGGCATACAAAATGTTATTTTAAATGGCTATAGCTGTTTAATGACATGATTATTTTTTTATAGTGAATACCACATAATAGTCCCAACTGATCCCAACCGTCTAGAGCCAGTAGAGACTGTGGCATCCCAAATTGGGGTATGTTGTGAAGCTGAAGGGAGTGGAGAGGGAAAGGAGATGGGAAGAGGAAGGTTGGGAAGTACCTGGCTATTCAGATATGGTCATAAAACACAGCTAAAGCCATTTCGATTATGAATGGTGGTTTTTTACCAGGGCGATACTTGGAGTATCAACCAGTTTTCCAACCTTCCTATATAGACTTTCTTACTCTTCCCTTCATTCTTAGCGCTATCAACACCATACTTTAATGTGGTTTGAAAAGGAGTACCGTTCTAGAAAAACATGGTCATCAAAGAGTACAAGATCAGTTGAATGAAATATTTGAGTCGAGAAACTTTAAGAGTCAGAATAAACTAAGAGTATGTATTCATGCGGATAAAGCAAGAAGTGTGGTCCAGAATAAAATCGTGTGACGTTTGATCATCTCTGCCTATCCAAAAATGCGGAGAAATGACGTGAAAAAAGCCAAATTATCAACAGATTTCACTTACAAAAAAATTATAATTATTTATATACTAACGGACCATTATCCAAATACAAAAAATACATAACATGAAATGGGAAAAATGACCAACAGAGAAAGAACAGCACATAAATAATATTTTAATGAAGCAATGACAAAAACGCACATTAGAAAGAACATTCAAATCAAAGCTTGAACAAGGTTTTAGTAGAGTCGTAAAGAATGACAAAAATAATTTAGACGGTACCAAAACTTTCAAGACCATGGCTTGAGCTAACAAGTCTTGACATTTTTTTTTTTTTTTACATGAATACCGCACAAGAGTCTCAACTGCTCCCAACCGTCTAGAGCCAGTGAGACTATGGCATCCCCAAATTGGGTATGTTGTGAGGCTGAAGGTAGTGGGGAGGGGAAGGAGATCGGGAAGAGGAAAGTTGGGAAGTACCTGGCTATTCAGATCTGGTCACCAAACACGGCTTAAGCCATTTCAAGCAACGTTTCGATTCTGAATGGTGGTCTTTCACCAGGGCGATACTTAGAGTATCTACCACTCTGGAACGTGCCGCAAATATACTTGTTGTTATTTTTACATGAATTAAAATGTGTCATGACACATATTAATTAAATAAAAGTTATTGGCGCACGCCGGGTTTGAACCCGCGACCTTTGGATTCGTAGTCGAGCGTCTTACCACTCGACCATGGAGGTCGTCAAATTGATGACATTCTGGATGATTTATTTATTTATTTATTTTTGGATGATTTTTATAGCGCCGTTTTTGTGGAAAATCACCTCAAGGGCGCTAAGGGATGATACCCATAATTAGTAGAGTAATGATTTAGGAACAGCAATGCATTGTTTCCGAGTCTACGGCAAGGAATGTTGAACTGGATGAGTTGCAACAAAGAAGAAATATAAATCGAATATAAATTCTATCAGCCCATAAAATTGTTCGTTTATTATTAGCCGAGAAATTCCCAATCGGCTTTTATTCCAAGTACATATTGACAGTGTTTCAAGCTGTCAGCTTTAATGCGGCATAAAGCCACCCCCTGTGGGACTGTGGACCTATGGCAAGCTGGGGTGTGCCCTCTCGCTTGGGGATGGTCAATATTGACACGTAGGCCGTCAGGTCACGTGGAATAAGGTTATTGAGGTTAATTAAGCGAAAAACATTATTACATAATTGTTCGGTATTCAATGGTTCCAGTATTTCAGCCGATTCAATTTATTTATTTGTTATTTTTATCATATTTTAATTTGCTTACGCGGATGCATACATTTACTATAGACAACGTATCTTTTTTTATATTCATGCTTTTCTAGTTTATTTCATTTTTTGTCTATACAGTGTCAACATGTCAACAAAAGAGTCAAGTAATTTAACTGTCTCTTATCACAGAGCCGTGAGGACGGCCTTCGTGGCCGAGTGGTAAGACGCTCGACTACGAATCCAGAGGTCACAGGTTTAAAATCGGGGTGCGCAAAAAAATTATATTCAAAGAACATGTGTGATAACACATATAATGCATGTAAAATAATATATTCTAAATTTGCGGCACATTCGAGAGTGGTAGATACTTTAAGTATCGCCCTGGCGAAAGACCACCATTTAGAATCGAAACGTTACTTGAAATGGCTTTAGCCGTGTTTGGTGACCAGATCTGAATAGCCAGATACTTCCCAATCTTTCCCTTCCACATCTCTTTCACTTCCTCACTACCTTTAGCTTCACAACATACCGCGATTGGGGATGCCATAGTCTCACTGGCTTTAGACAGTTGGGAGCAGTTGGTACTCTTGTGAATTCGAATTTCGAACCTTCTAATCAATTACATTTACCTTCAATATACCGAAGTAACGCGATAGAGCCGACTTTAGAGCATTTCAATGATTATTATCACTGTAGTAAATTTAAGTTTTTACTAAGAGTATATTTATCTACACTCGAACCACAATAATACCATCTGCAATCAATCCTCGATCCAAAATTCCAAGATGTACGACCTTCGACTAGGTCAAGGATCGCATCGCAGACATTGTATATTACGTAATAATGTTTTGATTGATATCTTGTTTCTTGCTTTTTCATGTAGATACTTTTATGTACGAGTATATCTTTTTTTTTATTTAATGTTTTATAATTAATTTTATTTTCTCCTTTATTAAAAACATACATAGCACGAAATGGGAAAAAAGAGCAACAGAGAAAGAAAAGCACATACATAATATTATGATGAAACAATAACAAAAATAGGACAAACTAAACATAAGAAAGAAAATTCACATCCAAGCCTAAGTCAAGTCAAAGTTTTGGTAGGGGCGTAAAGAATGACAAAGATCATTAAGACTGGTACCAAAAATGTCAAGACCATGGCTTGAGTTAACAAGTCCCGACATTCTGGACAGTGGAGAATGATACCCATAATTAGAATAGTGATGATTGAGGAACAGCATTTTTTTGTTTCTGAGTCTACGGCAAGGAATGTTGAACTTGATGAGTTGCAACAGAGAAGGTGAGTCAATTATACAAATAATATTTTTTTAAATGCAAATTAAAAAGTCATAGGTACTAGCCCCCCGCATTCCGGGGTAGAGAAAACATCATTATTATTTAAATAATTCAGTCCGATTTCCGTTAATTGTTATGTTACATCCAAATTTTTGTATGCTTGTCTGAAGCATCAAAAATTTCAAAAAGTGAGATTAACATATATATTTTATAGGATGATTTTTTTTTCATCGTGAACTACGGAGCTTAGAAATATATTGAAACATTTGTATAGCAACGGAATATTGTTGTAAGAGTTCAATAAGAAAATCAATGTTTAAATCAAGCGATGCCGGATAGTAGATAGGTTACTACTAGATGATACCTATTAAAATCTTTACCAATGTGCAGGAAACCCAACACTTCGATAAGGCACTCACTCACCCAAGCCCCTATGTCAGCCCAAATTGCTAATTTGACTCTTCCGTTTCGAAGGGAGGTTCTGATGTCACCCCGAACGAGAGTTTTGTGCGATATTTTTTTTGGAGGAAGGAAACTCAGAGGCCAGCAAATCGTTCAACAGCCGAGATGTTGAACAGTTGAACGAGTTGTAAAAGCGACCCGCTCTCGTGTATTAAATGTCGACCGTGTACAAATGTTGAGCGCGCGTTTGGCGAGTTTCCCGACTATGCACCGGTGCCGAAGGGATCAATGACGCAAGATCCTCGGAACATCGTCCATTAAAATACCGGTAGAACTAGGACAGCATTCCCACCTGACGTCTGTGCTCCAAAGATTGCAATCAGTTTGATAGGATAGGAAAATCTATCAAACGGACCGCCCGTTTCTGCTGAGTCAAGGGTTTTTCAGGTATTTAGGGGGCAGAGGTGATTGCCAAATTCAACAGTGGGTCGCACTTCGATTTGTAAGTATTACCAAAAACAAATTACCTAAGATTATGTCATGAAAACGCTTTAAATAAGTCATGTCAAATGGGGTAACTACGTCACCCCGTTCAGATGAAGGATGTGCTAGAACGTGAGTTCGCGTTTTCATATTATTATTTGCTGTGAAAATAACGTTATCAGTCAGAGATTACCGGAAAAAAACTTGTAACCATATACCTGAATTGAATGGCGTAAAACAATGACGTTATATATAAAGACACGTTAAAGCCTTAGAATATTGACACAAAATGTGGCAAGCAAAAAACACACGTTACCAGTAAATTCATCATTAAAATATCGGTCATATATGACAAAGATAGACTTTCATAGAATATATGTGTATGAACGAAACAGATCCGAAATTCGGACCGCGTTCCATACTTGCTTGAAACGACCTCAAGCGACGCGTGACGGTTTAGTACTAAATCGGCTTAAACACCGATCACACCAACTAGCGTGATTATTGCTTGCAACTTTGAGAGCGCTACAACGTGTCTATAATATATGTAACGTCATCGGCGTAAAAACAGAAACTGACACAAACTCTCATCGAATTGTTGGTTTTACACGTAAACCACCAATTAAAAGTGGTTCTTGAAACACAATCCGAAAAACGTATTGAAATACAAGGTGGTCCAATTAGCACATCTCGAAAATGAAGAAATTAGTCAACACTTAGGCAGCACTTTGCTGATGCACCAACTGCCATCTGGCTAATGTCGGACTCAAATTCAAGCCCGACTTTCGAAGACGAGTAGAAACAAAATATTTGGTTTGTCAATCTAAACATTTGGTTTGTAAACAAAAAAATTTGTTTGTAAATATAAGGATTTGGTAATCTCGCTGAGATATCCATAGAAAATGTTGAGGAACGGATATTAGGAAATTGCAAGTTTTGGTAGCCTTCCTTGGTCTAGGCTGAAGTTTTTTTTTTTTTATCGAAGGAAGCAAACACTTTGTAGCTTGACATTATAATTTAAATAAAAAATAATTTTGTTTTAAGCCACTTTATTTATACACATAACAATTCGACCGGTTTCGGTTAGACTTAACCTTCATCAGGAACGTATAAGTATAAACTAAGATTAAATATAGAGTAATACAGTAAAATCTTTCTTTCAATAATTTCTTTCTTTCTTTCTTTCATAATTATCTTTCTTTCAATAATTTATTTGTCTACTGTATTACTCTATATTTAATCTTAGTTTATACTTATACGTTCCTGATGAAGGTTAAGTCTAACCGAAACCGGTCGAATTGTTATATGTGTATAAATAAAGTGGCTTAAAACAAAATTATTTTTTATATTTTTTTTAGTTTTTTTTTTTATAGTGAATACCGCACAAGAGTCCTGATTGCTCCCAACCGTCTAGAGCCAGTGAGACTATGGCATCCTTAAATGGGGTGTGTTGTGAGACTAAAGTTAGTGGGGAGAGGTGGGGATGTAAAAGGTTGGGAATTACCTGGCTATTCAGATCTGGTCACCAAGCACAACTAAAGCCATTTCAAGCAACGTTTCGATACTAAATGGTGGTCTTAGAGTATCTACCAGTTTGGAACGTGCCGCAAATATACTATATATAATTATAGATAAATTAAAATGTGTTATGACACATATTAATTACATAAAGGTTATTTTGCACGCCGGAGTTGAACCCGCGACCTTTGAATTCGTAGTCTAACGTCTCACCACTCGACCATGGAGGCGTACATGGAGTATTTTTGGCTACCTTAATGGATTGTTTTGACTAATGGTTTTTATGTTCACAGATCGGCTCTGAAACCACCTTAATTTATTTTTTCTCCCTCTTACAAATACGTTTCCCCTTCATCTCATTAAAAATACCATTCACACAGAATCACCAGCCTCGTGGCTTCCTGCGTGGAGAATATAAAAACAAAAAAATACACATTATTTTTGCTGTTGTAACTATAATGTTTCGAGTCGTTGGTTAGCTTTTATTTTGTTGTCTTATCCTATCGGAGGTAAGCTATCATCAGAGAAATAGGGACACTTTCAATTTGTGCAAGCGAATTTATTGCAATGACGAATGTAAGAAAACGTGCATTTCAACCTTCAGCAAAAAAGATGAAGTAAACAAAATATTCAATGAAAACGAAATAATAACTTTGTATAAGAGCACATATTTTATTATATTTTTTATGACCGACCGGTTTCGCTTAACCTAAGTATCAACACGGTAAAAAATTAAACTAAACAAAAAATACACAATGTGTGGTTATATATACTCGTACATATAGAGGGAGAACACAATATAAAATAAAATAAGAGAACAGTAAGAAAAGAAAAACTATTAAAAATATAACAAAAGAGAGAAAGAGACAGATAATATTAAGTGAAAGAGGCAAAACGTCAACTGAGAAGGTGATAAAAGAATAATGAGGAAATTTATTAGTTTAAGAGAAATATACATAATATTGGAATTCTGGACAAATTTGACTGATGATTAAGAATTATTACTACTGGTCATATTTTTTTAGTAAAATCTGTGATATTATAAAAGTTATTATTTCATTTTCATTAAATGTGTCAAACCACAAAGCGATTGCTTTCTATGAAAACATAAACAAAATATGTTCCATAATCTGATTGTAATGCTGCATTCCTATGTTTACAGTTACATTATCGAATCAAAGCACGTGCGCCCCACGCTAGGTATCACTTACACTAAACAAACACTTAACCCCTGACATTCAGAATTTATTCTGACAGTTGTGAGTGCACTTTACAAAACCTGCCTGCAGTTGCCGGTGTCAAAAATAGAACACGCCGAACTATGCGCTACCGTTGGCGGTCGATGTTTATTTCTAACTTTAGAACTCCACACACAAATGCCTCATATTATCTACTCTAGTGGCTTCGCACCTAAGCGTCAGAGGAACATCTTTAGAAAATATAGAACAATACACAACTTGGTTCAAGTCTTACTCAAAGCTAGGTAAATACCAAACCAGAGAAGTTCATAGAAGACGATGATTATATGATAAGAGAGTACGAAAACAGCGTGCAATGAATACTTGGAGCAAGTGGATGAGTTTGTGTTTTTGGGAAGTAGGTATGTTTACGAGAGACGGAAAGGCTGATAAGGATATTAAAAGAAGGGTGAATGGAGGAAACTCCATTAATAGACGACTGAACGCTGTTAGCGCAAATAAAAAAAATATGTCCAAAGAATCGAAGCTAGCAGTCCTCAATGAAGTGATTATATCAACCCTGATGTATGGAAGTGAGGCGTGGAACTGGCAGAGGAAGGATGAAAGTAGACTAATTGTAAAACAATGAAAATATGAATATCCGGAAAGAATGCAAGGCTGATGTAAGCGTAATGAATAGGATCAAAAAAGGGACGCTTAGATGGTTTGGGCATGTAGAACGAGGAAAGGAGTGTGAAAAGAATATATGACGCGAAAGTGAATGAAAGAAATCGGGAACGTCTGAGGAAGACATGGCACAATCAAGTGAATCAAATACTTGAGTCGGGTCATAAGAAGAGTCAGAACAGCAGAAGAGTATGTATGAGACAATATAAGTAGTGTGTGCCAAGACAGAATTCTATGGTATAGTTCAGATCTGGTCACTAAACACGATTCATACAATTTTAAGCAACGTTTCAATTCTACAATGTGGTATTTTATCGGGGCGATACTTGAAAAAATCTACCATTCTGAATGTACATTTACTCGAGTACTTCGTGGCAGAAAGAAATGAAATGGGTAACACACCTACTAGAAAAGGGTTCATTTTGGTATAGAGGAGACAAAGCATAGACAATTATACGTTGCAACGATGCAACCGAAATAATAGATGCTGTGTTTTGACTCCAAAGGTACGCGACCTCAAATACAAAACTTACTCACGTGTTTCAAATTGGATATTATTTTTAGGAATTTAAGTGCACGACGTGACGCGTAATTACTTGTTTAATGGGGGTTTGCGATACGCACGATAAATCTTCTGTATTTCGGTAAGTCAGGATAAAAGCATCAATAAATTGTCTGAGTTCAAACATACTATTTTTATTGGACAGGCACGTACACGTGATTGATACCCAATAAATAATACCCGATAATTATATGTCAGATAAAATAGAGGGACTAATTTTGAAAATAACTAAAACCTGTGAAAAAAGTTTGATGGTCTCCTGTTTTCAGGGAGCTATTAATCATGCTGCCATGACACTGACGATATTATTTATTTATTTTAAAACTAACTAATTACAAAAAATACATAACACGAAATGGAAAAAAAGAGCAACAGAGAAAGAACAGTTCATACATAATATTAAATGAAGCAATAACAAAAATAGGAAAAAATATACATAAGAACATTCAAATAAAAACCAAGGTCAAGTCAAAGTTTTGGTAGAGTCGTAAAGAATGACAAAAATCATAAATCATACCAAAAATCGTACCAAAAATTTCAAGACCATGGCTTGAGTTAAGCCTGATTCACACGAACGTCCGGTTCCGCTCAGTGCCGATATTGTTCCGCAACAAAACTTATTGATATGGTATGAATATCAATCAAGGAGTATGTGCACAGTGAAGGTGACAGTGGAAGTGACCGTGAATTGGATGCAGAGGTGGACGGTCTGGAGAAAGGAAAGGAAAACCTTTGTCTTGAGTCTACTTACTGTGGTCTGGTAGTAGAACTTTGTCCGACATATCGAACAAAGGCATTACTAATAACTGTGGCTCCACTCCATAAAGCTGAATTCACACCAACGTCCGAATCCGCTCAGTGCCGATATTGTTCCGCAAGATAGCTTATTGATACGGTATTAATATCAATCAAGGAGTATGTGCCAAGACAAATTTGTGTGGCAGTATATCCTTCTGCCCACCCTTGTGATATTTAACTACTTATTTAGTTAAATAATTATTTTGAAGAGTAAAAATACTAACATCGCAGATTTTTTTTATCAAAAACCATTTTTTTATCACTAAATAATATTTTTATTAATTATTAAACATATTATTTAGTGATAAAAAAATGGTTAAAAAAAAAAATCTGCGATGTTAGTATTTTTACACTTCAAAATAATTATTTAACTAAATAAGTAGTTAAATATCACAAGGGTGGGCGGAAGGATATACTGCCACACAAATTTGTCTTGGCACATACCCTTTGATTGATATTCATACCATATCAATAAGTTTTCTTGCGGAACAATATCGGCACTGAGCGGAACCGGACGTTGGTGTGAATCAGGCTTTAACAAGTCTCGACATTCTGGACAGTGGGAAATGATACTGATAATGATATAATGATGTATGTTATAAAATATTCACCATTAAGATTCTAAAACTACTTTAATAACACAGCAATTATCAATAGCGTCAGTCAGCTGCAGAAACGCGGTGTTCTAATCAAAATTAAGCCAATGCTAATACTTCTAGAACGTATTATCAACTCAATATAGGTTAATAACTAGACATAATATTTCTAATCTTTCAATAAGTAATGTGCCGACTACCATAAATCAACGAAACCAGTTAAAATCCCTGATGCGAAAGTCCGCTTTACATATAAGGCAAAATGTTCGACAGCACAAAATAATAGCTGGTGATAAAATGAAATTCCTGGCCGCAGCAGTTGAACGGTGCGGCATTGACATAGTTGCCGGTTGCCACCTCCGATAACACCACCGCCACCGCTTGATTGACGTTAAATTATGAAACCGTCTATGCATTAACTGTGTAGGTACTCGCGCCAGCAGCCGGCAATCTACCAGTGACCTACGCGAGCTGCTCGCAAGTGATTTTATCGTCTGAGACAATCAGGAAAATGGATCGGAGAGAATGTTGAGCAGGTACTTGAACAGGTGAATACGCAAGCTGTAATACATTGTAAGCTAGCGCCACACTTATTTTATCAGTGGACGATGAGTAATCTGAATGTCTT
The DNA here is from genome assembly GCA_022651775.1 of Drusus annulatus. Classification (NCBI taxonomy): domain Eukaryota; kingdom Metazoa; phylum Arthropoda; class Insecta; order Trichoptera; family Limnephilidae; genus Drusus; species Drusus annulatus. The sequence continues at coordinate 1,071,012 of JAGWCC010000032.1, read as the reverse complement.
CCTGTCATCTGTGCTATGCTTTTACTTCTTCATCGACATTAACACAATTTCTACGTTGTCTTTCTGATAATAATAATACTCGGCTTATTAATATAGCTCCATTTTTGTGAAATATACTTCAAGGGCGCTTTTCAAAACATAAAAATTATCGCTAAATTTAGGTACCATAAAACTATCTAAATACTTAAAAATATGGCTAAAATAGTTATTTACATTTGTCGAGGGTTGTATGGAATCGTCGAACTTTTTGTTTAGCAGTAGATCGAGGATTGAGGATCGCGGATCATTGCATGACAATATATTATTATACTGGTGAGTTAAGATGCTAACGGGTTAGCCTAGCTATGTAAATTAGGGCAATTCTTTTATTTATGGATAAGATTTTCTGAAAAGATGTGTTTTGACTTTAGTTCTGAACTCTGTCGAGTCTTTTATTATTCTCAGATCATGTGGTAGTCTATTCCAGGCTTTAGGACCTGACACTTCTGCAGCAAGCTCTCCGAACTTAGTGTCTGGTGTGCGCTTTGGTTCCTTCAACCTTCCGATAGAGGATGACGTTGCCGATTTGGGTTGACTGTCGCGAATTGGAATTTTCACGAATTCACAGTTCCGATAGATAAGCTGGAGCCATTGTCTTATTTTAGAGATCTTCCCCTCCAAGATCAATTTAGAAAACTCACATTGGTCACTACTTTGAAGGAGTTCAAGGAAAGCATTGTTGAATTTTATGATGGGTGTCATCAGCTTCCATCTGTATTAGGCTAATTTCAAAACGTTGGCAATTGTTGTTGTTATTGGATTGTCGTTGGACATTGGATGTGAAGGAATCCCATTTCATCCCAAGCATGTGTCTCATAGGTTACAAGTCGAATGCGTGGAATGTGTTGATTGCCTCCTTTTTACAACCCATATTTCGCATCCGTATAACAGTGGAGATAATAATAGCAAAGTTGTTTAACATGAGAAAATTTGTTCAAAATACAGAGAACTTTTGTTTGTTTTTGTTTGATTCATTATATACTAGCGAGTATTCGGCATGCTTTGCAATGGTACTCAGATAAAGAAAGTGTTTGTGTTTTAATTCTGTTTATTTGTATAAATACTTTTGAATACAATTTTCTGGTGCGTATATAAATAAATCAGAAGTTTTCCGACGCGTGAGCACGCCACATACAGCCTCCCATGTGAAAAGAAATGTTTTCCAAATTTAGTCCACACACTTGTAGTTATTGTCCCGTGTTTTCTTGATTTTCAAACATGAATTGTACTGGATTTCATTCAAACTACTCTCTAAACCTTCCCGTCACTAATAAGAACAAACCGTGCTAGTTTTAGCGAAATTGGTCGAGTAATTTTTGATAAAATCGAAAACAGACAGACACAAAGACAAACATTAATTTTTATTTATAGAGATTTGATATCTGTGTTTTTGTCAAGGTTTGCTGTTTACAGCTTATTTAAACAGCGGTATTTGATAACATTTTCCAGAGTAAGATTTTTAACTTTCATGTAAGTTGCTTTTTGTTTAGCCCAGAGTCTTATAAATCACAAAACAAACTTTTAAAACGGTAATCTTTATTTAAATCAAAGCTAATCAAAAGCAACTAACGTAAAATATTAATGATATGAAACCATTGGGTTGTTACGTTGAACACCGGTTGCAGTCAGCAGTCCAGTCTGGAGACTACAACAGAATAATTAACTTATAGAAATAACTGTATGTATTGGCAAGATAAATAGACACCCATTGAAACAGAATTTCGGAATGGAGATCTTTCGACAGAGCGATACCTACTAATTGTAATTTCCTCTAGTATTTAAATTGTGGATAATAAAAAGCTTTTGAGTTCGATGATTCAATGAATTAGACAGTTATTGGTAATAAGAACGAGAGTGGAAGACGATAAGTGAAACATGCGTATTGTGTTATTGGCATATCTCAGACAGGCAGACATAACCCTCCCTTGTCATTGGTGGTATTTCAAGCTTGGAATTCACCAAAGGAAACATAAATCAGTTTGAAATAGTATAATTAAATGATAGTGTAATGAAGAGAACTGTAAGGAATGTTTGAAGAGCACATAAACTTTTAGAGGACAATAATTAAAAGGGCGAACCAGAACTAAAGGCACCAAGTAGTAGTTGAATAGAATACAGGTATAGAAAAACGGCCAAAGAACTAATCGAGAACGCAGCATAGATTCTTAAATACGAAATAATCATTTGTTAACCATTTTCGCGATTTTGATATGGATGCCAAAGTGCATAAATCCCAAAAACTTAGGATCGATTTCCAAATTGACTATTTAGGGTATTTTTGTATTTTATTGTTGAAAAAAATTATGATAATAATGGCAAATAGTTACTTGTATTTTATTTTTACGTTGACGAATACATTATTAACAACGATTTAAAAGTTCGTACAGTATTTGGCATATTTGGACAGGCCGGTGTCTAGGCGGCTTTTATGTAGGAAAGTATTGATGAAAACATATTTCAGTGCGTGGTTATATATACATACAGAGGGAGAACAAAATATAAAATAAAATAACAGAACAATGAGTAAACAATAGAATACCATTTAAATTATAACAAAGGAACAGAGAGAAGGAGACAGATTATATGAATTGAAAGAGACAAAACGTCAACTGAGAAGGTGATTAAAGAATAATGATAAATTTTATTGGAAATATACCTGATATTGGACTACTGGAAAAAAATAATAATATCCGTGGTCTTATACAAAGTTATTTTATCATCTCTTTAAATATGCCAAATCATAAAATGATTGCTTTCAAAAAAAAAAAAATAGTTTAATTATTACTAACATGAAAAGATTTACCATAAATGAGGAGTATAGAAGCAAAGGCAGCAATCTTTTTAATTTTAAATTATTTCTTGGAAAGTTGATTTAGCGTTTAATTAATGCACTTTTCTTTCGTGAATATGTTGATAAATTTAGAGATAATTATTTCAAATTGTTCTTAGTTCAATGTGCACAAACATTTTGGTACACTACATTCTCTGTTTCTTTATAATAATCATTAAAAAGTTGACAATGCTACAAAACCGTTTTTGGAGATTGCTGTCTTTGCTTCTAAGCCCCTCAAATAATGTAAGTTTGTTTCCCGTCGGGTAAAACCTAAAGCAATAAAACAAATCCTAGTGCTTTGATCTCCTCTGATTCGAGAATAAAAAAAGTGGCATTCCTTTGGATTGCCATCCACACCAGATATGAAGATATTAACCTTAGAGTACATAGAGTAGTATCTATCCAAGGCAGTGAAGTCAGTTTTGGACTTGTTTTTGATGATTTTAACATGACTCGGAACAGTTGGGCGTGGCTAAGACTAAGGCTACGGTATTTATACATCCATTCATATCACATATCGACATAATGTTTTTGTGTATTCGTATAGCCACTTTTTCACAGTATTTTTATCAACAAAAATATAGCATATAACCTAAAAAACCGTTTAGTTGTGTCAAGTTTAGTGGCATAATAAAAAATGTGGGCGGAGTCCCGCCAGTGTTACTTCAAGAAACCAGCACCTTAAGATCATTATGACAGTATATAGAAGCGGGCCAAGAAATTTGTTGTCTCTTTTTCTCTCATGGTGTACGCCGTAAAAGCCCGGAGAAAGTGATTTTTCGCAAGTTTGTGTAAGTTGGGTAAAAATAATTAGCTCTCCCTCCATATATTGTTACTTCAAGATATTAACCATCCAAAATAGCTAATAACCCAGTGATAAAGCGTCCAACGTTCTACGTCATCGATGGCGTCAATAGGCCGTATACCGGAACGGCCGGCGCCGTCAGAACGGACGCGGACATGTGGAAATAGTCCGGAGTCTGCAACTCGCAACACATCATCATGGCAATAGACCAACAGGCCGTGGAATCTGCGGCGGAGGGATAAACGGGAGCGGCCGTCGGGCGTGGGCGAACGCCACGCCGCGGTGCCCCATATATCGCGTGAGCATTATTGCGAAAGCATTAGCACATTGATCAAATACTCGGAGCAATAATATACAAGAGAGAGCGCTGTCGAGAGAGCTGTAGTCAGTTTATACGAGGTTCGCCGGACTCGGCAAGACCTGGGCGTGGCTAGGACTAGGGCAAGGGTATTTATACATCCATTCATAGCACATGTCGACATAATGTTTTTGTTTATTCGCATAACCACTTTTTCACAGTATTGTTAAAAAAAATAAAGAACATGTAACCTAATAAACCGTTGAGTTATCTCAATTTATTTCTCGGAGACGCGGGACACGAAGAACATTCTAACAATAAATACTTTGAAGCGGTGTGATAATTCGGGAAAATATGTTGTCTCTTTCTTTTATCATGGCGTACGACGTAAAAACCCGGAGAAAGCGATTTATCGCAAATTTGTATAGGTTGGGTAAAAAAATGAGCTCTCTCTCCATATATTCTTACTCCAAGGGTTAAACAAATAAATCGAACATGATGGTGATATGTGCTATGCGTGAATGTTCATATAAGACCAAACAAAGATTGTAAAACATCACTTTACATAGGTATTTCAACAGCTTTAAATATTTTTGACCGAACTTTAGAATTTTCACATTTTTAATGATATAAAGACATAAAATCAACAAAAACCCTTCCATCATTATTTAGGCAAACCTTCTGTTATTAGTGTCTGTGTGATATTTTGACTTTATAAATCATTTTAATAGTGTATTGATATTGTTTTGTTTAATGTGTTCAAATATGTATGTTTATTATCTGTTCATCACTACGAAAAAATTTAAATTACTTTGATATACATACTATATTTTAAATTTGCTCTCATGCCCTAAAAATATATTAAAAATCAGCTAAATTTTAAGTTATTGTGATATAGTGATTGTGTCCTGCCAGAAGTGACCTGCCAGGTAAGTATGTTGCTGTATATTCATATAAACTAGAAATTAATATTAAGTAGGAATTAAGACTTGTACAGCGCCTTTGAGGTGATTTTTCACAAAAACCACGCTATACAAATGATCCAAATATTATTATTATTAAAAATTCTGTTTCATTTTTTGTGTTTTAGATTATTAATATAATTAAAATATATAATAATAAATAAGCATTCATGCTTTAAAGTTTAATTTTAATAACTATATTGATTAATACATTACATGTTATGGATAAAAGATCTAGCTAGAAACGTATACATTTAGATGTTCAAGAGCATAATCGATAGAAGACACAGAAGCGCATTGCTTTATCTCATGCCATGAGGAATTCCAACCACACAGATTACGGAATGAGATTCTTCGAGTTCCACCGTTGGTTTGGAGTCGGTCTCGAGGGATATTCCTAGAGAGGAAACATTCCTACAGATTATCTGGAACTTGGGGTCCAGAATAGACTATTAGCGTTAAGATTAGGGAGAGCAGAGCTGAGGGGAAGGAAATATGTGAAGTATTCAGTAACTAGTCATTAGGAGGAACTGAAACGAATTGAAAGGAAGTATACAGGACGTAAAATAATTATGGACTAAAATTTGAACTGTGAAGCATAAAAAGGTTTGTATGAAGCATAAAAAATTCGGATACTATCTGAAACAGTTATTTTATTATATCTTATGATTCCGTGGCTTTATTTTTTATTTTTTTGGTTAAAATTTAAAAGATCGGTTTACTATATTTTGTAATAGCTTTAATTTTACTTCATTCAAGTCATTTACACCTGTTTGCATTTCTTCAAATTCTAACCTTCCATATCTCCTTGCTTGCGTTCCACAAAAAAAAACTCCCAAATGCTGAGTTCTGGCGTTATGAAATTTGCACATCTTTATCTGTCTGATCTTATTAAGTTAGTATTCTAAAGTTTCTATTTTAAGCTTAAGTAAAAAAAATGACGAAAAAATAGAAAAATCACTTGTTCCACGTTTTTTTTATTATTCTTAAATAAAATAGTATATTCGTAGAAATCAATCACTTTGTGGTTTGACATATTTAAAGAAATGAAAAAATAGCTTTGTATAAGACCACGGATTTTATTTTATATTTTATGATCGACCGGTTTCTCTTGGTCTAAGCATTCATCAGGGTACAAAATTAAACTAAGCGAAAAATACAAAGTGTGCGGTTATATATAAATACAGATGGAGAACAAAATATAAAATAAAATAACAAAACAATGAGAAAAAAAATAAAAACATTAAAATTATAACAAAGGAACAGAGAGAAAGAGACAGATGAATTGTAAGAAACAAAACGTCAACTAAAAAAAAAACAACTCAGCGAAACCGGTCGGTCATAAAAATTAAAATAATATCCGTGGTCTTATACAAAGTTTTTTTTTTCAATTCTTTAAGAAAAATAGTGTTGTAATCTCGGGCAAAGCCGGGTAATAAAGCCTATTAATAAAAGTTGGATATTTTAAATATGCATGAAGATGAATGATGAAAATGAAAACAAATGATCTGTTAAGGAGTAATGGGTGTTTGAGAGGAAGCCATACGTCAGGTTCCTAACAAGAGCCAAAAATAAACTAAAAGAATTGAGGCGCCAGAAACGAAAAGACCCGGAGGCAGGAATATGGAATAAAAATGTCGTCGGATGCACTCACGCAGTTTGGGTTTAACTGGCTGAAGAAAAAATGAACGGTGCTCGTTCGTACAGAAATAACTTCAGAACAATACATGAAGTGGTAAGTTTATGCATTAGACTTATTCAATTTTATGAGGCATTCTTAATAATGTATCCTTCGTCGAGCTGAAAGCGCTGTCCAAACATTTTTAAAATAAAAAAGCTAGATTTTTATGTTAGATTCTTAGGGCAATAATATATTCGTATAAGAGGTAAGGCTGTAGATCGATCTGTAGTCATTTTTTACTAGGTTTTACTGACTCGGCTGTACCTGGGCGTGGCTAAGACTAGGGTTACGGTATTTGTACATCCATTTATAGCACATGTCGACACAATGTTTTTGTTAATTCGTATAACCACTTTTTCACAGTATTCTTATAAAAATAAATATACCATATAACCTAAAAAAAAACCGTTGAGTTATGTTCAGTTTAGTTGAATATCAAATCGAGTGGGCGGAGTCCCGAGAGACGCACGAGTCAAAGAACATGGTTACAATACTTTGAAGCGGTGTGAAATCTTGCCAAAATTTTGCTGTCTCTTTCTCTCTCACGGTATACGACGTAAAAACCCGAAGAAAGTAATTTATCGCAAATTTGTTTAGATTGGGTAAAACAAATTAGCTCTCTCTCCATAGATATTCTTACTCTATGGTTACATTCTTAGGCAGTGGCATGAAGTCAGTAAAGGTTGAAAAACTGTGGGCCCCAAGAAAAAAAATAAAGCAAATATTAAAATTTCCATAAACGCTGTTTTTTCTGGGTCATAATCGATATTATCCTTCGATCGTAAAAAACGTACCTGTGATACAATTTGTGACAAAACTTCGATGGGGAGTTGACATTTTGAAAAATTTGGGCCTCAATATGGTTTTGTAATTTAAAAAAAAAACTTTTCTTGTAACTTATCACTTGATACAAAACTAGGACGGAAATGCACAATTTGGCAAAATGAAATATTTGCGAATATATGACAACAACCTCAGAGCAAGAATATTTATGGAGAGAGCTAAATCTTTTTACCCAACCAATACAAATTTACGATAAATCACTTTCTCGGGGTTCTTACGCCGTAAACCGTGCGAGAGAAAGAGATAAGACAAGTTGTATCATAATATCGCACCACTTTTCGGTATGTAAGCATGTTTTCCGCCTCCCGCGTCTGCGGTGACTCCGCCCACTTTTTTTATTTATTTTTTATATGAATACCGCACAAGAGTCTCAACTGCTCCTAACCGTCTAGAGCCAGTGAGACTATGGCATCCCCAAATAGGGTATGTTGTGAGGCTGAAGGTACTGGGGAGGGGAAGGAGATTAGGAAGAGGAAGGTTGGGAAGTACCTGGCTATTCAGATCTGGTCACCAAACACGGCTATAGCCATTTCAAGCAACGTTTCGATTCTGAATGGTGGTCTTTCACCAGGGCGATACTTAAAGTATCTACCACTCTGGAACGTGCCGCAAATATACTTTTTATTATTTTTATATGAATTAAATGTGTTATGACACATATTAATTAAATAAAAGTTATTGGCGCACGCCGGGTTTGAACCCGCGACCTTTGGATTCGTAGTCGAGCGTCTTACCACTCGACTATGGAGGCCGTCAGAGAGGAAACTACGTTTTGTTATGCGACATAACTCAACGGTTTTCGAGGTTATATCCTATATTTTTGTTGATACTGTGAAAAAGTGGTTTTACAAATAAACAAAACATTATGTCGACACGTGCTACGAATGGATGTATTAATACCCTAGCACTAGCACTAGCCACGCCCGAGTCAAGAAAAAATAAACAATCCTGACTACACAAGCGTTCCTCGTATATTATTGTTCTGAGGCAACAACATTGGATATTTAGTATTCTATGAAGTCTTAAAAAGATTTTCCAAACGTTTCTCTTCTCCGTCTACTTTCGCTCTTCACACCTTTCACTCTCACAAAGTTCCCTTATTAGGAATGCTATAGTCTTACTGGCTCCGGGCAGTTGGGACTCTTGTGCGGTATCACCAAAATTATTATAATAAAAATAGAACCGATGGACTAAGCTTCACCACTCGCTATTAAAAACGTAGTTCGAATCAGCTATTGAAAAGCCGCACTTTATCCATCGTTGAAGAGCAATGCACGCCCCTGCAGATTGCAGAATAATGGCTCCCTCATCAATTAAAACCGCTCGGTCAGCGGATAACTAGGGAGGGGTTTTATAGCGCAATAATGAATTACACTTTACAATCGGAAGCGAGAAAGAGGATGGTTAAAAATAGCCCCATTTACCAGTGAAACTTGCCACGTAATCCATCAATAAAAGGCCAATTAATTAGGTAAATGGAGAGACCAGGACAATAGCTGAAACCTAACATCTGACAATTTGAACATATTATGAATAACAAACTTTATAAGTTTGGTCCACCAAACTTCGGCCAACTTAAGACTTAATTTTATATTATTATGTGATTCGTTTCTTAAAGTGTAATCGGACACATAAACGTATATATTATAAAAGGCAATTTTGACTACTTAATAGTAAATTCTATGCTACTAGCAAAAAAGTCTTAATATAAATTTACAAACTTTTACTAGTTTATAGCTATATTTAATTTATTTTTTCGTAGTAGCAATTACTTTGTGGTTTGACATAATTAGAGAAATGAAAAAATAACTTTGTATAAGACAACGGATATTATTTTATTACTTTTCAGTTGACGTTTTGACTCTTTCAATTTATATTATCTGTCTCCTTCTCTCTGTTCCTTTGTTATAATTTAAATATTATTCTGTTGTTTTCTCATTGTTCTTTTATTTTATTCTTTATTGTAAGCTCCCTCCGTATGTACCATATTTATAACCGCACACCGTATTTTTATTTAATTTAATTTTGTACCCTGATGATGCTTAGGCTAAGCGTAACCGGTCGGTCATAAAAATTAAAATAATATCCGTGGTCTTATAAAATTACTTTTTCATTTCTTTATATTTTATTTATTTACTGTTCATAAAACATATTACATAAAATAATATTTATTATGGAAGGAGTTATTGCTTAGTGGCAATTCCATGAAACCAACCTATGGGTTGGTTAAGGTGAGGATTTTCACCCCTGACCCAGATGTTAGCACAAGGTTTAAAATGAAACTGTCTAAATATCTTTTTAAGCGGGTTAAACAGCTCCGGTCCCAAACAAATCGGTTGAATAAAGTAACCCAGTTTTAAAATCATGACATGAAAATGGAACTACACCACTAAGCGATACATAACACATGAAAAAATAGATAGTAACAAAATATATACGACAGAAAACAGTTTAAAAAATAGAAAACATATTTAAAGTGTTATTTGCAACTTTAAATTAACTGAAAATACAAAAATCAGATGCGATCGATATTCCCAATGACTGACTATATCAATATTCAATAAACGCGGGTATTAAATCGGTTGAAATAATATTACATAATCAATGTTAATTTATGCAATCTGGAAATAGCTTCCTAACATAAAACATGGTATTAACAAATAGGTCGAGAAAACGAAGCTACAAGCGTGAATTTAATAATAAGAACTTGATATACGATCCTCTATAAAATTGACACATCAGCATCAGCAGGTGAATTTTAGTCAAAATGAAAACGAATTGAGCAAGACAGTAAATGGTTTAAGGTGCATATTCGGTTACCTATTGTTGAAATAAAGTTATTTTGTTGTTATTGAACGGAGGTTACACCTGGTCAGTCAATAAAACTAATGGCCTTGGATATTTGATATTACATTGAGTCTGGGCGTAAATCTTGTAAACATGAGATACGGTTTTCAACTGTGAGAATATTATTAATAAATCAGTGGTAAAAGTATCAACAAATCGAAATATCTAAATAAACTGAGAACGCCAAACTTATCTAAACAATAGGGAAATATATTAGGTAAGCGCCCGAGGTAATTTTCCACAAAAACTTTTTTTACTATTAACCTCAAAGAAAATATGACTAAGGTTAAATTATCTAATAAATACTTAGCTATTGCACCTAGATTAAACTAGGTGGCTCATGAAATATGTGAAATGGAAATTCACATAACATCGCATATCAAACGTAATATAAAATTTGGATTTATAGCAATGATTGAGCTTTTACCGGTGCACTCAACCAAATTCGATGTTATTGACTGAACCAACCACAAAACAAATTATTATTTATTCGTATGTTCTATACCAACTTACTTTTTATATATATACAATAATAAATTCACATAAGCAAGAAAACAGCAACCATAGACTAAATATTAAAGTAACACAAACAATTTGCAAAAAAATACTGACTAGACACAGGCTTGCCTAGTGAGGCAGATTATGATGAGCCTAACGTAATAAATAATTTATACAAAAATTAAGTTTATATTTTTAAAGTGATTACGCATATTATATATAGGGTATTCTATACATGTTTTGCAGAAATGAGGCCTAATATTCTCCTTTAATATTTTTTACTTTTATTATTTAAAAAATATATTTTATTTTATTTTTATTTATTTTTTTCTCATGAATTTCTATTCATTTTATCTGTTAACATTATAATTATTATGTATTAATATCAATTATGGAAGGTATTGCATTGCACTATTCCTGCATGCCTTCCTTAATAAAACTTTATTATTATTATTTTGATTACTGTGTATCTATATATACACACTGTTTCAAATATAATTACCATTGTACCTACACCTTTATACAACCCTATGTGTTTTAAATGTTTATATATTTTTTGTTATTATATTGTATATGTGCTGTTCTTTCTATGTTGCTCTTTTTCCCATTTCGTGTCTTGAATATTTTTTTTTTGTAATTGGACTTAAGTCCATTAATTTATAAAATAAATAAAGATTATTACTAACAACACATTAATGATATGAATGATTAGGCAAAGAAAAAACTGGACAATAAAACTAACTATCAAGCGCTGACCGTTTTGGAGAGCATTCATTACATTTTAAATTACGAAGCTTCTATCCTTGCTCCTTTCATGGTTAATGGACCAAAGATGAAGATTAATTATTTACGATAATCAGATATTATCTTCATTGCAGCGATGTAAATACAGCAAGTGAACGATGCATCAAGCAGAGAGAAGCCTCTCCGGTAACGTGCGAACCGCTGTGCAATCCGTTAATTGGACATCGGACAAGAAATTCCAACTAACCAAGACGGATCACCTCAGAGGTGATTCTGAATTTACAAAACGAACAATATTACGTTCAGCAGAGACGGGGCATCTCGCAGCATCGCCGTGGAAATTCTCTGGCGAGTTTAAATATAGCCGATACGAAATTCCTCGGCGTATTCCTAGACGCGTCTGATTTATGTTGTGGGTCAACTCTATACGCCGCAGTTTGATTTAGGGTCAAAGAATAGGCACACATAATAGTATGGCGCTGCGTGATTAAAGGGCTGATAGAAGGAGGTTTATAAAGGGACGGCAAAGGGTGAAGGTGTGTCCTATAAAGCGTGTGACCAAATAAGCATTACGAACAAAATCAGGTAAACCGGTTGTTGCATCCGAAGCTGCATGTGAATGTGTTTTCAGTTTCAGATAAATTTTGAAAATAGTGGACTGTAAAACGATAAAACCATACTACTTGATGAAAGTGTCTGATTATGGATGTGGACAGATTAAGGAGGGAAGGAAGTAAGGAAAACCAATTAATCATGAATTAAATTAATATAATTACACAACGAATCACAACACTGAAACTCAATTTTACTTGAAGACAACAACTAACAAATAACGATCAACAATTTTTTCATCAAAACTCTTCTGTTTTCTTGATTGTCGATTGTTTTTAACACAGTGTTTTTGAGTAAGAAATCGAATGGAGAAATGGCGGGATAGGTTGGAACTGTGTGAAAAACAAGAAGGTAAGAACCTAACAAATAATCTCTTTGAAATCCAACACCGGTAAAATTAATAAACGTAGAAGTTACAATGAAGCTCTCAGTGACAGGACAAAGGTACCTTCCATGAACACTGTAGATTTAGTTGACAATCTTCAAAAATTGAATGTTTGTGTAACATATTTTCGTAGAAAGCAATTACTTTGTGGTTAAACATATTTAATGAAAATAGAATAACGTTTTATAAGACCACAGATTTTATTTTTATTTTATGACCGACCGGTTTCGCTTAGCCTAATCATCATCAGGATACAAAACTAAACAACAAATACATGGTGTGGTTATGATGAATCGTGATGTGATTTATCGCAAATTTGTGTAGGTTGGGTAAAAATATTTAGCTCTCTCTCTATATATATTTTTACTCCAAGGTAGAGGTCAACTGTTCTTTGTTTGACCGTATGCAGTCGTGCTCGAGAATGTTGATAATTAACCGACATTGTCGATAAAACCTTTATCGATGTTTTTATGTTAGGGACTCTGGGGTGGCAGTGATTCGTTAACAGTTGTACTAGCTTCCTCAATGAGCTTCTATCCATACTGAGTAGTCGCTTGGTTCGTTTGGAGTTCGAACCGTCTTTGAACAAGTACAATAACATTAAACACAGTGTCTTGTTAAAAGCCCTACATATTCGTAGACATCTTTTGATTGATGCTGTGTAATTTGATTTAAGGTCAGATAGTGGAAATATGGCCCTGGGTGATTGAAGGGCTGGTAGAAAAACAGTTTGATAAAGGGACGTTTGAAAGTGGGGGTGAGGCCCGTTAAGCGCGTGACCATATTGGGGTATAGTACAGAGCATTAGGGGCACAGAAAAGATAGTGTGATCATGGGAATTTGAAAAAATTTAAAAAAACCAAAGCTGATATTGAACGCTGTGTATATTAGTGGTAAGTGCTAATTTTGAAAAGAGAGAATTTTTGATGAATTTTATCGTTTTCCAGTTATTTTATAAGTATATACTATTGTATTATTAACCAATGTAAAAACTACTGCTCGGTTTCGCCCGAGTTACAACACGCCTTTTTGATAGAGTTTAAAGCTCCATAGCTCTTGATGAAAATAACACTACAATTTGAAAACAGCTGCGTTGAAATTACAGACAGAAAAGGCAGAGAAAGTACCATAGACTGGGGTAGTCTGAAGACGACACCTAATAATATTAAAAAAATCACTCTTGTGGTAATTATATAAATCTGTTAAGAGAAATCGAATGGTAGAAAAAGTCGGGGACGCCCGAGGAAGACATGGGACGATCAAGTAAATCAAATATTTGAGTCAGGTCATGTCGAGAGTCAGAATAAAAGAAGATTAGGTATGTATGAGACGATGTATGAATGTGAATGAAGCAAGGAGTGTGTGCTAAGATAGAGTTGTTTGGCATGTCCATCCTCTCTGCCTACCCCTGCGGAGAAACGGCGTGATGGTTATATTTAATTAACGGAAATCAGAAATATATTTTTGAAGAACTTGATTGAATTGTTTCAGGTATTAACTTAAAAAAAATAGATGGACAGAAAAACAGAGCAGTAAGGCATACATAACTTTAGTCGACAAGAAATATGGTTGATGATGGGGACCTTGAATAAAGTTATAAATAACGTATTAACGACACAATCACCGGCTTACTCTACAAACAAACCATAAAGCAATCACACGTGAAGTTAAAATAGATCCATTTGATTGTATCGACAGCGGTGATTCGGTTACTCTGAGCAGAGCGTGATCCAATTTCAATTGGGATTCGAACCGGAAACCTACGGATGGACGTAATTACAGACTAAGGTAGCAACTAAACAGTGGAGTGCTGTCCAAATTAATGGATTTTGTATGTGCACGACTCGTATAATCTACTGGAAAAATATCAAAATATATCTAAGTACAAATCTAGATGATTTTCGAAAGAGAAATTTTCAATAATTTTGAGGCATATAAAAAAAATCTCCACTTCATTATATTTGAATAGCTTTAGACACTAGCGCCACTCCCCACTGCGAGGGGCGATACTTCGAACTATTTATTTTTTCTAGACAATTTTGTATCAAACAGTTGTGAGTTTTAAATGTGCATGGCATCTCTTCTGACTCTTCAACGGAGTGATCAGAAGCAAGTTGGAGTACGCTAGCACTGTCTGGGCTCCATATCAAACAAAATACATAAATATGTTGGAACAGATTCAGAAAAAATCCTCTGGTATGTGTACATGCGCTCGCACGGAACATATCCTATGTTCATGCATCACATGGAACTACTCGAGGAGACAAATTATCAAAGCTTAGAGACTAGGCGCAATGCTGGTCTCATGACAATAGGCTTTGAGATTATAAACCACTTGATCGACTGTCCACACCTCTTGGCATGCTACTGCTTATTCGTGCCTGAAAAATAGTGCCGCAGCAGAAATCATGCAATGTTCAGCATACCATATGGTCGGACAGATGTTTTGGCAAAGCATAGCATGACAAGAGGTATAATTCTATTAAATAAAAAATCATCTATTTATATTGATATATTTTCCGAAAATTTACAGAAGTTCAAAAAACCTATTAATTTAAAAATGTTATAATTTAAAAATGCTTACCTGTAAAGTTGTTCCATTGTACTGTTATTGGATTTATATCTGTTGTACAATAATAACTAAAAAAAAATCCTTCTTTATTTTGTTTTCAAGAACATCGATATGTCTAAATTTTCTAAATAAAATCTAAGAACATGGGACCTCAAAATCTAAAATCATATCTTTTATATTATGACAGAAAATATCTTATTGGCTGATGCAGTCTTAGTCATAGATAATATCAGTTTTGACTACGTTGAATTTTTTCTAGCATTCTAATACAAGCAATACTGCACTGGACTTATATGTTAATTCTACATGAGTTATTAGAAAATTGTCTAAGGTTTCCAGTGAATAAAAATTTTAAGCTGTAATTTTTTAAATTCTATGAAAAACATACTAAAATGTCAGTAAAAGATGCTGTTTAAAAACCAGCGCAGCCATTTTCGAACGTTTTACCTACAATTCTAGTATGCATTTCATGAATAATTTTAAAGATTACTGTTTAAAAATTGTATTCACTAGAAACCTTAGGCATTTACCTAACTACCCGTATAGAAATTACATATAAATCATTTGTAGTATTGCTTGTATTAGAAAAGCAAAAAGTGTGTATTTTTGGGTGCTGACCCTTAAATAAATAATATAAAACGTGTCCCCTAGCATGGCAAATAATGGCATGGCGCACGCCTCTGTGACTACATCGCTCATTAATAAACATAAAAATCACTTCAAATTATCCAAAGGATAGATAATAAAAAGAAATAAAACAACGCTGTCTACAGATTCACAGACATGCAAAAAAAACCTTTTGTACAAAACGTCACCGTTTCCAAAAGAATAAATTGTGTTTTAAATCGGTAAGCCAACAGTTAAAATAATATTTTCTACTTGTACCTATTGAAATTATTTGACTTAAAAAAAAAGACTAAGTGGTGTTTTTTTTTCTTCAGAAAAATGATTTGTCTTGGTCACGGTGCGCTGACACCACAAGAAGTAGCAAGAATGCCTGTAAACATAGGGATTGACGTTTCAAATATCAAAGAGGCGAAGTATGACCTATGAATTTAGGAGAGCTTAAGTAATATTTACATTTATGAGTAACTTTGTCGTGACAACCACACCGGGATACGATTTTTTAGTGTTTGTTTGGGTTTAGCGATTAAAATTGAAAAACAGTCACCAGAAAACTGTCCTATGAGCATAATGAATTCTACTAAGTAAACGCAATATAATAGTAAGCATTTATTAATTTAAATAATATCAATAATCTAAAACACAAATATGAAACAGAAAAAGCCAGAAAATAAAAAGACAATGGTCACAACCGAGACTCGAACTCGGAAACTCTACTCTATCCGGAAGTAATGAAGTAAGTATCTTACTCCCGGATAGATTAGAGGATCCGAGTTCAAGTCTCGGTTGTGACCATTGTCTTTTTTATTTTCTGGCTTTTTCGGTTTCATATTTGTGTTTTCGATTATTGATAATATTTAAATTTTACAAAAAATCATAAACATTAATGCTTTAAAGTTATTTCCAGTTTCATTATTCATTTATTATTGTATTTAGTAAAGAAAAAAACATAATTATAAGAAGGAAAATACTGTCAAAAAGAGGAATAATGATATCTTAGTAAACGATACCTGATCATACGATTATGACCGGTCGGTAGCTGAGTGGAGAACGCGTCGGATTCCCACCCGGGCGTCGTGCGTTTAATTCCTCTGCTGGCTAAGTCCTCCATCATTGCACAAGCAACATCTTCCGCTTTTTATGATGGCAGTAGGAGTTTTTCAAATATTGTCAGGTTATTAATTCCTCTGCTGGCTAAGTCCTCCATCATTGCACAAGCAACATCTTCCGCTTTTTATGATGGCAGTAGGAGTTTTTCAAATATTGTCAGGTTATTAATTCCTCTGCTGGCTAAGTCCTCCATCATTGCACAAGCAACATCTTCCGCTTTTTATGATGGCAGTGGGAGTTTTTCAAATATTGTCAGGATATTCGTAACCAGGGAATGTTTGTCTTACTTAAAAAAAAAAAAAAAGTTGATGAATCGTTGGTTAGCGGAGCGATCATTTGAAGCGGTAACGGTAAAAAAATCATAATGGGGTTAATCATCGTTTTGCGACAGTGGTTTAAACCACTAGGCCTAAGTTTGCTTGCAAAATGGTGCGGAATAACGCCTTTGACCAAAACATTGTCGATATTAATAATACACCTTTATTGACTATAACGTGCTTCTTGAGATTCCTATATGATTCACGTAAAAAAAAAAATCCGAAAAATGTGGGCGATTTTAATGACGCATTAAAATATTTTTCCAATTTCGGTCCGAGTGTTAATTACTAATTGATGGAAAGTATTTATGTGTTGAAATTAAACATCAACCATTTACCTTGCGTTTGGCACAGCACTGTGGACAGGTCTGTTAATGATATAGAGAAGTAAGCTTACCTGTAAAAAGAAGAGAAAAAACAATTAGTAATCATGAAAACATATTTTTATAAGAATAGTTTTATGTAGGAATTAACACAATAAGCAAATACAATAATACATTTATTTATTTGTAACATGAGTACCCACATAACTTCACAAATACACAAACTCTTCCACTTTACAAATATTCATCATTCACTACTAGATTTCATCTTTTTATCGTACTCTCTCTTTCAAACATCATGGGCCCTAGCACAAAACATCGATATTGATTATCAAAATTATCGATAATTTAGAACCGTTCCAGAGCCCGGCTGCAGATCGCCAACGAACAAACGACAGTTCACATCTACTAAAATAAGCATGTTTAGTCGACATGAGTTGTCATTTGTTCGTTGGCGATCTGAAATCGGGCTCGGGAACGGTTCTAAATTACCGATAATTTTGATAATTAATATCGATGTTTCGTGCTAGGGCCCATGGTGTTTGAAAGAGAGAGTACGATAATAGCGTTTATCTCTCAACAGGGCGACACTAAGAGAACCTAAGAATTTTTAAAGTAAAAATGAAGGTACGAACTCTAATATTTATGGTACAACCTTTTTCCTAAACCTAAGTTTTGTTGAAAGGGAAGTAAGTTGGTTACCCGTTGTGAGTATCGAACCCGGCACGTCCTACTGCCAGTCGAGGGTCCTACCCACCTTATTTATATTGTTGATAACTGCATGCGATACACCTGTAGCTCAAATGTATTTTGGTGAAATTAGTCTTTGTAAAAATGGCTGGCACGAGCGGTAAAATTTGTATATTTGCGGTTCTGAATATTTAAACTACATTTACCCAAGTATTATTTAGTAACCGAGCGTTAGCACAAAAGATAACACAAATTATAAAATCCCAACGCAAATAATAATCGGTGTATCTTAAAACGGAAACGTTCAAGAACCAGAAAAAAATATCTTATCACAGAAAATAGCGTATGTGTTCAGGCATTACTCATATTGCATTGCTTGGCATAATTGCAGAATTACTTACAAGGTTCCTGCTTTCATTGAATATTCAATACGATAATCTAGGAAGGGTATAGTGTAATTAAAATTTTAAATAATAAAAACTGGAGTAACACACACTCGGAGCAATAATATACCTGGAGGGATAGCTTGTGTAGTCAGGACTGTGATTTTTTCCTGACTCGGGCGTGGCTAGGGTATTTATACATCCATTCATAGCACATGTCGACATAATGTTTTGTTTATTTGTATAACCACTTTTTCACAGTATTGTTATCAACAAAAACATAGGATATAACCCCAAAAACCGTTGAGTTGTGTCCTGTTATGTCGCCGGAGACGCGGGAGACGAAAAACATGCTTACATACTGAAAAGTGGTGCGATATTATGTGACAGCTTGTCTTATCACTTTCTCTCTCACGGTTTATGACGTAAAAAACCGGAGAAAGTGATTTATCGTAAATTTATATGGGTTGGGTTAAAAGTATTTAGTTCTCTCTCCATACGTATTCTTGCTCTGAGAACACACATGTTTATGAAACATAAGGATCCTAGTAAGTACCAATAAGAATGCGTCTAATAATGGTTTGATGCATCAGTATGTGTATTGCAATTACTGCGAAACATGTGATGTTTTTTTGCTATCATAATGTCACAATATGTTATGTAAAGTCGCATTCAGAGGAGAAAAATGTAACATGCTATGGCCCCTAAACTAGGCATTTCGTATTCGTCTGCATTTTATATGACTTTTTATTTTCTATTTTTTCTAATGGATGACGACGACATCGACAGGCAAAGGCGAGCACTCGGTGTGAAAACAAACATGGGCAGTAGAAGATTTCGGCTCTGTAGTTCACCAGTGAAAAGGACACTCTTTCTGGCGTTCTGTACTACCCTTTACACGTGCGAGCTCTGTACCAATTTCAAGAAGAGTAGCATTGAAAGGCTTCGAATCCAGTACAACAACGCCTACCGGATGATGTTCAGTCTTCCCAGGCACTGCAGTGCTTCCGGTATGTTCACCGAGGGGCGTGTTTCCGGATTTGCAGCCCTTATGAGAAAACCGGGGTGGCAAGAATGAGAGAAAGCATCAATAACTCTAGAAATTATCTCATCATGGTATCCCGAAATCCCAGATCCCGAATTCTAGCATAGGAGCTCATTGGAGTCAAATATTGCCCCCATCAATCTTAATGCTGCCTGGATGGACTCCCTCTTGATGGTCTTCTGTAGACATGAAACTTAATATTAGAGATGGTTGATATTCCTGTCCCGGTTAAAAGGAAACGGTTCCAAGCCATATTATTTCTCCGAGGAATCGTTTATTTTTGGAACCGGTTCCTAATTTTCGCAAATAAAAATATCCTTTATCCTTTGTCCGTTCGTTTAGTATTCCAAGGAACCAGTTCCAGTTCTTTTAGTTTCAGAATTTCTCTAGCAACACCCCTCCCCCCCTCGGTAAAAGTATTTTTTTTAGCGGTGAGAATTTCTTTTCCTATAATGCAATAAAACAATTTTCTTGGAGGAACTTTTCTGGAACCGGTTCCAAAAAGAACTGAATAAATAACCGGTTCCTCGCCGGTCACCGGTAACTGGCTACCTAATATCCTCCATTCACAATTTTTACATTCATTATTTTATTTTTCTTGTGAATTATGTTTTTCCTTTATTATTGTGTATTATTACAACTTTTATTTTGATGTATTATATTAACAATCATGGAATGTATTGCATTGCACTACTCCCTGCATACCTTCTGGAATAAAACTTTTATTATTATATAAATTTCTCCGGTGAAATATAGTCCAGTAACAACAAGAGAAAATAACTAATATCTGGTCAGTCTGGAAATGTCATGATGGATTACACCGGATGTAACATGACAGAAGAACCCAAATAATCTGCTTATCTAAGCGAAAGCATCGTGGTAGATCTCAATTATCCGCTGTCAGTAGGGTGAAGTATTTTCTACTGGGCTGGCTGCAGGGGAGATGACCCATCCTCTGTTAATGATGATGATGATAGTCAGGATGTGACCGGTGTTATAAATAGGGATGGTGTAAAGGGTAACATTTCCTCTAGGTAGGTACCACAGAGATTCGTTCACGTCATGTCGATCTTCAGAGTTAAGCGTTTTTTAAGTTGTTTTTTTTTCAGTCAGACAATTATTTTATTGAGGAAGATTTCCGATTCTTTTCGCCCACTTTTTATCAGCCATATTGCAATTCGTTTTTTTTTATGTGGGCCTATATTTTGCATGTATTGCTGATTGAATCCATTATATGATACGATCTCCACACTTATACTAGATATTCAATATGTGTTCGAGTAGAACTTTCAATATCATCAAAAGATGGCAGCCTAAAATCGGAAGAAATTCCAATATTATTAATTTTCAATAGAAATATGAGATCGTTTAAAAATGCCGCTCTCTAATGAGGTCTTGATGGCTTAATTGGCAGTGTTACTCCTGGATAGAATAGAGGTTCCGAGTTCGAGTCTCAGTCATGACCATTGTTCTTTTTTACTTTCTGTTTTATTTTTTTTGTTTTAGATTATTGATCTTTAGTTAAATATGTAATAATAAATAAGTATTAATGCTTTATAATTAATTCCAATTTTTTTTAAAATCATTATTTTTGTCACTAACAGAATACAACTAAAATTGCACATCTTTCTACAATAAAAGATTCTCAGTGTCGTGTATGTTTGTTAATCAGATTTGTATAATCATGTAGTGGAGTCCCCAGTCTTTCTCTTAGGTTATATTTTTCATCGTCCCACTGACCAGTCAGTAGAACTCTTGATCAGTATCATCAAAACTACACTCTGCCAACAATCCATAATAATTTATTTTTATTACAACTCAGTTAAATTGAACTAATAAATCATTCTGTATCCTTTCCACTGCCCTCCAGTGTATTCTCTGCTAGTCAAGTGGGCCGCAGCCAATTTCTGAATGGATGACTCAAGTAAATACACTTACGGGCATCAAAAGAGTTCCAACAATCGTTTACGCTTGTAAATCATAACAATAATCGTCTGTTTTGTGTTGGCGATTGATATCATCTGTTTACCGTTTCGCTCACGGATGTCGATTTGAACTGCAGCCTACTTATGGCGGTTCTCGAATGACTTCAGTTTTGTTTTCAAATAGTTATTGATAAATACGTTCTTGGTTGTGGCATTGGAAAACAACTCTGGATCTCCGGAGTTGGTATTGTTTAAAGGAATTAACGGAATGGCTACGCCCAATTTATCCGAACTATTCATTCCTGAAAACACCAATTCATAACAATCAAATCTTAGCAACGTCATCAGCTGTCAGAAGATTTTATGTTACCAAAATGCATTCCAGATGGTGAGTTCGGAGATCGAGCTTTCGGGGCATCAGGCCATAAAGCTTGAAATATACTTCAACGTGTACTAAGTCTCAACTACTCTCTTACAAAAGTCATATGAATAAATAAATAATATAGTTGAAAATCTTATCACGAGGCTAACCCGTGGTAGATGTCCAAATTCTATTATATAATGTCTTTAAATTTTGTATTACTGTGCACATTTGAATTTTCTGTATTTTTATTTTGTTCATTCTTGACATTTTATCCCACACAAAAACCTGAAGCATTTTGTTCCCCGTGACATCTGTAAATGATAGCTGAATACTCATTTTATTGCATTGTTTTAGAATCAAAAAAGCTTCGCATTTTTTAGGCTATCAACTATGGTTTTAAGCTTTATAAAGAAGACTTATTGAAGTGATGTTATAAAAATGGTGCTATAGAAATTAGCCAATTATTATTATATCACGGAGTTGGTTTTTCATTCGTGTTCAAAGTCCTTGAAGGTGCTTGTTGTTCCCTGTCAATACTAATTATTAGTATTAAAAATGTTTCACTGGAATAACGAGATATTTATTCAACAAGTTGTTGAAAAAGTGGCCTTCGGTAAAATCAACACACAAATTATGGTGCGATTCATACTTCCTTACTTAGGTACATCATAATATTATTATTCGTGTTTGGCTTTGCATACGCAATAATATGTACCAGTCGTGAAAAAAATATTATCTCGGAGTTGAGAATGCGGTACTTAGGTGCCTTATTTTATACTTATGAAGAAAAGCGTTTATTTACCTTTCCGCCTTACCATTTTATCCCTCTATTCTATTCCGTGGTCTTCCTAGTAATTTTGTGTAATTACAAAAATATTTACTTCTGTCAAATTAGTTAATTATTTTATTTACGACTCTTAATTATATCATTAACATGTTTTCTAACAAGAAGTTCTATTATAAACGACCACAAGAAACTCGATTGATCAACCAATTTAAATTAATTAATTAAAATTAACTTTAAAGCATTAATGCGTATTTGATATTAAATATTGAAATAATTTAAAACACAAATATGAAACAGAAAGTAAAAAGAACAATGGTCATGACTGAGACTCGAAGTCGGAACCTCTACTCTATCCAGGAGTAACACTAGCCAATTAAGCCATCGATCTCATACTTCTATTGAAAATTATCAATACTGGAATTTCTTCCGATTTTAGGCTGTCATCTTTTAAAAATTCTAAAATCGGAAGAAATTGAAATATTAAAAAGTTTTCAATACAAGTATGAGTAAAAAATGCCGCTTTCTAATAAGATCTTGAGTGTTACTCCCGGATAGAGTAGAGTTTCGGAGTTCGAGTCTCGGTCATGACCATTATTCTTTTTAGTTTCTGGCTTTTATCTGTTTCACATTTGTGTTTTAGATTAAATCATTATTTAAATAATGATTTTTTATTTACTCTTCACTGGGTGTTGAGCCTGCGACCTAAAGGTCTAGAGGCAGAGCTCCGCCGAGCTGCCGTGGAGCTCGCGAATAAATGATATGATAGGGAATTATTTATGATAAGTTGGAGTGCCAGTATGATTGAATTCCATATTTGTTTACCTTCGCACTCAAAGAAATCAAAATGGCATTTTAAAAATGACATTTATGGCGATCCAATAGAAAGAACTCGAGCTGGTGACGCGATAAGGTTAAAATTGCGACTTGACGCCGGTCGCCTGTTTTGATTTATGCAAAAAAAACATCATCAAAGAGCATGTTTAATTTTATTTTGTGAAACTCAGTCAAAATATTTTTTAAAAAATCCTGGTCAGAGTCTAAAAAACTTAATTTGCCACATTATACAATAAAAACAAATCCTAAAAAATGTTCGTAAGTATAAAAATTTTACACTTGTCAAACCTTAGAAAAAGACTCAATAAATAATGCCCGGTCGAAGCTAAGGCCAAGGTTAGCTTGTTAACTTGATTCTATAATATTTCTAAGCGATTATATTTTCAAACCATAAACACATGATTTCTCATTGCATCTCCTTAAGGATCAGCGCCCAAAAACACGCACTTTTTGGATTTCTAGTATAAATAAAACTACAAATAATTTATCTGCTGATAAGATTGTAGTTAAAAAAATATATTCACTAGAAACCTTAGACATTTTCCTAACTACACATATAAAATTTACAGTCATTTTTAGTATTGCTTGTAGTAGAATGCTACTTTGGGTGTTGAGGCTTAATTACAGTCATTGGTTGAATAGTAATTTTAGAATCCAAAGAGGCAAAACCGCCCATAAAAACCAGTCCTGTCAAATTCCATATAGCGCAAGGATGGCAATAATTGCGTCACACCAAAGAAACTCTTAATCTAAACTAAACTCTTTTTTTTTATTTTATATACATATTTTTTAAGTACTTTAAATAAATAAAATTGATCATCATATTTTTAATCAGTTAAATTTATCCAGTAGTCCAATATTAGGTATATTTCCTGTAAACTCTGAAATTTCTCATTATTCTTTAATCACGTTCTCAGTTGACGTTTTGCCTCTTTCATTTCATATTATCTGTCTCTTTCTTTATGTTCCTTTGTTATAACTTAAATGTGATTCTATTGTTTTCTCATTTTATATTGTGTTTTCTTTGTATTTTTTGTTTAGTTCAATTTTGTACCCTGATGATGCTTAGGCTAAGCGGTCGGTCATGAAAATTAAAATAAAATCTGTGGTCTAAACTAAACTTCTCCGTTTCTGATTGGCTTACGAGCACGAGCTGACCACCCACCGTTGTACTGCATAACATTCCACACCGCAGTTCGATATTTAAGCACTACTGAGAACTCACGCGGAGAGTGTGCAAGGAGTTGTTATTAAATAATACAAGACCCCCTCTAAGGTTATGCAATCCTGGCACTGTTATGCGGCATGCATGTGTAGTGAGTGCATCTCCCGGGCACTTGAAAAGGGAAATGCATCGCGTTGCACAAGTGCATAAGACCCACGACGTGTGCACGAGATAATCGAGAATATCAACACGTGCATGGTCCAGTGGCTTCGCGCGAGCTGTATGTGGTATTTATTTACGCTCGGGGGCAACTTGGAGTGGAAAAATATACCTAAGTTGGTATGTGCTGATACATATCGCAGGATGATGATGTCGTAACGAGTGTTAACAGACCGACAATTTATGGTTGCGGGTTGAAAGTGAATGTGGTTTGGAAACGATCGAAGAATCAATGACTCGATATAAAGAAACATAAATGTACTTAAACAGTGATAAAAACCTTTCTGAGACTAAATGCATAAAAATAATCTAAAAGCTAAAATGCATAAAATATTAAAACGAGATTGGTACATAACTTGTACATTCAGAACTTTTTTGAAGGAAAACATATTCTGAAAATTGTTAACGTAACTTTCGAAATAACAATATTGAAAATGATTCATTGCAATGACTAGTTTCTATTTCTCTTTCCACTCCTTTACTTATACCTTTATTTATTTATAAATTAACGGACTAAAGTCCAATTACAAAAAAATACATGTAAAACACGAAATAGAAAAAAGAGCAACAGAGAAGAAATAGCATATATATAAAAATAAATGAAGCGATGACAAAAATAAGGCAAAATAAACATAAGAGAGAACATTCAAGCCATGGTCTAGTCAAAGTTTTGGTAGAGTCGTAAAGAATGACAAAAATCATTTAGACTGCTACCAAAAATTTCAAGAACATTTTACTATGTCGAAGATAATGCTTCCCTCTCTCTCATTCTCTCCCTTGCATTCACTTTATATTTTGGTACGGGTGGTAGATTTATATAATTCAATATAAAATATAAAACGATGAAAAATTATTCAAAAGACAATATGTCTCTCATTGAACCGCCAAGAATTTTAATTTGATAGAAAACTATACAGAACTACCTTACTATCGGTACCTAATGGGATGTGAAAATACATATTTTGAATATATTCTAACACGTGGGTGGGTACCTACAAAAGGGTTGTAGGTTTTAAACATGTGAAAATTTAATAAGTGTCAAATCTTAGCTTGATGCTCATGAGATTTGAAAATATATAGCCACAATAGGTCACTTTTTGTGGCATATATTTTGTGGTAATAGCATCACATATAGGTGCAAATTCTTTTTACCGACTACGGACATGGAAACCTAATAAACAATCAATTCTTAGAACATACGCAATATACTCGTATTTACGATGAATCAGAGAGAAGGTGGAATAAAAAGTACAATTCAGAATAGTGGCAACAGTGGAAAACAGTAAAACATATAAAACAAAAAATGTTGCCTTATAAACAACTTTACGAATAATAACATCTTACTGTACACCTTTCCTACTATTTTCTAACACAAAAATTCAACATGCCAATTTAACATTAATATTTATGCCTGAGCTTCAAAACATAAAATAAAACATGCTTTTGGGCTATGTTTTTTGCATAGATCAGAACAGGCAGCCAGCGTCAAGTAGCAATTTTAACCTTTTCGCCACCAGCGTAAGGATTGCGTGATTTCGTTCGAGTTGGTTCGATTGGATCGGATCGCCTTAAAAGCACCCAAGAATGACGCTAAACGTCACTTTGGAGCATTCCAATACAAGCGATACTACAAATGATTTATCTGTAAATTTTCTGTAGGTAGTTAGAAAAACGTCTGAGGTTTCCAGTGAATACAATTTTTTAACTGTAATCCTTTAAATTTTATGAAAAACAAACTAAAATACATCAGTAAAAGGTGCAGTTTTAAAACCAGCAAAGGCATTTTTTGAGCGTTTTACCTAAAATCCCAGTATGCATTTCATAAAGAATTTAAAAGATTATTGTTTAAGAATTGTATTCACTGGAAATCTTCGACATTTTTATAACTACACGTATATAATTGACAGATAAAGGATTTGTAGTTTTGCTTGCACTAGAAAACCAAAAAGTGTGTATTTTTGGGTGCTGCCCTTAATACTAGGTTCGTAGCCTAATGGTACAAAGCGTCGGATTCGCACCCAGGCGTCACGGGTTCAATAATTTGCAGGCTTCCATCATTGCACAATCTACAAATTCAGTAATTCGGAAGCCGAGAATGTTAGTTAAAAAATAAATAAAAGGGTAATCAAACCGGCAAGTTTCTGTAGGTCCCCCTCATGATTTGAAAAGTTTTATAATCAATCATTGAAAAAAGTTATCTTTTCTAGAAAGAGCGTGCCTACCCACATAATATTACTGTAAGCAAATAAATATATGTTGGAGTGTGGATATCAAAGTTTATTTTGAAACTCCGCGACCCAATTCCGAGAACCATTGCGTTAACGTTTGCTATTCCGCCAAACTGTCCATTAAATGTTTCCAACACGACATTTCAACGCAAAAGAAAATAAACTATAATAAATCGTAGGCATTGTGGCGGTAACTGATTAGCATAAAATAAAATTAAGGGATGCACAAGTAGCCTCTCCCTTAAAATGGTAATTTGGAAAAAGCAATAAACACAAGAATTATTCACGAATTTGTTTGTGTTTTATAGCAATTTACTGTCCCATAAAAGAGTTTTTCTTATGTATATGCGATAATTAAAATAGCACGTTCCCTTCGGTCTATTGCAAGTTTTTTTGGTCTAGTGATATTCGAGTTATAACGATGCAATAACGAACTTTCGTGAAACTCGGTTAGAACTGGACTAGGTATCGCAGCGAATGTTGAGTCGAAAACAGTTCTCACACAGATGCATTGCTTGCATACAGCATGTTTCAAACTTGTTACTATACTTTTTAAAGAAGATTACAATGAAAACCAGTTAATTAACTGAGTGAACAAACGAGTCGGATTCCCATCCAGGCGTCGTGGGTTCAATTCCTCTGCTAGCTAAGTCCTTCATAATTGCACAAGCAACATCTTCCGCTTATTATGATGACAGTAAGAGTTTTTCAAATATTGTTATTGAAACTGGTTATTGAAACCCGGGAATGTTGGTCTTTCTTTTTTAAAGCAATAATGAATTTTTTAATTAAAAAAAAAAATCATAATTATTATTACACCTGTAAAACTTTACGGATATTCAAATCTTACGATCGTATAGGCACACTTGTACCCTTTCCGCTAGTAACAATAAGTTTAATTAAGACAAAATACTGTTTCTCAGAGACGTTTGACAAGGACATCACTGTCGGAAGTTTATACATGTCAATACACTCAATCCTGAGATTTTTGTATGACGCACGACCTAAGTAACAATAAGTTGGTGTAAGTTAGACAAAATGCTGTTTCTCAGTGACGTTTGGAAGAGATCACTGTCAAAAGTGTATACGTATGCACCATAACACACAATTCCGAGTTTGTGTTTTTTGGGTGAAATCTAATTGCACGACCGATTCGTTGATGAATCGAATTTAAACTGAGTGTTATTTGAAATGAATCTACGCTATACTTGATATCGATCGAACACACTGATCCGATTGAATCGGTCATACAATGACAATTCTCGTTCTCGCCCCACCATCTTAACATACTTTTGATGTGTACCGGTTGAAAGTCAAAATGAATCGATTCATTGTGAACGAATTACATTCAAATAAATAAATATAATCAGATGAATCTATGTACGAGGCCTGTTCAAAAGAAAAGGTGAATTTTGAATTTTCTCGGGTGGTGTACATTCGATTATCGTTTTTTTTTTGTTATGTTGGTACACATATGTTTATCATATGTTAGCATTATCAGCCATTTTGGATTAGTGGTTTGTTTTTGACAACTGGAAAGGTTAGTCACGTTTTTGTGTGTTTTCGATTTTTTACTTTTGAAAAAATGGATCAAAGAATATGTATTATATTTTGCGTTAAAAATGGAATAAAGTGCTCCAACGCACTTAAATGTTGACTGTGCCATTCGGCGACTAACCTTTCCAGTTGTCAAAAACAAACCACTAATCCAAAATGGCCGATAATGCTAACATATGATAAACATATGTGTACCAACATAACAACAACAAAAAAACGATAATCGAATGTACACAGCCCGCGAAAATTAAAAATTCACCTCTTCTTTTGAACAGGCCATGTATCCTTACATCACTACTTTGTGAGTTGCAAGCAAATGATTGTGTACTTTTAAAAATATTACACTTCGCCTTATCAAAGTAAATGCACCAAAATACTAAAAATAAATCTCTCGGAAATTCTTCAAAAGCTCCAAGTCGTAAATGTTATCGATATAAATGTTCAGAAACTGTTGCCAGAACAATGTTATCAACAGATTGTAAGCTGAGATTTGCTGGTTTCATATCTGCTGTCAGATATTGTGAATATGCACATATAAATATGTAGGGCTAAATAAATAATATATACTGTTCATTCTAATGATAATAGAGCATGTTTTCTTACCGAAAAACACGTTATTTGAACCAGTTAATAAAGTGAGAAACACAGATAAATATCTTCAATTCAATCATAATTAATATTTTTAGTTTATCTAATATTACAATAAAAAGTGATAGATACTCTCAGTATCGCCCCGGTGAAAGACCACCAGAAAATCGAAACGTTGCTTGAAACGGGTTTAGCCGTGTTTGGTGACCAGGTCTGAATTGTCAGGTACTTCCCAAACTTCCTCTACCCCATCTCTTTCCTTTCCCTACCTCTATCAGTCTGATAATATACCCCGATTGGAGATTGGTTTCGGAGAGTATGCAATTTGTGCAGAATTCGCACTATTAAAAAAAATAGTTAAAACTTAATAATAATAATAATAATAAATGGATAACTTTTATAGCGCCGTTTTTGTGGGAAAATCACCTCAAGGGCGCTTTACAAATTAATTTATCTAACCTATAATTTATCACTTAAGTTTATAACTAATAACTAACAGTTAAGATTTATTACTAATAGCTTACACCTAATATTTTTTTTGACCAGTGACTTACAATAAGGACTTATAGTTATTTCTAATTTTGAAACTGTTAATTCGTGGTGGAATTCCATTTTATTGATTTAATAAAACAAATTTGTAACTTTATTCCACACTATCTTCAGACTAGTACAAGTGTTTGTTAACCTACGGCTTATATACTATTTTTGGGGATGTTAGGGGTAACAAACACTTGTACTAGTCTGAAGATGGCCGTCATAGGCTGAAACCGGTCCAGTCAAAATAATTTAAATGGAATAAAGTTACAAATTTGTTTTATTAAATCATTAAGGACTTATAGCTTGTAACTAACAGTGAAATAGATGCTAACATTAAAAACATTAATATTTACACATACAATAAAAGTAAAAAATAAAACTTGTAACCAACTTATTACCAAATTATTTACAACGTAGATATTCACAGACATAGTACAAGGAAATGCAAAGAAATCAGAATACCAGAAAGAATAAATCCAATAAACAAAAACAGTTTTCTCTATAAAGAGATATAATATCTTTTCAAACTGTATCCGAACTCTAAAAAAGCGTTAAATTGTTGTAGCAATTTTCCGACACTCCAAGGCAATAAATTAAACATTTCGTATTGTTTGTATCGTACGCATTACAGTCAAAGAATGGGTCAAATTATTACTTTATCTTTTATCAAATATCACCTCGCATGAGGGGCCGAAGATTCGAATAACTCCGGGACACGAAAAGACTTACACGGTGGAATTTTAATGAGCCTACATGGATAAGGGAGGAAACTCCGCTTATATGACCTGAGTCAATCTGCCAGACTTACACTCCATATTCAAATGTGGGTCAAATTGGGAGAAAGCACATGGCATAAGACAATCTAAAGTTCTCGCCTAGACGGTTCAAATCCCAAACGAGTCAGACAACTTCTCTATATGGATAGAAACTCAATAAATGAGCTCGAAGGACTTTTTACAGAACACAACCACCTCGAAAGACACATACAGCGGGGAGCCGAAAGTATTATCCCAATAACTGCAGGAAATACAAAGAGAACGAAGGAACACCGATTCACTTATCGTACCAATGTTTCTCCTTAACGTGAAGAAGACTCAGATACTTGAAGAGCAATTTTGTGGAATCATAAGACATCACCAAACACACAATGACAACCCTGGTGCAAAAAGCAGTGAGCTACTTTCAACTAAATATTTATTTAAAGAAATGAAAAATAACTTTGTCTCATCGTATACATTCATATCTTCGATCATAAAAATTAAAAGTAATATTCGTGGTCTTATACAAAGTTATTTTGTTCATTTCTTTAAATATGTCAAACCACAAAGTGATTGCTTTCTACTAAAATATAGAATATCTATTTATTTTTATGATACGGGATATACGTAAGCACGATAGCCTGAGGACTTAAAGGAGCCATGTAGATATTCTTCGTCTGCGTATAAATGATCGGGGCTAGAGTTTATTTAATGATAGGGGATAAAACCCAAATTAGAGTTTGGTTAACACAACGTAGATAAAATATTTAAATAATATTATTAATATAAAACATAAATGTGAAACAGAAAAAGGCCAGAAACTAAAAAGAACAATACTTCTGACCGAGACTCGTTGAGCCATCAGGACCTCATTAGAAAGCGGAATTTTTAAACGATCTCATACTTCTATTGAAAATTATTAATATTTGATTTTTTCCGATTTTAGGCTGCCATCTTTTGGTGATATTCTAAAGTTCTACCCGACCACATATTAAATATCTAAATGGTGTTTTGGATAAATATCCATTTTTTTTTAGAGTGTTATTCTCGGATAGAGTAGAGGTTCCGAGTTCGAGTCTCAGTCATGACCATTGTTCTTTTTAGTTTCTGGCCTTTTTCTGATTTAGATTATTTAAATATTTAATAATAAATACGCATCAATGCTTTAAAGTTAATTTCAATTTAAACAACATAGATATTTTTACCAAGTCCAATTAGACCGCACCCACAAGCGCATAGTCCACGGTACACGGTAGGATATCTTCTTGGATCAGTCCCACACCGGTACAACATCCAGCATAACATAGCGTATTAGCGGTTCATGACATCACCCGATCACCTCGCCGTGTAATGTGATGCCAACGCGTCTCGGATAAACGAAACTATAGGTAAACCAACACGAAAAAAGTTGGCACAGTGCAAGGCGTGTGGGTTTGTTTCCAAACACATTTAAGTTATTTCTCAACTGTGCCGGCAGGTAGGTGTGCTTGTTTTTTGTTTGTGATGGCTGCTAGCTGATGCAACGCGGAATTAAACATGGCTAGCTGTCAAGCTCTACGAATTTTAGTTTTTCGAGTTGATGCGTGTACGAGAAAAGGGAAGAGGAACTTTCAATGTTCCAAAAAGAAATGGTCGAAAGGACAAACAGGGTTCCAAAATAGGTTCTTGCTTTTGGCTGATAAAAATAAACAAGTATTAATGTATGTATTAATTGATTAAACTTAGTAACATAGGTAATTGGGGAACATATTCAAAATGCAAAGCCAGTAATGTAGTTTGTCCAACTTTTCCATGTTCATTGCTTGCCAAAGGGGAGTATCAAACGAAGAATATTTAAAGAAATGAAAAAATAACTTTGTATAAGACCACGAATATTTTTTTTTTTTTGACCGACCGGTTACGCTTACCCTTAGCATCATCAGGGTACAAAATCATACTAAACAAAAAATACAAAGTGTGCGGTTATATATACATACAGAGCGAGACAAATTATAAAATTAAATAACAAAACAATGAGAAAACAATAGAATAACATTCAAATTATAACAAAGGAACAGAGAGAAAGAGACAGATAATATGAATAGAAAGAGACAAAACGTCAACAGAGAATGTACCCGACGTAATCAGGTACACAAATAAACTGTAATAGGGTAGCGGTCCCAATCTGTGAAGTGCTCCAAGGGGTCGTCTCGTTGTAAGGGAGACGACGGGTTCAGCTTGTAGGGCCTCGGCTTTCAAGTGAAGATGCTGCGGGTCTGGTCCAGAGAGAGATGTAGTCAGGCGGTCCAGGGGGGCAGGCGATGGTCAGTGAAAAGTCAGGAGTCAAGTTGAAGGCGATGTCAGGGCGAAGAGAAGTCAAGATGAAGTGATGCTGGCGGAGGATGCTTGTGATCTGCCTTCCTCTGGTTTTTGCGCAATTAATATTGCGCTCCAGAGCGCGACCACGGATTTGGGAGATTTGTATGGGGGAATTTTGTTTCCCCCTTTCTCTCTCTTTCCGGGTCGCTGGTAATTTTGTGGGATAGATTTTAGCAATCTATCCCCTTCTCCTTTTCACCAGCTTTCACCTCAACTTTATTTCGCCCCTCTATCATTTTTATTACGTTCACAAATACATATCAAAAATACAATTTACAAATAATGCCCGGTTTTTTGGGGCTAAACTCTTAATAACTAACTTATCCTAACATTTACATACATAATAACATGACAGTTGTGTAGCTGGGGGCCGAGTTATCACTCCGGTATATTTTATTTGGCCGGGTGATTAACCTGGCCCCCGTGAAAGGGTTAGACAGATTAATTTTCTCCCAGAACCGCTCACGCAAAGATCGATAGGCCGGCCGGGATCAAGCCGCGCTACGCGCCCGTCATCCCGCTTGTTGTTGCCTTAGTCTGACCGACCTACCTTGCTTTGCGTCATTCGGGCTTTATCAAGCCGGGAGAAATATACATTACAATGATTAACATTTCTAAATAATATACAATAATCTTAATGCTACACATTTATCGTGAACCATGTACGTCCGACACAGAGAAGGTGAATATAGAATAAAGAATAATGATAAATTTTATGAGTTTACAGGAAATATACCTAATATTGGACTACTGGAAAAATTTACCTGATTTTTAAGAATATGACTGTTAGTTTTAATGGCTTTCTTTATTTCTAGCGCTTCTGAATTATTTAATCTGTTGCCGTGATCATTTTTGTGAAGAATATGAGTACCGATGCTTTTATTGAAGGTATGATCTTTATGAATAAGATGTTATTTGATAAATATTTAAACCGTTTTCAATCTTTCTTTAAGGATTAATCAAATATTTTATTTATTTATTTACGGCTTATGGTCCAATTTCAAATATAAATAGGAAAAAAAAACCTACATTACATTACAATGGTAATGTCAAGTCAACACCTGAAGAAGGTTTTGATGGAGTTAATGATTTGAGCAACATCAAGAGAATATATCAACTTTATTACGCAAATAAAATCATTATTTATTTTCTAGTAAAAAAAGTAAAGTTCTTTAACCCCTAAGGAATTTCTCATTGTATTGACCAGATCTTTGAAATTAGCAAAGAATATTGTGAAGAACATAAGAGTCAGTCTCATTAATAAACTATTGACGATGAGTCACATTAATATGTTGCCAATTGTGTACATAATAAAACTGGTCACTGGTCGGGAATAGTTTGTTGCTGGCAAGTTGAATCATCGTCAAAGAAACTGGAAATAAGCGGTATTAGTTGAGTTGTAAAGTATAAACAAGTTTTTAGAGAATCCCGTGATTCTGGTGAAAAAGTCAACACCAACAAGGACATACATTATAACTGTATTCCGGTGGTATGTACAGCTTGGCAATGGTATCTTTGCAGGCGGCGAAAAGAGGAAATAAAGGCGCCATGTTTTGTTGTTACTCGGCTGTCAAGATTCAAAGGGTTTCTTCAAACTTTATTGTTAAGTGGTATAAAGCCTTGGATTAAGAATATATATAGAGAGAGAGCTAAATATTTTTACCCAACCTGTACAAATTTACGATAAATCACTTTCTCCGGGTTTTTACGTCGTAAACCGTGAGAGAAAGAGACAAGACAAGGTTTCACATAATTGCGCACCACTTTTAGGTATGTAGGCATGTTTTCCGTCTCCCGCGTCTCCGGCGACTCCGCCCACTAGGTTTTGTTATGTGACATAACTCAACGGTTTTTGAGGTTATCTTCTATATTTTTGTTGATAACAATACTGTAAAAAAGTGGTTTTACAAATAAACAAAACATTATGTCGACATGTGCTATGAATGGATGTAAAAAGGTAAAAAGTCTCCATGAAAACACTAGCCACGCCTGAGTGAGAAAAAATCAACAGTCCTGACTACACTGTACGAATCCAAATACTGAAGGCAGGGAATTGTAGACTTCACCAGGGAATCACAATTAGAAATCTACCCACTAACCTACCGAAAGTTTTAAACGATCGACAGCTTTGTATACAAGACTAGGATCCAATGATTGGCATTAAAATCAACGCCATCTTGCATCTGATATTTTATAACATCTGCTCGCCCGATGAAAATAGGACATTTTATATAAACATAAACAATTTATTCGGTTTATTTTTATTACTATTATAGTATGAACATTGTAAGAAAACAACATATTTTAAACCAATTAACTTCCATTAGTTAAATTCCGGATAACAGTTTAGGTATACGTTAATTCATAAAATCATTTAGGTGTATTTTTAATTTAGAGAAATTAAATTTATATGCTTCTAAGGGAAAGCTGGAAATGTCTACATCTCGTAGGGTTTATGAGTTAAGTCATAACGAAGAGTTTTGCGGGTATTTTGATTTACAATATGGTATACTTTTTTCTTTTTTTTTTAAAGAAAGACAAACATTCGTGGGTTACGAATAACCTGACAATATTTGAAAAACTCCTACTCCATCATACGAAGCGGAAGATGTTGCTTGTGTAATGATGGAGGACTTAGCCAGCACAGGAATGGAACGGAGGGTGGGAATCCGATGCGTTTGTCCACTCAGCTACCGACCGGTCAAAATGAATCGTTCGATCTTATAATGCGTTCAGAGAACAAAATGCGAACCTTTAACAGATATGATGAATCAACAAGGCAGTTTACAATTTTGTCCAATAATGATGCGTCAGAGATTTTTCCACGTTAATATAAAGCTATGGAAATAAATTAACTGAAGAAACTTAGTAAAAATGGAGCCAAGACAAATTGACAACACCGAAGTAAACGATTGCCAAAAAAGACCTCGAAGAGTACAAGTTTGTAGACATATTTACGTACATGTGGCTGAGAGGGAATTAAAAATAGCGTATTATCATGTATTCAATGCTTATGTCATCGCTCGGTGGTCGCGACTGCCAGATGTGAATAAATTGGCAGAAAAACGATATGGAAATAATAATATATTCCAGTCTCGTATTAATACGCGCCGCAGGCAAACAGTTATGTTTCGCATTCAACTCGGGAGGTTTTGATGGCGGATTGCATCATTTTACAACTTGACGGAGATAGATAAAATAATGAATGGAGATGAACTCAAAACTAACGCAGCAGGTCTAAACATAGACCCAAGGCCCCACCGATATGATAAATAGCACACATATGACGAAAAGTTTATTCGCGTAATGAATTGTTAGTCGTTGATTCATTCTTCTATTCTGCTGTCAGAAAAAATTATAATTTACAATTATTGATTAATACTTCGAATGAGTAAAATCATTACAAACAAACATAACCTATTGAAATTACACTCGCTATTGTTAAACTTATTGATTTATGTTATATTCGTCCATTGGGATTTTACACTGACAATTTTAACTTTACAATACACACAACCTGGAAAATTTTCAAAAATATAATGTATTTTAAAATGAGATACATTGAGACATTAAACATTTCAAGATTCGTGATATTGTAATGATCGCTAATGCGACCGACAGAACGCTCTTTGGGGATGTTAAACAAAATATAATCACTTTCTCGTGAATACTTTTTTTTGGGACAATTTATATAATATTATATTTAAACCTTTAACTGGACATGGTTTACTCCACGCAAGTGAGATTGAAATAGGAATGGGAATATAATGATAATGAAATGGAATCTTTTGCAGAAATGCTCTGGTTTTATACCTGCATTATGGCCATTATGGGCATGGTCAAACTAACTACCCTAGTCCAAACATGTGGTCTATGGGATAATACACGTTCAAAGGAGTATTGGAAAGAGATTTTATGCTATAATTTATTGGACAGAAATACGTTAAGGGATGCAATTAAGATACAATATGAGATTGGTAGGAATGTTTAGTGACATGGGTAAGTTGCACATGTGCTAAACTGGTTGGGTCACTACAATATATTCTTTTTATAGCGTATAAACGGGTGATAAGTCTGCGAATATTGCTACAAAACTGATACATATTGCAGACCATTGAAAGAATAATCTTCAAACCATTTGTGTTGAATATACGAAGAAGAAAATGGCAAACAAGCAATGGTAGGCAACATTGCAATATACACATGCAGGAAAAAAAATAAGCAAAGACCAAAGGTTGGAGAAGATAAGGAAAAAATACTCAATGAGGATAAATAAATCTGATAATAATTATTGATAACCGAATACATAACATTTTTTAAGCCGAGGTAAAAACTTGCAAAATTTTAA
Source organism: Drusus annulatus (assembly GCA_022651775.1). NCBI lineage: Eukaryota > Metazoa > Arthropoda > Insecta > Trichoptera > Limnephilidae > Drusus > Drusus annulatus. The sequence goes on along the minus strand of JAGWCC010000032.1, from coordinate 1,033,733 downwards.
TTGCCAACATTGAAATTGTAGTCGAAAAATGAGCGCCTTATCAAACCATTGTGTTAAATATACGAAATTTAAAATGGCAAACAAGTAAAAGGATTTTTGCTTTAACATTTTTTCCGTTATTTTTAAATTCAGCCTATGGCAAACATTTCAATTACAAATGGCAACAGAATAAAACAATGTTGCAAAAATAAGCAAAGACAAATCAAGGAATTTTTGAGTGGCACTTTGGTAATGACTTACATTGTGCAGTACATAAGTGCATAGCACTCAAAAAATTTCGATACCGAGAAATTATAATAATAGAAGTAATCTACTCTAACAGTGCATAATGAATAGAATCATAAAAACTAATATACCATAATGCTGGGAGTAACCCAATAATTAGAAAATTATGTTGTACATCTGGACATCACAATTGAGATGGGAAAAACCTAAAGTAAACTCATTAACAATCAGTATTCACCAACCTTTCATTATATAAATACATTGTCAATTCATATTTATAGAAATGCAACTGTAACCCATCTTAAATATCAAATAAAATAAATAAATATTCCAGATAGATATATAAAATAGTAATACCAATAAATTAAAAGTAATTTTTACCCTGTAACTATTAAAATCATGCAACAATACTGATGAATATAATTAAAGTAAAATCATTGTTTACCACCCCTAACATCCCCAAAAATAGTATATAAGCCGTAGGTTAACAAACATTTGTACTAGTCTGAAGATGGCCGTCATAGGCTGAAACCGGTCCAGTCAAAATAATAAAAGTGGAATAAAGTTACAAATTTGTTTTATTAAATCATTAAAATGGAATTCCACCACGAATTAACAGTTTCAAAATTAGAAATAACAATGTTAGTGTTATCGCTTAGCCAAACGTTTGAGTATTGGTGAGGCGAATGTGATAAGAAGAGGTAGTATTCGTTAGCACTACTTGCCACAATGATGTAACGCGACCAGAATAAACAAGGATATCCAGCTCCACACAAAGCAGGAACCACAATACACTGCGGACAATGCGAGCGCGAGGTGTCATTCTCAACCGGCAAGACGAGGAGATATAAAGACAAGGGGAGAAAATAGACGAAATGAATAACAGAGACATAAGCAAACGAAAGAACAATGCTTACTATGTATTGACAGCAGTGTGAAAATAGGTATTTATTCGTTGGAAGGGTATTTGAGTAATTAGATATGCAATCAATACATTGCATTAGTTTCCGGTACTCATACTACAATCTCTTCATCCAAATGTCTCCTAAATCAATGTTGTACCGTTGAATAATGAAAATTCATTAATGCTTGAGAAACAAAACAGTGTTTTGAATCAGCCGTCGAAAATTACAAACCATTTTTCGGAAAAATGACGGCAATTTATGTGGCAAATTAAAACTTGTTTTTTTAATTTATAGTATTTGATAGTGTGGGAAGCATGTTTTATTTTGGAATCGTGAGTCAATTTAAGAAAAACATTAGTATTTTCGACGGCTATCAAGACAGAATATGAAAAAGCGGTAAACGAAATAGACAAACTAAGGCTTTTATTGAACGCCATTTAAATTCTCCATCAAAATGAGCAGATCGAAATGTTGCCGCATTATGCACACTCTAACCAGAATAGGTAAACAAATTCGACGAGTTTGCGAAATTTTCGATGCCAGATTGCAATTGTCGAAATTCAACTAGCAAATAATTCGGATCAACGAACTCTTGTAACTGTCAATATAGGCGGAGAATCTTTACGAACCGTGACGATTCGATGGCGTGAAGGAGGGGGCTAGCTAGATTCTTGACACTGGTCGTGTTTAGGTAAACATCAGACCAAAAAACATGCATAGCGGAGTTATTTGTAACAAAGATAAGATATAACATGACACACCATAACGAATGCAAGAATCAGTTGTACTTGATAAAGATCTATAAAGAATGTGAGGCAGGTGAACAATATTCTTGGATGAAAATATATAGAAATTATAAAACAAAACATACCCTTTTTAACTTTCTTGTCAATCTCATGTTTGTCCTTGCTTGTCTTTTCTCGTTCCTTTTTCTCCTTCTCGGCTTTCTCTCGTTCCTTCTTCTCCCTTTCAATCCTCTCCTTCTCCAATCTCTTCGCCTCCTTCTTCAAATCCTTGTCGCTCTTCTTCGGATGCTTCGTGTCGTCCACCTTCTCCGAGAGTATGAAGGTCTCCGTGTGAACCTTGTCCATCATCGGAGAGGTGTCTGGTTTCGGTTTCATCGCGGTATTATTAATACCAAACTCTCTTCCACAAACTGATTAATCGACTGACGTAAATCACTGATAAACTGCAGTACGTGCAACGTATATCTACAAGACACTTGGCGTATCGTTTTTATCACTTATTAATTATAATGTTATTATTAACAATTCAAGAACACTGCAAATAGATAAATTATTAGTTTGGAAACACCTTATTCTTTAACGACCTGAGAAAATGCGTCAAGGTGTGCTCGATTGAGTTGGTATTTCAACAATATATGAAAGCTCAACAATCACTAAATGAGATTAATTGAATCGTATTCGCAAAGCCGAGGTTGTGATGTAACATTAAGAAGGAAAGCAATAATTATAGACTCAAGGTACCGGTCAATTTTTAGTCTTGGGACTGTAAAATCGTAGGCAAAATTTTGCTAGATAAAGCGATTATTAAACAGATTATTTTCTAAATCTAAAACATGACAGAAAACAACTGCTTTCGGTGTAATTCCAAGTATTGCTTAGCGACCAACCGTTGTTTTCGTAGATATCGCATACAGAGTTCTCACATATATATATTTATATACAGTGGCGTGTATCAGTGAAATAAAGTTAAAAATTTGGTATTATTAAAATCCGTAGAAAACACATTTATAACGTGCCATGACAATAGAAAGTGCTGCATGTGACTATAAAGCCCAAAGAATGCTAGGTCGATCGCAATCCTGGAATTGGGCAAGAGGGATGCTGACCTAGGCCTGGGTACTATCGAACTAAGGAAGTTGAGAAACGAGTTAAAGGGGATTCGTTCGAGACTCGAACAAAGCGACTGCAATACCATAAATACAACTATCGATTCTAAATTAAATGTGCTCCACAACATAGGCTTAATTTATAAAGTGGAGGATATTATACGTTATGTACAATACAAAAAATTATGAAGATATAAAATAAATAAAAACGAGTAGTCATCGTCGTTTTGTAGGCATTGAGCACATTATCGACGTCCTAAAATTAGTTTTAATAACTCATCGGGATTGCCATGTAGCAAGACATAAACGAATAATATTTTAAATATTAAAATACTATCAATAATCTAAAACACCAATACGAAATAGAAAAAAAAAAACAACGGTCACAACCGAGACTCGAACTCGAAACCTCTACTTTATCGACCGTATTAGAATAATATTTTTCCTGGTTTAAATATTATCTAGGTACTTGACTATCGTCATATCAAAAACACCGCATATTGTTAAGTTGAATAAAAAAAAACCAATACAAATTTAGGTGCGTCCATCAAAACTTTAGTAATCACAAAACTCTAAATTGAGTTTGGGAACTGTTAGGCAGCGTGAGAGCCTCCATTAAGTTGAACATGCCTATCCCATTATTCCCTGCCCGACCAATCATACATTTTTGATAATCTTGCCTCGGACCCTAGGGGCCAAGGGGATACTAAACAGAACAAAAAAACATCAACATTCCCGCAAAGCTGACCTCAAAACCTGACCAAAATAATACTCATCAAAAACGGACAAAAAGTACTGAACCTTTGATTTCGAATAATCAATCACGTCTCGCTGCCAGAAAAAAAAAGTCAGAGGAAAGGCGGTCACGCTTTTTTAAATGTTAAAACCTTTTTTATTTATTTGTGATCTTTCCACTCTGATTGGTGGGAAGTTGAATTAATTCAGGGAGCGGGAGACGAAACCGGCGGATGACTCATGGCAGAATCAACGCTGTGGAAAAAAGATTTTTTAAAAAGACTAGCGCAGCAGTCAAACGGCGTGCCAAACGACCAAGGAAACTTTCACCGGACATTGGATTACAGCCACAATGGATTAATGGGTTTTTTTCACTCGTGATGCAACGATTTGGATATGCAAAAAAGGCTTTATGTAACGGATCGGTTTGAAAGGGGACTACTGCAACGTATAGAATCATAAAACAGCAGACTCGTGTGTAAATATTCCAAATGAAATTATAATAGATAGCTAAAAGTGAGTGGGACAGGAGATTTTGCGAAAAAGGTGATATTTTGCCAATTAGCGGAAAATTTTGTTCGAAGTCTTAAGCAGCAATAACTATGGAAAGATGAGCTATGGCGGCATGTAATTTGCACACGGTACCGTCACTTATTAACTACTCTACTTAATTATATTATGAGCTATAAAGTTTTAAAATATTTATTTCACTATCAAAAATAAGATAAGATGAGACATTTTTCAATAGTCCGACAAGATTTCTAAAGTAAAAGTGTCAAAACCACGAGCGAAACCGGGCAGTAAAGCTAGCGCTATATAAAACGAAAACACTAACAGAAAGAAATGCAAATCATCTCGGATAAAAAGATGATTTTGTTGAAACATTCGAAAGATGAGCTATGAAGCATGCAATTTCCACACGGCACCGTCGTTTATATCATGAGCTATGGAGCTTTGAAATATCCATTCCACTATCAAAAAAATAAATATTTTTCGATAGTTCAACAAGATTTCAAAAATGAGAATGTCAAAACCACGAGCGAAACCGGACAGTAAAGATAGCACTATATAAAACGAAAACACTATCAGTCTTAAGGAACGTGTTTGTAAAACAGAACAAAATGCAAATCATCTGACGTCATCTCGCATAGAAAAGCGGGTTTTGTTGAAAACGCAATTTTGTTGACACAAATTCGCCGGTCTTTAAAATAGCAATAAATAATAAAACATCATAGAAGACAACGTGACGAACAACAGCACTTCGCGATAGAAATATAATTATTATAGCGGCTCAGCATTATTGCACAATCTAGAAGCACTTGAACGTAGCCAACTCACCGATAATAAAAAAAATTAAAAAACAACAAACAAAAAAAACACTTAAAAACTTTATTCTAGCAATAATCACACGCGAATTAGCTGCGTACGCGTTTCGGAATCGGTTCGCGCACACTCCGAGATGATGGATGATTTTTTTTTGGAAAATTTTGAAAAAAATATATAGACTGGGAGGGGTCCAGATGCGATCAGAGGCAGTTGTCGGTGCCGGGGGGGGCAGAAGGCGAGGCGGTCGGCGGTGGTGGCGGCGCGCTGGCGGCAACTCGACTGGAGAGTGGAGACGCCGAAAGCGCGGAATGCCGCCGGAACCGAAATAGCCTTCGCGAGAGCCGTAGATAAAAGTGACGCGATGGCGGGAACGGGTACCGGCGGTGGCCGAACCGATCAAAACTACTGGAGATGGTCGATATTCTTGTCCCGGTTTCAAGCCGGTCACTGGAACCGTCGATATTATTCCTCCGAGGAACCGGTGTATGAATGTGAATGAAGCAAGGAGTGTGTGCCAAGACATAGTTCTCGATCTCGACCGACTGTTCCCGAACGCGAGCGATGTTTTCAACAAATGTTGTTTTTTTTTTACTGAGAGAGGCGGCCTTTTTTGTCAATTCAATACAATCATCATTACAATATTTTTTATTTGTTCGTTAGTTCTTCTTTTTGCCTGCGCATATAACCTGTTAGATATGTCGTGGCGCTTTGCAGCTGCCTGATGTGTCTTTCTTGTTATTTTTCGCCAAATAAGTAGGATATTTCACAAATTACTTCTTTAAAATTCCTGTACTGTATGACAAATTCAGAAAGTCCATTCTTTTAATTTCGCTCCCATGCCCTAAATCGAAAAAAAAAAAAATAATAATAATCATAATTTTAAGTTAATAATTGTGTCTATCTGATGGGACCTGCCAGGTAAGTATGTTCCTGTATATTTTCTTATTTAAACTAGGAATTAATTTGTAATGATAGAAAGTAAGATCTGTACAGCGCCCTTGTGGTGATTTTTCACAAAAACGGCGCTATACAAATCGTCCAAATATTATTATTTTTATTTATATGGTGGTCCGTCCTCTCTGCCTATCCCTGCGAGGAAACGGCGTGATGGTTAGTTAGTTAGGAACCGGTTTTAATAATTTTCGCTAGTAAAAATATTATATTCCTTTGTCCGTTCTTTTCGTTTTTTATGGCGGGGAACCGGTTCCAGTTTTTTTTTTAGCAACCTTTTTTTTGGGTGAGATTTTTTTTTCCTCTATAATAAAACAATTTTCTTGAAGGAACTTTTCTGGACCAGCAACCGGTTCCAAAAAGAACTGGATAAATAACCGGTTCCTCGCCGGTAACTGGAACCGCAGGTAAACCCAGTTCTGATATCGACCATCTCTAAAAACTACCGATGATTCGATTAAAACTACCAATGTTCGGGGTTTGATCAGAAAACTTTTTAATAACAAACGAATTATAAACTTGTATCGTCGCCGGAAAGGCAAAAGAGCTGAAGCGCCAATTCAGGAATTTTAGACCAAAGAGCTTTAAAGTGTATTTTTGTTTGTTTTATAATAAAATTCATAAGTCTACAGTACTTGGTTGGATTTTGAAAAAAAACGTTGACTCAGGTAACTTAATGCTCTCATTGAGTTACTTGAAGCCAATGACGTTACACGTCATTGGCTTCAAGTAACATCATCCTCAAGCGAAAAAAAGCAAAAAAAAGTCCCAAACTTGTGTCGCTTAAGTTAAGCCTTCTCCCAAATGATAAATATATTTTAGATGGCTGAAGGGCCACAAAAGTCTTTGCAATCAAACGAGAGTCAGAGCATTTGATGCAAAAAAAAAACACTGATCAAAATTGCTAACTATTTTTGACTAAAGTGTCGCTTAAGCCCTTTTGCCTTTCCAGCGACGATATGACTTTTTCCACGTTTACTATTCAAATAATGTATATTTGCCTAATTGCCATACATCAGGGTTGGTAAAAAGATGATAGCGCCATTATGATTTTTTTATCGTTACCACTTAAAATAAACGCCCCCGTTAACCATTCTCGGCCTGCTTCAGCATTTGATTAAATTATGATCAGGTTTCAAGCATAACAGCATGACCGTTATGTTATCACTAAGGCCTAAAACGTCTTTGACCTAAAAACAGTTGATTGAAAAAAAGTTGTAGTGCCTTCATATTCCCCCTCATCTTACTCACTTCATTCCGCCCCACGACATTCTCCGAATGGGTATGTCATAGTTCCACTTGCATCGGGCGGGCAAATAATGATTTTGAAAAAAAAACTTAATACAGAAAACTTGTGGATAAAATGCGAAAACAATCGAAACTCAAAAGTTTACGCTAATTTTGATTAAAACATTCTAAGCCAAAAATTGCCCTAATGATAGCCAGCCTCCGATAGGAGAGGGCACCAGAAGAAGAAAAAGTGCCAAAAGATACAAATGAAAGTCACAAAACATAACTTGAAAACAATATTATAATGAACAGGAAATATTAAAAAATACGTGGTTTGATGAACTTCGAATCAATGGTTTGCCACCACTAAAAAATATTATTTTATATTATTACTACGAATTGTTTGGTTAACATTTAAAATAATGTTAATTAATTCACAGTTACGACGTTCTCAAAAAAAATAATTAAAGGCCATCGCGGCATGGTTCAGAACACAGTCCACAAACATGCGTTGATTTTGGCGAGTTTGTTTATTTCGATGAGTGGCGCGCTTTATTGGATTTATTTTTAAAAGGAATTTATTAATTGAGACGTCAGATGGTGCGTCATCGCACCCAGCAAAAAGACACAGTCAAGAGAAATTCTTTTCTGGTCAAAAGGATGAACTAATTGGCTATCTGGATAATATGAAAGTCAAATGATTTTGAAAAGGAAAATAAGTTTCAGAATAACACCTGAATAAACGCTCCAAATTAACTTTTTGTTCGGGAGTGATTTGTATGCTTATTGCTTAGCCCTGGCTCTGAGCCAAATGGCGCCTGGAGCAGTATGCATTTTGGCGCCTTTTGAGATATATTAATATAATATAATATTTTAACACCTTGGCTAATTTCCACAAGTATAGCTTTTACTAGTGGTAACGTTTTGTAAGCAGTTTGAAAAAAAAAACATTTGTTCTATTGAAGTATTTATTCAAATACTTGTTCTATTTGCGAAATTTGTTTATACGAAAGGAGCCGAGGCACTCGCTAGTACCGCCGCCTGATGCAGGTGCAGTGGTTTGTGGGTTCGATTTCAGCACAGGGATTGAGGCTGATGCGAGCGTAATAAGAGATGCTTATATGGTTTGTTCACATAGAGCGAAATGACGGAGAATTGTGGTGAACAAATAGTTAGAAGAAGAAGTCTAGGACATCCCTCCACACAGCGTGCCAAAATATGACATAGGCCATTAGGGAAATTATTTCTCTCAAGGTCTCCTGTGTGGAGTTAATGTAAAAAAATCCTAAGCAGACATCGGAAGAGTCGCTATTACGGAAGAAAAGAAGCAAGGAGTGTTTGCCAGGAGGAAAGCCGTCATGATTAGTTAGTTAGATATGTTTCCATTAATTGGCCGACTAGCTGTTATTCCCAGGGGAGTAAAAAGCAAAAGTGGGGGGGGCACAGAACTTTCAGACCAGACAACTCCGCAACCCGTTCCGCTGGCTGCATTCTTGGAGTTGATAGCCGCAAAGAAACATGGGAACAGACCTATCTCTACCTCAAGAACGAAGAACCAACATAATGTTCATACTGAGAACATATTCAAAGCCCTCTCTTCTGCATAATATGAATACTGGAAATAAAATAGGACATAAGTGCCAAATTGATGATATGGAGATAAAGGCAAAACAAGATAAGATGTCTAATAAAAAGATATATTGTGTTGAAACAATTTTTATTAAGTATTAAGAAATATTGTCGTGACAATCATATAACTTTATTAAACATAAAGGTAAACTTAACTCTTAAAACATGGTCGATAAATGGATTCAAACTTTTCAAGTAAAGAAACGGCACATGTGCCTTAAATAGTTGCATAAAATAGGGAATAAGTGCCATGCTTAGGTTTTTTAATAAGGTATTAAGTTACAAATATAGATATACTACTTGTTTTTTATTCATTTCAAATAGTGATGTGCACTCCTATTAATATTATTTAGAACACCAATCAAATACTTACAAACAGAAAATTTTGTATTTCTCAACAGTATTTTTTAAAAGTTAAAGTAGAATTTAATATAAAATACAATGTTTAACTAAGAATTATATATTGTTTGTTTTACTAGCACTGGTTATTATTATTTAAAAAATAAAACAAAAATGATTTCTTCACATTTTATTTAAGTAATTTTATCTTTGGGTTTTTTTTTCAAAGGTGTTGTAATATTGTTGGATCAAGACGCACGGTCTATGAGGATGTGAAAGTAGCAAATAAAATGTTTGTCAGTATCATGTATATTATCTGCCTACCCGAAGATTCACGGCGGGATGGTGTGTTATATCCTTCAGGGATTTTCACCAAAAAAATATGTTCCTCATTATTTAAGTAAGGAATCATTCCCTTTTAATCCGTAAGTTTTTCTGTAGTTATTTTAGATGTACTCTGGAGACGAGGAATTTCATAATTGTTCAAATCCATCAATCCATATTTTTTGGGGGGTAACAACAAATATGTCCATGAAAGTAGTTTTACAAATATTAACTATATTACCCTTTCCGTCTGGTATAGTATACTGTATTAGTAGACTGAACATTGGCGTTGACTTTCTGACGGATTTGTGAATGTCCCGTGACGTCTTCTTTTTATTTCGGTTAAATGAAGAAGACCCATCAAGTAAGATCCTTGTTTTAAATTGTCAGCCAAATCATAAAAATCGGTGAAAAGATTCATTTTCTGTTCAAAATTTAAGAGTTTGAATGAATATTTGCACTTACAATGAACCTGAAACAAACAAAAAAAAATTAAAATGTGATGGCCATGTATTATTTTGCCACGGTAATAATTGTAATTATTCCAACTTATATTATCCACTGACAAGTAAAAACTACTTTACTGACATTTAAAAAAAATACAACAATATTATTTATTCTGATTTCGGAGAATTACATCACTAGTCGCATTCTAACGGAAATTTCAAATGCTGGCCTTACAATATTCAAATATCACTTACCTCCAGATTAGGTGCCTTTTTTGCAGCTAGCACTTTTTTAAAACATAAGATATACTCTTGGCCAGCATCCTTCTTCTTCTTCCTTGCGAAATTCACACTTTTATCACCACTTTTTCGCCTTTTTCTCTCCTCAATACGCACGTTTTTAACGACATCGTCAGCCATTTTCATACAAAAGTCAACTGGCACTTATTCCCTATTTTAAAACTAAGCATGCAACACTTACGCCCAACGCGATTTAGTGGAATTAATAGGAAATACAATTTTTTTTTCTGCCACTTATGTCGTAATTTAGGTTATTGGCAATGGCACATAGAATATTCAGTTCATTTTTTAATTTTTTGGCACTTATGTCCTATTTTATTTCCAGTATTCATATGAGGGTCAGTATCCAGTATCGTCATTTTAGAGCGCTGTGGTTTGTGATATTGACTGTTGACTTTGATCTTCAATGGACCTCGAAAACATGATTTCACACGTGTTGTCACCAAGAACATTCAAAAACAAAAAACAGTCATTAATTTTATTTAAATATCGCGCAAGAGTCCAAACTGCCTGGAGCCTGTGGAACTATAGCATCCCCGTTTTCCGGGAATGTTTCGAGGCTGAATGAAGTGGGGAGGGAAGGTGATGGGAGGTTGGAAGTACTTGGCTATTAAGATCTGGTAACTAAACATGGTAAATACAATTTCAAGCAACGTTTTGATTTTGAATGGTGTTCTATCACCAAACCTAACCGCACAAGAGTAATAATTGTCCGGAGTCGGTGGGATTATGCTATCCTCATGTTTAGGGAAATGTCGTTAGGCTAAAGTAAGTGGGGAGAGAAAGAGATAAGGACAAGGGAGATCGGGAAGTATCTTTTGGAAATTATGGACAGGAAATCACTAAAGTCATTTTTTCATTTTATATAAAATATGTAAGACTATAAAGGAATTTTATCACTCTGTATGTCGGCGTTATCAACCGAGTCTTATCAGAGTCGCTTGATAACGACGTGTATCACATATTATTGGATCGCGGTAACTGAAAATTTACACTCGAGAAAGTTTAGCTATTTATTTTTGTAAAAATGTGCCAAGATATTAACTCTACTCCAACTTTAGAATCTTCATATCTTACGATTAAAAAATGATAAGTTATGATATGATATCTTATGTTCTTGTTAATTTATTATTAACGAGTATGTCGGTTTTAATTATTACGTGTTCTGATTAATATTGATTACACAACTGAAAGTTGGGTGTCTTGAACTAACCCGATTCAGAATGCCAAAATGTCGAATTCATCTTACGATATCTCGAACAACAAGCGTCTTCATCAGGTCAAATAGTAAAATCATTTGCAAAAAAAAGAAAAATATAAAAACAAAAAAAGGTTTTTTTTTTTTAGATATTAAATTTTCTTAACAAAACATTGATCGTATTTATATTGGATTTGATTCTAAGGTACGGGCTTCATAAGATATTAATAATGTAATACAAACTTTTACACTGACTGATCATCTAACGATCTAAAATACGTCACATCGAAAATACGAAGAGTGTTAATTTCCTAGGGAGAAAAGTGAAATCTTTCAGTACGAATTAAACACATACTGAAATAATACTGCAATTACTTTCATTTGGACATTTCGACTGACGTGAGAATCGCATTGTAGTAATTCTATCATCGGCCGTTTCCTTTCCAAAGTTCTGCTACTTTCGCCATACAGATCAAATGTTGGATAAGCAACTTCATTGTATCGAATTACGGGAATTCGTTTTGTTTTCTGTGTTATCTACCATCACTTTACACCCCATCAAGTCGGACCTTCCTACAATCAACTCCTTAATACTTACCTGACTATTCATATATGTAAATGGACTCGCATTCGTTCCAAAACTCATTAAGACTTATTAATGCATTTCATATCTATTAGCTTCTCATATTATAAATGTGTACTCAAAGTGGTTATTCTACATTTAATTTAATTTTACATAATAACACTAATGTTGGATCCGAAGCTACGATAAAACACCGAATGTATTTTCAGCTTTAGATGAATTTGGGAAATGCTGGAATGTAAAACGATAACTTTGATTGATGGAAGTATCTAATTATGGATGTGGAGAGATTATGGAATGAAGTAAGTAGGGAAACCAATTCACTCACCGATGAAGTTCAAGTTGTTATTATTATGGACGAACACCACAACAAAAAACACACTTAATTTAAAATTATTTGAAGAACAACAACAAACCGAACGACCAAGCGAGACACCAACGAACGAATACGTTTTTCACATAACTCTCTTCGGTTTCTTCATTGTCACTTGTTTTCAAACTCGGTATTGTTGAATACGGAAATCGAACATAGTGAAATGGTTGGGTAAGGTAGGAACTGGATGAAAAAGAAGAAGGTAAGCACTTGAGGGTGAAATATCACAAAACTGCGCTATATAAGTTCACTGTTATTATTATTAATAAGAACCTAACAAATTATCTCTTTGAAATCCAACAAGTAATAAAATTACCTTTTGGAGTATTTATAATTTTTTTAACCAAATGCATATCAATAAAAATAACATTTTTATTTTCAAACAAACTAGATTTCTCTACCATACATTTTGGCTGATAAACCTCGATGCAAAATTTGTTTTTACTTTAAATGAAACCTTATAGATAATTATAATGATAATATTATTTAATTCTAAGAAGTATACATGGGTAGTGCAATGCAATATTGTTACTTCAAGAATGCAATACATTACATAGTGGCAAATGAAAAACAATTAATTTTTATTCCACGAAGCACCTATATTTATTTATTTTAAAAATTGTTTTGATTTTTTTAATAGTTAATACCGCATCAGAGTACCAACTGCTTCCAACCGTCTAGAACTAGTGAGGCTATGGCATCCCCAATTTTATTGTGGTATGTTGTGAAGCTGAAAGTAGCGAGAAGGGGGAGGAGATGGGGAAATGGAAGGTTGGGAAGTACCTGGCTATTCAGCTTTGGTCATCAAACACGGCTAAAGCCATTTCAAGCAACGTTTCGAACCTGAATGGTGATCTTTCACCAGGGCGATACTTGGAGTATCTACCACTCTGGAACGTGCCGCAAATATACTATATTATTTTATATTAATTAAGTGTGTTATTAGACATATTACGTTAATAAAACTTATTTGCGCACGCCGGGTTAGAACCCGCGACCTCTGGATCCGTAGTCAAACGTCTTATCATTCGATCACCGAGGGCCTCAAAATATTATTGATACCACTACAGATGTGTTAGATCGAAAGTTCAAGAAGTTTATCATTATTGCAATGAACGTTATGCTATAGTTTAAAAAAATACAAATAATTTTCCTGTCACCGGAATCAAACAACAGGTTTACAGGTGAATTATTCAAGTATCCATTTTGGACAAATAAATTGTGTGCCACATTTAATTATTGCCGAAAATAATTAACTACCTTGATGTAATGTTGGTGGCTTTAATACCTAAACCACCTTTGAAAAATGATAATGATAACATTCATGGATTTACATTCCGGCACGATAACTCTGTGGAATTGATAAAAACATTTTCACATAGTTATCAAATCTTCTTGCGTAAAAAAGAAAATGATAAAAACCAGATTTTGGTAAAAAACATCATGTCATGATCTGCAAAATGAAGATAGTATAGCCTTGACGATGGCCAACCTCTGATAGGAGGAACACCAGAAGAAGAAAAAAATATACAACGCCCTCAGAAAAATGCGAGAGATGCGATTGCGTCATTCGAGAGTTGTAACCTTGGATTAACGATATAGAAGGAGGTATAGCTAATATTTTTACCCAACCTATACAAATTTGCGATAAATCACTTTCTCCGGGTTTTTACGTCGTATACCATGAGAGAGAAAGAGACAAGAAAAGTCGTCACATAATATTGCAGCACTTCTAAATATGTAAGGATGTACTCCGTCCGCGCTAACTTCACATCATCGATTCGCATAACTTACGTCAACGGATTTTGAGGTTATTTCCTATATTTGTGATGGTCAAAATTCTTGCAGAGGTTATACAAATAAATCAAACATGATGGTGATATGTGCTATGCGTGAATCTTCAAATACGATCAAACAAAGATTTTAAAACATCACTTTTCAGAGGTATTTCAACAGTTTTAAATATTTTTGACGGAATTTTAGAATTTTCACATTTTTAATGATGTAAAGACATAAAATCAACAAAAACGCTTCCATCATTATTTAGGCAAACCTTCTGTTATTAGTGTCTGTGTGCTATTTTGACTTTATAAATAATTTTAATAGTGTATTGATATTGTTTTGTTTAATGTGTTCAAATATGTTTATTAAAAATGTCCGAATTCCATGCGGGCGGTAAATAATAGGCTATCCAACTTCCTTTAAAATATCTATGTATCTTTCTATCGAGTCAGTATAAAATCAACAATACTGACTACACTGTTTCGCAAAGTTACCTCCCTCTCCATGTATATTCTTACAAAAGGTTGAAACCGATTAATTACGGTATAAGCCGTGTAGACAATAAAATAAATAACATAAAACAACTCAAGGGCAAAACGACCAGCCAACACACACACACACGCGCAAATACACAACATGGTGTTTTATTTATAACAAACTTTACACAAGCGGAAAGTTGCGTGCAACCTCCGAGCAACAATATACAGGAGAGAGCGCTTCTGTACTATCTGTAGTCAGTATTGATGATTTTTGCCTGACTCGGATAGACCTGGGCGTGACTAGGGCTAGGGTATTTATACATCCATTCATAGCACATGTCGACATAATGTTTTTTTTTAAATTTGTATAACCACTTTTTCACAGTATTGTTATAAACAAAAATATAGCATATAACCTAAGAAACCCTTGAGTTATGTCCAGTTTAATCGCATATCAAAACGTGTGGGCGGAGTCCCCGGAGACGCGAAAGACGGAGAATAATAATAATAATATTTGGATGATTTTTATAGCGCCGTTTTTGTGGAAAATCACCTCAAGGGCGCTGTACAAATCTTAATTTCTACTTAATATTAATTCTTAGTTTATATAAATATACCTACAGCAACATACTTACCTGGCAGGACAGAATCACCATATCATAATAAACTAAGAATGTACACCTCTCCAGTGACGGCTCGTGACTTTTTAGTGTGTTTCAGTGCTAAGATTAAAAAAACGTCATGATTGATAATGTTGTGGCCAAAAACGTTTTTTTTTTTTTTTTTTTTCAAAAAGTTTTTTTGGTATAAAGATTTTCAATTTTTTTGTGGGTCATTGACCCAACAAAACTGAAAAATAACACAGATGATAACAATGAAAAATAACAGAAGCCGCTGATTGTGTGCGAGGTAGGGACCAAAATGGTCAGTAGTCAGAGTCAGGAGCCGAGTCCAGCGGTGACCAAAGGTAGCCGACTTTGTCGCCGGTGTCGGAGGGCGGCTTGGTGGTGGGCGGCGTCGGCTTGGGCGGCACGGGCGTCGTCGTAATCGTGGTCGTCGGCGCTGCGGCGCTGGTCGTGGTGGTCCTTCTCTTCTTCTTGCGGAAAAACTTGCGAACATCCTTACAATACATAAAATCGGTGTGATATTTTGCGAAATTTTTGTTGTCTCTTTCTCTCTCGTGGTATACGACGCAAAAACCCGGAGAAAGTGATTTATCCCAAATTTGTATAGGTTTGGTAAAAATAATTAGTTCTCTCTCCATATATTGTTAATCCAAGGTTGCATGCAACACACTACTGACACAGTGAAGGCATTTTGTACGGGTGACGTAAGATTGTATAAATAGTGGCCAAACTCGTGTGTGAACGATGATGGCCGTGTTTAAACTCGCTATTCGGGCACGTTCGACATCTTTGTCGGTTCAACGTTTAAAAAAAAGATTTTTCGGCTTTTTACTGGTAATCCCAGATCAATCGAGAAGAGAGTTACCTTTTACGCCAATGGTCCGAAATGTGAAGTTTCCTCTTTAGATAAGTTGGAATCGAATGCTTACCTGGAACAGAAAAAATAAAAACACCAATTAGAAATCGATAATTACGCTTAAGTAGTTAGATAGCTAAGCTATAAGTAATGAAATAATAACTTTGTACAAGACAACAGATTTTATTTTAATTTTTATCACCGCCCGGTTTCGCTTGGCATCATCAGGGTACAAAATTAAATTAAATAAAAATACATACTGTGTGGTTATATTATATACTCGTACATACAGATGTAGGTGCGAGTATAAATATATAACCACACACTATGTATTTTTGTTTGTTTGTTTAACTTTGTACCCTGATGATGCTTAGGCTAAGCAAAACTGGACGGTCATAAAAAATCTGTGGTCTTGTACGAAAGTTATTATTTCATTTTCAAAAATATGTCAATTCACAAAAATATTGCTTTTTACGAAAATAAAAATGTAAAAAAAAAAAATAAAAGTTAGGCAGAATCATTTAGTTACGCTAGTTTTCAGTTTATGTTTTTTTAAATTTGATTGTGGCTTTAAACGCCGAAATATCTGTCACAGCAGAACAGAAGAATAACAATATTAATAAACTTAAAATACACAACAAAAAAAAAAGATCTACAAACTAAACACAAAAACGATAACTAAGTTATAAGGACTTATCAGAAAGAACGATATTAACTTTGCGTAAGACTTGTATACATTGAAAACGTGGTGATTTTTCACAAAAAAGGTATTATGCAAATGATTATAATTAAAATAAAGCAGATAATTTGTTTATAACCGCTTTTATTATTCAATATTATGTCGACCGGTTTCGGAAGCACCCTTCCATCTTCAGGACAATATTAAAATGTCCTGATTTTGAAATGTTTTTGAATACGAATAATAAAAATAAAAGTGGTTATAAACAAAGTTTATCTTTTTTATTTATAAATACGGCAAACCACAAAGTAAATGCTTTTTATGAATAATTATTATTATTACGGCTAAAGTTAACTAACACTTTTTCTCAGCAGGGAGGGGCAGGCAGAGACGATGGAACGCCGCACAACTCTATCATGGCACTTACCAAATCCTCGCTACAGCCATATACATTCATTACTCTTCTGTTTTCCCCACTTTTCATATCGTCGCTGGAAAGGCAAAAGGGCTTAAGCGACACTTTGGTCAAAAGTAAGATAAATATGCAGTTTTGATCAGTTTTTTTTATCTGCATCGAATGCTCTGACTTTCGTTTGATTCTGAAGACTTTTGTGGCCCTTCAGCCATCTAAAATATATTTACCATTTGGGAGAAGGTTTGACGCAAGCGACACGAGTTTGGGACTTTTTTAGTTTTTTTTCGCTTCCGGTAACTCGGTGAGAGCATTGAGTTACCTGAGTTAACTTTTTTTTAAAAAGCCAACCAGGTACTGAAGACTAGAATTTTATTGTAAAACAAAAACACTTTAAAGTATTATGTTGTAAACTTCGCAAAATGGCGCTTCAGCCCTTTTGCCTTTCCAGCGACGATATGACGCGACTTAAATATTCGATTTACATACTTGATCATGCAATGTCTTGGGACGTCCCCGACTTGTGCGTCATATTATTATATATTCTCCTGATTACCTACCTACCATTTTCTCCATCCATTCGCTGTACATGTAAAAGCCATCTGCACACTACTTTCTTTATCTGGTTCATTACGTTTACAACGAATACACATTCTTATCGGATCTCCTTATTCGTAATTCGGTCATATATGGTTTTACCACGCATACTCCCGTACACCTCAGGGCTATAGGTTAATTACATTATATTGCAGGTAAATGTTAGAACGATTAATTAGGTGCTTTTATTGCAAAGGTCAACACACCCTTTCTGGATGGATGGCCAAATCTAATCATTAGACGGTATCAGATGAACTAAAAGCCCTATGGGCAGGGCCGCAATCATTTTAGAGAGTTATGTCCGGATAATTAGTTAACATAAATAAAGGTTACATCATTATTAATAATAATACAGTTTTTATTCCAGAAGGTATGCAGGAGTAGTGCAATACATTCTATAATTGATAATAATACATAAAATAAAGTTGTAATACATATATACACAATGATAAAGATAAAACATAAATTCATGGGAGAAAAAATAAAAATAATGAATGTAAAAAGTGTTCATGGAGGATATTAGGTCTTATGTCTACAGAAGGCCATCAAGAGGGGAGTCCATCTAGGCAGCATTAAGATTGATGGCTATATATTGGCTACATGCTACTTCTGGAACATCATGTTTATACAAAAGGCCACATAATTAATTCCGGACAGGGAGTCCCAGTCCGGACAAATTGGTCTCAATCCGGACGTACGGAAAGTAATCTAAAAGACGAAGGAAACGATCGGTTAGTTGATCGAGCGGTCAAAGGCGTCGAGTTCCCACCCAGGCGTCGCGGTTTTAATCCTCTGATGGCTTAATAATCATATTTGGATAATTTATGTAGTGCCGTTTTTATGAAAAATGACCTCAAGGGCGCTGTACAATTCCTAGACTCCATCTTAGTACTAAATATATAATATAATCAACGGCGTATTAGTATTTATTTATATTATGTATAGAGAAAATGTTCAGCTCTTCATCATTGCACATACAACATTTTTCGCTTATTACGATAGTGATAGAATTTAAATATTGTCAGGTTATTCGTAACCTAGGAATATCTGTCTTTTAAAAACAAAATTAATAGATTATAAAGTACCCGGAAACAGACAGTGATAGAAATATTGTGGACAAGGGACGAGACGACTAGACGAAGCTTTTGGGAGGTCTTCATCCCCGCAGCGGATAGGCAGTGCCTGCGATGATTTGCAACACTTCACTGTTGTGAAAATCAGCTATTAAGTATTACCAATGATAAGACAATAAGCAAACGGAAAATCAATCAGACCGTGATATCATAAAAATATTGAGGAATAAATAATAATTACTTAAGAGTAGAACCTGCGGTATCCAAACCAATTTAATAAAGTGAACGGTGGTTGTTCAATTTTTGGTTGATTGCACAATAAAGAATATGTATTTCATTTTATCTCGCACCGCGAATTTAACAATAATAAAGGAACATAATGATATCAAAGCCGCATACAAATGTCGATAAGAAACCGAGGCCGAGTAACAGGGTTTCCATAAGTGCAAACACGAATACGGGAAAGTTTTGAATATCAATCAGGAGATTCCAGGGAAAAAAATACAACAGTCTTTAACAATAACAATACTTTCCAAAAAGCATATAGAATTATTAAATAACCAAATGTTAGAATTCTGACCTCAACAGAACCCACGCCACTAGCCACGACAGTTAGAGTGACATCATGTGATGCTACGCACGGACGGTGCTCTGAAACGTGTTTTTGTTGTTTTTACCAAATTAAATTAATCAATTAATAAGATTCGGATGTGGATTAACCAATTAATAAGTAAAAATTGGAGATACGATTTTTTTAAATCGTGCAAAAAATTCTCCAAATGCCTGATTTCTGGAAATGCGGTGACGGTTCCGTAAATACGGGACCTGTGACAACGCTACCGATTAAAAGGATTGCCAGATTATCGCAACTAACAAAGGTGGTAATCTATTCACATACCAATAGCAATTTTATGAAATAACTTTTATCGTGCAAGAAAACAAACCATAGCATAAAATTATGAGAGGCCCATTGTGTTTAGAAAAACAATTGATATTGGCGCAAGTTTTAAAAAAGACTTCCATTGTTCATGAAGCTACGAAGAACTTGTGGATTATATTTTCTTATTTGAGGAATGAATCAAATCACCAGATTGTGTGGTAGACTGGTCGGTGAAGTAGTGCACAGCAAACATGAGAACTTGAAAGTGGATTGGATGAGGAAAGTAGGACATTTTTCAGTTGGATGTTTGGCAAAAAATTGCTACTCATTATATTAGTGCTGAACTACGGCTTAAGAAGGATATTAGATATTTTAGAGAGGGGCAGTTCGAAGATAAGTCTCAAAAGGAGACATAAACCCAAGAAAATACATCTGGCGGATAAAGTAAAACAAAGAGTTACATCATTTGTTTGATGATTTAACTAAATTTGTATAATTGGAACGGCTCCGCTGAGGAAGGACATGTAGCAAGGACGGACAATAACTGACCACCAGCTGATGAATCTCTACAGTAAGCCTGCAGGACAAAGGAGTGCAAGGAGGCCTACTACAGGAGGACGGTGGCGAACACCACAACCTTGAGCATGAGGAATTGGTGGTATACATAGAAGCAGAAGACCGGAGCGGTGGTGCTTCCTGAAGGCTGCAAGGACTTTCACAATGGAAACTATATCGCCGCCGCAAAGGCAAAAGGGCTCTAGGTGGGGCAGACACGAGATGGGCATTTCTTACCTCAGCTACTTGCTACTCAAATTTACACTTTTCTTCTGGTTGTTTTCTAGGGATTTCAATTAAGGGTAGAACATTTCATAAAAAATGTATTTTAACTCTCTCTTAATATTTTTATAAATGGACTATGAAAGTTTTCATAATATGCCAACCTACACCAACCAACATGATATCGTCGCCGGAAAGGCAAAAGGGCTGAAGCGCCATTTTGGGAAGTGCACACCAGAGCACCTTACAGTTTTTTTCGTTTTGCAGTAAAATTCATAAGTTTTCAGTACCTGGTTAGAATTTGGAAAAAAATAGTTAATTCAGTTGCTCTCACTGAGTTACCTGAAGCGACAAAAAAGTCCCAAACTTGTGTCGTTTGAGTCAAGCCTTCTCCCAAATGGAAAAACTATTTTAGATGGCTGAAGGGCCACAAAAGTATTCAGAATCGAACGAGAGTCAGAGCATTCGATGCAGATAACAAAATAAAAACTGTATGTTCAACTCATTTTTGACCAAAGTGTCGCTTAAGGCCTTTTGCCTTTCCAGCGACGATATGGTAACCCTACTAGGGACTTGAAAGTCAGATGTTCACCAAAGTTTGCACATTATTTACATGGCCCAAATCAAAGCAATTCAATTCATAATAAATAGATAAGTCGAAGGGCGACTATATTGACGTAAATATTTAACTACTCGAAATTACATCGAGTGTGTTAGGTCAAAGGCGTTATTCCACATATTTTGCGAGAAACTTAGGCCAAGTGGTTTGAACCACTGTCACTTTTTACACTTTCGCGAATCGATGATTAACGATATTATGATTTTTTACCGTTAAAACTTTAAATAATCGCCCCACTAACGATTCTCGACCCGTTTCAGCATTTTATCAAATTGTGATCAGGTGTCAAGCGCAACAGCATGACCGTTATGTTATCACCTCACAACAATAATATACCAGGAGGGATAGCTTTGCAGTGTAGTCAGGATTGTTGATTTTTTTCATGACTCGGGTGTGACTAGGGTTTTCATGGACACACCTTTTTACATCCATCCATAGCGCATGTCGACATAATGTTTTGTTTATTTGTAGAAATACTTTTTCACAGTATTGTTATCAACAAAAATATAGGATATAACCTCAAAAACCGTTGAGTTATGTCGCATAACAAAACGTAGTGGGCGGAGTCGCCGGAGACGCGGGAGACGGAAAGCATGTTTACATACCTAAAAGTGCTGCGATATTATGTGTACTACTTGGCTTGTCTCTTTCTCTCTCACGGTTTACGACGTAAAAACCCGAAGAAAGTGATTTATCGTATATCTGTATAGGTTGGGTAAAAATATTTAGCTCTCTCTCCATATATATCAAAGGTTATTAAGTTTTAAATTTTCTTGCAAAAAAATGTGCGCATTCGACCTAAACGCAGTCAAAATACATAGTATACTTTCCTTTGAAAATGAGAGTGAATTTTAAAAGGATTTCGGTGTGTAACTGCTAATTCCAAAACAACATTGTTCGTGTTGCTACATGACAAGTAAAGGGTCCGCCAAATAACTTTTTTTTTTGAAAATGCTATAAAAAAAAAACTACTGAATATTTTCTCAAATTTCTTTTTTTATTTATAAGTACAATCCTTCCGGTTAATAATGGAAAATAATTTCATTCAAATGGCTGCCTCGGCTGGCCATGCAGTAGCCTACACGATCGGTCCAATTTTTAAGCACATTATCGATTGTGTGCAGCTGTATTTCACCAATGGCTTCACGAATATTGTCCTTTAAAGCGTCAATTGTCTCTGGCTTGTCGGCGTAACATTTATCTTTGAGGGCACCCCACAAATAATAGTCCAACGGTGTCAAATCGCAGCTCCGAGGTGGCCAAACGACATCAGCTCTGCGGCTGATAATGCGATCTTCAAAAACAGGGCGCAAAACATCGAGTGTAGCTTCGGCTGTGTGGCACGTAGCGCCGTCCTGTTGAAACCAAATGTTGCCAATATCCTCCTCTTCAATTTTTGTGAACAAAATTCGTTCAACATGGCCCGATAACGATCGCCATTGACTGTAACGGCCACTCCTTGCTCATTTTCAAAGAAAATGGCCCAATTATGCCTCTGGACCAAAATCCGCACCAAACAGTGACTCGTTTTGGGTGTACCGGCTTTTCAATGTATGCGTGCGGGTTTTCTGTGCCCCAAATACGACAATTTTGCTTGTTTACATACCCGCCAAGATCAAAATGAGCTTCATCCGAAAAGATGATTTTTTGGCAAAATCGGCATCTTCTGTAAGTCGATCGCAGGCCCACTCAGCGAAGCGAAAACGCATTGGATGGTCAGTTGGCTTCAACTCCTGAACCAATTGGACTTTGTATGGCGTCATACCAAGGTCTTTATGCAAAATTCGTCTCAATGATGTCTCCGAAATGTTCAATTGTTGAGAACGACGGTGAATTGATGTTGATGGCGCTTCACGCACACTTTCTGCCACAGCATCGATATTCTCGGGTGTACGCACTGTTTTTGGCTTTTCACGCTTTGGTTTATCGATGAGGATGCCAGTTTCTTTCACTTTTTTCACAAGATAACGAACATACGGAGCTGACGGTGCTTCTCTTCTTCCAAAAACCGTACGCAATTTTCGCACACATTCTGCAACATTACCATGATTTTCAAAGTAATGTCGCAATATTTCCCAGCGTTGTTCAAGCGTATACACAACCATATTCGCTCAGCGGAAGGATAAAACTAATTATCTGTCAAATCAGACATGAGCTAAGTGTTACCATTCACGAAATAAGCACTAGTTGAAAAAAAAAAAGTTATTTGGCGGACCCTATAGCTATATAAGTGAATTCAAGCAGACCAAATGTTGATTGCTCTGCTTGGAAATCGAAATACCTGCTCGATTGAAACTATTCGAAATCCATTGTTTCAACTTAAAGCATGTATGCCAATATCTTGATTTTATACTTGCTGCCTGCATGAATATATTCAACCAGTGTCCAACTGTTGTGACAGATTGAAATCGTGTTGTAGAACTGAACATTCATAACAATCTCTACACATATATTTAAAAATAGCTGTTTCGTTCAACTTGTGGTACCAGCTGGCATGATATTATGATCTGCCGTTCTCTATCCATTGATGCACATTTTAACACGAATGACCCTTGCACACCCTAAAAGGCGAGTTTTCGAAATGTTTTTAATTTGCTTCAGCTACTTTATACGTCTGATAAAAAAAAACATTTTGATGGGTTGAAATTTTAAATTACGAACAACAATTGAAAGTTTTACATTTTTATTCCTTTGTTTTATTTTAAATTTCATCATATTATTTCTAAAGCTGCTAGAGCAATTTTTTTTTTAAATATTATAATTACCAATTGGTCACAAATAATCACGAAAAATCGAATTTGGAATTTTATAATTTTTAACGAAAATAAATAAAGTAACTTTTTGAATAACAAAAGGTCATTCTGTGTGGTTGGGTATGTCAACCTTTAATACAAAACAATTAAGATGAAACAGGCCCCGAGTGCGTTCCCCATAAGAGTCAGCACCCAGAAATACTTTTTTGGCTTTTGATACAAGCAATACTATAAATGATTTATTATTAATTTAATATGGGTAGTTAGAAAAGTGTCTAAGGTTTCTAGTGAATACAATTCTTAAGGAGTAATCTTTTAAATTATTTACGAAATGTTTACTGGAAGTTTAAGTAAAACATTCGAAAATGCCTTCGTTGGTATTCAAATTACACCTATTACAGACATTTTGGAATTTTTTTATAAGATTTAAAAAAATTATAGTTTTTTTTAATTCATTGGAAACATTAGACATTTTCCTAAATATCTTTAAAACAATTTACAGATATGTTATTTGTAGTATTGCTTGTATTAGAATGATAGGGACGTTTAGTGCCTTTTTTGGGTCCTGAGGCTTAAGGTCTTTGCGAAAAACGTATTTAGATTTCGTTCTTAGAATTTCATGAAAAATCAGTCTGAATTTTCGCGGTATGGCGTGAAATACGCTATATAATATATTATGTATATAACGATGATAAAGGCCATGTCAAAACAAACATTTTGCTTTGAGACCATTCTTACATCAGACACATTGCAAAAAGAATTAGCAGAACAGAAATAGGAATGGGCAGGGCACGCTGGAAGGACAAAGATTGTTGGTCTATAACCTGCTAAACTGGAGACCAGAAGGAAAGGATTACCAGGAAGACGACAGCAGAGATGGAGCGACGATTTAAAAAGACAGGCCCAGCAATGAATAGAACAAGGCTTACAAGAAAGAATATGTATTTTTATAAATTTTATTTAATGGTCTGGAATTTTTTTGTATTTACAGTTAGTAATTCCCATCTTAGTTTTTAGGTTCATTTTGGCAGCTTAATTTTATGCAAAATAAACTGATACATGGTAATTTACATTCGGATATTAAAATGATTAAGTGTCGATAAACAACATTAGATACAAGTTATTCATAGTCGTCTTTCTAATCACGATGTCAGATTCAAAATTATGCAATTTGTTTTCATAATCAGTGCAGGTATTAAGTATGAAAAGGCGCGGACGAATATCAAACTTGTTTCGACGCTGAATTAAAATTTAATTTTGATTGACACGTCCTTAAGGATGCTGTCATGTCGAGAAATCATTAACGCCTTTTAGCACTGACATAACATATAATTAAAAATAAAATAAAAACCTTTTAGTGAAAAAACATTGGACAGTCATACGTTTAATATTTGCATTTACGGTGAATTGACATACTTAATATTCATATAATCGTGTCAACTGTAAACTTTACAGGTTTCCAGAAAGCAAAAAAAATGTTTTCAATACGATTTCGCTTTCGAAACAAATGAAGTTAGACAGTAATGGTTTTCTATTAGTGATGGGTATACTCAATATGTTAAAATAATCGAAACATTTGAAATGTTGAATGGTTTTTTTTATGAAGTCAAGAGTTTTATTTTCACCAGAGAGGTATTTATATTCGAAGAAACTTTTTTGTTTTGCTAGGATTGAACTCTTAGAAGAGTTCTTAATAGGGCGATATTATTTCAAACTCATTGCTCTGGCAACACTTCGACTACGACTAGTCGGAACTTCACCGGTTAATGTGAAATGGCCGCAATTAAAAGACAAATTTAACTTTGTATTACCAATTTAAATTTACAAAACGTTTTTTAAGTTCTGCTATATTCTTAAAAAAAAAATATGAACTTAAATAATAGATACTAAATATCAGAAAAATAATACAAAATTACATTTTAAATATGTTAATACCTAATAAGGTGTTGTATATATTTTAATGTAAATACAAATTGAATGGTTAGAGTGATTGTAACAACGAATACTAGATTAATGAAATAAAATTAAAATATAAACTAAATAAATTGATATAAATTAATCATATATCGATTAAGTACATATCGTCGTCAACGGGAAAATACCTCTCATGTGGTCAACATTACAAAAATGAGTTAAATATGACATTGCGTAGAGTTTCAAAATGTACTTCAAGTTTCAATGTTTTTATTAGTGAAAATACATTATTGCGTCTTAAACTACAAAGCGTATTTTTGATGTCTCAAAAAACTATCTGTTACTCTCAAAAGTCAGCTTTTAATTTCCTCCGGAACGATTACATTTTTAACACATGGGAGATATTTTCGCGTTGACGACGATATACAAGTCATGGCTAGTGAAAAGGTCTGAAACAAATTCGAATATTTTTTACACGCTAAATGTTTCAATTTTAAAAAACGATTTATCATTTCGAAATAAATATTTTAGTGGTAGTGCACATCACTAGCAATAGGTAATATGGGATATGTATCTTCTAAGTGCTCTTCTCCTTCTACGGATAACGAATTAATTCGGGGGCGATAGAAAGTACCCGACATGACCTTATAAGTGCACAGAATAAAAATAATAAGAAAGTTAAGAATGTTCGCGAGAGATTAATAACTGTTTCCACCCATCTTGGTTCAAATGAATTCTGCACTCACCCGACATCGCTACCTTATATAGAATGATGGCTGATCAAATCAGTATTTTATAGAAGATCAATAAAGTATTTTTTACAGCCGGATAATAATTCTTCCATATCAAGAAAAGACAATTTAATCTGTGCTGATATTTATCGGTTACATTGTTTGTTACGAGAAAAAATACTGGCTGAGATTGAGAAGAATTGGCAAATTATGTTGTAAGGATGTTATAGGCAGGAATAGGCTTTTAAATGTATCCGTCTCAGAGCAAAAATATATTTATTTATAAACTAACGGACAAGTTCAATTACAAAAAAAAATACAAAACATGAAATGGAAAAAAAGAGCAACAGAGAAAGAAGTGCAAAAATAAGCGCGCGCCTAACATTTGTACACGGTTGACATTCAATACATGAGAACGGGTCGCTTTTACGACTCGTTCTTATGTTCAACAGCTCGACTATGGAACGATTTACCGGCCTCTGTGTTTCCTCCCTCCTTCAATATGGGCCTCTTCAAGAATCAAGTTCATGTCTAATTTTCCTCAAAAAGACCCACCACACAGCATCCTCAAAGATGACATGGGCCCTGAGGAAAATTATTTCCCTCAAGGCCTCCTGTGTAAAGTTATTGTAAAAAAAATAAAAAAAAACATAATATTAACTAAAGCAATGACAAAAATAGGACAAAATATACATACGAAAGAACATTCAAACCAAAGCCAAGGTCAAGTCAAAGTTTTGGTAGAGTCGTAAAGAATGACAAAAATCATTTAGACTGCTACCAAAAATTTTAAGACCATGATAATATGGAGAGAGAGCTAAATATTTTTACCCGACCTTTACAAATTTACGATAAATCACTTTCTCCGGGTTTTTACGTCGTAAACCGTGTGAGAGAAAGAGATAAGACAAGTCGTCACACAGTATTGCACCACTTTTAGGTATGTAAGTATGTTTTCCGTCTCCGGCGACTCCGCCCACTACGGTTTGTTATGCGACATAACTCAACGGTTTTTCAGAATACCCAGTATATTTTTGTTGCAATGTGAAAAAGTGGTTATGAAAATAGACAAAACATTATTTATTTGTTTATAAATTAACGGACTAAAGTCCAATTACAAAAAATACATATAAAACACGAAATGGAAAAAAGAGCAACAGAGAAGGAATAGCATATACATAATAATAAATGTAGCGATGACAAAACTAAGGCAAAATAAACATAAGAGAGAACATTCAAGCCATGGTCTAGTCAAAGATTTGGTAGAGTCGTAAAGAATGACGAAAATCATTTAGACTGCTACCAAAAATTTCAAGACCATGGCGTTAGTTAACAAGTCTTGACATTCTGGACATTGGAGAATTATACCTATAATTAGTATTTTGATGATTAAGGAACAGCAATTCATTGTTTCTGAGTCCACGGCAAGGAATGTTGAACTGGATAAGTTGCAACAGAGAAGGTGAGTCAATAAAACAATTAATAATTTTGTAAATGAAAATTAAATCAAAGTCTTTCCTGCGCTTTTCTAATAAAGACATTTTCAATAATTGTTTAATTTCATCATATGAATAATGGCCTCTTTCTCGCCCTAATCTCCATGCAATACCGCGTAAGAAGCGATGTTGTACGGATTCAATCTGATGAATATGAACGGTATAGAAAGGGGACCAAATTACACTAGCATATTCTAGATGAGGGCGAACTAATGAACAGTAAAGGGTTTTTAGGATCTTTATATTCTTAAAGTCACATGCAATTCTATTGATGAAGCCAAGAAGTTTTAGTGATTTATTAGCTACATTATTAATGTTATCACGAAAAGAAAGATTATAGTCTAGAGTGACACCGAGATCTTTTATAGATCTGACGGTAGATAGTATTATGTCGACATGGGCTATGAATGGATGTATAAATACAACAATCCTCACCACACTGTTTCGCAAAGCTATCCCTCATGGTATGTTATCGGTCGGAGGTATCAGCAAACAGAAAAGTGATAATATATTTTCTAAGAATACAGAGGTAGATAATGTTATCGCGTTCTGTTTCTATTTCCATCGATAAGCTTTGTTTTATAATCTTAGATATACTTTACGTAGAAGCGGTTGCTAATACTGACTGAATTAAGATTGCATAGGTAAAAAAAAAACTTGATCTAAACAAGAAATATATAATATCAGCCATTTTGAATTAGTGGTTTGTTTTTGACACAGTCAATAAGATACAATCTTACCGAAATAACAAAAGAAACAATATATTTTTATCTTTTTTAAAGTGAATACCGCACAAAAGTCCCAACTGCTCCCAACCGTCTAGAGCCAGTGAGCCTATGGAATCACCGATTGGAGTATGTTGTGAGGCTGAAGGTAGTGAGAAGGAGAAGGAGATGGGGAAGAGGAGGGTTGGAAAGTACCTAGCCATTCAGATCTGGTCACCAAACACGGATGAAGCCATTTTAAGCAAAGTTTCGATTCTGAATGCTGGTCTTTCACCAGGGCAATACTTAAAGTATCTGTCAATAAAATAAAAATAAACCCAATAAAAAAATATAGTCCAAAAAATATGCTTCAAAACACGTGTAGCCAGCAGGATATAACTGACACAAACACCAACTCGCTGTTTTTGTACTACCATTTACCGCAAATAATGTATTAATAGAGCGTAACCGGTGAAACCGCAGCAATTTCCAGCCTCCGAAGTACCAAAACACGGATATGATTCATACCACCAAACAAACCATCAAACCGTCCAACCACTGGCGGAGACGTGGCGGATATACTTTCCATAAAAGTTGCAGTGGTTTCAAAGACAACAGGCTCTTGGATCAAGTTTAGCAAAGCTTTCAGACAGGCCGCAACATCGCCAAGCACCATGAAAAACAATGAATTGCTGTTCCTCAATCATCACTCTACTAATTATGGGTATCATTATGCACTGTCCAGAATGTCGAGACTCGTCAACTCAAGCCATGGTCTTGAAAATTTTGGTACCAGTCTAAATAATTTTTTTTATTCTTTACGACTCTACCAAAACTTTGACTTGACCTTGGCTTTGATTTGAATGTTCTCTATTATGTATTTTTTGTCCTATTTTTGTCATTGCTTCATTGAAATATTATGTATGTGCTGTTATTTGTCTGTTGCTCTTTTTTCCCATTTTTTATGTATTTTTTTGTAATTGGACAATAGTCCGTTAGTTTATAAATAAATAAATCAGAAAAATTCTGAGAAAAATGTAAAAACTCCAACCATAGGCAAAAACACGAGACGAGGAATAGGGTTAAAAAAACACTACATTTTAGAAATAGTTACGTCAAAAGCCATTGATGTATTTGATGAATTGACCGGTTAGTAGGTAGCTGAGTGGACAAAAGCGTCGGATTCCCACCCGGGCGTCGTGTGTTGAATTCCTCTGCTAGCTAAGTCTTCCATCACAAGCAACATTCTCCGTTTATTATGATGGTAGTAGGAGATATTCTTTTAAAGAAGAAAAAAATACCAAAAGAGGTTATATTAGAAGAATCGACCGTGTTTAGATGAAAGGCGTTATTCCACTTTTTCTGCAAGCAAACTTAGGCCTAGTGGTTTGAAACACTGGCACATTTTACACTGTTGCAAATTGATGATTAGGGCCATTATCACTTCAAATAATCGCCCCCGTTGACCACCGATTCTTAGCCCGCTTCAGCATTTGATTAAATTATGATCAGGTGTCAAGCATAACAGCATGACCGTTATGCTATCACTAAGGCCTACATTTTCTTGCAAAAAAGTGGAATAATGCCTTTCACCAAAACACATCGATGTATATATATATTTGAATTAAGTTCAGAAAATATGTTATTAATTCATGCTAAAGAATATTAATGTAAGGGTTGTATTATACGTATTATTATTTTTGAATGTAGGTACTACCTATATAAAAATAAATAAAATATAAACCCCACGCTAAGCCAACAATTTGGTCTTCTCAAATTATTTAGGCATGGGTTTCTCGACTGTCGTGTTTTTCTCCACAGTGTTTCCACTGCCTACTCAAAACGAATTAACTTAATTGTTATAGGTACATTGTTTTATTACTAGTTTTTACCCGTGAAAAAAACACGGGACGCAACTTGAATTGCCATGAAATCTGACACAGCGATCAAAAACTAAACGTCTGACAGTTGCAGGTCACTCAATTACTAAAGATCTAATAGTTAAATGTCACTCATCTACTAATCGCTTGATTTGTTTTTTTTTTTTTTTATGGTAATTTTCGTCCACATTTCCAATTTCGAAAAGTTCACACTCGTACGTAAGTACTCACAAGGAAATTACACTGTATAACTAGTAGTTAGTTAGTTACCTGTGAAAAATCATGGGGTGTAACTTGACTTGCCAAGAACAAATAACTTTGTATAAGAGCACGAATATTAGTTTAATTTTTATGACCGATTTTTTTATGACATTCAATTTCTTAAAAACAAAAAATATTTTGTGGTTTGGCAATATTTATTGAAATGAAAAAATAACTTTGTATAAGACCACAGATTTTATAATTTTTATGACTGAATGGTTGCGCTTAGCCTAAGGATCATCAGGGTACAAAATTAAACCAAACAAAAAATACATAGTGTGTGGTAATATATACGCATACATACAAGGAGAACACAATATAAAATAAAATAAGAGAGGAGTAAGAAAACGAAAGAATAACATTTAAATTATAATAAAGGAACAGAGAGAAAGAGACAGATCATATGAAATGAAAGAGACAAAACGTCAACTGAGAACGTGATAAAAGAATAATGAGAAATTTTATGAGTTTACGGGAAATATACCTAATATTGGATTACTAGACAAATTTAACTGACTATTGAGAATATGACTATTAATTTTAATGGCTAGTGCTTCTATATTATGTAATCTATTGCCATTATCATTCTTATGGAGAATAGCACCGGTTGTTTTAGATATTTATGAATTTACAGCGTTTATGAATGGATGTTTAAGGAAGATGAGAATCTGGTGATGCTTGACAGAAAGGTTTCTAGCATATGAGAATAAAACACCAAATGAAAATTGGAAGCCGCAGACTGAAAACAGTTTTTTTTTAATATTCCGAGTTTGTTAATTTATTAATTTTACAAATTATCCTCTCAATTTGGCCGCTAACCACTACTGCATCGACAACAATATTACTTGTTCCCAATTGAAATTCTCCCATATGTCCAGTTAGCAATAAACGATTACGACATGTAGCAAGAAAGGGGTGAATTTAGGTTGCAGGTGTTACGATGGAAAATGTAAGTGACACAATCATTCAAAGTATCACCTGCACCTGGGAGAGGGTGCATAACTTGACTAATTAGCTAGTTCTTTGGTTGGAAGGGGGGCCTTCGACACACCAACATAAGACGATAACAAAATATTACACCTGAATGTTATTTTTTTTTATAGTTAATACCGCACAAGAGTCCCAACCGTCTAGAGTCAGTGAGACTATGGCACACCCAATTGGGGTATGTTGTGAGGCTGAAGGTAGCGGGGAGCGGAAGGAGATGGGGAAGAGGAAAGTTGGGAAGTACCTAGCAATTCAGATCTGGTCACCAAACACGGCTAAAAGCTATTTCAAGCAACGTTTCGATTCAGAATGATGGTCTTTCACCAGGACGATATTTTGAGTGTCTAGCACTCTGGAACGTGCCGCAAATGTATTTTTTATTATTTCATATGAATTAAATGTGTTATACACACATATTTATAAAATAAAAGTTATTGGCGCACGCCGGGTATGAAACCGCGACTTTTGGATTCGTAGTCGAGCGTCTTACTACTCGACTATGGAGGCCGTCTCTTTACCTACAAAAGCACTAAATAAAATACGTTGAATGGGGCTAGCGAAGAGGTAAAAATTGTCTAATAACTGGAAGCAGATACAAAAATACCGAAGAAGAAGCAAACTGCTCATAAAAAAACGAAAATAAGCAATTTTGGTTGTGAAACGTGGTGCCTAATCTAGAATAAAATAGCTAAATGATCGGTCAATGTGGATCCATGGTAGAACTAACATAACGTTGAACTTACATAAAGAAAATGAGCTCGAGAAACTAATCAAGCATGAAACCATCGTAAGATTCTGTAAGTGCCCAAGACGTCGATGGGCAGTCCACGTAGACAGAATTCCAGACGACGGGATATTGAAAATCGTGACCAAACGGATGCCCCAGTAGAATCGACCCAGTGGCTGAGCGAAGGAGAGTGGGACTGACTGCGAGAAGAAGAGGTGGACAAATCCTAGACTGGGATGTCCCTCTGTACGAGTGTGAGAACTGGTTATCAAATTTAAAAAAAATATCTTTTCAAATCCCGTCCTACCTAATAAAGTACCAATCTATAATGTATCTAGCAGACATTATTCTCTATTTTAAATGGATTTTTTTTTTTTGGCAAGGCAAGTTACATCTTGTGATTTTTCACGGGTAACAACTAGTTATTGCTAATGATCAGAGACGTGCACTCCATATAGGCACATAAGCACTGCCTACCCTGCCGTACTTGCAGATATATATGAATTATATTGAATTAAATAGTATAAAATTATTGCAAAACATAAATCTACACTTTCAGAAATACGCGCAAAGTAAAATTCATTGCACTGCCGCAAGCGCCCCACCGACCGTCTTAATATAACGTATCAAAAACTACAACTACATATGCCCAAACGCCGCCAACGTCAGAGTAGATTATTCTATATTCACTAGACTACACAAAATGCTGTGAGCTGTATGCGCGTTCAAGTGGCTTGTTTGTGTTAGTATCTTTGTTAGTGTTTAGGCAGTGCTTTTACAGAACAAATGCAATATCAATCAGTGACATATGTTGGTACCTATCTCTATTATCAATTAATTCGTTGATCTACTCACTGCCTTCCCTGATCAAAAACTCTGCACGCTACTGCTAGTGATAATGTATCTCCATATCCTTTACACGATATTCAGATTCGATTTGGTTTATCTTCAACGTTCTTCCGAGAAAATTGTGATTTTTTCCTTAAATAAACTTACTTAAAATAGACACAAGAACTTTTTCTCAAGTTGGAGATAAGAATAGAGATGATCATAAAATGTAGACATTGAGGGAGAAGTGTTGCGTCGGTACAGATATTATCCACGTGATAATACTGCCAATGTGAGATTTGACAGGGATATAATTGGAATGTTTTGGACAACTCGTGCATAAAGATAGTCGACAATATACCGCCTATTTACCAAACACTCACAAAAGCCTCTACCAACATAATAAACACCGAATTTCCAAGAAATTGGCACTGCTATTCGAATACAAAAAAAAACAGTTAAAAACATACAAAATAAATTAAAAAATTATAAAGACGATTAGGTGCGAACTGATAACGTACGATTTTTTTTTCAACATGATAAAATAAACACCTTAAGTAAGCTGACGCCATCGTGTGTTATCTAAATCTTATCTTCGTTGCTAGCTAAATCAATTAAAAAAAAAACTTATAAGCGTTTATATTATTTAATTTGCAAATAACTTTAGCCAGGATGCGCCTCTTGATTAGGTTTATGCTTAGAGCAATAATATACAAGAGGTATAGCTGTAGATCGATCTGTAGTCAGTTTTTACTAGCTTTTACCTTGAAGTAACTGACTCGGTTGGAAAAGGGCGTGGCTAAGACTGGGGCTACGGTATTTGTATATCCATTCACAGCACATGTCGACATAATGTTTTTGTTTATTCGTATAGCCACTTTTTCACAGTATTTTTATCAATAAAAATATAGCATATAAGCAAATAAACCGTTTAGTTGTGTCAAGTTTAGTGCCATAATAAAAAATGTGGGCGGAGTCCCGCGGTGGCCCAGTAGCTTAAGATCATTGCGTCACTACGTAAAAGCGGGGAATTAAATTTGTTGTCTCTTTCTCTCTTATGGTGTACGATGTAAAAACCCGGAGAAAGTGTTTTTTCGCAAGTTTGTGTAGGTTGGGTAAAAATAATTAGCTATCCCTCCATATATTGTTACTTCAAGGGTTTATGTAACATTTGAGGTGGTCGATAGCTCGGTGGGCAAGACGCTTGGCTAGCAGTAGGACGGATCGAGTTCGACGCTCACAGTGGATAATCGACTATTTTTCAACACAAGTTATGCTAAGTGAAAAAACCTTAGTATAATTCGACGATATTAACATAGTCGATCGAGAGAACACCGCTCCGAAACCCGACATGCGCAAAAAAAAAATTATTTATTATATCATAAAAAAAATAAATTCTAAATGGTATATTTACCGCACGCTCCGGATACTTTCAGTATCGCCCTAATAAAGGCCACCATTCGAAATCAAAACATGGCTCGAAATAGCTTTAGCCGTGTTTAGTGACCAAATGAATGAATAGCCGGCCGAATTGACGGCCTCCGTGGTCGAGTGGTAAGACGCTCGACTATGAATCCGGAGGTCACGGGTCCAAACCCTGCGTGATAAAATATAGTTTATTTGCGGCACGTTCCAGAGTGGTAGATACTATCGCTGCAGATAGTATCGCCCTGAAGAAAGACCACCATTCAGAATCGAAACGTTGTTTGAAATGGCTTTAGGCGTGTTTGGTGACCAGATCTGAATAGCCAAGTACTTCTCAACTTTCCTTCTACTTATCACCTTCACCTCCCCACTACCTCCAGCCTCACAACATACTTCAATTAGGGATGCCACAGTTTTCAGACTCTTGTGCGGTATTAACTATAATTTTTTTTAAAAGCCGGAAAAATTCCAATCTTCCTCTTCCTCTTCTAATTTTCTTCAGCATCACAAAATCAGCCCCAAGCTAGGGATGCCATAATCCAACTGGCTCTGGACAGCAAAGTTTCAATTCTTGTACAGTACCTACTCACGTAAAAAAACTCAGTTTTGATTGTGGTTGTGAATGCGTAAATACACAAGAAAGAAAAATTCAAACGGTTGTGATATATCCGATAAAAAAACTCTAAAGAATTCGATAGAAGGTACCTACGCTTTATTTTCATTGATCAATTACATTTGAATGAATGAATGGACTGCCATCTTCACATATTAATTACAATCGGCATCGATGTCACATTGATGGGGTTAGGTTAGGTCAGAAGTCAAACTGACTTGATTCAATTTGAATAATTGCCATCATTGTTTCCACATAATATATTATTGCTCGATGTTCCTTATCATATGTTGCGAAACGTGGTCTGTTTTTATCCATAGGTTTCGAAAGTCAGTTTAAATAAACAAGTAAATGTGTAGATATTTTTTATGCCATCTCCACACAGAAAGCATCTCCATCATATCAGCTTTGAGAATGCTGTGTGAAGGGTATATTTAAGAAGTAGAAGAAATATACCAGGTTTTAGGTTAGAGCACGAGTCCGAGCCTGGGGGTAAAAAAGCTATTTAGCAGGGGAATTAATTGTGGTAATCTTTGGTATGTAGATAATAGAATTACAGACATATTAAGACCATTTTCTATCGATGGTGATATTTTTGAAGACGAATATGTGTCAGCCAAAGTAGAATGTGTCGGACTACGCGAGGATAGAACTTTTAATGTGGAATTTAAAAATTTAGTATTTTTTGGCGAAAAGTAGGTGCTGAATATCCTATTATAGCTAACATAGCTCTAAGAATGATAAAACCTTTTGCTCCCACTTATAGATGTGAGAGTGGTTTCTCAACTTTAGTAACAGTCAAAACAAAGGCCAGAAACCGACTCAATGTGGAACATGCATAGATTATCAACACAAATAATGCATATAACCTAAAAAACCGTTTAGTTAAGTCAAGTTTAGTGGCATAATAAAAAATGTGGGTGGAGTCCCGCCGTGAACCAGGACCTTAAGATCATCCTTACAGTATATAGAAGCGGTCTATGAAATTTGCTGTCTCTTTCTCTCTCATGATGTATTACGTAAAAACCCGGAGAAAGTGATTTATCGCAAGTTTGTGTAGGTTGGGTAAAAATAATAAGCTCTCCTTCCATATATTGTTACTTCAAGGGAACATGACTAGAGATGCGCGTTAAGTGAAACTAAACCTAACATTAAAAAAACTTGCGAATGCAAAACAATTCCAACCTTCACATTAACTGTGGTCAATTTATTAAGGAAGTACATTGAAATTGTAATTACGTATATTTTTGTGCAATTTTATGATTGATTAACTATTTGTATGCAAGTATTGTTTTCTTCGTTAACATTTTAAAAGGGGGTAACATCAGTTTCTCTGATAGGTGGTCATAGGGGTAACAATACTAAAAAGGTTAGAACTAATGGGTTAGTGGAAACACAAAGTTGTTCCACAGCCAAGCTGTTGAACACTAGAACGAATAAAAAGTCGAATCCTTGGAACGGTAAATTTCAACGAGGAATACAAAAAATTAGCTAGGTTTTTTGGAATGCTTAAAATCAGTTGAGATTTGTTTATTTGGTCCAAAACAGTGACAGCGAATGAACGCAATACGAAGCACAACAACAGTGCCATGTGTCACGAACAACGAGGTCTTAATTATTCAAGACAATGTGCAGGAATAATGGTGTCACAAGTTGACAAAAGTCACCGCGGTGACCTATCGCGCACGTTCAGGAATGCCCACATCAGGAGACGTACGCAGGATCTAAACAACAGAATAAACCTTGGGCAATGTAACAGAGAACACTGGATTAAATTTCACCCTACGGTTTCCCAGGAGATTGATAAAAGAGGACAGAACGCCATGTCCTCTCACACAACATTCCCTTTATTCCCATTCATTGATTTCCTAAAGAAAATGCCTGTTGGATTTTAAAACCTTTCGAATTTCTACATATCGTCGTCGGATAGGGAAAAGGGCTGAAGCAACTTTTCGAAAAGATTATACCAGAGCACTTTACAGTTTTTTTGTTTGTTTTACAATAAAATTCATAAGTCTTCAGTATATGGTTGGATTTTGAAAAGTTAACTCAAGTAACTCAATGGTCTCACTGAGTTACCTAAAGCCACAACAAGCTAAACAAGTCCTTACCTTATGTTGCTCAAGTCAAGCCTTCTCCTAAATGGTAAATATATTTAAGATGGCTGAAGGGCCACAAAAGTCTTCAGAATCAAACGCGAGTCATTTTTTTTTATCAAAAATGCATATTTAACTAATTTTTGACCAAAGTGTCGCTTAAGCCCTTTTGCCTTTCCAGCAACGATATTCTCGATTTCTTTTTATACTCTACTATAAAGTAGAACATGTGTTTTCTAAAACATCAAAAACTGAGTTTTGGCGTCATGAAATTGTATCAATTTTTACTGTGTTGAATTTATAAGCAGCAATCATTTTAAACTCGCAACGTCATTTCGATCATTAGCTATGGAGGTTTAAGATATCATACTGTAAAATAATGCCAGGCAATTTGATCAAAAATTTTAAATGTTGAAATCCATTGAGAGGAAAATTAAAACCCTGAGCGAAGCCGGGTAGTACAACCGGCGAGCAAAATGACTTATTGATATATATTTTTTAATAGTTACTTCTTTCAAGCCAATATGTAATTGTTTTTGATTCAACGAAGTAAACGACATAATATATCAATTTAAATGCCTGTAGCAGGTACCTATTGATTATTATCACACATGAATATAGGCATTGTTTTTATTTCGGAAAGCACGTGTCACGAATAAATATGACCATTTTTGAAGTGGAACAATTGAGTAAGCGATTGTACAAATTAGAAACCAAAGAGAAAGCTATTATTGCAGAGGACAATACATACAAACATATTATATATTATATGTTCGTAGAAAGCAATCACTTTGTGGTTTGATATAATTAAAGAAATGAAAAAATAACTTTGAATAAGATCACGAATATTATTTTAATTTTTATGACCGACCGATTTCGCTTAACCTAAGCATCATCAGGGTACAAAATTAATCTAAAAAAAAATACAAAGTGAAATGTGAATTTTTCAAATTTAGTTGAAATGTAACATTTTTATTCATTTATAAACTAACGGACTATTTATTGTCCAATTACAAAAAAAATACATTACACAAAATGCAAAAAAAGAGCAACAGAGAAAGAACTGCAAATACATAAAATAATAATGAAGCAATGACAAAGATAGGACAAAACATACATTATAAAGAACATTCAAGTCAAAGCCAAGGTCTAGTCAAGCTTTTGGTATGTTTGAATAGACAAGACAAGAGATTATCGAAAAATGCCAAATCATTCTTTGAAAGTTTGGAAATCGTTTCTTACAAAACATACATTAGAAAGAACATCCAAGTCAAAGCCAAGGTCTAGTCAAGCTTTTGGTATGTTTGAATAGACAAGACAAGAGATTATCGAAAAGTGCCAAATCATTATTTGAAAGTTTGGAAATCGTTTCTTCGAAACATCAGGCTCCAAAAAAGCTTGGAATTTGGTATAGATGAATATTTATATACTAACGGACCATTGCTCTTTTACAAAAAAATACAAAACACGAAATCGGAAAAAAGAGCAACATAGATAGAACAGCACAACATAATATTTTAATGAAGCAATGACAAAAATAGCACGAAATATACATTTGAAAGAACATTCAAGTAAAAGCCTGAACAAAGTTTTGGTTGAGTCGTAAAGAATGACAAAAATCATTTAAACTGGTACCAAAAATTTCAAGACCATGGCTTGAGTTAACAAGTTTAGACATTCTGGACAGTGGAGAATGATACCCATAATTAGTAATGATTAAGGAACACCAATTCATTGTTTCTGAGTCTACAGCAAGGAATATTGAACTGCAAGAGTTGCAATAAAAAAGGTGAGTCAATAATAGAATTAATAAATTTGAAAATGCAAATTAAATCAAAGTCTTTCCAACCCCTTTTTAATGGAGAATTCTTTTATGTTTGTTCAATTTCATAATTTGGATTTTCTCTTTTTTTAAAAGGAAAGTATTAAAACAACCTGATAATATATGAATTCCTCCTATCATAATTGTAAGCGGAAAATGTTGCTTGTGCAATGGAGGACTGAGCTGGCACAGGTATAAAATCCGCGATGCCTTGATGGGAACCGGACGCTATGAACCACTCGGCTACTAACCGAATGACAACCGCATCGCCAGTCACAAGTTTACACTCATAACATTTATGCAATTTTTAAACAATTTTATTTTATAAAAAACCGCAAAGGTCACCTAAGTGCAAATCTGACACTTGAATAAAAAACGTTATGTTGGATTACGGCGAATGTTTATTCAACGCTTAGTCAACCCGGTGAATCACCATAAAATTATTTTGGTATAATTCTGCCACTGAGAACTCCGTTGCCATCTCTCTTTCTGTTACATACTTCGTTTGTGAGAAAAATGGAGAGGTTACAACGGATCTTTAGGCGACATGCCTGCATTGTGTACATCTAATATATCACGTCGTATAAGGCAAATATAATTTTGGCAAAAGTTCAAGATAGCAAACGAAGCGTGTAGTGAGTGTGTTGGTAAATAAAATTTATGCGAAATAAATTGTTTATTTGTGGTATGTTGACCTTTCAACCTCGTTACTGGGAGTGTGAATAATAATGGCAGCAGACGAGGACACTTTTAGAAATACGATTTTAAAAGAAACTTGTAGATTTTGTAAGTTTTTTATGCACCCTGCACAAGAATCCCAACTACCCGGAGCCGGAGGGACTGTGGCATTCCCAATCGGGTTATGTTGTGAAGCTGAACAGAGTGTGGAGTTTAATTAGTGAAGGTTATTTTTTTAAATCAAATAAATTATTTGATAAAAATGAAATAATAACCTTTTAGGTATAAGACCACAAATTTAAATATTTATTTATTCACACAAATCTGTGGTCTTATACAAAGTTTTTAATTAATTTTCAATAAATATGTCAATCGACAAAGTGATTGCTTTCTACGAAAAAAAATTAATTTTATTTAATATTTAAAGCACTACAAAGTTTTAAAGCGTCAAAGAAACTAGGTAAAGGTGTATAACAATGTACACAATTTTCGTAAATAACAAAATAAAACGACCGGTAAAAATATGAATTAGAATAAAAGTAAAGAGAGAAAATATAACAATTTTAATGCAAAATACTCATAAAAATGGTGTATAAAGAACGGAGGTAAGTTTGATTTAGTTTAAATCTGTCAGTTAGATTAATTAAAGTTAACTCATAAAATTTCTCATTATTCTTTTATCGCCTTCTCAGTTGACGTTTTGCCTCATTAATTTCATATTATCTGTCTCTTTCTCTCAGTTCCTTTGTTATAACTTAAATGTTATTCTTTTGTTTTCTTACTGTTCTCCTATTTTATATTGTGTTCTCTTTCTGTATGTACGAGTATATATAACCACACACTATGTATTTTTTTGTTTACTTTAATTTCGTACCCTGATGATGCTTAAGCTAAGCGAAACCGGTCGGTCATAAAAAATAAAATCAAATCTGTGGTCTTATACAAAGTTATATTTCATTTTCATCAAATATGTCAAACCACAAAGTGAAAAACACATGGAAAAAAAATTAAATGCATTTAAATAATGGTTCGTGAAGTGTAGCAAAAACAGTAACAATGTTTATGTAAAAATACATCAAGAAAACAAGATTATCGATTGATCGATTAAATGTATACGAAAGTCTCCTGGTCCAGAAACTCGGAATTGAACTAATTGGTAGACCACACCACTAATCTAGAAGATTTGAACGGAATTAGAAAACGGGACCAACGAGAAATCGGAAATGGGTAGACCGCAGATCAAAGGATCAGTAAACGAAACTAATATAGGTGTAGTAATCGATTATCGGATAGAAGATCCATAATGCCTTTCCTTATTTTTAAACAATCACTGAAAACAACCGCACGATTTGATATTGAAAGATAGAAGGTTTTAAAAAAGGGTTTAGGGTTTCCGTCATAATAATTGTGTTGGAGGCTGCGGTAGGGTTGTACGTACCATATAAAATTTTATATTTAGACACTAGGCCCACTGAGCCACTCTGGTAGGAAACCACAATACTAAAAAAATTCATTCCATAATGGGATGTGGTTGAATTTCTGAGGTTTCAGAAATACATTTCACACAAAGTGCTTCCGAAAAAACGAACTATAGCAATATTTAGTCTTGTTTATCAATATTTTTATTATATTTTAATCTTAATCATTTACACATCAAAGAGCCGCACAACTAACCATTCTGAACGTGTTTATAGTAATCAGTTATAGATTTCATCATGTCAATAAATCGATTTAATCAAAATTGGATGATGCACTATTTATATCGTTTGTACTTTATACCCTACTAGACGATATGATTTAGGCTTAGCACCCTAAAAAACGCACTTTTTGGCTTTCACTACGAAAAATGAAAAACTATCTCTGATACACTTTATTTTAAATTTGCTCTCATGCCCTAAAAATGAAATAATAATAATAAAAAATATATATATTTAAGAATCAGCTAAATTTTAAGTTATTGTGATATGGTGATTGTGTCCTGCCAGAGGTGACCTGCCAGGTAAGTATATTGCTGTATATTTATATAAACTAAGAGTTAATATTAAGTAGAAATTAAAATTTGTACAGCGCCCTTGAGGTGATTTTTTACAAAAATGGCGCTATATAAATTATCCAAATATCATTATTATTATCAAGTAATACTATAAATGATTTATCTGTTAATTCTATAAGGGTAGTTAGGCAAATGTCTAAGGTTTCCAGTGAATACCATTTTTAAGCAGTAACCTTTTAAATTATTCATGAAATGCTTACTGGAACTTTAGATAAAATGTTCGAAAACGGCTGCGCTGGTTTTCAAACTGAACATTTTACTGACATTTTAGTAGGTTTTTTTATATAATTTCAAGATTGCAGCCTAATTTTTTTATTCACCGGATACCTTAGACAATTTCCGAACTGCCCGTATAGAATTTACAGATTAACCATGTGCAGTATTTCTTGTATTAGAATGCTACAAAGTGACGTTTAGCGCCATTTTGGGTGCTGAGCCTTAAAGCGTTTCTATGCGCAGTAAAAATACATCAAATATATGAGGGGCTTAGAAGCAAAGGCAGCAATCTCCTTCATTTTAAATTATTTCTTGGAAAGTTGCTAAAACGTTTAATGCATTTTTCTTTTGTGAATATGTTAATAAATTTAAAGATAATTGTTTCAAATTGTTCCTAGTTTAATGTGCACTAACATTTTTGTACACTTCATTCTCCATTTCTTTATAATAATCATTCAAAAGTTGACAATGCTACAGAACCGTATTTAGAGATTGCTGCCTTTGCTTCTAAGCTCCTCATATATTTCAGGACTTTTTTTTGCTTGCATACAGGTATGTTGACCCTTTTTTTAATGCATATAATCCGATCTCTGATTATAACCAGACCACGACTGCCAAAAACACTAGCTTTGTGACTAACGCGTACCTAAGCGATGACAATACAGCAACGGTAGCCAGCCACCATGATGATGATGATGGTGATTCGATCGCGATACAGAACGAAAGTAAACAAGAGCCCGCGTGACCTCACTGCCGAAGTTCATTGTACCATATACCACAATACCAAATGTACAGTAGAGTGATTCACATTACCTGACAAAACACAACACAGAGGAAACCCAGCGATGATATCATTTAGGAACAACAACAAAAAACCAATAACAAACCATTTTGGCACTGGCCCAGAGCTTGCAAAGGCTTTTGGTTTTCCATTGTTTTCGTA
Source organism: Drusus annulatus (assembly GCA_022651775.1). Classification (NCBI taxonomy): domain Eukaryota; kingdom Metazoa; phylum Arthropoda; class Insecta; order Trichoptera; family Limnephilidae; genus Drusus; species Drusus annulatus. Next base: position 990,410 of record JAGWCC010000032.1, on the reverse strand, counting down.
GGCAGATAAATCGAGAGGATTTCTAAAAATCAACAAACGACAGCGATTTCCGATGAGACCGTTACAAAGGCACCAAGAGGTAGTATTTGGTATATCAAAAAAAAAATCAACTCATCCAGTTCAACATTCCTTTTCGTAGACTCAGAAACAAGGAATTGCTGTTTCTCAATCATCACTCTACTAATTATGGGTATCATTCTCCACTGTCCAGACTTGTTAACTCAAGCCATGGTCTTGAAATTTTTGATACCGGGCTAAACGATTTTTGTCATTCTTTACGACTCTACCAAAACATTGATTTGAATGTTCTTTCTTATGTACATTTTGTTTTGTCATTGCTTCATTTAATATTATGTATGTGCCTTTCTTTTTCTGTTGCTCTTTTTCCCATTTCGTGTTTTTTTTTGTAATTGGACAATACTCCGTTAGTTTACAAATAAATGCATTATAACATTTTAGGCATTCGTTCAAAAAGGCTTTGAAGCTATAAGTTTTAACTCAAAGTAACCGAGGGTATTTGAAGAAATAGAACCATAAATTGACTAAGTAGAATGATAAGGTTTATGTTCTGTACTACACTATACACGTGCGAGCTCTGGACCAATTTTAAGAAGAGTACAACAGTCCAGTACAACAACGCCTACCGCATGATGTCCAGTCTTCCCAGGCTTTTCAGTGCTTCCGGTGTGTTCACCGAGGGGCGAGTTCCAGGATTTGCAGCCCTTATGAGAACCAGGGTAGCAGGAATGCGGAAAAGGATTAACAACTCCAGAAATGACCTCATCATGGAATCCCGTCAGATCCCGAATTCAAGCATAGAAGCGCATTGGAGTAAATGATTGGCCCCATCAATCTTAACGCTGCTAGGATGGACTCCCTCTTGATGGCGGTTTGCAGAAATGAGGCCTAATATCCTCCATTTATATTTTTTACCTATATTTAAAAAAAAAATATTTTATTTGTTCCTATTATTATCACAATGTATTCATATCAATTATAGAAGATATTGCATTGCACTACTCCTGCATACCTTCCGGAATAAAACTTTATTATTATTATATTATTATCAACCGGCCAACACCGGCCAGCTAGGTTGTATTACCACCTCAGAAAAAAAGGTCAGGACTATTTTCAGGCTTCATTCATTGCACGACCGGAGATCGTTTTCACGGCATAAAATCTAAAATTGCTTTGAGGTTGAGTCTCGTTATAAACTTGGAGGTTCAATCTCCTTAATAAACTGGATATCATTTGAAGGAAATCTTTCATAAAACCAATCCTACCATATTACAGTCCGCTGACCTCCGGGGATTATTAACGAATAAACAATGACTGTAAAAATATCTGCAATTTGACTGCGTAACAAAAAATTGATTTCTCGAGAGTTTTACGGCAGATTGTTAAAAAATAAACCCCGCTAATGACTGAAGAAAACTATCTATATTATACTACCTTCTCTAATATGCAAAATAGCTGAAATATAACAGCCTGAGTTAAAGGGATCATAGAAGCCCTACTGAGTTACCAGAGACGCTTAGCAAGGGTGAAAGGGCGCTAGCATTTCTTTAACGTGTTGCGGAATGTGAGAAGCAAACCGATTATGTAACAAACATGTCATACAACACAAGATTGAAATTATTAGATGCGCAAATTGTGTCTCCAGATAAATCATTGGTAGCATAACTTTACTAAAACCTGGACAGATAGTGGTTCTTCATCGAATGGTCAAACAATACGTAATTGTACTAGATATAAAAAGAAGAACACTTCAATACCTTGTTCAATTGATAGAAAATTACCCAAACGCTAGCGTACGAGTGCAGCGTACTATCTAAGGGCCCTTATTGTCCTTGACGATAGCCAATCATTGATAGCAGAGGGATGAGGAGATGTATAATTTAGTAAGTAATTCTGGCCCTTTTATGCATTAATAAACCCCCTACCACTTGACCATCTAACAACGTCGCCCTATAGTGTAGCGACGTAAATAGTTTACTTTGTTTTACCTTTACACACAGTCTTATTTTAGTTTTATTTATTTTATATTAGTTACTTGTACATTCAAGTTTACAAGTAGCTAATTATTTCATTTTGTCTTTTACTTTATAATATTTCAACTTATACACTACTTATTCTTTTGATTTACATACATTTTAAATAGTTCTTACGGGCTATTTTGATTTTATTGATAGGCATAATTTTTACGGTTTCCGGCACCGCATTATAAGATTTCATCCCTTTATATAGTAAGCTATTTTGTGTGTTGGCTTTATTATTTTCGATAGTCTGATTTCTTTGCATGCCCTTGTATTATATTTGTGAATATCAACATTGTAGATAATTTTGTCAGAAAAATATTTCGGTAACAAGTTGTTCTTCATTTTATGTATAAAAATCGATGTGTTTAATATTAGCATCTGTTTTACTGATAGCCAATTTAGTTCCTCTGACATTTTCGTTACTTTTGAGTATCTATTTCGTCTAAGTATAATTCTATTTTGGAGAATTTGAAACTTGTTTTGTTATCTGTCGTTACACAAGAAAAGAATCGTTCAACAGTAATAAAAATGTTGAGCAATGATGGAGTTGTAAATTGTAATTGTGATTTGTCACACTAAAAACCTACTTACCTATGAACTTTTTTGTGTTTTTTCAAGCCTTGATTCAAAAACCAAAGTCTAGCAAAGTGTTTTACCTCTCAGTCTGTGTAAAACTGACCAAATTAAAATCAACAGATGAAGAGTAAAGTTGTCGTCATTAGTTGATCTCTAAAATACTAACCATGGCATTTTCGTAGACAAGACCTCCGGGCGCCTCTCCACGGCAGACATTTACGGTATTATAAAATATACACGAATTTCTACACGGTGAGTAATGATAATAAAATGCGCCAATTCTAAAGGTCTACCCAACACCACCATCATAATCATTATCAGCCAGCGTAGGTACTTCAGCCAACAAATGCGGATGACTGGCATTATATTATGTTCAGTAGAGACTCTACATTCTTCGGAAGTGGCTACTCTGTTTTATAAAAAAAGAGCTCGTTAAAACGGTTAACGGAAGAGAAAAAAGTAAGCATTTTCTCTCAGAGTGATGAAGTGGAGAGAATGTGACTTTGTAATAACCGGGCTGCAGCAATCTACACACCAATTTCGGAGGCCTCGCTTTTTCAATGAACCGTAAACGTTTAGTGACACTTAAGATATGATTTGAAAAGACAGAAGTTAAAGATATTGTGAACAAGTAGAAAATTAAACAATTTGTTTTGTGACGGAAGTTTCTAATTAACGTTATGATGAAAACAGGTGACAAAATAAGCTCTAACAGGAATACTAAATTACTAACGTTTAAGGCTGATTCACACCAACGTCCGGATCCGCTCAGTGCCGATATTGTTCCGCATGAGAGCTTATTGATATGGTATGAATATCAATCAAGGAGTATGTGCCAAGACAAAGTTGTGTGGCAGTATATCATTCTGCCCACCCTTGTGATATTTAACTACTTGGTTAGTTAAATAATTATTTTGAATTGTAAAAATACTAGCATCGCAGATTTTTTTTATCGAAAACCATTTTTTTATCACTAAATAATATTTTTATTAATTATTAAAAATATTATTTAGGGATAAAAAAGTAAATAAAAAAGTATTTTTACGTTCCTGATGAAGGTTAAGTTAAAAACCGGTCGAACTGTTATGTGTATAAATAAAGTGGCTTAAAACAAAATTATTTTTTATTTAAATTATAAAAAAAAAGGTTTAAAAAAAATAATCTGCGTTGTAAGTATTTTACACTTCAAAATAATTATTCAACTAAATAAGTAGTTAAATATCACAAGGGTGGGCAGAAGGATATACTGCCATACAACTTTGTCTTGGCACATACTCCTTGATTGATATTCATACCATATCAATAAGCTCTCTTGCGGAACAATATCGGCACTGAGCGAATCCGGACGTTGGTGTGAATCAGCTTTTTAAGCCAATTGCTTTTATGGATAACAGCAAAATTATGAAAATCGTAAATTTTGAAAAGTTTGAAATTATATTATTTTGGATATTGTGATAAGGACAGCGAGTAGAAAACATCTTGGCCTAAATTTCGTTTTTTTTTTTTACAAATTTTCATAAGCCTTTAAAGCAAATAACATAGTAGGTATGTCACCATTCCTACAACTGTCGGATTTCCTACTCACGAACATGGATGCATATTATTTGTAATAGCTATTTGCTTACGAACAATTGAAACCCCCACGGCAAGAACCTGTTAACTAACATTTTTGACAAAGATGAGCTAGTATTCTCGCTAAGCTAATTCTGGTACGCTCTATCCAATGAACACACTTTCAGATCACGAAAATGGCGCGAACATGAAACATCAACGAGTTGAACTTGATAACTGCAAATTTGTTATAACTGAAATATTTTTAATGGTAAGAACATGTTATCTACAATAATAACATTGTATTGAAGAATTGCATTAAAATGCTATTTTATATATTAAATTAATAAGTATGTTAGCTATAACATTTATAAAAAAATAGTTAGTGGATTTGTGATGGTACACACTGTTTTTAAACAAAAGGCAAAATACTGAATATCTCAGAATGACTCTACAGTTAGGCCAGGCGCGCACGGGTGACTTTTGTCACGGCAACAGTTTAGTCACCATCTTTAAATCTATTAGAGTGTATGGAGGTCCAGCGCACGCAGCGATCTTGACACTTGACTTGGCCTTAGTTAACAGGTTATGCCGTGATATGAAGGGTTGAAGTTAAGTAAACTTAAGAGAATGAACACTGAAGTTTAGTTAAGTAATACGCGTAATACGTAGACATTTAACGACGTTATTGTGATTTCGAATACGATTTTCCAATAGCACCAGAAATAGGCATTTTGCGCCCGTTGTGACCATAAACCAATCATAATAAAAAGCCAAATACACCAATAACATCGACGTTTGAATGCAAATTACATTCGGAAATTGAGAGGAAATAGAACTTCCCACCCATTACAATAATATGAAAATATCTTGACATTTGAATACACAACGATGTTAAATGCCTTTTGGAAAGCAGTTAAAAATACATGTATGCAACTCATAACGGGTGAAACAAAAACGATAAAAAATAATTTATTGTCATTGTTTCAAGAAGTCACACGAAAAAATGTGAGATTGGCAAATATTGTTGGGATTCGTACATCAACCTGCAAATATTGTTGGGATTCGTACACCAACCTGCAAATATTGTTGGGATTCGTACATCAACCTGCAAATATTGTTGGGATTCGTACATCAACCTGCAAAATATTGTTGGGATTCGTACATCAACCTGCAAATATTGTTGGGATTCGTACACCAACCTGCTAATATCGTTGGGATTCGTACACCAACCTGCTAATATTTTTGGGATTCGTGCACCAATCTGGTAATATTTTTGGGATTCGTGCACCAATCTGCTAATATCGTTGGGATTTGTATATCGACCTGCTAATATCGTTGGGTTTCATACACAAACCTGTTAATATGTTGGGATTCGTACACCACTTAGCTAATATCGTTGGGAACCGTACACCAACCTGCTAATATTGTTGGGATTTGTATATCGACCTGCTAATATCGTTGGGTTTCATACACAAACCTGTTAATATGTTGGGATTCGTACACCACTTAGCTAATATCGTTGGGAACCGTACACCAACCTGCTAATATTGTTGGGAGTCGTATACCAACCTGATGATATTGTTGGGAGTCGTATACCAACCTGCTAATATTGTTGGGAGTCGTATACCAACCTGATAATATTGTTGGGAGTCGTATACCAACCTGCTAATATTGTTGGGAGTCGTATACCAACCTGCTAATATTGTTGGGAGTCGTATAACAACCTGATAATATTGTTGGGAGTCGTATATCAATCAACCTAATAATATCGTTGGGAGTCGTATACCAACCTGATAATATTGTTGAGATTCGGACACCAACCTCCTAATATCGTTAGGATTTGTACATCAACCTGCTAATATTGTTGGGAGTCGTATACCAACCTGATAATATTATTGGGATTCCTGTGTAAAATAATACATTTTAGGTAATTGCCCAGTTGGGCGTATATATAATATATGAATAAAAAAATATGTAAAGAAATTATACTCCCAGCAGATAGAATATTTATTAAGTACCTGACGCATTTTATGATCTCCTTGAAAACTTATCAAAAAAATCTAGCAACTCAAGATAAGATTGGATGGCTTTATCTAAATCAATTTAAGTTCACCTGCATCCAAAATCGAAGATAATTCTTGCCCAATTACGACATCAATCTAATCCGACAATTACCGACGAAAAAATACTAAATAGCTCAATGTTCGACAAAAAATAAGACACGGTTAGTTGTTGCAAAAGAAAAATAATTACACCGAAACAAATTTGATTGAAACTTCACAAAATCTGTTGAAAATTTCTTACGCGATATACTTAGTGGCTTAGACACTAAACTTGCCATTGAATCTTGCGGTTGCGAATGTTGTAAAAAGCAGCAAACACACTCGAACGGTGAACTCTAGCATCATGAAATTAGCACAGCTATTTCTATCTGAAAAAATTAGGTTGACGCAACTATTTTCAGCTCACAATGATAATTTCCATCGTGACCTACGAAACATCCATCAAACCCAAAAAAAATAAGAGAAAACGCCATATTTTTTGTTCATCATTTATCAACAATTGATAGATTCTTCTTTTTCAACTAACGGATTGCAATTTTTGGAGCACAGACGTCGGGTGGGAATGCTGTCTTTGTTTTACAGGTATTTCAATGAAAATGCTACGGGAAACTCGCGTCATTGATCCCTTCGGCACCGGTGCCTAGTCGGGAAACTCGCCAAACGCGCGCCCAACATTTGTACACGGTTGACAGTCAATACATGAGAACTGGTCGCTTTTACGGCTCGTTCTTATGTCCAACAGCTCGACTATGGAACGATTTGCAGGCCTCTGTGTTTCCACCCTCCTTCAACATGGACATCTTCAAGACCCAGGTTAACTCCTTCCTTTCCTCAAAAAGACTCACCACACAGCATCCCCAAAGATGACATAGGTGTTGAGAGAAATTATTTCCTTCAAGGCTTCCTGTGTGGAGTTAATGTAAAAAAAAAACTTTTATTCGGTTTCAGAAGTTGTTGAAGTATAAACATATAAACGTCCCATCTAAAAACTTAAACGAATAATTTATTTTATTAACGCCTTAAAGGCTTTTACATTAAATACATTTTAGTTAAATAAAGGAGTACAATAAATGGGTAAAATATGACATTAAAGGAAGAGTTTAAAAAAAAAAGTTGGTATATAAAACGCCAGTATATAAATATAGTGTTGGTTTTACAATTAGTTATATAATCATAGTATATTTCACAAAATAGCGTAATACGTATATAATACATAACATGATAAATTTCAAAGAAGTTAGTAAATAAAATGATTAATTTACGAACTTTAGTAGTATAACAGTTATTTCCTTATATTATTCTTAAAATAAAAATCATTATTATAATTTTAGGTTAATAAGTGTGTCTATCTGATGGGACCTGCCAGGTAAGTATGTTCCTGTATATTTTCTTATTAAACTAGGAATTAATATCTAATAATAGAAAATTAAGATCTGTACGGCGCACTTGATGTGATTTTTCACAAAAACGGCGCTATACAAATTATCCAAATATTATTATTATTACATATTCGTAAAAAGCATTTACTTTGTGGCTTGCCATATTTATAAATAGAACACATACACTTTGTTTATAACCACTTTTTTTTGTGGTTATAAACAAAGTGTATGTGTTCTATTTATTATTATTATTCAAAACACATTTCTACAAATATCATTCGCTTCTAAGATCTTCTAACCCAGTTTTCTTTCAGTGTTCAGTTGCCATGTGTCATCTTCAAGAGACGTAGATGTACAGTATTTATTATTTGAGAGAGAAAAAAAAACGAAAACAAAAAAAGAAACAGGTCGAAATGATTAATGTCTGGGAGTCATTCTGTTTCCGTCGACGCACTACAAAATTAGATATTTTTTTCAAGAAAACTGTAGTATTTATTTTGTTTTATTTTGAAATGATTACAGTTCCCAGGCGCACGACAAGTGATTACTATTTTGCAACTAACGAGGCGGCTTGACGTTTTGAAGACGCGTCACTCAGGTGATCTTGCCACACGTTGTACCTAGCAAATATAATTTAATAAATGCGCAGACACAACATATCGCAGACAACCTCCGTGGTCAAGCGGTCAAGATCCTCAATCTGAACCTTTTCTCTCGTGATTTATGATAACGATCATGATTTTAGATAGTTTTAATTTGTATACATATTATGTATTATTTTCTCCTTGTTAGTTATTCTTACAAGCATACTTAATTTTGCATGAAGCGCACTTGAGGTGAAATTTCACAAAACTGCGCTATATAAGTTCACTGTAATTATTATTATTATTAAGAATCCAATTCCGGCGTGCGCATATATATAAAAAAACTAACTAACCATCACGGCGTTTCCCTGAAGGGGTAGGCAGAGAGGACGGAGCGCCATACAAATCTGTCTTGGCGCACACTCCCTGCTTCATCCATCGTCTCATACATTTTCTTCTGTTATTCTGACTCTTCACATGTCTTCCTCGGGCGTACCCGATTTCTTCTTCCATTCACTTTCGCGACGTATATTATTTTCACACTCCTTTCTTCGTTCAATCGCTCTACATGCCCAAACTATCTAAGAGTCCCTTTCTCGATTCTATTCATCACGCTTAGATCAGCCTTGCATTCTTTCCGGATATATTTACATTTTTATCACGTTCCAGAGTGGTAGACACTCATACCATATCGCCTGAAGAAAGACCACCATTCAGAATCGAAAAGTTGATTGAAATGTCTTTAGCCGTGTTTGGTGAATAGATCTGAATAGCCAAGTACCTCCTAACCTTCTTACTTCCCATCTTGTTTCTTCAGCCTCATAACATACTCCGATTAAGTGTTCCATAGTCCCACTGGCTTCGAAGAGTAGAAACTTTTGTGTGGTATTCACATATTTAAAAAAATTTTCGATACGTATTATGTGTAATGTATTAGAAGAAAGGTATTTCCTAGGCATATACGAGAAAAGTGTTACTTATAATCACACCGTTCCATGATCATATCAGAAATTATATTCCTTCTTCTTTCCTTGGGGCATACAATTGAAGGCTTTAATGGATTAAACGCTTCCCGTATATTACCTTTTTTTAGCGCCCTCTCATATCGAAGGTTGGCCATCATTAGGGCAATCATGTTGCCGTGATAACTAGGGATAATGAGGCGGTTTCCCGCTGTCTTCCACACATCAGTTCTACAACTGTTATTATTTATTATGCTAAGCTATTATTTATTTTTTATGACCGACCGGTTTCGCTTAGCCTAAGCATCATCAGGGTATAACATTAAACTGATACCATGATGATGCTCAGGCTAAGCGAAACCGGTCAGTCATAAAAAATAAAATAAAATATGTAGTCTTATAAAAAAATAATTATTTCATTTTCATTAAATATGTCAAACCACAAAGTTTTGAGATTGTTTTCTACGTGAATTTATATTAATTTCTTTATATGAAAACGAATAATGCAAAATGTTGATAAAATGATCGAATATTTCAATAACTGAAACATTTTTACTCTGAGAAATTATCTGTTAAAATTCATTAAAGCATTTTTAATCTTAAAAATAAACGATACCTGAATATCGTTTCATTGAATTAACGAGATAATTGATGCCTGAAAACACTCGAAAACGGAAACGATTTCCGAATCCGATGTTTGGAATATGCTACATGGTAAACTATTTCCCTACACTCCGAAACTCATGATTTCTTTCAGTGAAGTGGAAGGTAAGACAAGAATACTTGATGTTGAGGATCTTGGTTCATCAGGGCAATTAGTGCCAAAGGGCATGATCCCTATCAACAAAAGAAAGACCGAAGAAACGATTGAGAACGAAAAAAGTAACCTGCACTCATTATGCCGAAATAAAAATTAATATTAATTAAACAATGAATTGCTGTTCCTCAATTATCACTACTAATTATGGGTATCATTTTCCTCTTGTCTAGAATGTCAAGACTTGTTAAGGGTCAGCACTCAAAACGACACTAAACGTTACTTTCTAGCATTCTAATACAAGCAATCCTAGAAATGATGTACCTGAAAAATTTTCAATGGGTAGTTAGAAAAATGTCCGAGGTTTCCAGTGAATAAAATATTATAACTGTAATCTTTTAAATTCTATGAAAAACATAGTAAAATGTCAGTAAAAGGTGCAGTTTTGAAGCCAGAAAAGGTATTTTGGAACGTTTTACCTAAAATTCTAGTAATTTTAGGTAAAACGTTCAAAAAACTTTCTTAAAGAATTAAAAATATTACTGTTGAATAATTGTATTCACCGGAAATCACAGACATTTTTTCACTACCCATATAGAATTAACAGACCCGTTATTTGTAGTATTGCTTGTACTAGAAAGCCAAAAAGTGTCTATTTTTGAGTGGTGACCCCTAAACTCTAGCCATGGTCTTGAAATTTTTGGTAGCAGTCTAAATGATTTTTGTCATTCTTTACGACTCTACCAAATCATTGACTTGACCTTGGTTTTGATTTGAATGTTCTTTCTTTTGTATATTTTGTCCCATTTTTGTCATTGCTTTATTTAATATTATCTTTGTGCTGTTATTTCTCTGTTGCTCTTTTTTTCCCAGTTCGTGTTTTGTATTTTTTTGTAATTGGACTTTAGTCCGTTAATTTATAAATAAGTAAATATTGACAAAAACAGTCAGTGTGTGACCGCACGCCCTTTAGACAGGAAGGCGACAGCGGTAGACTTCCGAGAAAAAATAACTAGAGCGAGAAAATTGGTCGCGACGGAAAAAAAAGAAATGTGTTTTCCGAAAATAACGTGAGAAATGGTTTCATACGACCCAGTGAAGCTGGGAAATAAATAATAACGTCTGAATGGAACAATGGAGGCGTCGTTAAGTCGAATCAATCTAAAGATACATATGACCTTATGACTCAAAACAATGGAAAGCTTTCTATATGTACTTAAAATGAACTACACCATTTTCCAATTCGCCCAACATCACAAATAAACAAAGGCATACTGGAGGGCTATGTGTTTCATAATCTTGTCCATAATATTTTTAAATTATTCACTTTAAATCACACTGTTTGCATTTTTAGAATCGTTTACTTATAATACTTGAATATTAATATTTTAAGTCTCAACATATTAACTGTCCGCAGTCTAATTTCATTTTCTTTGATTTTGCAAATATGTTAATATGAATTCATACGTTTCATCTGAATTTTTATACCCTTAGCTTCTGGTAAATTGTTTTTTTCTTAATCTGTTGATGTACACATGAACTGTAATACTTATATCTGAACCTTTTTCTCTCATGATTTATGATAAATATTTTAATCTGTATACATATTATATATTATGTTCTCCTTGTTAGTTAGTCTTATTAGCATAATTAATTTAGTACGAAGAGCACTTAAGGTGAAATATCACAAAACTGCGCTATATAAGTTCACTGTTATTATTATTAATACGAAAGTCTGCTACAAAACAGAAAGAATAACCGTTTTTCTAATAAGATTTTATTATAGGATAAAAAATCAATATTTAAAAGTAGAAGATACAAAATGCAACATTGTTCAATCAGCATTTTTCGCTTATAATGATGGAAATAGGAGTACTCAAATATTTTCAGGTTATTTGTAACTCGGGAATACCTTTCATTTAAAAAAAAAGAACATTTAAGACTCAGCACACAAAATGGCGCTAAACGTCACTTTGCAGCATTCGAATTCAAGCAATACTTCAAGTGATTTATCTGTTAATTCTACATTGGCCGTTAGGAAAATGTCTAAAGTTTCCAGATAATATTTTTTAAACTGTAATCTTTTTAAATTCTATGAAAAATATACTAAAATTTCAGTAAAAGGTTCAGTTTGAAAACTAGAGCAGCCATTTTAAAACGTTTTACCTTAAATTACAGTATGAATTTTATAAATAACTTAAAAGATAACTGTTTGATCCTTGAAGTAACAATATATGGAGAGAGAGCTGATTATTATTACCCAACCTATAGAAACTTGGGATAAATCACTTTCTTGGAGTATTTACGTCGTATACCATGAGAAAGAAAGAGACAACAAAATTTCCCAAATTATCACACCGCTTTAAAGTATTGTAAGAGTGTTATTCGTGTCCCGCGTCTCCGTTGACTCCGCCCACACGTTTTGATATGCGACATAAATTGACATAACTCGACGGTTTTTTAGGTTATATGGTATATTTTTGTTTGTAACAATATTGTGAAAAAGTGGTTATACGAATAAACAAAAACATTATGTCGACATATGCTATGAATGAATGTATAAATACCCTAGTCCTAGCCACGCCCAGGGTCGAGCCGAGTCCGGCAAAGCTCGTCAAAACTAACTACAGCAGTGCTCTCTTTAACTACCCGTATAGAATTAACAATTAACAAGCCAAAAAGTGTGTATTTCTGGGTGCTGACCCTTATGCGAAGACTTACCGCCACCAACCGACTAAATCAATTCTCAGGCAATAATAAGTTAAAAAATAGCAAAATTGAAAATCTACAATTTGATTGAGATTGAAATATCAATTAAAAGCATTCCAAAATACCTTACCTGCTGCTACCTACCCATCTCTAAGCAATATTACATTTACTGAAAAGCCTTTATCATTATAATCGAGTTTATCACTAGGTTACTGGTCAATTGATATCTTGTTACTTTTAGAGATTAGGCGTGAAATTCATCAGTTAAAGCCCAATAAGTTTTCCTAACAAGAAACGTTAATGAACAATGATTGTCGGGAAATAGAATTTCAATTCTCTACGCTTTCTTCTAAGGCGCGACTTCCTGTCACCGCCGGGATTTATAGATAATTCGGAGATAAGTTCTTATCAAGTCCCAGATAGTAAATTAACGGGGGACGACGCTAAAGACTTACCTTCAATTTAGTAATGGTTATACTAAACATAATATGCTGTTTGATGAAAAGATGTTCGTTTCATGCTTACCTGGAACAAAGAAAAATAAACCATTAGATGTCAATTTTTAGAGTACAGTAGCTGTTTTCCCTAGGAATGACGACCAAGACAAATATGGATTCTAATAGCGTTGGGAAAAACTTCAATGTTTTGTGAATGCTTCACAAACTGCTAGTTCTTTAAAATAACCCCTTTGGAGTGAATACTTCAATTGAAGTCGAACTCGATGGTCGATATCAGAATTGGGTGTACCTGCGGTTCCAGTTACCGGTGACCAGCTTTGAGTTTCTCCTCATTGACCTGATCATCACCACTGCCTGAAATTTTTTTTTTTTAATTTTATCTTTGAACTACAGCAAAAATGAAGTAGTTCTTGTGTATCCATATGGTACTATAATTTGTATTTTTTTTAACTTTTGATTTAGAAGTAATACATCTATTTCCAAAGGTGGGTGGTAAGAATCGACCTTAGATAAAGTATAAGAGGCAGGTTGTACACAGACATTATAATTAGATATAATTAAAGTCTCAAGAGTTCTAATTACTAGTTACGCAGCAGTTAAACTGTTTTAGGTGGTAAAAATTGAGATAATCTATTCGAAAAATATTATGTCCGCTACGGTGAAGGGTACGTGGGTGCTTCTCTATCTCCAGAGCCAAAACATTAGTCTTTTAGTGACGTCAAATGAAACACCCCAACCTAAGAGTTCACCTGTGTTGTGAAGAACTTTTTCTAAAATTTGTAAAAATAAAAGCACGCAATTGAACCTTAATAGCGGCCGTTTTGCTATAATGACTATGTCCACCGCCAAACTCTATATGTAACAAATATCAAATCTGTCACGTGAAAACACCAACCGGAATTGTCCAATCGTTCTAGAGAAAGGTGGTGATTAAACTGTTATTAATTCCTGATCTATCACAAAAAATAAACAACAAATCAGATTAAAACGAATTTGCATATAATTGCCAGTTTCTGCGAGTAAATAAATCTCTGTGGATATATTTTCTATGCATAAAATTACATTTCATTTGCACGTTTTTTTTCGCAAGAAAAATATATCGGCCGTTCAAAGCCAAAACAACTTAAGTGAAAAAATTCAACTTTCCAGGAGAGCGAACAGTGATTTTTTTTTCGTAAAAAAGTGTAATTTTTTTTTCTTCCATGGTATCGACGCGAAATTTGTCCACCGATGGCATTATTTTTGTATGTAATTACACCGTCCTCGTGTCCCAAATACCCGAAGCAAGTGGGACTATAGCATTCCAAATCTGGGGAACCTACCTATATTGTGAGGCTGAAGGAAGCTAGGATAGGAGGGAGATGGGAAAATTGGGAAGTACCAGGCTATTCAGATCTGCTCACTAAACACGAACTAATTATGAACGGTGGTATTTAACCAGGCGATACTTTGAGCATCTACCACTCTGGAGCAAAGCGCTACTATATTTTATCTTATTTAAATTAAATTTTGTATGTGTGAAATAATACACTATTGCTCTACCAAGCAGCTCGTCAAAGTAGGGATTAGTCGCTTACGCCCTTTTGGCGTGGAAGAGTAGTAAAGAATACATAGTATTATAGAATCTATGATAGATACAATATTTTTTATAGATTCCCTACTCAGATAAGTTTAAAAAGTTGCACGGAAATGTCAATAACATTTAACCCCTTCTCAATCAGATTAATTTTAAAATGACATGAGCTTTTTGTTTGTGTTGTGAGTAAGTACTGATCATATATTTGTAAAAAAAAAGATTTATTGAGCTTTCTCTGGCATTCCTATTTGTTTCCGTTGTGTTAGGTGTACTGCGTACACCCTTCAAGTGTCGTAAACAATCTGAAGTATTCACGTTTGTTTTTAAAAATTTCTGGTAAAAAAAGTATTCATTTTTATTTCATGTATTTAATTTTTTGCATTGACAGAGAAATTTACATAATTTCATATTATTTACAAAAATCTATCAAAAACATTTTATTATTTACATTTAAAAAATCCAGCACACATTTGTATTCCTGTTTGATTCTATTAATAATTTAGTTGTATTTTCTATTAATACTGACTACCGCATTTTTTATACTATAATTCTTATGTATTGTTCGATTTATTATGATGTATGTTTGTTTGATTCCTTATCCCAGAGTGATTTTTTTTATAACTGATCGGGATTGCTATGTATATAAGGAAAATATTAAAATAAAATAATACAAAGAAAAAATATTATATTATTTATATACATCAATTCGGATGAGAAAGGGTATTGATTGCTGTGCACACTATTCCTAAGTACTATAAAAAATCAA
Organism: Drusus annulatus; assembly: GCA_022651775.1. Taxonomy (NCBI): domain Eukaryota; kingdom Metazoa; phylum Arthropoda; class Insecta; order Trichoptera; family Limnephilidae; genus Drusus; species Drusus annulatus. Next base: position 974,987 of record JAGWCC010000032.1, on the reverse strand, counting down.
TATTTAGTTGTTCGTAATAAAAATAAATAATTATACCAACCGGTATTTTGATCAGATTAGGAAAGGCAAGGTGTTTGTTGCGCGCGCACCCGACAGCTGACCGGTGAAAGTGTTGGAGCAAACCTCAAAGAAACGTCACTGTCAACTGTCACCTTGACAGATGGCGGCCGCGATCGGTTCGTACTCGGCGGATGCCAGAAGATGAGAGACGGTTAACCAATGTCAGGTTATGTTTAACGTCTACGGTTACAAACTGAGGTTATTGCCAGGTGGTAGAATATTATGACTGCACAACCTTAACGTTTTTCAGAAGGATAGCGATTACTAAGACACTGAAGGGAAGCTGTTGCTGAAAGCAAAGGTTTATTTTTTTATTTATTATTTTCTTGAATATACATTTTTTTATTAGTTAGGTAATTGCCCATCCCACTAGGCATAAGCCTGTGTTGGGATGGCCATTTGCAAAAGTGTTTTTTTAGCTACATAGTAACATGTTAATATCGAAAATATAGTACATACATAATAAAAAAAGCGCCCTTGAGGTGATTTTTCACAAAAACGGCGCTATACAAATTATCCAGATATTATTATTTTAAAAAATATAAATAATATAAGTAAATGACAAATTTGAAGATATAGAATCTACATATTAAGAACTAAATTAAACTTGGTTTTTAAGGTGAGTAATGATATTGCTTTTAAATGAGCTTTTGGATTGTATGTTTCTGATGGTGCTGGGCAGATAATTGAATTGCTTAGTGGCGTTGTACTTAAAACTTTTTTGTCCGTAAGCGGTTTGATAGGCTAAGATATTAAAGAATTTAATGTGTGTGACTGCCTTAAAGTTCTAGAAATTTTCATTTCTTCAAACATATGGACATTATTAAATTGGTGCAACAGGATATTTTTAGAGTACAGTTGTTTCAAGTTTAGGACGTTTAGCTCCTCAAAAACAAATTCAGTGCTCGTCCTTAAAGGAACTTTAAGGATAACTTTCAGAAATATTTTTTGGGTGTTTATTAGAGGCTCCAGGCAATTGTTGGTGGCACTACCCAAACTGATAATGCCATATTCTAAAGAAGATTGCACAAGTGCAATGTAATGTCAATGATTCCGAAAATTAATTTGAATTGGACGTAATCATGCAGAAAGCGTCCAACCCAAAATTTGCCGAAATCGTGGGTTTTTCTATAGATAAATTCGAGATTTATATCTGCTGAAAACATTCCTGCTCCAAATGCAATATATTTTTGGTAATCAGTTTTTTCAACTAACGCACATTGCATATATTTGACTTAAAATGAAGTTTAAAAACATTATAAAATGTAGGATAACATAAGAAATACATTTTTTTTAATATACACATTAATAGATTATAAATTACCTATATATTATAAAGCTCATAAAAAAAAAACACTGATATTCACTTTACAATTGCCGTAATAAGCTGGATTTACACCAACGTCCGGATCCGCTCAGTGACGATATTGTTCCGCATGAGAGCTTATTGATATGGTATGAATATCAATCAAGGAGTATGTGCCAAGACAAAGTTGTGTGGCAGTATATCCTTCTGCATAATAATTAATAAAAATATTATTTAGTGATAAAAAAATTATAAAAAAAAATAAATATCTGCGATGTAAGTATTTTTACACTTCAAAATAATTATTTAACTAACTAAGTAGTTAAATATCACAAGGGTGGGCAGAAGGATATACTGCCACACAAATTTGTCTTGGTACATACTCCTTGATTGATATTCATACCATATCAATAAGCTCTCTTGCGGAACAATATCGTCACTGAGAGGATCCGGACGTTGGTGTGAATCCAGCTTTATGCTTTTGTATCGTCAAATTTTTAAAGGCCTTTTTCTTAGATTCATCTTTTTGGGGTTGAATGTTTTCTGCCTAACTACATCCATGTATGATTCACAGCTTTCGTTAGATGTATGGATAAATTAATTATTATGCTAAATAATGATTGGAGGTTCTGAAATCGATTAACTTCAGTTAACCTTATAAATCTTCCATAAAATGAAGTGTTCGCATTTTCTCTGCTCAATTAACGAATTAACCACCTCGTGCCTGTATACCTGCGCTCCCGTATCAGGGGAATCCGTGATGTGAGTAATACCGTCATTTTATCAAACGGCGATCGAATCAGGTCTACCTCGGACTTTGCAACGGTAACTAACCACGGAAAACTCCATACAATAAACTACATACAGTTCTCACTTTAGTTATATTGGCTAGCAATAAACCAATCGAGGCCTTTGCCTGATATACTGTGAAGCAGAAATATTGTGTTCGTCTAAAGCAGCAAAAACTTTCCAACATTGGGCTCAGACGTCATGAAATTTGCACAGATTTTCTTCATGAAAATTACTATAAATAGGTAATTTATAATCTATGAATGTATTTATTTTAAAAATATATTGTATTTCCTATGATATTCTAAAAAATTGAATTATCAAAAATCTATTGCATTTGGAGCTTGGATGTTTTCAGCAGATAGAAATCTCGCAAGTACGAGGGTTAGGTTAAGACAATTTTTTTTGTTGATTTAAAACGATGAGAGAAACGTTGGACCAAATGTATCGAGTTGAAGGGAGACTACGTCAAGAAATAAATTTTGTTTTGCTTCGAAATATGTGTTTTTCTTAAAATGGCCGGAAACTTTTGAAATTACCCGCGTATCTATAGGAAAACATGTAAAACTCGATTTTGGAAAATTGTGAATTGAATGCCTTCTGCATAATAACGTTCACACAATATTTATGCCAGTTTTACAACCCGGTTTCGCCAAGGAATTATTTTTTCTCTCGGTGGATTTCAACATTAATTTTACGAAATCTTTTTTCTTGAACAATTTAAATGTAGAACAAACAGTATAGCATACTGTCTTAAGTTTTGAGAAATAAATTAATGTTTCGAAACTCCATAACTCATGATGCAAATGACATTGCGTAATGAAAACAGTTGCATTCACCTAGAAATTTTAGACAAAAAATCTGTGCAAATTTCAAGACGCCAGAGCTCATCAATCGAAAATTTTGCTGCTTCAAAACGCTTACGCTTCAGCCAACAGGTTTTCAACTGTATAATTAAGGTATCAATAAACAATCCATTACGACAAATGTTCGTTATATATGTTGGAAATAGATTTCTCTCAACGCAGTGTTGGTATTCTACATTGTCAGTCTGACGATTATACAATTATAATTTAATGAAATAATAACTTTGTATAAAGACCGCAGATATTATTTTAATTTTTATGACCGACCGGTTTCTAAGCATCATCAGGGTACAAAATTAAACTTGATAAAAAATAAAAAAAGTGTGCGGCTATGTATACATACAGAGGGAGCACACAATATAAAATTAAATAAAATAAGAGAACAATGAGAAAACAATAGAATAACATTTAAATTATAACAAAGGAACAGAGAGAAAGAGATAAATAATATGAAATAAAAGAGACAAAACGGCAGCTGAGAATGTGAAAAAAGAATAATGAGAAATTTTATAAGTTTACAGGAAATATATCTAATATTGGACATTAATTAAGCCAAACGAATCGATACAAAATAATGTTGCTACAAAACTAATGAAGTTTTAAAACCTCATTAGATTAAGATAATAGCGTCATATTATTCGCACTAAACTTCGCGAGTTTGCTCATCCCACGCGCGATCGTCTCACCTCATTACAATGTGATGGGCACCCATCCAATTATTAATTACTGTAAAGCCTATTGTATTGTAATTAATGACAGTTGTTTTTTTCAACGCCTGACAGATGGCAGAGGTGTGCATGTGGCCTGAAGCCGAAACGAGAAGTGATCCATTATCGATGGATGTTGGTAAGAGAAGATACGCAGTAAAGATTGCTAGTAAATCGCATGTTTGAATTTTTGTTTAAAAGTTTATTGATGTGCGCAAGAGTTCCATCTGCCCAGTGGAACTCTGTGGTTGCTATGCCTTGTGGAAAGTGAGGCTGAATGAAGTAGGGGAGGAAAAGGAAAGGGTTGAGTAAAAATCTAGTCACTAAACATAGCGAAAGCCATTTTAAGACATTTAATTTATACGGTGGTCTCTCACCAGAGGTGTGCGGAAGATATCGTCGCTGGAAAGGCAAAAGGCTTAAGCGACACTTTGGTCAAAAATGAGTTAAATATGCAGTTTTTATTTCTGCATCGAATGCTCTGACTCTCGTTGGATTCTAAAGACTTTTGTGGTCAAAAAAAATTCAGCCACAAAAGTCTTTAGAATATATAAAATATATTTACCATTTGGGAGAAGGCTTAACTCAAGCGACACAAGTTTGGAACTTTTTGTCGCTTCAGGTAACTGACTCAGTGAGAGCAGTGAGTTACCTGAGTTAACTTTTTATTTCAGTGCAAATATACGCAATAATCTAAACTTATAACTATAATATTTTATAACTATAGCCAAGGAGCTTATGAAGCTTACCAATGACATTGGCACGGTGTTAGTCGGAGGTCTTAACGCTTTTGAATGTTAGTTGCTGATGGTGCAGCGTTTTTTTTATGTAATATTGGCAATCGATCGTATCCAGGGTGAATACATTTTGTATAAAAAAAGATTAAAGCAAATTCGTGGTATTTGAAAGAAATTATACATTAAAAATATTTAAAAAAACGAGATCGGGTCTACAGCAAACTCGCTTATAGGCATGCATGATGCTGATAGTTCCGTTGTAACCTTTCCCACTTTCTAATATACAAAGGATGTAACAAAGAAAAATATTACAACGGAGGATCTTTTTCAGCGCAGGACAATAAATTGTGTTCGCGTGAATGGTTTAGCGCCAACTCTTACATAAAAATTTTGCGCCGAATCTTTTAACTCCCGTCTGAAAGCGGTTCGAATTAGCGTTGTGACCGCTTTGAAAGAACTACTTCTTTTGGCAACAGTTCCTACTTCATTCATTGTTCATTGAACAAATACTTCAATTCAAGTCGGTAGTCCATTTTAGCGAATATTCATTTTAATATCTTAATTTTATTGAACAAATACTTCAATTGAAGTGTGTTGTTCCTTCTAGCGTTCATTCATTTCATTTCATTGAACAAATATTTCAATTGAAATTGGTAGTTTATTTTAGCCTTCATTCATTTCATTAACTTCATTTCATTGAACAAATACTTGAATTGAAGTTGGTAGTTCATTTAAGCCTTCATTCATTTCAACTACTTCAATTTGCAGCAGTACAGTTGTGAAGGTGAACTTTATTTTGGCGAGGAACCGGTTCCAGTTCTTTTCACTTCTGACAGACAATCTCTACCGAAATCTGTACCGACTAGTACGTGATTTTTCGGCGAGAAACCAGTTCCAGTTCTTTTCGTTTTCAAATCTCTACCGACTAGTACGTGCTTTTTCGGCGAGGAATCGGTTCCAAAAAAACTGAATAAATAACCGGATAAATTCAAATCTCTTTTTTGCGAGTCCGACTTCAATTGAAGTGTTCACTTCGAAGGGTTCCTTTTAAAGTACTAAAAAATCGTGAAGCATTCACAAAACATTGAAGTTTTTCCCAACGCTAGTTCGAATGTTTCAAATAAAAATCTGAGAAAGAAACTGAATCAAATCTTAGGTCACAATGTGTCAGCGGCGAATCTTTTGTTACCACGTAACATCTGAATATATCTGCAAAGAACCGTAGAATATAGTTAGCTTTCAAAGAAGCTCATATCCAAAGAACGCAAGGTGGCCAAAGAAGAGGAACAGCTGTATTTAACTGTATGCGTGTAGTTGAACAGCCCATCGCAAGAACTAGTTGCGGATGACTCACAACGCAAACCACGTACTAGCAAGATGGAAGATTAAAACCACTTTCAAATGCCAGACACGCCGAGCCGATGCTATACCACGCGGCACACATACACACATATTATAGTATAACTAGTGATTACCTGTACATGTTCATGTCCATGTCCATGTGTTCATACTTCCGCATTTCGCTAGCCGTATATAAAATATATTACTTCATATTTTGCAGAGCGTAAAAACAAGTTTGGCAACAATATTTTAACTGCGAACATGTGGGCATTCAATACAATACGATTCAGAAATTATCTATTTACTACATTTTCCAGCTTTATTATAATAATACAAACAGGAAGAGCCTGTTTGTGTCTTTCGCCATCTTCTGGTTATTCTCAAACAGTAAGGATTAAAAACATGTGTTTCTTCACGTAGTGTTGGAACTAGTGCGCCATAGCTTCGGGCTAACATAGAGCGAGCCAGCAACTGAGCTATACAAAGTTCTGTAGTTCACCGATCCTACGAGTCAAAAAATGTCTACATATTGAACAACTTCATTCTTCATTTATTTTGTGAGTAGGTACGTACGGGTATTAACTTTTCAAACTTGGAACTGATATGTTGAGAAAATTATAAAAATAAACTTTTAAAATCCAGACTATCGATAAATACAACATATAGAAGAGATCAATTTTTACTCTAAATTAGAAATGTGTTTTTTTTTCTCAGTTCCATTTGGCAAGTAAAGTTACATACTAGTTTAAAAATAAACCCTAACCATTAATTTAATTTAAACGATTACCTTTTTTGTAACATCGTTTTAAAGCGGTGTTGAATTCCATCTCAATTGTTTCGTTTATCTCTTTTATACTCAACCTAATCACCATTTAATTATGTTTGTATCTTATATTTGTAAAATGTATACCATCTGAGGCGTGGCTATAGGTCGCACTATTAGAATTGACCCAAACTTATGATTGTGTGTATTGGTGCACATGTATACACTTCCGACAGTGTTGTTATTGAAAAACGTCACTAAGAAATAACCTATTGTCTTGATTACGCCTACGTATTGTTATTAGGGAAAATAGTGGTATTATTAGTTTTTTAACATGTTTCCACTTCAATTAACCTGTTCACTTCTGGCATGTAATTTGGCATCTTTTGCGAGATGAATCTCAGATAACGGGGTTAGGTCATTCGGCATAGCCAGCACGATCGTGAGCAGTGTGTGCAACGGGCCTGGGCACTGCATTATATATTAACATTATTATCTGGTTCAGGAGGATGCGGTAGTTACATTTTCAGGTTTAACCGGTTCGGAATGATCAACAGTGCATTATGGAGACAGGCGGTTTCACTTATAGCAAGATACAGAAACAGTTAACCGATATTAACGAACAGTCGGTTACTGTTATTATTTTGGTGTAACTATATAAGGAGGTATAGCTAATATTTTTACCCAACCTGTACAAATTCGCGATAAATCACTTTCTCCGGGTTTTTACGTCGCATACCATGAGAGAAAGAGACAAGAAAAGTCGTTACACAATATCGCAGCTCTTCTAAGTATTTTGCGATGTTCTCCGTCCGCGCTATCTTCACATCATCGAGTCGCATAACTTACGTCAACGGATTTTGAGGTTATTTCCTATATTTGTGTTGGTTAAAAAACTTGCAGTGGTTATACAAATAAATCAAACATGATGGTGATATGTGCTAAGATTCAAATGAGACCAAACAAAGATTATAAAACATCCCTTTTCAGAGGTATTTTAACAGTTTTAAATATTTTGCCGAATTTTGGAATTTTCCATTTTTAATGATATACTACATACAATCAACAAAAAGCTTCCATTATTACTTAGGCAAACTTTCTGTTATTAGTGTTTGTGTGATATTTTGACTTAATACATCATTTTAATAAAATATAAAATAAATTATTAAAGATGTCGGAATTCCATTGTGGGCGGTAACTAATAGGCTATCCAACATCCTTTAACATATCTTTGTCCCTTTCTATCGAGTCAGTATAAAGTCAACAATACTGACTACACTGTTTCGCAAAGGTACCCCTCCATGTTCTCCAAGGTTATTATACACCGGTGACGCCAGATACCAGGCAATCCAAATTAGAAATTTAATTATTAATAAATAAAAATTACGACAGCTACACTGTAATGTTTGAAATGTCCATTTAAATATTACGATGTGCAGCGTCCAATTAATACGAATAATACTTGCCAAAGGTGGTTTATAAAGATATAAAATAACATATAACTGTAGTTTAACTATCTTAAAATATTAAGCTTTTTATTATACTTATATTAAATCACGCATTATATGATTAAATTGGTATTTTACAGATATCACAGGCTGAGTAAAAGTTTAGATTTGGGAAGAATGAAAAAACTTTAAAGATTTAAATATAAACACGATTAACAGCATAAACAGATTAAATTATAAACAATTTAAGTTGTGAGTAGGTACGTGCGGCCGAACGAGTGTGAAACTGATGTTAATTGAAATTATCATTTTTTTAAAGAATCTTTTCAACCCTACCTACCTATAATGCATTTTAGCAGACATTATTGTATATTTTAAATTGGTGGATTAAAGCGACTAATATTTTTTTTCTTGGTAAGTCAAGTTACATCCCGTGATTTTAACATATAACTAGTAATATCATATTATATAAGGCGAAAAAATGAAGGTAATTACAATTAGATAGGACTATATTCGAAAAATCTTTATTATTTTACTATGGATGAGATGAGTTTAAAGTTTGAAACTGGATAAGCGTAATGAATAGAATCAAGAAAGGGACGCTTAGATGGTTTGGGCGTGTAGAACGAATGAACGAAGAAAGGAGTGTGAAAAGAATATATGATGCGAAAGTGAATGGAAGAAGAAGTCGGGGACGCCCGAGGAAGACATGGCACGATCAAGTGAATCAAATACTTGAAATCGGGCCACGTGAAGAGTCAGAATAACAGAAGAGTATGTATAAGACGATGTACGAATGAAGCAAGAAGCGTGTTCCAAGACAGAGTTGAATGGCGGTCCGTCCTCTCTGCCTGCCCCTGCGGAGAAACGGCGTGATGGTTAGTTAGTTAGCATTCAATCTTCCGATAGTTGATCTAATACCTACATAATATGTATGTACAGCGCCCTTGAGGTGATTTTTCACAAAAACGGCGCTATACAAAGTATCCAAATATTATTATTAAAATGATTTATTTTTTAAATCCATGAAAATATAGTCGAAAGCTTAGACCACCACGGTATTGTGATTTTAATTGCGTTTATTTTCACATTTCAATAATGAGTTACACGTCATCTTCTTTTTCTCTATAATTGTTGAGATGATGGATGGTACTGTCTGAATACATACTCGTAGGAACTCCAGATCAGAGCCGCAGTAACTTTGATTCCTACATTGTCTTAGGCTCCCCCACTCGGAATACATCCATATATTAATGAATGACCAATCCATGCTAGTCGACTGGCTCCCACGCCGCTGGGTATGATGGGTTGGTGGTTTAAGGAACATATTCCTTCGTTGCTCCTGTGTCTCCACGGACTTACTGCAATATCTTGTCTCTCTACAACTAATGCTAAACCTAAGAACACTATTTGCAAACCACAAGATGCCTTGTTGCCTTAGAGTAAGCCTTGTTGCCTTAGTAGTATGTATCACTTCTCTGGGTTTTTACGTCTTAAACCGTGAGAGAGAAAAGGAGACAAGACAATCGTCACATAATATCGCACTACTTTTAGGTATGTAAGCATGTTTTCCGTTTCCCGCGTCACCGGCGACTCCACCCACTACGTTTTGCTATGCGACATAACTCAACGGTTTTTGAGGTTACATCCTATATTTTTGTTGATAACAATACTGTGAAAAAGTGGTTATACAAATAAACAAAACATTATGTCGACATGTGCTATGAATGGATGTAAAAAGGTGTGTCCATGAAAAACCCTAGCCACGCTCGAGTAAGGAAAAAATCAACAATCCTGACTACACTGTTTCGCAAAACTATTCCTCCTGGTATATTAATGCTCTGAAGTTGTTGCTGTTTTAGAGACTTTATCCATGATTATTCCACACGTGATGAAATGTTTGTCAATGGTACCAATATACATACTATTGATTTTTCGTAGAAGCATCGATTGGCTTTGCCGCGAATTCAAAGATTTAAAAAAAGAGCCAACATTGAGAATGTTTACGTTCGTTCTGAGGGTGCAAAAAATGCAATCACGATTTGGCTGTGGGCTGTGACGTCGTAATTATAATAAAAGCGAACATACATGATTAAATAATGATTATAGTTGGCGCAACATTCTTGAGGTCACGTGCGGTGGAGTCATCATCATCACAAGATTAAATAATGCGAAAACACAAATGTGAATTCTTACAAATAAAAATTTCATGCATCAGAATATATATATTTTTTTTAATCTTCAAGGGCGCATTCGTAAAATATGTCAAATGCATTATCATTAAATTCTAAGGTCGTAGGAGTGACTGCAAAAATCGTGTGTACAATGTATTTTTGACCTTAAAAAATTCGCTTGTATCTCCGAAAACCGTACACGATTACACTGGCCTCCCTCAAAAACACCATATTATTTTCATTTCTCTATAATACCTATATCAATAATAATAATTCGGGATCTCTCTCTTGAAATCTTGACACACCACTCCGACAAACCATTCATACCTTATTTCATGAACTTCTTCACTTTTGCTTCACACCTTTGGAAGGAGCTACCCAAAGTAGGCTAGAGTACCCTCTCAAAGGCCAATCGACGAAGTAATTTAAGGAGGCTTCTTTCTATTTTTACTTTAAAAACATTGATATCATGCGGAATTAAAAATATATATCTTTACCACTCTCAGGAGGACGATAATAATTTATTTAATATTTTTTAATTATTAAAATACACCACTGCTAATTTAAAAGGGTTAAAAATATGGCATTAATGGCCGGAAGAAAGTCGCTACCATCGCGGTTGTGGTGCTAAATGTGTCAATAAAAGCGAATGCATGACTTTCGCAATAAAAAAAAACATCACAAAAATATTATTGTAATCTTTAACCGTAAAATAAAAAATAATAAAAAGTGGCCTAAGTTGTAAACCTTGTGGAATGCCATTTATTATCGAGTTACGCAAATGAGTGTAATTTATTCCCCTGTGAAGGATAAACAGATTTGAACCAACAATTCTCAGAGGCCCTTTAACATCATCTGTAATCATCAAAAGAGGAATGCTTGTCTACCAAAAGAGCACTCCAAAATATACAAAGGTGTGAATATTAGGAGTGTCCTCAGATTCACATGCAAACATAATATATTACGAATAGATTGCGTAATGCAGTAATAACATTATTATCTTATCTATGACCCTTCGATGCTTCAAAATGGGCCATATAAGATAATCCTACAGTCGAAATGAAATATTTGTTCATCAATATTATCATCGATTTCGACACTGACGATCGTTGTTCCCAATCATACTTAGCAATTGAGCCAAAATGTTGCCTAAACCGGGCTCAAATGCACAATTACGCTATTCCCAAAGAAACTCTATTTAACTTACGCCGCGATCTGTTAAGAATCCAAACAGCTAGATTAAAGTCTGCTAACTAAGGGACTAGTTTGACAAACTGTCAACCGAGTGAAAAAAACATAGTAAAAGTAACATTTTTGACATTTGCGTAATTCTAAAGTTGATTTTCGTCGACATTTATTAAAATAATAAGATATGAATAGTGGGATATATATTTTTTATTTTTTTATATGAATACCGCACAAGAGTTTCAACTGCTCCCAACCGTCTAGAGCCAGTGAGACTATGTGCATCCCCAAACAGGATATGTTGTGAGGCTGAAGGTAGTGGGGAGGGGAAGGAGATTGGGAAGAGGAAAGTTGGGAAGTACCTGGCTATTCAGATCTGGTTACCAAACACGGCTAAAGCCATTTCAAGCAACGTTTCGATTCTGAATTGTGGTCTTTCACCAGGGCGATACTTAAGGTATCTACCACTCTGGATATAAATATGTTGTTAAAAGCGGATTGTTATTTTGAAATATATTCAATAATATCGTTATACAAGATGTAAAGAAAAGCAGTGTCGAATTATTTACAGGTAATATTCCTTTTCAAACGTCATAATGCATTATTTATGACAATATTAAATAAATTTCAAGGTCATGATTTACTGACAACAAAATAATTATTTAATAACAGATTTTTTATGTTTAAATATACAATGAGTGTTTTTGTATTTGAATATGTATTATAAAACGTACAATTTATTAACGAAAGCGATCGTATTGGGTTTAAGAGGTTTTTTTTGTAAATTTAGCACTAAAAAGCTTAACTATTGATGTCATTTTGTTGTTTTTGGATTTCCGGGAACGGTGGACGGGGCATGAGTGACATGGTGGAGTCACACAAGTAAAGGAAAGTTGGCAACAGGCAAATAAGACGTTGTTTAATTTTCACTTAACTGAGCCCATGCTGTGTATTGCTTGGCGAAATATTGAGTACAACGGCCGTGACACACTGAAACGTTATCGTAGACTCAACGACGTGTGACGGGGAAACAAAAGGGATAAGTAGTGTGACATCACTTGACACGTGGTCGACGGAAACTTGAGTAAGTGACAACTAACTAACTAACCATCACGCCGTTTCCCCACAGGGGTAGGCAGAGAGGACGGACCGCCATATAACTCTGTCTTGGCACACAATCCTTGCTTCATTTACATTCATACATCGTCTCATACATATTCTTCTGTTATTCTGACTCTTCACATGACCCGATTCAAGTATTTGATTTACTTGATCGTGCCATGTCTTTTTCGAGCGTCCTCAACTTAAACTTCCATTCACTTTCGCATAATATATTATTTTCACACTCCTTTCTTCGTTCATTCGCTCTACATGCCCAAACCATCTAAGCGTCCCTTTCTTGATCCTATTCATTACGCTCACATCAGCCTTGCATTCTTTCCGGATATCCACATTTTTAATACGATCATACATGGTTTTACCGCACAAGTAAAGTGTCAATATAGTAAGTGACAATATTTCTTAATATCCCACTAATACGATTGTATTTCGTTAAGTAAATTTATTGTGTGGTTTGAAGAGTGTTACCCATGGGTACGGGGGTTAATAACTAAATTGAATTTATTTAAAATTAAAACATATTTATAAAACCTATAAGTTGTGTTTTGTATGCCCACAAAAAAAAATGAGTCTAGCAAACAATGAATTGCTGTTCCTCAATCATCACTCAACTAATTATAGGAATCATAATACACTGTCCAGAATGTCGAGACTTGTTAACTCAAGCCATGGTCTTGACATTTTTGGTACCAGTCTAAATGATTTTCGTCATTCTTTATATTCTACCAAAACTTTGAATTGACCTTGGCTTTGGTTTGAATGTTCTTTCAAATGCATATTTTTGTCATTGCTTCATTATGTATGTGCTGTTCTTTCTCTTTAGGGCTTTTTTCCCACTTCGTGTTATGTATTTTATTTGTAATTGGACAATAGTCCGTTAGTATATAAATATTTTTTTACAAATGTGCGAATTCAAATGTGAAATCATTTTTTATTTTTGGAAATATTTGTACAATATTCGACGAAAACCTTCAGTGTAAAGAAGAATATCAAATAATAACTAAAATGTATTGTTGGCGACATATATGTATTTTTTAACATACTAACATGACACGACATGAGCGCCGATATGACATCATTATCAGCCGGCCTATCCCGAGGCAGGTACTTGCGATGGTTAGAGGAGGCATTTAACAAGTTGACACAAACAATTAGAGCAATTATGAGACTTACCATTGTGGTCAGCACAATCAGTCTCGTAAGCGTACAGACAGCTTTGTAATAAGCTGAACCGGGAGAGTAATATGTAATACAGTCGAACTTGGTTATAATGATCACGGTATGACGAGGTCGCGGCTATAATGAGCAATTACTTAATGATATGTTAGTACGGGTTTATTTTCATACAATCGTGTGGGGTTATAAAGAGGTCGCTTCACTGATATAACGTCCAAATAATATTGTCAACTCATGCGCCCGGTTATGAAAAAAAAAACCCAATTCTCGAAACAGTCGAATAATGTCATAAACAAGACAAAGAAAGCCGGCCGTCCGGCACGGCGGCGGACTTTCCGCAAATCACGTTGAGGGTTAAATAATCTCTGATAGTTGTCGCTCTAAGAAACATTTCTATCCAGTATTGTGCGTACAGTTTATTATTAGTGTAATTATAAATTAAATCATTTCATAGTTAGTTAAGCAAGATTTTCGCAATAAAAAAAACAAGTTGCTTTATAATATGCAAGCTTTCATACCCTGGTGTAAATATCGATATTAGTACTTTTTTTTACCTACCTACGTAATATATAAGGAGCAAATTTGGTCAACATTTTAAGTGCGTTGGAGCACTTTATTCTATTTTTAACGCAAAATTTAATACATATTCTTTGATCCATTTTTTTTTTTCAAAAGTAAAAAAATCGAAGAACACACAAAAACGTGACTAACCTTTCCAGTTGTCAAAAACAAATCACTAATCCAAAATGGCTGATAATGCTAAACATATGATAAACATACGTGTACCAACATTAAAAAAATCGATAATCGAATGTACACAGCCCGCGAAAATTCACCTTTTCTTTTGAACAGGCTATGTATACCTACCCTGATTTTATAAAGATGATTAAAAAAACAAATATATTTGGTGTTTCGACGCGGCTGAAGCTGTTTGTTATAGTTACAGTTAGTACACGATTGGCATTGACGAGAATAGTACCTAGTATGTACAATGCTCAATGTTACACCTTCGCCTACAGAATGAATATGGTATTTTTGTAAATAAACGTGATCATACGTACATTGAAAATAATGCGCATTTCAAATAAAACGTTGATTTTACTGTTTAATTTTGTGCATAAGCTTACTAACGTGTCAGAAACAAACGGAGACTGTTCGAAATTAGAATTGCAATTTTCATGAAAAAAAAACACTAACTGGTTCGAGTGCACGGATAGTTGACGGCCTCCATGGTCGAGTGGTAAAACGCACCCCTACGAATCCAAAGATCGCGGGTTCGAACCCGGCGTGCGCCAATAACTTTTATTCAATTAACATGTGTCATAACACATTTAATTCTTATGAAATAAAAATAAAGTATATTTGCGGCACGTTCCAGAGTGGTAGATACTCTAAGTATCGCCCAGGTGAAAGACCACCATTCAGAATCGAAACGTTGCTTGAAATGGCTTTAGCCGTGTTTGGTGACCAGATCTGAATATACAGGTACTTACCAACCTTCCTCTTCCCCGTCCCCTTTCCCTCCCCAATACCTTCAGCCTTGGTTGTTCCTGGCTGCAGTATTCAAGATTGTTCTGATGATACCCAAACCTTGATAGGGGATGTTGCCAAAAGAAAAATTGGTAAAAAAGTCCCACGTTTTAACGTATAACTACTAATAAAAATAACCGAGTTTCTTAGTACATAACATGTATTATAATATAATATTATTATTAATGTTTAATCATTATTAATTATTACTAATATTAATAGAAATGACGATATTCGACGCTTTGGCAAAAAATTACATTTCTTCAACCGTCTTAGTGCTGGAAATTATTTTCAATACTATTAAAAAAATGGTGAGGAGAATAAATTTCACTAGAAAAAAACATTGACTCACCCGAATATTGTCGAATTTAATTCATTCAATTTGACAATTGAACCAAATAAGTACTATAAACGACGAATATAAAAATATTGTTACTTTTTAGGAACGTCTACATTATAGACTTTCAACAACCTCTTGAATGCCGGATTTCAGCAAGGTACAACGTCTGTCGTACCTTGCTGTGACTGTAATTTCGTAATAACTCACTTAAGTTTTACAAAATGATGTTTATGTCAATCATGCTATCTTCTCAAATAATGTGTTCTATTTTTTAAATTGTATATTGTTCTTCGAAAAATCATCATCCCGTTAAACTACAATAAAATAGTTTGTCAACAGGTTTACAGTTTATGTTAATGGTATAAAAAGTTTTTCTGAAATAGCTACTTATTTACAGATAATTGTTTTTTTTTCTCTCTCATGTCACTAAAAAAAGTTTGATTAAGAAATGTGAAGATTTTTTATCGTTTTATTGTGTTTTCGTGTGGCTGAATAAATTTCCTTAAAAAAATATATATTTATATATTGCATGAGGTTTGCTGTAAATACAAACAGTAATATCACTTTGAAAATCGTTTTTTTTTATAGCCGTACTCACGTAAGCAAACATAAAATATGTATTACTCGACTTGTACTGAACTGAACGCAATGCAAACTATCTCTATGGATTGATTATTTTGTTGACAAGCGATTACGGTTCATTTAAATACGCGAAGAACAGTTTTTCAAGGATAAAATCTCCTGAAAAGATAATGATGAATGCCCGGTGACTATTGGCACCTCCGGCACACTAGAGGTTAATATCATATTACAAATATTTGATTTATTTTCGAAGTCAAGAAGATTCCCACTCTGCCACGAATAACATCAGCACTAACAAAAATTAACACATGCAAAAGATTTGCATAATTGCACACGCGTACCTGGGGTAACATTTACGATGAGTGATCATGCAGTACCTGTACGCCTATTATTAGTGCCTGGAGCCGCATAGCAGACACCAGACAGAAGGAATATTTCCAAGTTCACACGTTTTTCTCATTACATAACCGATGAATGCGGAAGGCGCTGCAGTAATTTACCATTGAATTATTCTTACGTTATTTATGTAGGATCATTTATTCGCTAGACACAGATGGAATTATCCAGGTAAGTATGCCCGCCGGTATTTTGTATGTAGGTAGGATGGCTGCAAGAATCAGCAATTTTGTATGTCAAAGGAAATTCGAAACCAATCAATATCTGGAGGCGACATGGCACTCCAAAAACTGGAGGTGTGCCAGAGATTCAAATTTGAATCAATTCTGATGAAACTGTAATAAAAATATATAATGTTTTCCGACGCACTGGGGTGTGAGTAATTTATGTTTTTATTTATTTATAAATTGACGGACTAAAGTCCAATTACAAAAAATACATATAAAACACGAAATAGAAAAAAGGGCAACAGAGAAGGAATAGCATACACATAATACTAAATTAAGCGATGACAAAAATGGGGCAATATAAACATAAGAGAGAACATTCAAGCCATGGTCTAGTCAAAGTTTTGGTAGAGTCGTAAAGAATGACAAAAATCATTTAGACTGCTACCAAAAATTTCAAGACCATGACTTGAGCTAACAAGTCTTGACATTCTGGACATTGGAGAATTATACCCATAATTAGTATTGTGATGATTGAGGAACAGCAATTCATTGTTTCTGAGTCTACGGCAAGGAATGTTGAACTGGATAAGTTGCAACAGAGAAGGTGAGTCAATAAAACAATTAATAATTTTGTAAATGAAAATTAAATCAAAGTCTTTCCTGCGCTTTTCTAATGAAGACATTTTCAATAATTGTTCAATTTCATCATATGAATAATAGCCTCTTTCTCGCCCTAATCTCCATGCAATACCACGTAAGAAGATGTTTTAGATTAAAAATCCTGTTCCAAAGGGAGGTTTTTATGTCACCCCGAACGAGAGTTTTGTGCAAAACCTTAGATCAAGATTACTGAAATATTATGAATAAACATTTCTCTAAGTATTACCAAAAATAAATTACCTAAGATTATGTCATGAAAACGCTTTAACAAGCAAGAACAAATGGGGTAATTACGTCACCCCCTTCGGATCGTACGTTTGATTTTTACTCTCAGGTACGGAAATGTTAGTTGACATTTTAATTTAAAAAAAATCAGCAATGACATAAGCCGTAAAGACCAGATTTTATTTTTCTATCAGATGAATTATGAATTCTCGATATATTCAGCAGAGGGAGAACACAATATAAAATAAAAATAAAAATAGAACGGTAGAAAAAACAAAATAATAACATTTAACTTATTACAAAGGAACAGAGAGAAAGAAACAGATAATATGAATTAAAAGAGGCAAAACGTCAACTGAGAACGTGACAAAAGAATAATGATAAATTTTATGAGTTTATCACGTTCTCAGTTGACGTTTTGCCTCTTTCATTTCATACTATCTGTCTCTTTCTCTTTGTTATAATTCTACAACTATTCTTTATTTTGTTTGTGCATATAATTCTTATTTTTTCACTGTCAACTGTAAACCTTTAATGAAAAATCCTTCTCGGGGGTATACAATAAAATAAATAATTTAAATGTTTTTCTTTTGTTTTCTAACTGTTCACTTTTTAATACTATTTTATATTGTGTTCCCTCTGTATGTATGAGTTTATTTATATAACACACACTATGTATTTTTGGTTCGTTAAATTTTGTACCTTGATGATGCTTAGGCTAAGCGAAACCGGTCGGTTATAAAAATCAAAATAAGATCTGTGGTCTCATAGAAAGTTATTCTTTAATTTTCATTAAATATGAAACTAATTTGCAAAAACCGTGGCCATCAAAATCTCCGACAGCAATAAGTCAAAATTCAAACGAATGTAAGATTTCCCACGTCAATTTTGTGTCAGGGACGGAGTCGACACTTAAATGAATGTTTTACCGCGGCCAACAATGGAGACTCCATTTTAATTTCTGTGTGCATTTAGCGGTTTATTGTTCGACTCGTAGCCGAGGGTTATAAAACCGGCCCGGCAAGGTCTTAAAAGTAATAGCTCCCACTGGTTTTCATCGAAAAAAAATGAGAAATTACCAAGAAATGAAAATAAAGGAAACGCGAATTGAAAACCAGGCACCCTACGTCACTGGCAAGGTGTGATTATGAATGTGACGTTTATGGTTTGTTTAGTAATTTATGTTACATTCGAAATAACAACGCACCGTGGTCATGCAGTGTTAAGCAGAGAGGTGCAGCTTGACAAAGTTAATTTTACTTTCAACCATGTCGTTTTTGTACTAACTAACCATCACGCCGTTTCTCTGCAGGGGTAGATAGAGAGGACGGACCGCCAGATAACTCTGTCTTCTAACACTCCTTGCTTCATTCGCTTTCATACTTCGTCTCATACATACTCTTCTGTTATTCTGACTCTTCACATGTCTCGACTCAAGTATTTGATTCACTTGATTCGTGCCACGTCTTCCTCGGGCGTTCCCGACTTCTTCTTCCATTTACTTTCGAATAATATTTTTTTTCACACTCCTTTCCTCGTGCATTCGCTCTACATGCCCAAACCATCTAAGCATTTTTTTATCCTATTCATTACGCTTACATCAGCCTTGCATTCTTTCCCGATATCCATAATTTTAACACAGTCATACATGGTTATACCGCACATCTACAGGCTTATCACCGGGGTATCTAAATATTCGCATATTTCAGAGCACCTTCGGAACCTTCACTAGCTCAAGTGCACTGAAAGAATCCAGTACAAGTTGTGCTGGATGGTGTTTAAATCCCTTAACGAAATGCCTAAACGCAATCCAAATACTAAGTTTGGAGATCGCGCTTTCGGAGTTTCGGGGCCGAAGGCTTGGAATGAACTCCCTCCGGAACTAAGATGTATAACGAGCCCAACAGAATTTCGGTCCAAACTGAAAACTTACCTTTTCAGACTCTCATATCCTTAAATTCATTAAAAGAATCTCAACATAATCTGTCTCTCGACGAATCACCTTTAGATATGCAAATTTCAACCAAATCCTGTACTGTATGACAAATTCAGAAAGTCCATTCTTTTAATTTCGCTCCCATGCCCTAAATCGGAAAAAAAAAAATTAAAATAATAATAATTAAATAATAATCATAATTTTAAGTTCATAATTGTGTCTATCTGATGGGACCTGCCAGGTAAGTTATTATGTTTCCTGTATATTTTCTTATTTAAACTAGAAATTAATATATAACGATAGAAAGTAAGATCTGTTCAGCGCCCTTGAGGTGATTTTTCACAAAAACGGCGCTATACAAATCGTCCAAATATTATTATTATTATACGCCACAAGGATCTCATTTCTACAACATTCAGTCTACTTTCATCCTTTCTCTGCCAGTTCTATGTCTCACTGTCATACAGCAGGGTTTGTATAAGCACTCAATTGTGGATTGCTAGCTTCGCTTCTTTGGACATTTTTTTTTGTATTTTCGCCAACAGTGTTTAGTCCTCCATTAATGCAGTTTCCTGCATTCACCCTTTTTCAATATCCTTATCAGCCTTTCCGTCTCTCGTAAACATACTTCCTAATTACACGAACTCATCCACTTTTTGTTAAGAAATATAAATAAAAATATGATAATAATTAAGCCATTCATTATGATGAATCTGTAACTTAATAAAAAATGTATTTTAAATTAATTAAATAATGGATTTTATTCTCAAGTATGCAGATACATACATTCGTGCAGTTTTGATTAAGAGTGGAATTGTGACAATTTTGCTACTTCGACAAATTCGCGAGTTTATTATTAAATTTAAACACATTTCAGTTAGAGACACCTGTCAAATTTCCACCCTTCAAATGCATTTCTACCTATAAAGCAGGAGTGAAATCATGCAATGAATGCTCCCCTCAAATAGGGGAGGAATTACCAAACAATACGAGAATAATAATAATAACTAGTGCAAAATTTAATATTTTTTCAGTATTATAATTTTCATCGAACGAGTACTGACAGATGTGGCCTTAGTCCTTTGATTTGTTTGGTGGCATTAAATTAAAACTTACTCTGTGTTTAAGCAATGAGGCATTCGATGGAAAGATTAATGGGGTTCGATAGCAAAAGTAATATAAAATAAATTAGTTTGTATTTATTATGAAATTATATTCGTACTTGAAAATTTTCCAACCCCTTCCTTAAATGCAAAATGAATACCAAGTTGAAACTAATAATAATATTTGGATTTGTATAGCGCCGTTTTTGTGAAAAATCACCTCAAGGATAGACACACTTATTAACTTAAAATTATAAGTGTGATTTAAAAAAAAAATCGGATTTAGGGCATGGGAGCGAAATTAAAAAATGGCCTTTTTGAATTTGTTGTACAGTACAGGATTTGGTTAAAATTTGTATATCTGAAGGTGATCCGTCGAGAGACAGATTATGTTGAGATTCTTTTAATGAACTTAAGGATAAGAGTCTGAAAAGGTAAGTTTTCAGTAACTAACAATTTCGCCAATTAGGTAGGAAGAGAGGATGTACAACTTCCAGAGTGGGACATGCTCATAGTATCGCCCTGGTGAAAAATCACCATTCAGAATCAAACGTGGCTTGAAATGGCTTTAACCGTGTTTGGTGACCAGATCTGAATAGTCAGGTACTTCCCAACCTTCCTCTTCCCCATATTTTCCCCCTCCCCACTACTTTCAGCCTCACAACATATCCCAGTTGGGGATGCTATAGTCTCACTAGCCCTATAGAGTTGGGAGCAGTTGGGACTCTTGTGCGGTATTCACTATAAATTTAAAAATAATTATAATAACTACACAATACTTAGCACTAACTCCTTTTTTTATTAAAATTCACAATAGTCCCCTACTTAGTTTTCTGTTGTACCAACACCTGACATGCCTCAACTCAAGTATTTGCTAAATTGATTTTGCCAGTCTTCCTCGGCGTCCCCGACTTCTTCCGTTCACTTTCACGTGTCACATATTCTCCATCTTTATTTTTTATAGTTAATGCCGCATAAGAGTCCCAACCGTCTCGAGTCAGTGAGAGTATTGCACCCGTGAGGCTAAAGGTAGTGGATAGGGAAAGGACATGGGGAAGAGGAAGGTGGGGAAGTACCTGTAAGCAGATCTGGTCACCAAACACGGCTAAAGCTATTTCAAGCAAAGTTTCGATTCTGAATGGAGGTCTTTCACCAGGCCGATACTTGGAGTATCTACCACTCTAGAACGTGCCGCAAATATACTTTATTTTATTTTGTATGAATCAAATGTGTTATGACACATATTGATTAAATAAAATTTATTTGTGCACGCCGGGTTCAAACCCGCGACCTCTAGATTCTTAGTCGAGCGTCTTACCACTAGATCATGAGTATCTATTACTCTGGAACGTGTCCAACATATACTATGTATTATTTTTTATGAATTAAATGTGAAATAACAAATATTAATTAAACAAAATTTAATTGTGCACGCCGGGATTTAAACCCTCGACCTCTGGATTCGCAATCAAGCGTCTTAACCACTCGACCACGGAGGCCGCCTCCTTACATCCACATTTCCGTCCACTCTACTATCTAGAAAAAAGTAGCACATTAGTATGAAGATTATTACGAACTTCAAGGTTTACTTAATTCTCGGCTTGCATTTTTTTCGAAAGTGGTTGGGAACAAAAATAAACAAATAAATAGGACAAAATTGTGTAAAAATACGCCGTGTTTACTAGGAGAAATTTTTACCATAGAAATCTTATTCACACTCCTTGTCCATTTCCCTTTGTCTCATTCCCCTCCCCAATTCAACTTTGACACTGAACGAACGAAAGCGTCGCGTAATTCCAACAGTTTGCACTTGACAAACAATAGGTGGCCACTGTTAGAGAAAGGTGCTTGAACCCTGATCGATTTCTTGAACGTGCTCGGTAGTCGAACTCGGGACCATAACGTGTATAGACTGTAATGGGTTCACCTCGCACGCTATCACCAATGTGAATAGAAAATGCCAAAATGTTGGCGTATTTTTGAAGCCACGCGATTGGGGCAATTTCGTAGACAGAAGTTTTGCAGGAGGTTTGGAAGCTCGGATTTTGAGAAACTTTATTGAGAAATTGTGTAAATATTGACAAATGGTTTTGTGTTTGGAGTGATTTAGCAAGTTATATCAACGCCGGAAAGGCATAAGGGCTGAAGTGCCATTTTGGGAAGTTTACACCAGAGCACTTTTTTGTTTTAAGATAAAAATCATAATTCTTCAGTACCTGGTTGGATTTTTTTTTAAATAACTCAGGCAACTCGATACTCTCACCCAAAGCGATAAAAATCTAAAAAAAAGTCCCGAACTTGTGTCGCTTCAGTCAAGCCTTCTCTAATATGGTTAATATATTTTAGATGGCTAAAGGGTCACAAAAGTCTTCAGAATCAAAGGAGAGTCAGAGCATTCGATGTACTGCATATTTAACTAATTTTTGACCAAAATGTCGCTTAGGCTCTTTTGCCTTTCCAGCGACGATATAATTAATTCATTTATTTTATGTGGCGCCATCTCACAAAAGCTTTCCTATCTGTACGGTTGCTTTAATTTCAAATATAGAATAAAAATAATCGTCCAGTCAAATATATTATAGGTAGGTACCTCTTTTATAGCTTGTCTGGATTTTATTTTTTATTTTTTAAATAGGAAAAGTTCCTTAACACTGTCACACTCGCACAAGGAAATTATATTTTTTAACAGATTTTTGCGACTTTCCAAAATAAGGACGAAAGTACACTGAATGCTGAAGACTGAGGTAAAAATGAGATATCTGAGACCCGTGTGTGGCAAAATCATGTATGACAGAATTAACAATGAGGATATTCGAAGGCAGAATCGTGGAAGCTTGATGTAATCATAATGAACAGGATTGAGGAAGGGACGCTTAGATGGCATGGACGTGTATAGCGCATGGTCGAAAAGGGGAGTAGGTATCATAATAGATGTTTCAAGAAAACATGGCACGATTAAGACAATCAAACAATTAGGGGGATGTGTCAATAAAAGAGAATGCACGAGAAGACGTATGAATATGGACGCAGCGAGAAGTGTGCTCCAGGATTAAACTGTAAGCTTCTTTATTAGAGACGGTTGATATTCCTGTCCCGGTTAAAAGGAACCGATTCCAAGCAAATCACTGCTCCGAGGAACCGGTTATTTTTTCAGAGAAATAAAAATCGGTATCATTTGTCCAAGGAACGGGTTTTTGGCAAGAAGAAAATGGTGAATACCCATTAAACTAACTGATTTCTACGAGGAACCGATTCCACATTTGCAGTGATTTTCGTTCTTCGAACATCGCTAGCAACCCCTCTCCCCCCACGAATAATCCTTTCTTTAAAATATAAAAATCTTTTTCGTGGAATTCAATTTAACAATGTCCATATGTTTGAAGAAAGAAAAATTTCTAGAACCTTAAGGCAGTCAGTCACACATAAAATTCTTTAATATCCCAGCCTATAAAACCGCTTACGGACAAAAAAGTTTTAAGTACAACGCCACTAGGCAATTCGATTCTCAGTCCAGCACCATCAGAAACATACAAACCAAAAGCTCCTTTAAAAGCAATATCATTACTCACCTTAAAAACCAAATTTAATTTAGTTCTTAATATGTATATTCTATAACTTTAAATTTGTTATTTACTTATATTATTTTTATTATGTATGTACTATATTTTCGATATAAACATGTTACTATGTAGCTAAAAAAAAAATACTTTTGCAAATCGCCATCCCAACACAGGCTTATGCCTAGTGGGATGGGCAATTTACCAACAAATAAAAAAATGTATGTTCAAGTAAAATATTAATAAAAATAAAAATAAATAAAAAAACTTTTCTGGCACCAGGACCCGGTTCCAGGAATAATTGGATAAATAACCGGTTCCCCGCCAGTCACCGGTAACTGAAATCGCAGGTACATTCAATTTCCGATATCAACCATCCCTACTCCTTTTGAAGCGATAGGAACCATCACATAAAACGGTAAAGACGAAAAACCACCATAAACCCATTCCATACAACTTGCTAACAAGAAAACGTTATGCAGGTCAAAAGTCTAGTTTTCTCATTGCATTAAGAAAATCCAAGAATACCCGCAAAATAAACCCCTAAGGTAATAAACAGTTAACGAAATGTATTATGTTTATGTGTCAAGTATTGAAATGATTTTTTTTAATACATACTTACAAGGTAACACAACTTCCCGATATAATATAAAATTATACAGATCGACACACCTAACTTTGCAGTCCGTGGAGTGGCCAGTGTAGACATTAGGGATGCCAGCGCAAAATAAAACCCTAGACCTGTGGTTTATTATTTTATTTGGACCAATTATGTATATTCTGAATACAGTCGAACTTGGTTATAACGATCACGGTAATAGCGAGGTCACGGCTATAATGAGCAATTACTTAATGATATGTTGGTTCGGACTTATTTTCATACAATCGTGTGGGGTTATAACGAGGTCGCATCACTGATATAACGTCCAAATAATATTGTCAACTCAACGCACCCGGGTATGGGATAAAAACTCAATTCTCGAAACAGTTAAATAATGTCATAAACAAGACAAAGAAAGCCGCCCACCCGACACTTTCCGCAAATCACGTTAAGGCTGATTCACACCAACGTCCGGTTCCGCTCAGTGCCGATATTGTTCCGCAAGAGAGCTTATTGATATGGTATGAATATCGATCAAGGAGTATGTGCCAAGACAAAGTTGTGTGGCAGTATATCCTTTGCCCACCCTTGTGATATTTAACTACTTAGTTAGTTAAATAATTATTTTTAATTGTAAAAATACTAACATCGCAGATTTTTTTTTATCAAAAACCATTTTTTTATCACTAAATAATATTTTTAATAATTAATAAAAATATTATTTAGTGATAAAAAAATGGTTTAAAAAAAAAAATCTGCGTTGTAAGTATTATTACACTTCAAAATAATTATTTAACTAAATAAGTAGTTAAATATCACAAGGTGGCAGAAGGATATACTGCCACACAAATTTGTCTTGGCACATACTCCTTGATTGATATTCATACCATATCAATAAGTTTTCTTGCGGAACACTATCGGCACTGAGCGGAACCGGACGTTGGTGTGAATCAGCCTTAAGGAGGGTTTATAATCCCTGATAGTTGTCGCTCTAAGAAACATTTCTATCCAGTACTGTGCGTACATTTTATTATTATTATTATTATTAGTGTAATCATAAATTAAATCATTTTGTAGCTGGTTAAGCATGATTTTCGTAATAAAAAATGTGTTGCTTTATAATATGCAAGCTTTCATACCCTGGTGTAAATATCGATATTAGTAGGTAGGTACTTTTTTTACCTACCTACGTTTATAACGAGTAATGGCTATAATGATAAAATTTGGTTGGTCCCTTCACGCTCGCTATAATCAAGTTTGACTGTATTATAATTTGATAAATAATTTTAAATCTACATGGTGAAAACATTTAAATATATATATATATGTATATAGAACAATTTTCTCGGTTTACCCGCGTAACGTAGTCCTTAAAAGGACTTTTTAACTCCTGACGTTTCGGACAGATCACACTGTCCATCTTCAGAGGCCTTATGTCTTGAGTTTCTGTCTCAAACTGATAGCTTTCGCACGTCTGTTTGGTCCAGAAGCTAAAACTTAAGCGAGTGCAAGTCACTACTTATGTCTCGAACAAAGTACCCGGGTTGGAGTTTAGCACGCTTCGATCTTAACTTTTCGAATGATTTGCACGAACGTAAAATTTCCTCCCCGTAGAGGTTTAATATGTTATGATTAAGGTTTTCACGGGTGTAAGATGTAGAACAATTTTCTCGGTTTACCCGCGTAACGTAGTCCATATAGTGTCCACGTTTCGAAAAGTTAAGATCGAAGCGTGTTAAACTCCAACCCGGGTACTTCGTTCGAGACATAAGTAGTGACTTGCACTCACTTAAGTTTTAGCTTCTGGACCAAACAGACGTGCGAAAGCTATCAGTTTGAGACAGAAACTCAAGACATAAGGCCTCTGAAGATGGACAGTGTGATGTGTCCGAAACGTCAGGAGTTAAAAAGTCCTTTTAAGGACTACGTTACGCGGGTAAACCGAGAAAATTGTTCTACATCTTACACCCGTGAAAACCTTAATCATAATATATATATATATTAAATACAGCAACCATTCAAGAATAACAAACTCTTTTCATGAGTATTTATTTTATGCGATGTTGAAAACACAACTTTAAGACGCGGAAAAGTCCATCTTATACTGGAATAATCGATTAAAAAAAAATAATAATTAAAGTCTGTGAATGTCAAAACCTTGAAATTAATACATCATTTTTCGTAGGTTTTCCAAATTGTATCGCTTTTAACAGCAAAATATATATTTTTAAAACACATCGTCTTTGGTTACTCTTTTGACCGCCTCCAAAGTTAACTATGTCTAGCTGTATGTTTGTTAGCGAGTTTCACTCCCCCCCTAGGCTGCACCCTCCTGTTATTTTATTAGGGTAGGTAAAGTAAGGCCGTGGTGAGGAAGGGTAGGGGAAGGTTGGGCGGGGCGGACAACGTGGCGCCCTTGCGGGTAGGTACTGCGAGGCGTACCGCTTATAGGTCCGTTGTAACCTCTCCCCCTATCTCATAAACGGCGCATGCAACAGAGAGAGAGGTCATAACGGAGATCTCAACTGTACAACTGTGGAACTAGGAACTTATGCTCAAACTTCCCCTAGCTGTTATAAGGGGTATATAAATAAATTGACAAAACGAGGAAGATAAAAAAATAACTAACTAACCATCACATATCGTACTGCAAGGGTAGGCAGAGAGTGAAACGCCGTAACGTTTTGTACTAATATAATTTTATTCCAGAAGGTATGCGGGTATAATGCAATGCAATACATTCCATAATTGACAATAATACAAAAAAAACTAAATAACAATAAATAACACAAAAGTTAGAATTGTAATACATATATGCAATAAAATTATAATAAAAAAATAATAATAACTATAATCGAGCGTACTTCCAGGTGGTCTCTGCATCATCTGCATCTAGGTAGTTCCCAAGAATCATCTCATTCCTTCTCTTTCGCTTTTAGCATTTCCTTCCGCCTCACAACAAGCCACATTGTCGGGGTTGTCATAGACTCACTAGCTCCAGACAGTGCGGCTCTCATATGATATACGTAAAAAAAATACAAAATATAGTCACAAGTTATATAGTTCAAAAAGGACCCTATGCTACTTCAACGTCTTCAGTTCATTTTCAAAACTAAAAATACAGCACAAGAGTCCTAACTGTCCGGAACCAGTGGGACTATGTCATCCCCAATTGGAATATATAGTGGGGTTGTGGTAAGAGGAAGGTTGGGAAGTTCTTGGCTAACTAACTAACCATCACGCCTTTTCTCCGAAGGAGTAGGCAGAGAGGACAGACCGCCATACAACTCGGTCTAGGCACACACTCCTTGCTTCATTCACATTAATACATCGTCTCATACATACACTTCTGTTATTCTGACTCTTCACATGGCCTGACTCAAGTATTTGATTCACTTGATCGTGCCGTGTCTTCTTCGGGCATCCCTGACTTCTTCCATATACTTTCGCATCATATAAATAGAAAGACAAACATTCCCGGGTTACGAGTGACCTGACAATAATTGAAAAACTCCTACTCCCATCATAATAAGCGGAAGATGTTGCTTGTGCAATGATGGGGGACTTCGCCAGCAGAGGAATTGAACGCACGACGCCCGGGTGGAAATCCGACGCGTTCGTCCACTCAGCTACCGACCGGTCATTCCTTTCACACTCCTTTCTTCGTTCATTCGCTCTACATGCCCAAAGCATATAAGCGTCCCTTTCTGGATCCTATTCATTACGCTTAAATCAGCCTTGCATTCTTTCCGGATATCCACATTTTTAACACAGTCACTTGTGCTTGGCTATTCAGATAATGTTACGAAACAAGGTTAAAGTCATTTTAATCGACGTTTCCGTTCTTAGTGTTGGTATTTCGCCAAACAGGTACAAAAATGAATGATAGAGTGAGACAGTATATAATACAAAGAAGGAAGAGAGAGAGCATACTCGTATATTAGAGGGAGGCAACAATTAAAAGACTAAATATATATTACAAAGAATTGGTAAATAAACACAAGTGTACATAATAGAAAGATAATGATGTAATGTTAGGGGTAGAGAAAGATCCTATGTTGAATTTATATATGAAAGCGACATATTACATTGTTATTGGAAAAGAAGCTACATGGATACATAATAATAATTAAATAGGTGAGTTAGGGAATAAAACAGAGTGAATGGTAGCGTCAAATGAGGGTGAAGTTGACAATTGATGGGATAAAGGTGGATTTACAGGAAACATATTTAAAATAGGGCTATAGGATACATTTTTTTGATTATTAAGAAGGTTAAGTGATAAATTTGATTTGAAAGATTTCCTAATTTCGAGTGCTTCTAAATTGCGGGGGGGGAAAAGCAAAGGCAGCAATCTCCTTCATTTTAAATTACTTCTTGGAAAGTTGATTTAACGTTTAATGCACTTTTCTTTCGTGAATATGTTGATAAATTTAGAGATAATTATATATATTCGTAAAAAGCATTAACTTTGTGGCTTGCCATATTTATAAATAGAACACATACACTTTGTTTTTAACCACTTTTTATTTAATATTTTGTCTAGACAAAATATTAAATAAAAAGTGGTTAAAAACAAAGTGTATGTGTTCTATTTATTAGAGATAATTGTTTCAAATTGTTCCTAGTTTAATGTGCACTAACATTTTTGTACACTTCATTCTCCATTTCTTTATAATAATCATTAAAAAGTTGACAATGCTACAGAAACGTATTTGGAGATTGCTGCCTTTGCTTCTAAGCCCCTCAATTGTCTAATCTAATGCCTATCCCGTTTTTATGTAGAAGAATAATTCCTGTAGTTTTTTCGAAAGTATGGTTTGATGAGATTGGGTGGTTTGCCAATTCAGAGAAACCAGCACCATTTAAGCAACGCAAATGTTCTTTAACTCTAGCGTTAAAATTTCGTGCTGTTTTTCCTACATAAATTAATATAATAATATTATTATAGTGTCTAACCGCCATCTGATTGCTTCTTACCAAAAACAAAACTTTTTCATTTACAGGTCTGCAAAATCATTCAACATTAATTATTACCACATTGACATCGTTAACTCAACTATACATGGTACATCCATCGAAGCCAGAGTAAAGTTAGCCTCTCAGAAGTTGGGCGTGTTGTACAGGGCCCGCAGATACTTCAATAGTACACAACTGCTGACCTTGTACAAATCGCAAGTACGCCCCACTGTTGAATTTGGCAGCCACCTCTGGTCTGGAGCCCCTAAATACCTGAAAAAAAACCCTTGACTCTGTGCAGAAACGGGCGGACCGTTTGATAGATTCTCCTATCTTAACAAACGGATTGCAAACTTTGGAGCACATACGTCAGGTGGGAATGCTGTCCTTGTTCTACAGGTATTTCAATGGAAGATGCTCCGAGGAACTTGCGTCATTGATCCCTTCGGCACCGGTGCATAGTCGGGAAACTCGCCAAACGCGCGCCCAACATTTGTACACGGTTGACATTCAATACATGAGAACGGGTCGCTTTTACGACTCGTTCTTATGTTCAACAGCTCGGCTATGGAACGATTTTCCGGCCTCTGTGTTTCCTCCCTCCTTCAACATGGGCCTCTTCAAGACCTAAGTTCACTCCTTCCTTTCCTCAAAAAAACCCTCCACACAGCATCCCCAAAGATGACATAGGCCCTGAGGGAAATTGTTTTCCTCAAGGCCTCCTGTGTGGAGTTATTGTAAAAAAAAAAAAAATGGTATTAAACAAAAATCCATGACCCGACTGCACCCAAACTAGATCATTGAAACTAACCTCCCATCTGCTCCCGTCCTTCTTCCTTTTTTCCATTCCCATGTTCCCTTCCACCTTACTCTCCCTTACCAACTTAGTTAAGTTACTAAATTAAAACTGTATATTGTCACACTTTAATTATTATATTTATCACCAGCAGAGGAAAATTTGTAATTGACATGATTTTCCCAAAAAAAAAATAATAATAATATCCAGCGATCCGAGCTCCAGGCAGTGTGACTTTTGAATGATGAGAAAAAAATTACAAAACAATCACAATATTATAGTTTCAAAGGCATTGTCGGCAACCACACCTAGGCAGCCTTTCATATCCGATCATGCACGACCGGGCCGCTGCATACCTGTCGGGCTATGCAGTGAGCAGCGAACACCGCTGTTATTTGCACACGGTGTGGATATCGCCTTCCATACCTGTCCGGCGATATTACTTACAGGGCCTATCGACTTACACACACCTACCTGTCGGCCGCTGACCGTCACCGGGTTCACCAAGTCAGGTGAGGTGGTATCGAATTGCTCGAGAATAATTTTATTTTCGAGATATCCAGTTGCGAATATTTTGTCGTTTATTACGAGGGAACAGTTTGACACACTTAACTTTGCAGACTTCAGAAAGGCAAATGGGCTTAGCACGTTTATTGCTGACACCGCGCGTCACGCGTTGACAGACATGTGACCGGTATGCGCACAACGCGCCACGCGCGTTCTGCCGCCTCTTCGCTTTGAACCGATCTAAAACAGACGCAGCCATGTGGTTTTGAGTCGTTCCACAGGGCACAGGGAAACCCGTCACTGTTCGTCAGTTTGAATTGATCCGTCGTTCATATGGCATTGATATGTACGAATTTTAGGTAGCAACGAACGTTTTAAGCGACACTTTGGTTAAAAATGAGTTAAAAAGTTTGATCAGTTGTTTTTTTTTTGCATCGAATACTCTGACTCTCGTTTGATTCTGAAGACTTTCGTGGCCCTTCAGCCATCTAACATATATTCACCATTGGGAGAAGACTTGACTCAAGCGACACAAGTTTGGGACTTTTTTAAGCTTTTTGTCGCTTCAGGTAACTCAGTGAGAGCATTGAGTTACCTAAGTTAACTTTTTTTTGGTAATGTGTGAAAGATACTCTTTAGTATCGCCCTGGTGAGACCGCCATTTAGAAACGTAACGTTTCTTGAAATGGCTTAAGCCATGTTTGAGCGATCAGATCTGAATAGTCAGGTGCGTCACAACCTCCTTCCCAACTAATTCTTTCGGCTTCGCAACATTTCCCGAATAGGGGATGTCAAAGTCCTACTGGCTCTGGGCGGGGGACTGGCGATATCGCACTAAAACAAATAACCCAACCTTTTCATGATTAATAAAAATCCAAACGGATATGAATGATCACAGCGTGTGATATGATAGATAGCGGATTTAACACTTGTCGTAAGATAGCATTTGGCAATGTATAGATTGCCTAGGCATTCTATATATTATACAGTTATCACTAATAATATACCTGCGATGGAAATGTTGGTTGATGAGCTGTTCCCGGATAGAGAGGAGGTCCCGAGTTCGTGTCTCGGTCACAACCTAATCTTTTTCTCTTTTCGTATTCTTTGAAGATTGTTGATATTTTTTCAATAATCAATATTTCTTTGGTATTTATTCTAGAAAACAACAACCAAGAATGCATTTGTCAGTGTTGCAATATTGAAGTGTACGTAAGGCATGAGATATAATAATAGCATACGTCTCATATTACTCATTTCATCAATACAAATTAAAGAGAGAGACAACTACAAGGTTCATTATCGTATGACATACGTCAGATGGCGCTTTGTCCGTTGTACCCGGCAAAATTAAGCCGTCTGATTGGTCCTTTAAGGGAATCATATGAATTTAAACGTAAACCACACTAAAGAGATTCATAGAAAAACAACCTCTAGGCCCGTTTAACAATCATACAAATCGTTAAAAATTGCTGTGAATAATTTGAAAGTCCCATAATGTGCACGTGAACTCACGTTTACCCAATACGGCGACTCTAGCGGAAGTTAAAATCTTCTTATTATGTAGTGATCGGTTCAAATGTTTCCAGGGCAAATAGAGCAGATAATTACATAATTATCCCATTTATGGGTAATCATTCAATGAATTAAAGAATATTTCAAGTAAATTTAAATACTATCTTTATTTCCACAGCGTCAGTTAAAGGTTGTGTCTATATTTTGATCCGGTATGAACGTATGTCAGGTCCGGCGTTGCTAGACATTATCTTAATTACCTGTCCTATTAATTACTTGGCCAATAACACTGACAAAGAAAAACCACGATATGAAAAAAACTAAAGCGAAGAGTGCCGGATGTGCAAATTGGCAACTTTGCATAAGTTTCGTTTCTGCCTTAGATGAATTAAATAATGTAGATACGTTACTGAGACAACGCGCGTGACTGCACTAAACTAAGCCAACGTGGCATACCTGAGATTTACTGCGTTTAGTCTCGCACAAACATTCATTTGACAAACAAGCTGTCACCAGCTGCCACAAACGCATCGCTGTAAGCTCTTTTCTGAGATAAAATGCCTTCCTGTGCTTTTGACAAGTGTAAAAATCATTCGGGAACAAAAGACAAATCTCATGGAGTTTCTCTTCATGCGAAGTACACACAAATCACTTATTATTTCAATTAATACAATTATTCACATACCAAATGGTATAAGTGAGATCGCGAATGCAGAAATACCTAAGTGTGTGGAAGACAACCTAGCGACAGTACATGAGTACGTCGCATGCTACTTCGCTCGTAAGTTCGTTAGGGAAGAGAGGGCTTGTAACGCGGAGAATGTAACGCGGGACGTTCATATAGCTATCTCATTCATACACACATATTCTGCTTGGTATGGCTATCCTTTTCATGCGTTATGAGATATCAGAGCTTGCCAAATTTATCGTTCAATTTGTATGAATATGACGTGTCTTGTATTTTATGTCTATGGTTTCTGCACGTTTTAAGTTTCGTGTCTACAATTGGATCAATTTTGAGATTAAGAAATATGGCGTTGATTTGATAGTTTACATTGAGCCTTTTTATTTAATTGATAAAAAAATTACAACTTAACATTTAACAGCTATTTTTTAACAAATTACCCATCCGACATTGTTCGTGGGGAACAAAGGGTAGTAGAAACAAAAGGGTGGTACCTTGTAGTAAGAGCTAAATATTGTTACCCAACCTATACGAATTTACGATAAATCACTTTCTCCGGGTTTTTACGTCGTAAACCGTGAGAGAGAAAGAGACAAGACAAGTTCTCACATAATATCGCACCACTTTTAGCTATGTAAGTATGTTTTCCGTCTCCCGCGTCTCCGCCCACTACGTTTTGTTATGCGACATAACTCAACGGTTTTTGAGGTTATATCCTATATTTTTGTTGGTAAAATACTGTGAAAAAGTGGTTATACAAATAAACAAAACATTATGTCGGCATGTGCTATGAAGTTGTGTCCATGAAAACCCTAGCCACGCCCGAGTCAGGAAAAAGTCAACAATCCTGACTACACTGTTTCGCAAAGCTATCCCTCCTGGTATATTGTTACTCCGAAGGTGGTACCGTCGGTTTGTTTCACTGTGTAATTGTCATTTTTTTAGAAGCTGTTAAAAAATGACAACCCATAATTCGAAAAAAAAAACTAACCATCACGCATTCCCTCTGCAGAGGTGGGCAGAGAGGGTGGATCGCCATACAACTCTTTCTTGGCAAGCACTGCTTCCTTCATTCACATTGAAAGAAATATTTAATTAACTTTATGTGAAACATTCTTAGTGAGGCCCCTCATAATCTTCTAGTTCTCGGAGGTAAGTTTGCAGCTTACGCCATTAAATGTATAGTACATTACGCTTGTTGATTTTCTATGCTCTGTCGTCTGATATTCTTTCCACATTGCCAGCCTATCGCAGTCTTTTATTTGACATATATAATTTTTTCAAAATAGTACATTAGCACCTGGTTGAAACGTTGCTTAAAAAAAGACAATTAGCGACTAGATCTAAATAGCCAGGTACTTCAGAACCTTCCTCCTCCCCACTTCCTTCAGCCTCTCGACTTCTTATTCAAGATCCCTCTGGCGTTCAGCTTTAAACATGACCTATGTTCCGTCATTTTTGTCTATAGTTGTCGATTCTGGGCGGCTCTCATCCATCCGAAGCCTGCAGTCCTCAAGTCATCACCCCATATCATATACGGGCGACGTCTGCTCCTCTTTCACAAGCAAGGACGTGGTTTGGTTGGGAAAAGGTGTGGACAAGAAAGTCAACTATCCCCTAAAAACGGGAATGCCACAGCTCCACTGGAAGATGAGATGAAACTCTTGTGCGGTGTTACATTAAAATAATATATATTATTATAGCTATGTGAACGAATCAATGCCAGCACAAAAACAGCCGTGTTTTCCGCTTGTGGCTTGAGTCACTAAGACTGCGCAAAAAATGTAATACAAAGACGAAATTCCAGACAAAATAACAATATTTCCGCCCGCCCAATTTTATGCGAAGAGGCCTCTTCCTTATTCTAAATATAGCGTTTATGGTAAGAGGTTTGTTCTAAGCATAACAAGGATGCCGCTTGTCGATGCAACAGTTTATTGCCATTATTCAGAAAGCTAGACCTTGAAGAAATTTGACAAGCCTCGTGTCTTTTTGACTTGTCGACCTTTGAACTTAGGAAATCCAATACGATGGCGTTCTGACCCTTACGCTCAGACGAACAATGGTTTAATTTGGGTTACCAGGTCTTCCTGCCGCATGTCGGTTAGATTTAATCAGTTTTTTTAGGGTATTTGTACTAAGAAATTTGACCTAATATTATCGTAATAATTGAATATAAAAATAACAACCTAATATGATACTGAGAATCGATGATTGGTATTCATTTGTGTTATTTTCTTATCAAATGTTTTGGATGGCTTCTAATTCCATTAGCAAGGCTGTTTTATTTTGGAAAACCACAACATTTCTCAATGCGATATGGTTTGTATATGGGATTATAGATTAATATGTACCTATATTGTATGATAAATGCAATGAGATTATAAGCAATTTTTGTCTGCAAATAATGTTTTTACGTATGTACAAGTTTGGTGGTTGGACTGACATTTCGAAAGATTTACGGTAGAAACAATCATTTACAACAAAAAACTTGTTTCGGGATTTCCCGGTGTTATTTCTTTAACCTTGTACCTATGATGCATGAGTTGATACATTTCTTACGACATTGCTGATAGCTTTTTAGCAATATAATTTCGATTTATTGGTATGCGAATGAGTGAATTGGTTTTATTATGTCAACGCTAATGGCAAATATGCTGAAAAATCTAGTTTAATCAGGTGTTATTTTACTCGTAAGTGATTAGGCAAACACATATTCAGCATTTGATACATTTCCAAAGAAAATTTAGCGTCTGCTTTAGAGGGCAAATAATTTGCAGAGCAAACACTGTCATATCGTTATGTAGCTCGAAAGAGCGAAGCACTAATTAAATAAAAGATTGCCGGGAATATATCGCAACCAAATGTTTAGTCGATGCCTTTTCGTGCAGTTGTAAGTTATCGTGTTTCGTCGATTAATATAAATATACATTAAAAAATAAGATCGTGGCTTGGGCCTGTTTTATTAGACGTCTAATCACGTACTGGCGGCTTCGGCAACCCTTGTGACTCACGCCAAGCACCCTAGCGTTTTATTCCACCGAAAAAATCAATAATTATGACATAAATCGGTTGGAAAATCTACACACCCCCCTCAATACGTTAATATGTCACACATAAACATCGATTTATATTATAAAATACGAGAAAATGTGGGAAAATCACTGGAAAAAATATCAAAGCCGGGACACTTACCCATTTTTCCTATGGCTGTTTGGTATGGTGTAATCAGTTACGAAGAGACATGCACCACATCACTATTATAATTATTTGTTTAATTAGCACAATTTGAACACCTTGTCACGAGAACACGCGACGGTTGTCACCTAACGAACGAACTGTCTTGACAAATAGGATAAAATATGGGCGAGCCCATACTTGTTTGCTCGACTCATCAATAGATGCTGCGGGGAAACGTCACTGTCCACCGCTGACAAGAAAACATTCGACAATGGACGCCCAATGACATCTATCGGATGACATCAGAAGCTATTTTTATTACCTTCAGGTACGCCAACGCAAAGGACCGAAAAAAGCCTTTGATGGAAAATATTTAGGGGTAGGTATTGTCACCATATTTTAATATATTTTTTTTAAGTTACCCTGCATAAGGGGAGGGAAAATGCAAGATTTCATTAATAATGTACTATGGCATTATCCTAGATATTATTGATCAAAAACATGTTTTTTGGAAAGTCTACTCAAAACAAAGCAGTTAGATTTTTTTATGGACATCATTAATTTTTATCAATGAAACTGTATTACCTTATCAAATATTAAACGTGATTGATGTTTGCAAACTGTCTACTGCCTTATCATGATAGATTTTTGGGTAAATATGCCATGTTGTGCTTTTTCCTCCTTTAGCCAACATTTCGGACAGCTTTGCAGCGTCCATCATCACGGCAATGTGTAGATTGTGGTGAAAAGCAAGAATCTTAATCATGTCTATTGCCTGTATTAACTTGTAAGCAATTATATTATGTAAACTATATCGGATTTCAGGAATAGGTTGACAGTTATTTTTTTAATATCTCCAGGTGTTAGGTATCGGGCATGATTTTTTTTTCTCCTAGATTAATCAAAACAAAGAAATCAGTGAATTCTATAAAATGGTAGGGATATAAATGATAAACGCACAATTAATAACATTGTTTTATTAAGTAGTTCAAATTCAAGTGGCATGAAATGTCATTTCAATACTTGCATCTATGATAAAGCTGTCAGATGTTCCAAAGTACGGCTAGGAACAGTGAAAAAAAAAACCACAATTTGTGAAACATTACAAAAATATTTGGGAAATTTTCTACATAATTATATTAATTAATTAAAATATTCATTTAGGTACTTATTAGAAAAAAGCTTTGTAAATCTTCAAACTTCTTAAAACGGACTTTTAAAGAGTTTTCAAAATATTTATTCAACATTTTAAGCATGAGCAAACATGGATTATTTTCTAATAAGCATATTTATTAATGGGAAGCAAAAGATGTATTGTGGTTTAAATAGGCTTGTTATAGACTTAACAAGGGAAGAAAAATTTATCGACAAACAAATGCTAAAAAGTTAAAGTAATACATAATATCTTCTTGATACGTAATCTAGATACATGTTATCATTTGAAGTTTATTGAAGCAAATAATATGAAAAATACCTCTCGAATATAATTTTTTATATTGTATTTCATCGGCTGTACTAACAACATTATTCGATTAGTGTTTTTTCGACACATAATCTTATTGATTTATGTATTTCAAGTAATTGAAACGATTTCATTTATGTGCTGTAAAGATGTTGCTTAAAATGCCCGGCAACGAACAGAAATGATCCAAGTGACCTTGCAATGAATTAAAAAAAAGCTTTTGGTGCTTATTTGTTAAATATAAAAAAAGTTATGCAAATAAACATAAATGGAGTCAAGTTCGTCTTTAACAACTCTGCATACAGCAACATTATAACAACTTAATTGACTGGCTCCATCGATGTCGTTATAAACAAACTTGACTTATATAGAGTTGAGCCACATTCAGATGTGACCAAGATAGCACCCAGGAGTCTTTCTCTAGCCAATAACAACATCTAAAAAATGTTGCTAATGTTGACAAGTAACTTTTTTAGTGGGCGACATGGATAAAAAAAGATACTGGGTTCTTTTTTACTCAGAATCTGGACAGGACCTCCACATGAACTTCGTTAAAACAATAACGGGTATTTTTTAAACATTTTGTAAAAGCCACAGAATTATTCCTCCAATGTTCCCGATTCAACATAGTAAAAATAGCTCCAATAGAGAAATAACAGAGGGTGAGGAACCGTAGAATGAGATATTGAGTGACTAGCCAAACATCTACTCCACACGCTTATTTCAAATCTAACATGGTCATACAACAGTGCAAATATTTCATTATTTGCACGCATAACATTTAATCACATACACATATAAATATTTTTACCGAATAAATCAAAGCAGCCCTAGTTTTAAGGAAATCCTTGCGATTCATTTCTAGTCACTGAGTAAAGGTTGAATATTGAAAAGAGTGGTACTACTACAAATATTTCACTTTCGCAATTGTAGGATATTTTTTTATTTATTTACTGTGGACCTAAAATTTAAGATCTGCAAAAGTTTTTTTATCAATATGAGATTTGTGGTCAATTGTTTTCAGTGGAATGCCAAATATCAATGTTCTTTACTTTATTTAAAAAAAAAACGATAGACACACATTCCCAGGTAACGACAATATTCTAGTTATCCAAGTTACCTGAAAATTTAAATTCTTCCTACTACCATCATTATAAACGGAAAATATTTTTTGTGCAATGATGGAAGACTTAGCTAGAAGATTGCACCGGCGACAATTGGGTGGAAACCTGACGCCTTGGACCACTCGGCTACCAACCAATGTCAAAATTCAGTCAATTGCAACAAATAGTATCCCAGAACAGAATCAAATGAAAGAGAAAAATACTTACAAATAAAATGTAAACCATTGAACTGATGCTATTATAAACAAAATACTGATTGTGAATAGGGGAGACAGATGACAATTATCGACAAACAAATTCACAACATGCCCCATTATTTTCTGTCCCCTTATAACATACAATACAGTTTTTTTTAACAGCTTCCAATTTAAGAAAAAAGTGATTTTAATTTATTTTTCGAAGTTTGTATTGATATTTGGCACTCTAAATTGAAATACTAACTACCACACACTGTAAGAACATTAAGGTGTTAGGATAATATTTAGCAATACATATTTTACATGCCTAGCGTTTAACAGGGATTGCCAGATATACAAACGGGGTATATTTTTCTTTCTATGAAACTAATAAATAATATTTTATGTACATAATATTATGTTAACAACAGTGAAATAAAATATATTGCTCTAAAGTGCACAGATTATCATACCCGTACCCACGGTGAGATAAACAAGCCAAAACTAAGAATATAATATACTATGTCACAAATAAAAATATACTTTATTAAAAATAAAGAGAATGATTAACCTAGGCAAAAAAATAAATTAGATCCTCAGAGAAAATAAAATTAATTCATTATTTACAAAGTTACGATTGAAACAAACAAGTCAAATGAAAATGCGCGATAGAACCAATATACCAAATAATAAGCAACAAATCATTATGTATAATTATACTTGAGATTTAACATTAAATAATAAAAAAAAAACAACATTATTTTACATAAAGGGTCCGCCAAATAACTTTTTTTTTTTTGAAAAAGGGCGCAAAACATCGAGTGTAGCTTCGGCTGTGTGGCACGTAGCGCCGTCCTGTTGAAACCAAATGTTGCCAATATCCTCCTCTTCAATTTTTGTGAACAAAAATTCGTTCAACATGGCCCGATAACGATCGCCATTGACTGTAACGGCCACTCCTTGCTCATTTTCAAAGAAAAATGGCCCAATTATGCCTCTGGACCAAAATCCGCACCAAACAGTGACTCGTTTTGGGTGTACCGGCTTTTCAATGTATGCGTGCGGGTTTTCTGTGCCCCAAATACGACAATTTTGCTTGTTTACATACCCGCCAAGATCAAAATGAGCTTCATCCGAAAAGATGATTTTTTTGGCAAAATCGGCATCTTCTGTAAGTCGATCGCAGGCCCACTCAGCGAAGCGAAAACGCATTGGATGGTCAGTTGGCTTCAACTCCTGAACCAATTGGACTTTGTATGGCGTCATACCAAGGTCTTTATGCAAAATTCGTCTCAATGATGTCTCCGAAATGTTCAATTGTTGAGAACGACGGTGAATTGATGTTGATGGCGCTTCACGCACACTTTCTGCCACAGCATCGATATTCTCGGGTGTACGCACTGTTTTTGGCTTTTCACGCTTTGGTTTATCGATGAGGATGCCAGTTTCTTTCACTTTTTTCACAAGATAACGAACATACGGAGCTGACGGTGCTTCTCTTCTTCCAAAAACCGTACGCAATTTTCGCACACATTCTGCAACATTACCATGATTTTCAAAGTAATGTCGCAATATTTCCCAGCGTTGTTCAAGCGTATACACAACCATATTCGCTCAGCGGAAGGATAAAACTAATTATCTGTCAAATCAGACATGAGCTAAGTGTTACCATTCACGAAATAAGCACTAGTTGAAAAAAAAAAAGTTATTTGGCGGACCCTATATTAATACAATCTAATTAATTATTTTTTGTTTCCAATTGCAAAATTGAACCCCTAATACATATTCTGTATCATAAGTTTTGGGTAAGTTTAAAAATAGTCTTTGAACACTAATGTTATAATATGATCATCTGTTGCCACCTTCCCCATACAACTTTTGCATATGATATGAATTTGTAACTACAACTTCCTTTGTTGCCACATTACATTTGCATATGACATGAATTTGTAACTACAATTTCATTAGTTGCCACATAAAATTTTGCATGACATAAATTTGTAACTACCATTTCATTAGTTGACACATTCAAGCCATTAAATTTGCAGAAGACATGAATTTATAATTACGGTTTCATTTGTTACCACATCCACACTTAACATTTGCATATGACATGAATTTGTAACTGCGATTTCAAAGTTTTAGTTAAGCTTTCCACCATACGCATCTATCACATTTAAATAAATTAACATTCAAAACACATCCAATACTACAAATTAATTTTAGAAATAATATTATTTGTAAACTGTTGATATGGTGAATTAATGGTTTCATTCCACATGGAAATCTTATTTTTTTATGATACCACACAAGAGTCCCAACTGCCTAGAACCAGTGTAACTACGGGGATGATTTGCTAAATGTTGTGGGCTCAGAGGAATTTAGGAGGGAAAGGAGAGGAGGAAGGTTGGGAGTATCAGGGTGTTCAGATCTGGTCACTACACATAGCTAAAGCCATTCAAAGCAATGTTTCAAATCAGAAAGGTAGTCTCTCACCAGAGCGATGCTGAGAGTATTATCCACTATGGAACGAATTGCAAACTACAATATAACTGGGTAGATTTTTGGAAGACTCAAATTTATGATACTGGTAAACCAAAATAAAAAAAAATCACTGGTCTAAAATAAAGCCAATATATATATTAACAAGAAAAATCTGGAATATTTTATTTATTTAGTACAGTATTGAATGCGTTATCACCATACATCAACCCTAATATTTAAAAACTAACAATATAATATTTAGTCTCACTACATTTTAAGATCAAACAAACCAATCATAAATCAAAAATATGTATTAAATTAAAGAAGAAAATACAAAAAAATACTATCAACTTTTTGCAATTAAAATTCATCGGTATCACATAATATTATAAAGATAGCGGCCTTTTAGAATTAGAAGGTTCCATCTGCACTGAGATAATTAGCTGAAAGTGGAACCTTGTTATTCAAAGAAACCGAAATAAGAGATTTTAATACAAAATCATATTAGTGCTGATATTATGTATTTATTATGTAAAAACATTCTCAAAAAATCATGTTCCTATAACAAAAAATATCAAGTTAAATTTGTCTACTCATAATTCTGAGTATAATTTGTTAGTATGTATTTTTTAAAGATAATAATATTTGAAAATTTCTTTAGCATTTTTTAAAATACTTGGTGACAAAAGATGATTTTGTTTATGCTACCATACATGTATTTTATATAGACAATCTAATGAGGAACATTAATCGCTATGTATTTTACTGGTATTTTTAATACAAGGCATAAGTTCCCAGAAATGTATTGAAGCAATAACAATATACATCTAGACTATATATTATTAGTTTGGCAGATTTGTATTTCTTCTTTTTTAAGGCGAAT
Source organism: Drusus annulatus (assembly GCA_022651775.1). NCBI lineage: Eukaryota > Metazoa > Arthropoda > Insecta > Trichoptera > Limnephilidae > Drusus > Drusus annulatus. Next base: position 932,445 of record JAGWCC010000032.1, on the reverse strand, counting down.
AATATACATGTATTATGTATCAAAATGAAATTACGCAGTTTAAAACCAGGCATTTCAAGTAAATGGTAATAATTTTTTTAATATAATTTAAATCTTGGTCACTACGCAGAAAAAAAAAAATTGTATTCATACCAAATAATCATGAATATATTTAAAGAAGATTCATAGATCGCTACCAAAATAAAAATAAATTTTATATTTATATTTGAATTTTAAGAAGATCTATATATCGTTACTAAGAAACACAATTTTTTTTAAAACTATGAGTCAATAAAAATAAAGTGAACTATTTTTTTGAATAATATATTTGAGGTATAAAATATATTTTATTATTTATTAATCACATGTGATGAACTTAGTGGCATAGCGACCCAGGGCCCCGGGCCTTCATGGGGCCCATGTCAGGGCATTCAAATCCACTTTTTAAAATTCAATTACAACATATAAATTCACTTTCCAAATTCCATTTTCTTTTTTAAATTCAATTTCTAGATGGACGGAACATAAAATTTTCGCCAGCAATGCAAAAGTGATCTGTGTGATAATTCAGAAAAAAACTATAATATTTTATTGCGCTGGGGTCTAGCAAGTTTATCACTATGCCACTGCTTAGATTTAATTTGAATTCCCCTTAGAGATATAAAATCCTAAATCATTAATATTATTAGTTGGTGTTTTATAATAATACATTACTTAGACAAGGTTCCTTGATCGAAAATTAATGAATTCATTCCATTATTCAGGTACACAATATGATAATTGTAAAATAACCGTTCACAAGCATTATTGATTATGCTTGTATACTTTATGAAAACAAAACTATTTATGTATTTAAATCAGCTTTCTAATGGGCAACTCTAAACCAACTAAATTAATTAACGTTTATTTTTTTTTTTTAATTTACAAAAAAATAAGATTGGAAATTGTCTATTATGAAAACCATTTTGACCAGTTAAATTAATGTTGAGTAAATTACAAAAGGGAACATTTTAGCTGCGATTTAAAAGTATAAGTGAAAGAAAGCGAAAATTTTTAAAACAACTAATTTAAATTAGGTGAGATTAAAAACTCATGGAACAAATATTTGCAGAAGCAAAATAAATCATTTCCGGCAAAGGTTCTAACTAAAACTAAGATCTAATCGATGACCAAACTTTAAATGAATTAAATCATTTGATTCGATAGATTCAGCAGCACCATTGAAAAATCATAAAAATAAAAAAGAAAACAAACGTAAAAACAATAAATTTAAAACAATAAGAAAATATTATTATGACGATAGAAAAAAATATTGTAGTATTTCATATAAACCATTTGGTGGTTATTATTAATTATATTATACTCTCTGTTTTATCTTTGTACAACGAACATCACCGTTTTATTTCATTCACGAAATATTAATTACTCATAGACTATTTGATAGTTAACATTTGTTGTATCATTCTTCGTCTGTTTCTCCGTCGCTGGAGAATTCTTGGACTTGGGTAGACAGTCTGGGGGGAAATGGGCCTGTGGTTTGTTGTCTGCAAAGAAGAACAAATTCATTTAAAACTAAATAAATAAATACAGTCGAATGCCGATGTTAAAAATAATATGCTTATTATTGCTGTTCCTCAAACATCACTCTACTAATAATGGGTATCATTCTCCACTGTTCAGAATGTCGAGACTTGTTAACTCAGGCCATGGTCTTGAAATTTTCGGTACCAGTCTAAATAATTTTTGTCATTCTTTACGACTCTACCAAAACTTTGACTTGACCTTGGCTTTGATTTGAATGTTCTTTCTTTTGTATATTTTGTCCTATTTTTGTCATTGCTTCATTACAGTATTATGTATGTGTTGTTCTTTATCTGTTGCTCTCTTTTCCCATTTCGTGTTATGTATTTTTTTTTGTAATTGGACAATAGTTTGTTAGTTTATAAATAAATAATCCATGATGTAAATTATACCCTGCTTATTTTTTTTATTACTAGCACTATATTATTGTCAAAATATTATATAAGCGTTCAACACCATTCGTCCAAAATTATTGAACACAACTTTTTTCCAAAATTTTCGGGTTCTTCTTTCGTCGAGTATATGTTTAACATTATTTCTGGTTTGTCAACTCTACCCATTAATTTATTGTATGTAATTGTGAATCATTAATGGTTTTTTTCAGTTTCAAAGATTCCTGTTTTCTTTTTTATGGTTACATTTGATTAATGAAATCAGAATTATTAAATTTATTTTAGACTTTTAATCTCTATAAGAGCAAATGAGTATTTCATCATCACTGGGATATTTTGGCTGGCTTAAAATTGTTATTTTTTCATCTTTGGAATAAACCTTCGGTTACTTCTTACAGTACCAGTCAAGTATATTGTCAAGTATAGTCAAGTGATTTATCGAGTTCAATACTTGTGTAAAAGTTGTCAGTGAAAAGATAGCTTCTTCCTCCCAATGAGCAAAAGTTTCGGAGAGCTTTGCAGTGTTTTGCAGCAGGGTATATGCCCGTTTGACACTGAATGGGCTTTTAAAAAAAATTTATGGCTGTTTACTTACGCAATCCTCCTGTAATGGTTGAGCCACTCCTCGAGCATTTGCGCCACCAGCAAGGGCCTCTGCCGCGTTCTCTGGCGGGCCACCAGGAGACCCCCGCCGGTGCTGCAGGTCAGCATCCACTGCTGCATGATAGCCTCCTCATGGCCGAGTTCCTCGCAGTTAAGGAAGTGCACAGGCAGAAGTTTCCCCTCCGAATCGGTGAGGGGAAGGAAGATCTCGTCCTGTCCATCGTCATCCTCATCTCGGGTACTACCAGATCTAGAAAAGTAAATGCATTATTATTAATTTGGAGATGGTCTTCATGGCTTCCATTAGCCGCTCATATTCCACTTTATTCCTTTGACAGTAGCCCAATAATTAATTAAGTTCACTAGGCTGCCTTTGGTTGTATGGTTATGTCTCCTAGTTTGACAAAATGGCTTCTTATTTCCTTATCAGTATCTCAGTCCCTAAACATAAGTTCACCAGGGTTGTCATTGGGTGTTTGGCCGTGTCACCTAGTTCCACAAGGTGGATCTCCAGGATCTGAGTCTTTTCCAACCAAGGCAGGAGATTGGCACAGCAGACGAATCAGTGTTTCATCCTCTTCATATTTCCTATAGCTTTCCACTTCCAACATCCACATGTCTCTCCTGACATGGCAGTGTCTCTCGAATATAATGTTGTTTGCCTAGCAGTGTCCATCATCAGGTCAGGTGAATTCATGAGATAAAGAACAGTGATTTTTTACTTGTGTTTTCAAAATTGTTTCCAGACTAGAAGGTTTTTTTTGTTATTTCCTTGAAACTTCATGCATACTCAAGTATTAACTCTTACGCCGCCAGGCGCATTCATGTTTGTGAAAACAACCTTGTCCCGAGCGCTACGCGCATTCATTAATGCGTTCCGGCAAATCCGTTGTGTACACCGTAAATACGTCGCGAATTCAGCCGATAAGTTAACCAAAAATGGTTCAATCCTTCCTCTTACTGTCATCTTCTGGTGACTTGTGAAAACTTCTGATTTGTTTACATAAAGCAGATTGGAACCGAAGATGATTTGAAGTGCCGGTCCAGTCATTTGAATTTTGCGCCGCAGTACCGTTGTCCTTATTGTGGTGTGCGTGAGGTCATCCCATATGATTTCAGTTTGTTCATCAATGAGTACACTCATAATCATATAAGCACTGTGTTGGTATGTGTAAGCAGTACTGAGATAATAATATATGTACTTATTGACATGATTTCTTATGATGTCTTACTGTTGACGATATTAGAGGCGCATCCTGAGATCTATTATATATTTCATCTTACTTAAGATGAAACAGAGCACACATTAAGATAATCCAAACATAAATCTGTCACGAAATAAGAGAGTTATAGCAGTTTAAAATGATTAATTAGGAATGTCAAGAAGAGTGTCGCCTATGGATGTAATTTTGTTTACGTAAGGAACGCAGCGTAAAGGTTAAAATTCAACCAATAACTATCACCAGATATTATCAAATCAATCCTATTTTACATGATTGCCTACATTGGCTTCGAGTCAAAGAAAGAGTTCAGTTTAGACTTATGATCTTGAAGGCACTGAACGGGCTAACATTGGAGTTTAAAATAGATAAACTGTTGTAATGCATACCTGCAAATATATCCTGCCGTATTTCCCGAAGCTTGTGAATAGGGTTCTATGGGCACCAGGGCGGAGAAGTGACCACGGGTGTAGCCCAGGCAAATGGGCGACTTGGAGCAGAAAGAGGGGTCCCACAGCAGCGGCAGATACACCCCTGTTTAGAAAAGAATACAATTATTATTTAATAACTTTAAATAAATTAGAACCTGGTGCTTATAACTCCTTTAATTTATGATAATTTACAAAATTATTATCATTGGCAAAAATTATAGCACTGTTTGGTAAAGAATATCACTTCAAGGGTGTTTAAGAAACTTATTTCTGATATTTAGATAGTTCTATCCGTTTGCAAAATAATATTATGGTTTGTTTAATTTGCCACACTGACATATGAATTGCAATAATCTATACTATTATACAATTGGTGATTTCAAATTGTTAATATATCATTGCCGGAAAGTCAAAGGGCTGAAGCGCCATTTTGGAAAGTTTACACCAGAGCACTTTGAAGTTTTTTTTGTTTTACAATAAAATTCATAAGTCTTTAGTACCTGGTTGGATTAGGAAAAAAAACTGAAAGGTAACTCAATGCTCCCACTGAGTTATAGGTCTCACCCCGAGAGTTGGTGCCGGCCAATACTCACACAGATGCAAAGCTTACGTACAGCGTGTCGAACTGAATGAATAGGACACGCATTTACAATATCAACAAACACTCGCTGTCCCTTTTCCACTAGTGACAATAAGTAGGCGTAAACAAGACAAAAGGCTCTTTCTTTATGACACATCGTAAATACATCGCCACTGGAGCGTATACCGATACACAATAAACCCAACGCTATGCATGTATTGTTTGTTTCAACTCTCGTTGCGCCAGCTATACCTGAAGCGACAAAAAGCTAAAAAAAAGTCTCAAACTTGTATCGCTTAAGTCAAGCCTTCTCCCAAATGGAAAATATATTTTAGATGGCTGAAGGGCCACAAAAGTCTTCATAATCAAACGAGTCAGAGCATTCAGTGCAGAAAAAAAAAACTGATCAAAACCGCATATTTAACTCATTTTTGATCAGTATCGCTTAAGCTCTTTTGCCTTTCCAGTGACGATATTCAAATATACCCTCTTTTTACCTCTAAAACACTGTACGCTATAAAATTAAAGTCTACATAAGCAACTACTCTAAACGTTCCTGAAGTTGGCTATCATCATCCTGCAGGCTTAAATTTAGAACAATTTGGCAGAACTGCACATGTACCGATTAAGTAAGTTTAAAAGCCTTAATAGCATTGTGGCATATGCCAACAATCTTTCCCTGTGTAATGTTCGCTGACGAACTCGACAGATGCTCCTTGGGTAAGGCGCGCTTTTGTTCGGGGATGTAGAATAAAATATAATCACTTTACTTGCATATTTATTATTAGAAGAATTTATAGAGTACAATAATTAAACCTTTAACTGTAGATATTTAGGTACCGCACGGCAGTGCGTTCTGGATAGTAATGTTAGAAGAAATGGGTTGAGGGTAGAACACAGATGTAGCAAAATGGTCATAGTCCAACATGTGGATAATGCATGTTCAAAGGAATTTAGAAATTCTTACATCATTACAGTACATAGAGGCGGTGTATTATATTTGCTGTCTCTTTTTCTCTAATGGTGTACGACGTGAAAACCCAGAGAATGTGATTTATTGCAAGTTTGTATAGGTTGGGTAAAAATAATTAGCTCTCCCTCCACATATTGTTACTTCAAGGATGTGACTAAGATATGTAAGTGGGACTGCAGTGTGGAAGGCTGCGAAAAACCAGATTATATCCCCCAGTATTCATCATGGCAAATTAATTACCTGTACCACTGTGAAATATTCCTTTTAAAAATAAATTATTGTAAACTAAAAAAACTAAAACTTACAACATATTATATGAGTCGTATAGTTCCTATGTACGATAAGTCCAATATAATTCAAAATTTAAGTAAATATGAGGTTTTATTCTACCGGCTATTTACCATACTAATCAAATGTCAATAAGTTTCAAACGCACGTAAAATCTTACGAAAAGTGGGTTTTAAAATTACGATGAGTTTCAAACGGCGATAAATCCATTGTGCCGTTTGTTCCAAACGCCGATAAGTCCACCGCTTGTCCAGATAGCCAATGAGCGCGAAGCATTTCGCTAATTCCAACATGGCCGCTAAAGCACTTGTGAGGAGTGTTATTCTTTTAAAGTGTCTATCGTTTTATACATTTCTACAGCTAAATAATGTCCGATCTTACCAAAAATGTCATTCAAGTGACTGGAAATACATCAAGGAAACGAGTTATCAATAAGGAATCTTGGAAAAAGAATGTGGATAGCCGTAAAAGCTAATGAAAAATCTGCTATTTTGAATGGATTTGTAAATCGAATGTCTGTCATTACTGGGTGCTCCCAAAACTTCGCTCGTTTGTTTTTAATTTTATTCGTTTTTTTCACAATTGTTCTTATTGTCTATTTTTTTTAAATACCTGGGCGAGAGAAATAAAATTTCAATTGTTTAAATTTATTTAAAAAATTGAATTATGTAGGTATGGTTTTCATAATTTTAGTAAAATTAATTGACGTTTATTTATTTTTGAGAAAAAAACATTTGTGGATATAAATATAAAGCAAACATGCGTTTACCTATTTAATCATAAAACCATCATTTAAAAAAAAAAAACTTATTACAGAAAAAAAAATTTAGGCACGGCCTCCGACAAACTTGCTCATTTCTCCGTTGTGCGAGCATAAAACGAAGACCTTTAAATGTGACACCTTTAAAATAGTAGATTTGATGGATATCCGTACAATTTTTTATTTGAAAAATGAAAAAAATTATCAAGACAACTATATCATAAAATATTGTCATCTTGATAAATGCAAGCGCTGGCGTCCCAAAAAAACAGTTGGAATTAAAACAAGAGGCTTAAGTGAAAAACAAAAAAAACTTAAACACACTCTACCGCAAAAGAGAACAATAGTTTGAGAATTTATTGTGATGTCTCCATTCTTTTTTTATATGACATTTTGTTTTATAATTTGGTTTTGTCAACTTCTTAAGAATGAAAATAAAAAAGAATTTGTAAACACTAGTTTATTCCCATTTAATTTTTCTTTGTAAATAAAAAAAAAATAGAATCATTAAATATTTTCGTTTCTTATTCCTCGGTTTAAAATGTATGTAATTTTTTTTTTAAGCAAAGACTTTTATTTTTGTTTTGATTTAACTAGCAAATCGATAAACCTTTTTTGTGTATTTTTTTCAAAAGAACAATAGTTTGAGAATTTATTGAAATGAATACAGAATTTTTGTAATTATAAAATATCTCTATTTCCTTTATTTTATATATTTTGTCATATAATTTGGTTTGGTCAACTTTTTAAATACGAAAAAAAAAATTTTTGTAAATACTAGTTTATTCCCATTTATTTTTTCTTGGTAAATAATAAAAAAAGAAACATTTAATATTTTCGTTTTGATTAAATCTTTTTTTTTTTGGTGACCCTATACTTGTCTACCACGTGTCGACCGTATTGAGAAACAAACACCGATAAGTCACGACTGGTGAGTTCCAATATACGTTAAATTTGACAGTTGGTTTCAAATGCCGATAAGTCCATTCTTATTTGCGTAATTACTCCTAAACTATTAAGAAATTAAATGCTTTATTTTATTATAAACATCCGTATTCCAATAATAAAGCACACCAAATGCAATAAATATTAGGTTGTAATGAATATAAGTCATAATTGAAAAAAAATGGTTTGCCAACATTTCACCATAGTGGACTTACCGTAGATAGGAACTATACGACTCATATTACAGTGACAATAGAGAAGTTGAGTGAAAAATATTATGACTTTAAAAAAATATGTGCATGTAGATCGAAAAACACAGATTCTGAATATATATGTATATTTCCATATTATTATTCCCAGAATTAATAAACCCTTCTTGAAAATTAGTTAAAACGCCATAAAATAGAAACGCTTCATATTAGTCGAACGTCAAATGTACCGTTTTCGTATGATGCGATGCCGCTGAAGTAAATGGCGGTGAACCATTTTTACGTAAAATTTCATTTCTTGGAATGATTGTAAATTGCAGTAATGCTTGTATTTTTACACATTAGTACGATGCAATAGCAAGACGTATTATCTCCTGACATTTTATAAGGTTTTGTTAAATTAAAAGCGGTAAAATTGAAGAAAAAACACAAAATAACAAATATGCAACTGACAGCTGGATAACGACAATGTGCGATGTCAAATATAAGTACCGTGTGGTGCCCCTTCTGAAGGTACAAAACGCGTCACGCACCCACCCCCGCCCTCCTTACCTCTGAGATATTGCCGTTTTGGCGGCGTGTACAAAATTCAAATTTTGAGAATTAATTTAACTATAAAAACTAACTTAAAAAAAAAAAAAAAAAAATACCTATATTTACGTTTGAAGGTGGATATTGATAAAAAAATATAAAAAAAATGGACTCAACTTCCTTATTGCGTCTCTTCCCGATCTCATGTTCTCGCTCAACAAATAACTTTCCCTTATTCGTTAGTACCATATAACAAGTGTCTCCAGATAATGTGACTCTTAGCATCCAATAAATAAAAAAAAACTACCCACCTTGAAAGCAGGCATAACCCAGCGCCTCTCCCCTGAACGAGTTGACCACGTCCACTGCGTACACCAGTATGGGCCGGCGTACCACATGCGCCAGCGCCCAGACGTGCACGTGTGCAAGAGAGCGGCCAGGTTGGGCCGCTGCGTGCAAGGCACGTGCCCAGTCTGCCTCTAGTTGCCGCTCGTCGGGTGCGTAGCCAGCGCGTGCGGCCTCGAGGCTCTCTTGGGCGTGCCAGCGAGAGTAGAAACTGAAAGGATATTATTATTTCCATAAAGTTTTAAGTTTTGTATTTATTTATTTATAAACTAACGGACTATTTTCCAATTACAAAAAAAATACAAAGCAGTAAATGGGAAAAAGAGCAACAGAGAAAGGAAAGCACATACGTAATATTATAATTAAGCAATGACAAAAATAGGACAAAATATACATAAGAAAGAACGTTCAAGTCAAAGTTTTGGTAGACTCACAGAGAATGACGAAAATCATTTAGACTGGTACCGAAAATTTCAAGACCATGGCTTGAGTTAACAAGTCTCTACATTTATGAATGTATTATATTTTACGGGATGTATTGGATTGCGCTAACACTCCCACATTCCGGAATAAAGATTATTATTATTATTAAGAATAAATGTGATGTAAATTGTTGAGGTTAGAATGAAAAGATCTCATGCAAGTTCCAGAGTGGTAGATACTCTAAGTATCGCCCTGGTGAAAGACCACCATTCAGAATCGAAACGTTGCTTGAAATGGCTTTAGTCGTGTTTGGTGATCAGATCTGAATAGTCAGGTACTTCCTAACCTTCCTCTTTCCTATCCTCTTCCCCTCCGCACTACCTTCAGCCTCACAACATACCCTATTTCGGGATGCCATAGTCTCACTGGCTCTAGACGGTTGGGAGCAGTTGAGACTCTTGTGCGGTATTCATATAAAAAAAAATCATAATAAGGTAGAATCACAGAGTCCAGTTGTTTTGTCAGTGGTATAACTAAATTGGTGGTTAAATCTATTGTGGAGGGGAGTATATGGAAGCCGTAGTGGGATGGTGAGGTTATTTGGCAAGTTGACAGCATCAGGAGTCACTTAGCTTAGCGCAGATGTGCCTCCAGGAAACTGGTGGCACATCTGTGGAAAGTTTATTTTGCAGACTTGTAAACAAAATGCTAAATCTAGTCATAGGGTAAATGAAAAGTTAAAATCTTACGCTCTTCCTGCATGGTGTAAGGTGTCGGCTAAAGCTCTCCTCAGGGTGTTGTCTCTGTCGAACACACCCCACGTGGCCTGCAACACCGCATCTAGTAAACAGTCGCCAGCTGATCTGTTCCACAGGGCGTACAGACGAGAACCTGAAAAGATAAGTTAAATTGTTAATTCATAAATCTCAATACATTATAAAGTATCCACAAAAGTTTTGTTTTTTTGATTCCTTAAAAAAACTTATAAGACAGTTTCATGGTAAATTAAAACCAATTGGACGCAGTTATGCAGAAAGCATCCAACCCCAAAAAGATGAAACTAAGAAAAAGGCGTTTGAAAATAAGACGATAAAAAAGCATTAATATGCGTAATCGGCATTTGTAAAGTGAATATCAGTGTTTTTTACTTTATGAGAATTATTATGAATAGGTAATTTATAATCTATGAATGCGTTTATTAGAAATAAATGTATTTCTTATGTTATCACAGATTTTAATGTTTTTCAACATTAATCTAAGTCAAATACAGTCAAACCCTGTTAAGAAGTTTTTCAAGGGACCAGCCGAAAAAAACTTCTTAAGCGGGAAAACATCTTAAGAGGGTTTTCAAATTTCTCAAAATTTTGGATTAAATTTGACATCTAAATCCAGGTTTTTATAACATTGCAATATGATGGATAAGTAGATAAAATAAATATATATGTTATTATGAGAAGACAAAAATTACTTTACTCTAGTAGAATTTAAAATAATAATATATACCTATTTGGTTTTGGGTGTTTTACAGCAACTAGGAAATATTTCATCAAAACATTTTGTTCAGAAACTTTTTGTTTGCTTAGTTGAACTTAACTATGTATGTTCCAAAATACAAAAAAAGTAAACTATAAAGTTACTTATACCAAATAATAAAGAAAAACAGCTCAATCTTTTATCCCTGCGGAAAGAATAATACTAAGCGACAGCGAAACTCAACGAAACCATTTGTTTATTTTAATTTTAATAATAACAATGCCTGGGGGATGCACAGAATAAAACACAACAAAAAGGGTGGGAAAAGATGACAAAAATAAAATGTGTCATCCAAATGTATTATTGAAAGTATTATTTAATGTAAGAGTCTAAGGTTTAGTCATTTTTACAAAGTGTTACAAATTTACAAACAAGTCTAGTAAAAATACGATCCCATATTCTCAGGCAGGCCGGGTAAGCGTCGTTGCATAAAAGGTAGTATCTACAAAAAATCTTATGTTGCGAATAAACAAACAAAAAAACTAAACAATTATACGATTTTACTTTTAAACTCGTATAATTGGACATGCAGATTTACGGAGTATTGATTCGAGTAATTATTCGATTACACGACGTTTTCTCGCGTTTGAAATTTCGCGGCATCGTTATCGCGCCGGATGGCCTCTCAGATGCAGATTTGAGAAGTTATTATTCGGTTATACGACATTTTCCCGCTGAATTTGAACTTTCACGGCATCATTATTGCCACGGACGGCCTCTCAGATGCAGTTTACGAAGTAATTATTCAAGATTATACGACATTTTCACGCTGAATTTGATATTTCGCGGCTGCCAATTTAATTATTAATAATAAATTTTGTATTTGATTTGAGTAGATGCCACCTTTTTCTTTTAAACAGTTAGTGTACCTAACTACCTAGCGCCCGTATTGGCGGCAGTTTAGTAATAACTGTCTATCTTTGTCGCACTCATGGTGTCTTAGGTGATCTGAGTAGGTGTTCCGATTTTAGAATTAGCATTTAAAACGTTTAGAATACGACACAGCCTAGTTATGCGATAATGAACTCTAGAGTACGTTACTTTAGAGCCCATTATCTCATAACATTACTGTAATAGTCTAATATTCACTGCATTTGGTTAATCCCAGCAGATGGGTAATAACAATAGCTCAATTTTAGGGTTTTATTGGACCCATTATAACTGGCCGGGCGGCCATCCGAAATATCAAAGAATACCGGCAATAAATCTTAGAATTTGTCCTGTAAATCCTTTTAAGAGGGTAATAATTTTGTTGGGGGAACATATTTTCGATCTTCTTATGCAGGAAATCTTCTTACACGGGAAACATATTAAACGGGAAAAAAATGCGTAATTTGTATGGGAATTTTTCGGGGATAGTGAAACAGGCCTTCTTAGGCGGGAAAACATATTAAACGGGAACTTCTTAAGCGGGTTTGACTGTATCTGCAATGTGCGTTAATAAAAATTGAATTACCGAAAATCTATTACATTTAGAGCTTGGATGTTTTCAGTAGATAGAAATCTCGTATTTATTTATAGGAAAACATTTTAAACTCGATTTTGGAAAATTGCAGGTTGGACGTTTTCTGCATAACTACGTCCAATTTACCTATTGTATTGTAAGAAGGTATCCCAATCAGTGGCGACCAGTGGCCTAAATTTAAGAGGTTACAATAAAAAATTATGTGATAAAAACTAGGTGTGAAAATATGTACATCGATTTATTGGTTGAAGTTGAAATAGACAACATTTTTATCAGTATGCTCAATAGCATAAGGTAGTTCTGGCACTAACGAAGCAAGGCGGTAAATGGGTGTTTGTTTACCCAATCGCACGGTGAGTTCCAGACTCCAGTTGATGACTCCCGCCTCCCCTTCCAACTGTTGCTGAGCATCACGATCCAACAGCTCCTCAAACAGTTGATCTTGAATGGCCTGAGGTAGTTCTTCAACGCCTGAAAAAATTATGAAATGAAAAGATGAAAAAATTAACTAGAAAAATGCATTTTTTCCAGCATAATATGTTAGCTTTACTAGGAATACAAAGCTAAAGAAAAAATGTTGTTTAAGATATAAATTAATCCGACAGATGGCTGGATAAACATTTTCACTAAAGTTGGTAAAATCCTAGTTATTTATAACAAGGGTAAAGTAAGGAGGTTTTTGAATTAAAGTATTGTTAAAGTTAACATTAGTAACCAGAGGTGCACAGTTCGTAAAGGCTGTGAAGCTGTGCATGCCCCAAGAAAAGAAGAAGGAAAATAAAAAATGAAAAAAATAATTTTAAAAGTTATTTTTCTGATCTGAAGAAAATAATATGAAATGTGTGAATAGAAATAAAAGCAAGATGAAAAAAAAACATACTCAAACATTTGGATTTCGTCCAAAGAAAATTGAAAATCCAAGTCGAGAAAACAATCAACTTTTGTTCAATACAATACTGCAAATAAAAATATTGGAAAATTTCCAAGTCTTTTGAAAGCGTTTGCTTGTGATACCTATAGTACTTAAATTACTGCCAATAGTGATAAATAAATTTGTAATTTCTGAAACAGGAGATTTCTTGTGACCACACTCAAAAACTGAATAGGATTTTTAAATAAAAAAAGCTAATAACAACTAGCCTTCATTACCAGCTTGGAAAGGCTCTAATTTAAAAAGTTGACTAGAAATGGGTTTGAAGTGTTTTAATTTAGCATTGCACAAAAATCAATATACAAAACTTTCAAACAATCATTATAGCTCATTTTCTAGTAGGATTAGAGACCCATCACCTAGAGTATTTCATGAATGCTACAGTGCCAGCCTCCAGCTGATAAAAATATGTAGCAACCAGATTGTTTTTAAGTTGACAAATAATAAGCACTGCCGGGAGATACTCCAAATGCGTGCCTTAAATTCGTACACAGTTGACATTTGACGCAAGAAAACAGGTGGTTTTGACGACTCGTTCTTGTACTCAGCTCAGCTGTGGAACAACTTGCTGAGTTTGTGTTTTCTCTCTCCTACAATGGTATCCTACCAAGGTTCACTACTTCCTATCCCAAAAATACCCTCCATACAGCATCCCCAAAGATGTCATGGATGAAGTTGATAAAAAAAATACAGCAGCACCCCAGAAGTTTTTTTGTTTTCGGTTCCTTGAAAATTGAAAATAAAAAATTGACTAATTGAACCCACACAAGATGTTTTTTTTTCTTTTTCGGTCCTTGGTAGAATCTTACAAGAAAGTTTCACTGTATAATGTCAGTCTACCAAAAAAAAAAAAACATTCACGTGTAAGGAGCACATTGTATTCATTTTCAGTTTGCAGCGTCACGGTACTTTTATTGTTAAACAAGAAATATGAAATCTTACCAGCTGGAAGGCAGAAGGTGGTGATGTCGTGCATGTACTTGCACGGGAAACCCTTCTTTTGGCGTATGATGGAGGCCACGTGTCGCCTGATGGAGCTGGCCAGGTCGGGGGCCACGAAGGAGGGGGCCCTCTTGATGCCGGGCCCCCCGCCTGAGATGCGAGATAGCAGGGAGGAGAGAATGTCTTCTTGTTGGAATCTGGAAAATAAAATTAGGGAGTGTCAATAATAATAATAACTAGCCATATTAAGTAAGCAAATCTGAATGGTAAGGTACTTTTAACCTTAGCCTTCTCCTATCCCCTGCCCAATTGCTCACCACTACACAGCATTTCCGAATTAGGAGGGGGGGGGCACAAAACGTGAGATTGACATACAATGCACCAAAAAACAAGATGTTGAACCACATACTGCAGGATGAATGAGGAAATTCGAAAAGAATGGAGGGTAAACAAAATTAAAAAGGGGATGCTTAGATGGTTCGGACATGTAGAGCGGAAGTACAGAGAATGATACGCAAGGGGATGGAAGTCGGGACACTCTAGGAAGACATGGCATGATCAAACTAATCAAATGCTCGAGTCGGGTCATTTCAAGGGTTGTATTGACTGAAGGGTATGTTTAAGACGATTGGTAAATGAATTAGAGAGCATGTGTCAAGAGAGTGTTATATGGTTTTTCAACCACTCTGCCTACCCTTGTGAGTAATGATGCGATGCTTAGTTATTTAGTTCATCATAATGGATAAATGTGGCGTTGTGACCGCTTTGAACGAACTACTTCTTTTGGCAACAGTTACTACTTGATTCATTGTTCATTGAACAAATACTTCAATTGAAGTCGGTATTTCATTTTAGCGTTCATTCATTTCAATAACTTCATTTCATTGAACAAATATTTCAATTGAAGGTGGTAGTTCATTTTAGCCTTCATTCATTTCATTGAACAAATACTTCAATTGAAGTCAGTCAACTGAAGTTGGTAGTTCATTTTAGCTTTCATTCATTTCATTGAAAAAATACTTCAATTGAAGTCGGTAGTTCATTTTAGCGTTCATTCAACGAAGGAACCAGTTCCAGTTCCAGTTCCAGTTCCTTTCGTTTTTAAATCTCTACCGACCAGTACTTTTTATTTTGGCAACGAACCGGTTCCAGTTATTTTCATTTTCTAAACTCTACCGACTAGCATGTGCTTTTTCGGCGAGGAACCAGTTCCAGTTCTTTCCAGTTTCAAAGTGCTATCGACCTAGTACGTGATTTTGTTGGCGAGGAACCAGTTCCAGTTCTTTTCGTTTTCAAATCTTTACCGACTAGCACGTGCTTTTTCTCGGTTCCAAAAAGAACCGAATAAATAAGTGGATAAATTCAAATCTCTTTTTTGCAAGTTCGACTTCAATTGAAGTGTTCACTTCGAAGGGTTCATTTTAAAGAACTAACAATTCGTGAAGCATTAACAAAACATTGAAGTTTTTCCCAACGCTAGATAAATGCAACAGCTAACTCAGTTATTCTGCACGGAAACCCACTTTTTGCGAAAGGATATTATAAAATATTTTAAGGATTAGATCCCAAGAAGAATTTTAAGAATCATAAAATAAAATGATTTCTATAGTTTAGATAATTACCTGATGGCAAGATGTATGAGTGTGTACCCCGCGTCGAAAGCAGAAGCCCTGTTGAGGAGACTGACTTCCGAGGCAGTCAGTTGCCTGGTGGCGTCACCTCCATTGGACAGGTATTGCTCCACTGGAACCATGTCTCCATCTACTACACCTGAAATGGACAATCAATTGTAAAAATATGAAAGATAGTCATTATGTAAAGCACAGTTAATTTTTAAAAACAGATATCGCTAACATATTTTATTTGAAAAATGCATCTTTCATCCTGTGAATTTATAGAGCTGTTTTCTAAATTATAGAGCTCATATCATCAACTCATATTATTTAACGTCTCACAGAATAAAAATCTGGATAAAAAGTATATCAATAAAAATTTAGAAAATTCCCCAAGGTACAGTTGGGCTATAAGTCAATATATTCCGATTTAAAATAAAAACGATTTGAAATTATTAGATTGAACTAGATATCAACGAAAATCAATAATTTTATATGAATATGTTTATTTTATATAAAAGTGTACAATTAAATTATTGTTTAGATTGAACTACATGAATTTGGTATGATTTATTATTTGAAAGGTGCAAAACTAGCGCCGCCCTTCGGTGAGGTTTTAAACTACGTGAAACGGGCGACTTTATATAAATTCTTATGTACAAAATACATATCATCTTAAATAAAGCACAAATACAAACAATGTTATCAGTATTTTTTATTTTCCAGGTTTTTCAGAAATTCTGGTAATCCGACACCATCAGGTTTCACAATATAGAGCTGGATTAATGAGATTCTATATTCTATTCTATTTTTAATATCATACCTAAGCAAGCCTGCAACCACGCCCAATCCGTCTGTCGATGTCTTTTGGGCCTTCTGTTGTTGGTGGCCTCCAGGTCGTGGACTGGACTCTTCTGGCCGCAAATATCATTGAGACCTTGAAAAAGAAACAAACAATGAAACCAGTCAATTATTTTTTATCACCCGCACATTTCACCAACACCTTTCTATATAAATTCTTGTTCTAGTAGTAGCCTAGATGCGAGCAGCACTTGTTGGATACATAAATAAACAAGCATCTTGTCTGTCCATGTTTGGGCAATTATTTATCTATTTATATATTAAGGGACTATTGTCCAATTACAAAAAAAAAAAAAACAACACGAAATGGGAAAAAAGAGCAACAGAGAAAGAACAGCACATACACAATATTTTAATGAATCAATGACAAAAATATACATTAGAAAGAACATTCAAGTCAAAGCCTGAACAAGGTTTTGGTAGAGTCATAAATAATGACAAAAATCATTTAGACTGGTACCAAAAATTTCTTTAAAAAGTCTTGACATTCTGGACAGATTTATAAAGCTTTTAATTTCATTCACAAAGCTTCCCCTATAATCAATCTGTTTAGATTTCTCACCAAACTGTGTCCTGGAGGAGTGCTTGTTATTGGGCTTGATATCCGAGGAGTCGTAGCCAGAGATGATGTGGTCCTTGTCGTGGGAGGGCGTGTGCAGTGGGCTAGAGAGAGACGAAACGTTGCGCGAGCTCCCGCACATGGCGCACTTGACCGACCTGGGCCAGTTCTCAAATGTGCACATCTGGAAGACAATAATTTTTTTTTTATTCAGAATTGTTTAAGGATTGATAGGGTGTGAGATTAGTGCAACAGGGTTTTAACTGCAGAAAAAAATGTTTTGATGTAATGAATCGAGGCATACTA
The DNA here is from genome assembly GCA_022651775.1 of Drusus annulatus. Taxonomy (NCBI): domain Eukaryota; kingdom Metazoa; phylum Arthropoda; class Insecta; order Trichoptera; family Limnephilidae; genus Drusus; species Drusus annulatus. Next base: position 914,975 of record JAGWCC010000032.1, on the reverse strand, counting down.
TACTCAGGGTTGTTCATTTGAAAAAAGTTTTTTTAATGTGATTACCGCACAAGAGTCCCAAATGCGCCGAGTCAATGGGACTATAACAGGTCAAGGGGGAGGGGGTAGGAGATGGGTAAGAAGGATATTGGGAAGTACTTGAAAGATTTGATGCTTTGGCATAACGAAATTTTCAGTCGCGGGTTTTTTATTTCTGGCATTGGTGGGCAACAATAATAAAACTATTTTCAGCTAGCAATATCATTTCCATCATGAAGTATGGACCTTTGATACATTTAACTGTCCAATAATAATACAAGACACCATATTATTTGTTCTATATTTTTCAATTAATGTTTAATGAGAACAAAGATTGTTGAAACTGGTGCCAATCAATGTAGTAACTACTACAAGTGAATGTCATAAAAAGTATATATTATATTTGATTTAGATACCTGGCAGCACCACTTTTTCGGCCCCTGTGATGGTTGCTGACTACTGTCCGCTAGAACTGGAGGTGCCTCACTCTCTCCGGAGATGTTGAGCAGGGACATGGGCTCTTGGATGGTTTCTAATGAAGGGATTATTGCTGCAAATTAAATAAATAAACATTTTAGTATATGTACATATTGACAAGTGGTATATGAACATTATACCTGGTGAGATAAAGGGCTTACAGGGGAATCTCTCCACGGCAGATAACACAGGCAACCCATCTCCTAGACATAAATGTGAATTATATTGATTGCCATTGGTTCCATATTGTGTTGCTAAGATGCATTCTAATACATAAAAGAAAATATTAACACCTCTGCCTGAACCAAATTATACGCAGTGCCTATTTGAACAAGTAACAGTTGGCTTTATTGTCCATCGCTAGCCACTACTTTCTCCCATCTTTTGGGCAGCGTACGAATCCCGCGTTGAAAAAACTGACTTTTGAAACGATCCACGAATCGATCCAATTTTTTACTTCTTCATGAGACCAGAAGTGTTGGTCAGCCAGGTCGTGAGCCATTGATCGAAACAAGCGATAATCAGAGGGAGCAGAAAATTAAAACCTCCCGCAAAATACGAGAATTTGGCTCGTAAACTGACATTTTCAATCGAGAATAACTTTATGATGCAGACACAAATCGACTAATGTTTCTATGGGGTTATGTTGACAGATGTCTAAGTTTATTGCATGACGTCTATGATCTATTTATTTCGACCACTACTTACCGCTAAAGCCATTTATAGGAAAACGGCGGAAGCAAAGTGGTACACCTAATAATATCTTCTGTAGTTATGAATAACTTGAGGAAGGAAGCACTGAGTGAAATTTAGGGGCAGTTGGTCCATATAAGTAATGAAAACACTACAAGCAATAAAATAACGCTCTTAAGATTAAAACACATATTCAGAATCATTAGCCATTAAAAAATTATTCATTTAATTCTGATCAATTAATCCTGGTTCTTGGATTTACAATGTAGCCCGCTTCAAATGCAGGACATTTTCAAAGTTGTTTGCGTAGTGCGGAAACTCACCAACCATCCCTGGTGAAATGACAAAGGATACCAATATTGATTTACAATCAATGGCACTTAAGTCACTTTATCCCTGCGGTTAATCCAAAAAAATACATTACTAATCAGGAAACCAATGGTTTTATAGAAATCCCAATAAACTTTTTCTGTTTTTACTTTGTGATAATGATCTTTGATTTTGTTGTCCTAAACTAACAGGTTTGCCGTCTAGATTTTTACGCGCCTACTTAGCGTTGGTTTAGTTACACTGGATGTAGGCCATTAAATTAGACAGATAAGCCGTGGTTATAAAGCAAGTTTATCGCTATTCCGACCTTATAACACGCGTAACATTTACACCTCCTTTATAAGTAAGAGGGGAAGTGTTTAAATAATGAATTTAGTATTCCACTTTTTCCTCTGCTTTTGGAAGGAGGATATCTTAAATTCACCAATATCATAATTGATTATATTAATACCTTTATGGTGGCTGCCCTGCTGCCTGCAGACGCTGACGCTGGGAGGGTTGTGCATGTGGCACTCGGGGCACTTCCAGGGAGCCTCCGAGGCTGCTCCTGCAGAGCTCTCCTCGGCTTCTCGCAGACGGAAGATGTCTTCGTTCACCAGGGACTTTACCGCCCGACACATTGTGCACTGGAAACAGAACAAATTATGTACTCTCTCATGTTGTGGGGAAGCTATCCAGAGGGTCATTTAAATGAGAGGAATGCGAGAACTTGAATGTTGAAGAGAAGGAGGAAGGAAACACAAAAACTAGTCATTCATTCAGACAGTCGAGAATAGGATAAAAGAAAGATTCGTAAAAAAAGCTTGTTTTAATATGTCTAATGTTAACTGTGTAAAAAAATTGGGTACATATTTGGTGTCTCCCAGCTGCGCACTGACACTAACGGGAACAATGACATTAATTCAATTGAAATATCAGTTGAACAAACATTAGTGTAGCACTTTTAATATAATATTACCCTTAGCGAAATTTCATGCTGTAAATTAGTTACACACATATTTGCTGGCCGTCTTGTAGCCCTGTCTATAACAACCTAGAGTCCATTCAAATATACAACTCATATGAGTAATTTATGGTAATTCCAAGAAGAATTTTGTGTTCCTTCAATAATGCATTTATTTAACAAAAGAGTCTGACATGTGTCAGATGATTCTTAAAAAGCTACAATGCATCGGCTTGGCATTACTGAAATGATTTCAGATGCAAACAAAAGAATGAGCCTGAGAAACGAAACAACTGGTTCTCATGCGACGGCTGGTCATTGACACCTGCAATAATTCACAATGCGCCTAACTAAAGCACTCATTCCATTGTCGTTTTAGAAAAGAATGCATCAGTAAGACTAATGAGGCAAACCCGACTTCTTCTATCCACTTGCTCACTATATATTTTTCTAGCACCCTTTTCTCTATCCATCTACTATGTGTCCAAATAATTTAAGCGTCCCTTTCAACTTTGGATTCTCTTAAAATCTTCTTATTTGTTATGCATAGTTTTGGTGTACGTACACCTCAGGAACATCAAAGTCTCTAAGCCAGTCTAAGGCAATTTGGGAATGATCGATCTTACCTTCAGAGACAGTGGAAAGTTCTCGTAAGTACAATAGTCACATATCCATTTCTTGCCCGGAGGTTCACAAGTGGACACCTGTTGAGAGGCGGCACTGGCATTCGTCATTACGGCTTCGCTGCTCTGAAATAACAGAACGCACAGATAAGTTAGCAACACAATTCAAATATTATACATTATCGGCGCTACAACTCTTGGAGTCTTTGTCGCTTGCAAGAAACACTTCCACTCCTGCAGTTTTTCTACAGTTCCTTCTGCCTAAGGCTGCGATATTGACTTCCACAACATTCGACAATTCAAATAACATAAAATCAGGAAAGGTTAAACCAATAGTTACTAAGAGGCTTCGCCCAAGTTTCAACAATTTTTATTTTTTGAAAAATAAAATGTTTTTAACTTTTTACTATTAACTTCATACAGGAGGCCTATGTCAGCTTTGTGGGCGCTGTGGTGATAACAGTTGTGTTGACATTTTAAAGCTCAATAGCTCATGATGGAAATTACATTGCGAGTTGGAAGTAATAGGATAGACCTAGAAATCTACACAGAAAAAGCTATGTCAATTTCACGACGACAGGGCTCACTGTTTGAGAGTTTTTGATGTTTCAGTATACAGATATTCAGCTTTATTGTTACAATTCAGTTAATATTCTGCCATAAAATGATATGAGTACTCTTTATTTCAAATGCATAGATCAATCCTGTGTCGAAATAACAAAAAAGACACAAATCTGAAGCCAATGTGTATAATGGAGGCATGCATTGAAATAGATGTGAGTGGCTAACAAAACACATTGACATTACGTGAAGCTGTATCAGATTTTACATAGAATTCCGTAGGCATTTTATTACAATATTTTTTATTGAATTTAATCAACTCACAAGAAATAAAAGAAGAATATAGGTAGCCAGATTTATAAAACAAAAATTCTAGTAATGAAATGGAAACACCATATCTAATAATTACATTCATTATGTTAATCCAATTTTTTTTCTGTATAAAAACAAAAAATAAATTAGTGTTTTTAATATTTTACTAAATTGAAATGGCATAGTTTGCTACTCTTGACATGATCCCATTCAAGCATTCCTGGGATATTTCCGACTTCTTTATCCATTCAACAACACCTCCTAACACTCCCTTCTTCGTCCATTCACTCTATATATCCAAACCATCTATCAATCTAGGCTCACCTAATCGCATTAAAACAATCGTCATTCCACAATAAATTGTATTTCACGGCCAATTTTCATGTGTCTTTCGTGATTTACATTAATATAAGTTAAGGATCTTACAATGAAAAACAATGCAGACATAGAAAGGCATCTAAAACTATAATTAACAAGGAAAAAAAATTGGCACATAGTTTTACAAATACATAAAAGAATACAAAGTTTTTGTTGATTCAAACATTCCTTTGTATTTTAAAAAGTATATTTTCAAGGTTGCAATGAATCTCACAAGAAAAAAAAACTGCATACCTATAGTCAAAATAGCTAGTAAATTCTCATTACCTAATAATAAATTAGTGAGGTAGGTGACCTCTGCTAGCAAATTGTACTTGACCTTGGCAATTATTTTGTACAGAATGCAAATTAATGCATTCAAGTTCGTCTATTCGATGGTAAATTAGGTTGTTATGAGCAAATGTTGTAATAAGCAAAAAATGTGCTTGAAACGTTATTTGAAATGGCTATAGCTTTGTTTAGTGACCACATCTGAATAGTACTACTCAATCTTCCTCATCCCCATCTATTCTCCTCCTCATTTCCTTCAGCCTTATTATGACAATCCCCAAATTGGGGATGTCAGTCTCAATGGCTCTGGGCAATTGGGAGTCTTGTGCGATACTCATATGGTAAAACAAAAAGAAGGGAATAAAGTTTTCATAGTGAGCAGCAAGTCATTTGGATGCAGAAAAACATTGTAAGCAGAGTTATAGTGATTTATAAAAATTATATTTAATACTTAATTCATTTACCCTTTTAGTGCCAAAGATTTTCTTTATATGTATTTATGACAAAGTGTCAGAAATTCAGGTTTTTTATGTCCCTACTGTTAGAAAAAAATAAAGTGTTTTTCTAAAATGTATCCGATTTAAAAAATTCTTTCAACATTCTTTTCAGCAAGCTTCGAATTATGATAATAAAACATAAAAATAGAACACAATAGTTCTAATAGAAAAAAGGAAACAAAAAGAAAATTATGCTTGACACAAATGTTTTCCCGCACTAACTCCGTGCAGTTCCTTTTTACATCGTAGGCAAATCAAATTGGATCTCTACTTTACTGCGCTGCCATCCTTATTGCTGCATACCACGCTTCGCCGTAAATTACACCCTGGTAATTTTTCTAAACCAAAATTCATCTTCGGTGTTGATGATGTTGCAGGTATTTCAGGAATATTTTTGACACAAAATCAGATATACTGAAATTAATTTCAGTATATTTGAATATAAAAAAACGTGAATTAAAGAAAAAAATCACAAGCTCCACGCACACAACTGCCAGCAACAGTGTGCAAGCATGCCAGCATGTAAAAATATTAAATTTAGCATAATATGTTGTGTACATTGTTTTGGCGATTAGACTTGGATATACCATTATTTAGGAAGAACATTAGGTGTAGGTGGTTGGCTTACATCATCTCTTAATCAATTTATTGTCCTTTGACAATTCAATGGAAGAGGATGCGGCTCAAAGGTGAAAGAACCAGAATCGAAGATATTTTCAGTATCACCCTGGTGAAAGCCCATAGTTAAGAACTGACCGGTTTTAACAAATCTTTTCTTATCACTTTTTTTACCCTAATTCATTTCTTCGACCGCACATTTGGGGAAATAATATAAACATTATGATAATCAAAACACTCAAATAATTTTTCAAACTTAAAAAATTGAATCCTAAAAAAGTGCCTAATTTTTTCCAAGACAGCTGATCTTTGGAACCTAAAAATCAATGACAGAATCTCAATGTCGTTGAGGTTAATTCAATTAATCAGTGATAGATTTTTTTAGAATAAATCGATTATTTTTAGGATCTAAAAGGTTAAATGCATTTCATTGAATTATTTTGAGCATTTCTAAATGTATACCTCGATTTTGACAATCCTAATTTGGTTTGACGGTTAATATCCCACTGGTTCTGAGTAATCATTTCACTTTGATTCAGGAGGTTGTGGGTTCAATTCCCGCGGAAATTGTTTGGCAATGTTCGCTGTGACGTGTGAATGATTTTCAAGCTATTTATTTCCTAAACCACCTTTTTTATACACAGGCAATTTTCAGTTAAAAACATTAATTTTCCAAACTAAGAAATCCTGTGGCCATTAATGACAAAAATGGTAGGGTTAGCTTCAAATTTGGCTTTATTAAACCATTTATCTAGTGATTAGTGGTAGGGTTAGCTTCAAATTTGGCTTTATTAAACCATTTATCTAGTGATTAGTGTCATGCCCAGGGACGGCTCTTTATAGGTGCAATGGTGTATTGCACCGCAAAATATATGGAGTAATATTTAACAATTAACCAAAAATCTTTAAATTAGCTGCCTGCCAAGAAAATACTTCTACGCATCTAGGAAATTAACAATATTCTATACAAGCCTACTTCAAAAGATTGAGTTGCAAAACTCACTGCCCTGCATGCTGTAGTTCATAGTGGTGCGTTTTCAATTTTGCAATCTGAACTGGTCAATTTGTATGGATATTAGAAAGAGAGCGACAAATAGGACTAACCCGTGAGATGCAATATTTTAAAGGAGAAATGACGGAATTAGGAGCACTGCACAAGAGAACAGATAAGCTTTCGGAAGTAGGTATTCGGTTTTTTTATTTTGTTCAACATTTGTGTCAACAGAGGCAAGCGACTTCGCCTATTAGCTAATAGCCCACATGTTTTGGCGTGCTTAGAGACAGTTTGTAGAAGATTGGTAAGACCGACAAATGAATTCAACCGCTTGGTCTTCGACATTAAAGAAAAATAAATCGTTAAAGGAGCAATATCTACATCTCAAAACATTCGTCTACAGAGTAATCGATGTACATATTGTATTTGCACACCTCCAAAGGTAGTAGTTATTTTAATTATTACTATACATATTTTTTATTGCACCCCTTTAAATTTAGGCCACCGGTCGTCACTGGACATGCCCTCAATAATGGCTCTTTAATCATTGATTCAATTCAATAACAATGAGTCATCAATTATTCCCGTATCCCACAGCGAGTAATCACAAAGAATCGCTCACAAAGTGCATTTAACAATGCAAAGGTGGGTGGGAAAAACATAAATTGGAAATCATTCTCATCGTTCAAACTATTGAAATTTAAATACCTAGTTTTTCTTGTAGCTTGTTCAGGGGTGAACTGGCCCAGCAGACTGTGGTACAATTTTCAATGGCTAATTCTAACTTAACATTTACTTTTATCGAAGCAATTATATTCAACAAATGTTAAATCGAAGGATTCTAGGTAAAGAACTCTATCTGCAAATCTGTTGCTTTACAGGAGCAAACTTTGAAGTCGGTACCCCATTTTAAAATTAAACTAAACATTTCATAAAGTAGGCCCTGAGGTGTCTCTGAGGTCTACATCATTTTTGGAGATGTTGTTTGGAAGGTTTTTTTGAAAAAGGAACAGGTGGTGTTGTAGGAAAAATTATTCAACATCCTAACTGTTAACAGCAAGAATAAGTTGTTAAAATGAAAAGTTTCTCAAACTAAACCTGAGATGCATACAAACATAATTTCATCACATTATATTCGCTAATCAGCAAACTTCATGCATAAAGTCAAGTGCGTTCATCATTACATCAAGGAGGTCATGTCAAAACACATTGACATTGAAAAAAAAACCGCTTTATAAAGCAGAAAACCTGTTTGCCTCAGCAAAACACTTTTTATCTATGAGCTCTGGCATCATGAAATTTGCGCAGATTTTTTATCTGGAATTTTAGACAACTATTTTCAATTCACAACATCATTTCAACCATGAACTATGGATCTTTGAAATATGTATCCATTAAACAGTAAAAAAACAAGACGAGATGCCTTATTATTTAAGGAGGAAAAATAACATTAAAACTAGGGTGAAGTCGGGTATTACTAGTAATTTATAAATAGAGTATCGTGTTTTCGACCTGTGCATGAATCATAAATAATTCATTATTTATAGTATCTTGTGAAAACGATTCAGCAGATCTGATTCACGGTAGTAATATTAAATGAGGGTTTTTTCATGAAAGCATACATAAAAATTTTAAATATACGATCTTCGTCAAGAATTTGAATTGCAAAACCACTTTAAGAACATATATAATAAAATATCTGTGGAAGATGCAGAGCAACGATTAAAAGACCTCCCGTAGATTCCTATTTTCATTCTTCACACAACATTTTCTTTTTTACCTCATCGGGTGATTTTTCACACTGGCCAAACTTTTAGATGGTAGATAGATCTCTTATTTACCGAAAAATCACTTCAAATTATGTTGAATTTCAATTATTTTATTTCAAATAGGTATAGATCACACTTCTAGGGATTTTATTTTCAGTAGTTTTATGGATGTGGTGAAAGGCTTAAGCTAATTTTTGAAATGAGTGCACACTTGGAGCTTGATAATTTCACTAGCATTATTTAATGTTTTTGTTTTCGTATTAGTCCAGAACTAGTTCTTTCATCGTTGCCAGAATCAGAATGAAAATGTCATTGCAAGTCGTGGTGGGTAAAGAGAGAGGCATTTTGTCACAAAATAAATTTTACGTACAAACATTAGGATTCCTGATTAGCAAGGTTTTAATTTATGTAAATATTGCAAATGAGTTACTTATGTGTGGAAAACTCTCAATATACAATAAGATCTGAAGAGAATATTTTTTTTATACTTTCTTTTCAATAGTTTTTACCCTTCAAGGGTGTTTTTGGTTTCGTTTCAATATTTGTTTTTTTTTTTATGTATTAAATGAGCACGAGGAGTTAAGGCTTGGCAAACCTGTAGTTTTATTGAATGGCGGATAGGCACTTTTAGATAAGGCTTTATAGAAAAGAGGATATTTGTTTGATGATAACAAACAATTGTTTTTTTTTTAAAGAAAGGGTTACGAATAACCTGACAATATTTGAAAAACTCTTACTACCATCATAATACGCGGAAAATGTTGCTTGTGCAATGATGGAGGACTTAGCTAGCAAAGGAATTGAACCCACGACGCCTGGGTAGAAACCCGACACATTTGTCCACTTAGCTACTCACGGTTGATCTAAAGTTCCCAATTCTAGACTACAGTAAGTACAATCCGGGGAACCCAACATGTGAATTTCAAAAAGGTGAGAGGGTATAGAGCGATGTAAAATTTTCATTCATACAAGTGAGGAAATTGATTATTTCGAAAAACGTGGGTATTGATGGAACCATGGTTTTGATGGGATAGCTCCACAGATAGTTTTTTTATAAAGTACATGCGCATATTGTCCTTCACACTAGAAATTCACCTTTTGTCTTTCTTTTAAAAAATAAAATCACATCTTGGAATTCCGCACATAATCCCATCGAAACACGATGCAAGTTGTATACTCTTACCCAAACAAGAATAGGCATGTATATAAAGTGTTAAATGGCTCAGTGAGAGAGAAAAATCCCCTTAGGGTTTACCATAATATTCTCTTTTCAGATTTAATAAAATTAGATTTTTTCCGGTCACTTAAACCTAATATGAAAGTTTCACTATAATTAACAATATTTTACGGGAAGTTTTAAAATTACTTACGGTTGTAAATAAGTGTTGCGGGGAGTTGATTTCACTGGACCCATGATGCGAAGGGCTCTTCCGGATCTGGATATCTTCCGGGGACTCCCTCAGCAGACTCTTCCCGCTGTTCTGATGGTTATTTCCCTGATGCCTGTCATCGCTCATCATACACAATTCTAAATCACGCTCAGCGCAAACAAACAAACTACCCGAGACTAGGCTAGATCTAGCGGAAACTAACTACCTAGCTTACCCTATAAATTATAATATGCTTTCACTAGCATAACGATTGTGCTGAGAGATATAAAAAAAATTAAGCTAGATATCAATTAATAAACGTTAATCGATAGTTTGGAAAATGTTAAACGTTAATTAATAACACAGATTGAACTTATTAATGGAATAACCGGTTATGATATTGCTAGCTCAATATCATTCAAGCTAATTTAATCCAAGTTGTTTTAGTTGATCGGGAGTTATGTTTGAGGAGCAGAATTCATGGTATGTTATGGTATGTTGTGATTAGTTGTGTTCCGTGTGTCATACCATCGTGGCGTTGGATTTTTAATATCTTCTCTTTATTTCTGTTTGAGCAGTGAAATGTGCGGAGAGTTGAATTTAGCAAAGCGCCAGTCAGTGTACGGAGATTCGTGGTACTGAAAAAAAAAAGATTTTTTTAATACGAGTACATCGAAAAATTCAGATTAATATGGTGATAATAGTGTAATGAAATGTACATTTAGCAAAAACCTGAGAAAAAAATCTAATAATATCACGAAAGTAGAAAATTATTTTATTCACTTGATCATGCTATGTCTTCCTCAGACGTCTCTAACTTCTTTACGATTTGGGAGAAAACTTGACTCAAGCGACACATGTTTGGGACTTTTTTTTTAGCTTTTTGTCGCTTCGGGTAACTCAGTGAGAGCATTGAGTTAACTTTTTTCATAATCTAACCCGGTACTGAATACTTATGAATTTTATTATAAAATAAAATGAAGCTTTTAAGTGCTCCGGTGTAAACTTTACAAAATGGTACTTCAGCCCTTTTGCCTTTCTGGCGATGATGGCATATAAAATTTAGGTTTATCATGATTTTAGAGGCAATTTCGTTACGTGTTGTTTGTGACAAAATTATTAAAAAAAAATAATCTTATTCCAGCTACTTTGGAAATTTGATGAAACAACTGCGAATCATAACATAACATGTATGTAAAAACCTCAAACCATAAAATGTATTTGTACACACATTTTATTTACTTTTCTAATCGTTAAAACTTAGATTTACCAAACAATGATAAGGCCTTTACTATCACAGCACAAATAATGTTGATCAATTGAGGCCAGTTTATTTTTAAAGTGTATTGTTGACCACCCAAAATTAACTATTTTTACATTTTTTTCTAAAGATAAGGATATTCAATACAAGCTTCAAATATGATTTTTTTACAATATTTTATGAGAAAATTATTTTTAAAAAGCCTTAAAAGTTCACTATTCTGAATTAAAAAAATTCTATTTAAACTCCATTTTTTAAGATCCGTTGAAATAAGTTAAAAGCAGAAATTGTTCATTAGAAGCAAAATCTCTAACAAAAAACCATGAGGTCTGGCATCATAAAATTTGCATTGTTTTTTGCCTGGAATGTCTAGAAAATATTTTATCATGTCATTTTCATCACGCTACTTCACTTTTATAATGAGCTATGGAACTTTGAAATATAATTTTTTTTGCTTGTTCCATAATTTTAAATACAAATCCGGTTTGTGAAGTTACATCTCAACAATTATTTAAAACAACAGAGTATTGAAAAGAAAATAGCACATTCATTGATAAAATGCCAATTATTAGCAACGGAAATTAATTTTTACTTAGATTGAAATTTAAAAAAATATCCTATGTATCAATTGGTCAATAACTGTAATGGCAGCCGTGTACCTATTTATTAAATTAATTAACAGTTTTCACAACCCCGGTTAAAATATCTTTACTTTTATTAAACATGAAATAAAACACCAATAAATTTAACACATTTTCAGAAAATTCACCAAGCCAATGCAGTGTTCTGCCGCTCAGAGCGCTATTGTAACCTCTCTTTCTGTTACATACGTTGTTTATTTGAAAAAGAGAAAGGTTAAAACAGAGCTATCAACAGTATATCTTTAATAATTGGCTAATTTATATAGCGCTGTTTTTGTGAAATATTACATCAAGTATTTTTTATCAAGTAAGTTTATCTGAATTCATCACAACATAAGTTACGTCTGTCTCGACACCGGAATCTTCTAGTGAGACAGACATGGACCAAACCCATGTTTTATATTTCAACAAGATAAATAAATAAATTAAATGAAAAGTTTTATTTTTGGTGCACGATACAATTATTTATTTTGTGATACATGTTCGTTAGAGTTGTATTTTAATTTTTTTAATAATAATAATTTTATTTATTTATTGCATAGTGCTATTTTCATACAATGGGAATTTTTACTCAAGCATATTTGGAGCACACGTGGATTAATTAAATCAATTTATGATTCACACACATAATTTCTTATTGTATTGATCAGAAATCTTAGCAACAATGTTAATCATTTTGACAAATGCGAAACTGTGTCTGATTTCAACAAATATGAGAGAAAACGTACCAATTTGTTTATAGGTTAAATACAATTTGATACACTTTGAAGGTGTTTTTAATTAAATGTATTGAGATTGAAATTAATTAATATTATTATGTATTATACCAATTTATACAATTTATTTGTGCGTACGTAAGTACAAATTTTTGTACAACATTTAAAAATTGGAACTGATTTATGTATTAATTATTAAAAAAATCTTTTTAAATCTAGATGAGTGATAAAGTATCTACCTATAATGCATCAGACAATTAGTTTTATTCTGCTTTTGATATATGCGAGCAAGTCGAGTCAATTTTAAGTTTAAAGAATTAATGTTGTTTGTGTTTTGTTATAAAAACTCACTTACATTTAGAAAGGAAAGTTTTTTTTAAAATTTAATATATTTTCTTGTAAGTTATGAAATCTCTAAACATTCGTTGGCAAAAATACGCTTAAAAAAAAACAATCACAAAAAATGCAATCTTATTGCAAGAAAAAATTCTATAATCATCGAGACAGAAAAATTTCGAGTCTCCTGGGAATTTTCACGGCCTTCTAGGATTTCTCACTAGTTATTAATAATATAGCAATGGAAATATATGTTTCTGGTATTATACTTATCACCAAGTAGGTAGATGTTTATAGTCAAAATATTATATTTTTTTCCTTTTAAACACCTGCATTTAATATATGGAGAAAGGGAAAATGTCAAGTATTTTTATTACAATTTAAATAATCTTGTACCTACAACTGTTGTAATATTCAAATAACTTAAACGAGGAATAAGAAACACGCAATTTAACATTATAAAACCACATGATCACTCGATTTAATTGGAATAATTTTTTGTTTTGGTGAAACATGACATTTATGAAGTATTTTTTTTACATCGGTTGAAATAATCGTAACTTGTCAAGAGTTTATTATGCCGTATGATAAATGAAACAATAAGGCTAGAAAATTTCTCTACATTTAAATTAAGTTCACACCACTGCCATTGTTTGTTGTATTATGTTGATCTAATGCACACTTTCGCCATTGATATTTTGAAATGACCAATGCACTAGTACCATAAACGCGGACATTGACAATTTACTACAATAATAATTATGATTAAATCTGATTATAAGGTCATTAGGCGAAAAAATAAACCATGGTTACCTGGCTCTCCATCAAATTCCTTCAGTTGCCAAATATTTCGCAACTTCCCGATGGCGTTCATGAACTTCAAATAACATTTTCAACGGAGGGACATCAGCGGCAAACGAAAACTATAATAATTATGGTGCACCGAAACTCGACGGGGAAGCAAAAGAATATTTACAATAAAGTTTGACAAATTGATGTCATTTGCAAACGAAAACATCGGGCACGTTCTATTTTGATAAGTGGTAAAAGTCACAGCCTCGAATATTTAAGAATTTACAAGTTAATTTATATTTTTATTAACGTTTTCGGACAACGACTATAGTAATCGAAGCGAAAATCCACGGCAAAAATAAGAACGATCAACTATTTGTTAAAATATTTTTTTACAAATTCGCTGCTGTGAACTATATATATATATATATATATATATATATATGACATTACTATTTAAATATTTACAAAGTATTTCAGAAAAAAAATCAATAATTTATGTACAATAATTAAATAAATTAATTATATTCTAAAAATAAGACATACAATACCGTTTGAATAATTTATATATTAAAATTTAGGGTCAGGCTCTAAAAACAGTGTTCAAATTTAAAACATATTTTTTGTAAAAAACCTTTCATTGGAACTTATTTTCAATGATAACTGATCTTTTAACTATTGAGAATTTTAATCTAAGAATTATTTAAAAAGGCGAAGTCAAATTTCTTGAATATGTCGTTTTTTAAGCATCTTTCACAAAAATCCTTCAAGGAAGGCTGTCTTGCTGACTTTTCTCTCAATGAGAACCTTATGTATATTGTAACTACAAATAATATTATTAATCTACTCAATGAACCTTCTTTCAAGTGCGGCAATTGGTTGGGAAAATCGGTTAAAAATAGCCCATTAATTAAACAAAATAATATTCTAAGCCTCTGACAACATCGCATCCCTATTATATTTTGTCGACAAACGCGTTTATAATATTATAAGTTATTTTCTTAAAGCTCACGGCAGTAACTTGTATTTGCATTTTTGAGATTTCAGAAATAAAGATATTTTAATTTGCACCACTGAACTAATAAATTACCACCTTTTACCACTTTTATTTGTCTATGGAGATATTACGGTCTTGAAACGTCAAATACTTCCTTATTAGTTCTTCGTCAAATTAAATAATGATTTTATAAAACACGCAGATCGCAGAATTATGTTCATGTAACATGCTATGCAAAAAGTTATTATGTACTTTACTTCGTTAGAAAATTCTAAAGCTTTCTGCCTTTAATGATATTTATATTATTTTAAAAATTTTAGGTTACAATATTTAAAGTATTAGAAAAAAATGAGGCATTCAGATATGGATGAGTCAAAAAAGAAATTTAGAACCAGATTCTAGTTATAATGCTACTAAAAATAGTTAAGTGATAATTCGAGACGGTCTACGCTTCATCCAATAAATCTATTCATCAAAAAGTGTAGGAGAATATATATGTTTTTTGTTCGAGAAAATATACAGTAAAACATTATTAATACCAGGTTGTTATTAATAAATTTAGCCAGGATTTTCTCCGCTCTCTGATCTTATTTTTGACATTGTTTTGTGCATATTCAAGTACAAAATTAAAATTTCTTTAGTGTACGCAAATCAAATAGGTACAATACATGCTTACAAAGCAAAAAGTTTTTTTTGTAGTTTGACACGAAAAATCAACAAAACTGACACTTGATTGACAGAGAACAAATATTGTGGAGTTTTTTGTTGTTGTTATTTTGTTAATGTTAATTGATTTTAATTTTTTAAAGGTATTTTTTCCTTTTCTTTTTGCATACATTTTAATATGGATGCTGATATATTACAAAAATGGTGCTATATAAATTAGTCAAGTATTATTATATTGATTTATCTTTGGTGCTTGGTATTAAGGGCTTAAGTTATTTTTCACTTGAGCATTTAAAGATATTGTAAATCCTTCATCAAATAATCTTTGTATGACTAGCTAATCATAAATAGTATATTCAAAAACACTAATCTCTAACGTATTTTAATTTTAAATCCGATACTTTATTTCTACAATTAAAAAAAAAGGATTTTGACTGAAGCCCTTAATACAAAGTACCAAAGATTATTTTTTTCTAATGTCTATCATCTTTTTAAAGTCTACAAGAGATTTTAAAATCAATAAGCTTTCTAAGAGTTTGAACCATTGATAAGCATGACTTTTAAAATTTAATTTGAAGGCAGCATAAAAGGTAATGTTTTGTACAACACCACATACTATTTATCACTATAAAATATAACATACTATATAAATTCAGTAACACAAAATTTAAAAAAAAAACTGAAAATGGTTAGGTACATTAAGAAGAAAAGGACAATCAAAGTGATAATGGGTAATCATTATCTAGTTAACTTTGCGTGATGTTATAATAAGCGAAGCCTTAAACCAATTATTCAAAAAGGTTTTCTTGGAATTTGCATAGATGGCGTAAAGACTAATTTATTTTTAAAAGGGGCAGTATTTGAATAGGATAAACTAGACTGATTGCCCTTCTCTTCTTAACGTATGTAAATAATTTACCGAAATCATAACAGATTTATCTATTAGTTCAAAGTGAAACGACAAACTGCCATATCGGCAGAAATAGCCATGTCGTTGAGAAGTGAAATTAAATGTTGTAAGGCGAATCAAAGTTTTTTTAAATTTTGCACGTATGTCTTACGAAATTTATAGATAAATACCTTGTTTCAAGTGATATTTCTGTAAATTTCTCACCTGAAAATTCTTACTTTAGATTTCGTCGGGAAGAGAAAAAACATATAAGAATATTAAAATTACTACCCCTGTTAAAATCAGGAAAATTGAAGGCAAGAAAAATGTGTAAAAAGGCTCTACTATTCAAAGAATGTAATAGTTCTAAAGCATAGGTACAGCCCCAGTGTATCTCGTTTTGGTTCAAGGTCTGCCATTTTAGCCCTCCGCTTCTTTTAAAGATTTTTCTTCACCTCTGATGTTGTCTTCAGTCTTACCGAAGAAAAGATAATAATATGTTCACATTAATTTAATTGCGTGCATATTATGTCTCCTCCATTAAGTCTTTCAATATTTTGTATAACTTATCCCCCCACTGTATTATAGTTTATTGAACCCTAGATAATATTACTAGCAAGAGTCGGAATTATACGTAGGATTAAATAAGACACTATACCTATATTATTCCTACATAGATAGCTTCTAGCTATTGACACAAAATTTACTTGTCCCGTCTGCTTGGCTGCCCTAAACCTACGTTGTGTAACTTTCTCAGAATATTATCAGTGCTGTTATCCATTCTAAGATTTTCCGGAAACCCATAGTTACACACGTAATTTCGTCATCGGCATCCAGTCAGCTAAGATCAGGTCTCCCGGAATAATTTGTCAAAAATTAAAAATTTCCGGCAGCATAATTTTCACTTTTAACTAAAAATACTGGAAACATTACAAATGATTTAACAGATTGAATATTCATTTTTTGTGGACCGAACAGGGTTAAAATGTTTTCTTCGACGATTGAGACGTCTCATGGGATAGAGCAAGAGCGTATGGCGTTCTATCCCATTTGCTTACCTCCTTTCCGACCGTCAGGGTACATTTCTTATCTGAGACGTCTTAAGGCAATTATAAAATACGTATTAGACCCTGGAAAAACGCCAGTCATCCTAGAATCATTTTCGCTAAAACTAAAGACATACAGTGAACCCCATTTTCCGCGTTTTCGCTCATCCGCGGTCGAGGAATTAAAAACAAACAATTATTTAATTTACGCGGTATAAGATTAAACAGATCATTAGCACGACTGCCAACTGGCCGACTTTTCGGTTGAACCCTCTCACTGACAGAGGATTAAAATTTAACAGAGGATTTCAACCTATTTATGAATATGTGCGAAAAAATATTGAATGACAAAAAAACACGACTTTGTTACAGAGTTTTTTCAGCACACAGCGCCGAATCCGCCATACGTTTAAACTGTGTAAAAACATAGGCGTCATCTCGGAAGGGGCGCCGTGAAAATAAAGATATTATTTAAATTTACTTAAAAATATTCTATTAATCACATAAAAAAATCCCCAAATAGTTTCAAATTTGCCCCCACATCATGGGATAATTATGTTTTTTTATTGTGCTGGCAGCATCGCTGTGCATGGAACGACTAGCGAAAATGTATGGAAAGTAGCTTTTTGTCGCGCAATTTTTTTACGAATTGCATAATGGTTATTTAAACGTAAAGTCTGTTTTTATATGTAGTGTCATACGTTAAAATTATGCGAATCAAAGTCTATGACCAATCAGCGTGCCTGTTTTTTTCCATACGACAGTCGAAATGAACCATTAGAGATGGTACATATTTTTGTCCCGGTGACATTGTACCGATGACTTTGTGATCATTTGGTTTTTCAGAATTAGTTTGAAGCAATATTTTTTGGGATTTATTTTTCAATCATGTGAACTTTGGTAAAATAAAAAAAGGGCCCAATCGGTACTTACTGCATATGGCGCTAGATGTCGTGGAACTGACCCTGTTAGCATATTAAATTCACCTAAAATAAGGTATAAATTCGCCCTCCTTTTATTTTTTGTTTGTTTTGCTGATAGTTCCGTTGTAGACACTTTCTCATGCTTATTACTTATTGATGCTATAGTCCCTGGTTCTGGGCAGTTGGAACTCTTGTGAAGTCGTCACATTAAAAAATGTATCGGCGGTTTCCCGTTTTGCGACGTATTGCAGGAACCTAACCACGCGGAAAATGCGGGTTTAGTAAACACAAAAAACCTTGGTGGTTTTCAGCAAATGCTAGGCCATGTAAAAAAAATCTGATATCTTAATACCGAAGGTTTGGCCATGAAAAACCTTGCGGGATACCGTCTCCGTTGAGGTTCCCAGGAAAGCGCGGCGGCGTTCTGCGAAAATGTTTTTCCCAATGGCTTTTCCGGCTTTCAAAAGTGTAATTCGGATATTTTTACCGACGGGATGGGCTCGGATGTTTTCAGACACGTTCCGCAGATACCCTTAGCCAGTTACCCATTTGTTTCATGTGTAAAAAAATCAGAATACTCGTGGAAAATACATATTTGGTGGTGGGAAGCTAACATTGAACTCTTTTAAGATAATCTATCAGACATTTTTTGGGAAAAAAATCTATCTTGAAGAACGGTGTCCATTGTCCATGCGTCAGTAATATTCGAAGCATTTTTACCTAACAAATGAAATCAAAATCAATGATCTTTTATAAAAAAAATTTAAGCATATTGAAAATACGTTTGAATGATTTGAGTAACTGGAAAATTTCTAAGTGTGCTTGCTAACTGTGTAAGTTTCTGGGTTCTTGCCCCGGAGGCTACGGGTTCAAATGCCGGCGAGTATAATATTTTTTAATACATTTATGTTGGAGTTTTATAGCATGTTACTTCAATACAGGTAATGTATTTTAAACAGGTTCAAGGATGAATCTGTCAATATCACCACAGACCATAATTTTGAATTGGAAAGTTGTTTTAAATGGCTATAGGCAAGAGCTATGATCTTAATATTCAAGTACTCCTTAAACTTCCTCTTTCACATTTACTTTTATTTTTTATTTACTAAACTTCATGTTTATTTACAATATTTTATATACATTGTCCTCCACGCTAGGAGGTCACCTGTCATGTGGAGGACATTTTTCGTATTACGCGATAAAACAATTTAAAATATAAAAGAAAATTGAATTAAATTTAAATTAAAAATAAAAGAAAATATAGAAGAAGAAAATATAAAAGAAATAAAAAAATATATTATAAAAACAAAATAGAAACAAAATAAAGCCACTTTACTTATTCTTCCCATTTCATTTTCAGCATTACAACACACCCGGATTAGGGATGCCATAGTCTCACTGGCTCCGGACAGTTGAGATAGTTGGTACTTTTGAAATAAATAAAAAAAAGTAAAAAAAAACGTAATTGGGGATTTCATAGACAAACAAAACTTTTTAAAATATTTTTTTTTGGGCTTAGCGTGTTATTAAGTTCATTAATTACCTTTATAATTAAATATTAATTAATTAATTGGCTCTAAATATCTTTAGTAACTAGATCTCAGTAGTCACGTCCTTCCCAAACTTCCTCTTGCCACATTTTCTTCCTCTACCCACTTACTCTTCAGTCTTGCATCATTCCTCAAATTGGGGATGATATAGTTCCACTGGGTCTAGGCAGCTAGAACTCAACTAAATTTCAACTTAAAAAAACAAAAATTGCACCCTTTAGTAAATATTATTCTTCAAGCAGTTCAGTAGATTTGGAGAAATCGGTGCATAAAAGAAGGAAATATTATTTAAAAAATAAAAATCAACAGCTCATTATTGAACTAATATCTTCAATTACTTATTCGTGGCATTCTTACCATATACCTCATCTCATAGTTAAATCCTCAATTTTCGTTTAATTTTATCGGTTTTTTTTTAGGAAGTTTACTTCGAACAGTGTTTAATTATAATTTACCTTCTTGTTTATATTTCAGCGAGATATCAAGTCATTAAGCTGTAGAATAGTGTTCATAATTTAAACACACAGTAACTTTCTTCCAATAGTTGCTTTTAAATGAATTTAGGTATGACTCATTCAAGCAAAACATATGTTGAACACTGATATATTTTTTTATCGAGGGGAACAAAGAAGGTTTTTACAGCAGTAACATCTGTAAATTTTTTGATAGTTGTATTCGTTTATTTCATTAGGCCTCGTTAATAAATGTTAAAAGCCTAGAGATTTTAATCTATTTTAAAGGTATTTTCTAGCCTTGAAAAATGAAAAGCGCTTTCAAGGTATTTTAGATATTCGTGCCACTTGGTGATATTTTACGACACATTGCTTGAACGATGTTACCCAAAAGGAACTAAAAGTGACATAATCCATTCGCAAAGCTACAGGATCGACGAAGTGATTCATCTACAAGTAAAAAAGTAAATACTGCAAAAGCGTCCCAATAACGCATAGCCAGTGGGACTATAACATCTATCATTTCCAATTTGGGTAGTGTACTGAGCTCAGAGCAATAATATACGAGGAGGGATAGCTTTGCGAAACAGTGTGCTCAGGATTTTTGTTTTTTTCCTGGCTAGGGTTTTCATGGACACACATTTCGACATAATGTTTTGTTTATTTGTATAACCACTTTTTCAAAGTATTGTTATCAACAAAAATATAAGATATAACCTCAAACATCGTTGAGTTATGTTGCATAACAAAACGTAGTGGGCGGAGTTGCCGGAGACGCGGGAGACGGAAAACATGCTTACATACCTAAATTGGTGCGATATTATGTGACAACTTGTCTTGTCTTTTTTCTCTGACGGTTTACGACGTAAACACCAGGAGAATGTGATTTATCGTAAATTTGTATAGGTTGGGTAAAAATATTTAGCTCTCTCTCTTCATATATATTCTTACTCCAAGGTTACGAGCTTGTAAGAAGTGAGGAGGAAACGGTAATGGGGAAGAGGAACATTAAAAATTATCTGACTATTCAGATCAGGTCACAAAACACGGTTAAAGCCATTTCAAGCAACGTCAATGATTGGATTCTGAATGGTGAGCTTTTAGGAGGACGATACTAAGCTTGAGGTGTTACAAACTTTTGTCAGATATAACATCTTCACAATTCAACGATTGGCGCCATTTTGCTTTTTTGTTGTTATTTGGATGTTACATGGCCGTTGTAAATTTCCAGCTGATCACAATTTGCTAAAACGCTGAAACGGACCGACAATCGGCGATCAAAAGGGATTGGTAAAAAGTAAATAAAAAAGAAAATGGCGCTAATCATTGAATTGTAACGATATCAAATATGACGAAAGTTTAAAACACACTTTGGTCAAAAGTACTTATCTATCACTATGGTATGTGGTTGAAATATACTAATTATTTCTGAGCACGAGAATTTTCTCAATTAGGGAGGTAATTCATCATAAACTAAACTAAGCTAGAAATAGTTACAAGCTTGGAGAAACAATGTATGGAGAGAGAGCTAATTATTTTTATCCAACCGATACAAACTTGCGATAAATCACTTTCTCCGGGTTTTTACGTCGTACACCATGAGAGAGAAAGAGACAACAAATATAATACTCCGCTTTTACGTACTGTCATAAAGATCTTGGGCTCCTGGGTCACCGCGGGACTCCGCCCACATTTTTTATTATGCCACTAAACTTGACACAATTAAACGGTCTTTTAGGTTAGATGCTATATTTTTGTTGATAAAAGTACTGTGAAAAAGTGGCTTTACGAATAAAGAAAAACATTGTGTCGATATGTGATATGAATGGATGTATAAATACCCTAGCATTAGTCTCGGCCACGCCCAGGTCCGACGAGTCAGGTAAAAATCATCAAAAACTGACTACACTGCCTTGGATTGATAGCACTCTATATACTCTAAGGTTACAAGGAAGAAGAAACATAAGAAATTATTTCTCTACCGAATTTGGTATTTTTTTATTAAAAAACCTTTTTGTAATTAGCTTTAAGAAATACCTGTAATTTTTAAATCTATTGTATTATTTATATTTTTAATCTTTTGTACTATTTATAATTAAAAAATAAAATAATCATAATGCCGCTAGTTACGTCGTAGAGCAGTTTTTTTTTTTTTAAATCATTTTATTATATTATATAAGAAATGAACCGTGCGAAAGTGAATGGAAGAAGAAGTCGAGGACGCCCGAGAAAGACATGGCACGATCAAGTAAATCAAATACTTGAATCGGGTCGTGTGAAGAGTCAGAATAACAGAAGAGTATGTATGAGACGATGTATGAATGTAAATGAAGCAAGAAGTGTGTGCCAAGACAGAGTTGTATGGCGGTCCGTCCTCTCTGCCTACCCTTGCGGGGAAACGGCGTGATGGTTAGTTAGTTAGTTAGTTAGTTGAACCACATAAAATAAAATTAAATATTTCGCCAGGTTTCGAATCCGCTGGTGACGGTATTGATACCATTGCTCTCGCTGGCAAGAATTTACTTTTACTTAACGTGCATTTCAATTTCCCAGTATCTTTTCAAGTTCATCACAATGTGACTAAACCTTGGTAAAGTTCTCCTAAACGACGGCGGACATCTCCCCCATACCCACCCTTTGGTACAGACTGCGTAGTCCATAGACCTCGACAGTATAGTACAGAGTTTGAGATAATGCGCTATCTGCTTGATAAAGTGGTTCCTAAGTAATGTTTCAATTTAGCTGCAAAGTGTATTTACGAGTATGTCGAGTGAGAGCGGAATTTACGCGATTTATTAAAAGCAGATATTTTATTACATCATTATTTTCTACATTTTAGTAAGGCAAGTTGGTTTTAGCAAGTTTTCACATTTCTTTTTGAATGTTTAATTTCAGTGAGCCGACGTAGTTTTCCACGAAAGTTAATCTGAAAAATAATAATTAATGGCGAACTCTATATGGCGCCATTTTGTGTTTCCATCGCCTCAAGGACGCTTTGTATTGGATGATTTAGGTAACCTTTCAGAAAAAAAGTGTGTTTAATTACATTTACAGTTTTCAAAACCAGTTTCTGACCTTAGACTATATAGCAGGTTGACCAGCGCGTTTAATTCTCTGTCCCTAACCTTTGCAACATTATTAATAATAACCAATTTTGGATAATTTGTATAGCGCCGTTTTTGACAAAAATCACCCCAAAGACGCTGTACACATCTTAATTCCTAGGCTGTATCTTATTGCTAACTAAATTTCGTTGCCGGAAAGGCAAAAGGGCTGAAGCTTTATTTTGGGAAGTTTACACCAGAGCAATTTAAAGCTTTTGTTTGTCTTACAATAACATTCACAAGTCTTCAGTACCTGGTTGGATTTTGAAAAAAAAGTTAACTCAATGCTCTCACTGAGTTACCTGAAGCGACAAACAGCTAAAAAGTCCCAAACAAATGGTGAATATATTTTAGATGGCTGAAGGGCCACAAAAGTCTTCAGAATCGAACGAGAGTCAGTGCATTAGATGCAACTGATCAAAACTGCAAATTTAACTAGTTTATTTACTAAAGTGTCGCTTAAGCCCTTTTACCTTTCCAGCGACGATATAATATATGGCGTATTACCTTCAGCCTCACAACATACCGCAATTGGGATGCTGTAGTCTCACTGGCTTTTAGGAGTTGGAGCTCTTTTGAGGTATTTATATAAATAAAACTATTTAAAAAAAAACACAATATTTCGCGAAGTAGAAGTAATTCATCTCCCGACTCTTCTGTTTACGTTAATTTGAATGCACAATTTAAAACATTTCTAGTTTCTCAGTAAACGTTAATAAGCTCAGGATGCTGCGAATTCCCAGAGAGTGATCTTTCATCGCCGTCTCCCTCTGTTCAGACTTCAAATGAATAAGTGTTACAAATGTCTCTCTTCTTGGCAGACTGTCAATCCACTGAGGAGATAAACCGACAGGAGTGAACTGTGGGCTTGGCAATGCGACCGAAGTAAGCTCAAAATTTCCTTACTTCTGGTGAAATCGATCAAACAGTATCAAATATCGAAATTCTTTCCAGAACAGATAACCAGTTTCATTGGCCTGTCTGGGACTTGGGAGTCAAAATGTCTTTTATTTATTTTGATAAGCGCCCAGTCAAAACGCATTATAAAACTGTCAGATACAGTTTGATAATGCCCTCAGAAGGCGAAACAGCTGTCACGCGTAAAAATAATTACCTAGCAGAACTTTTAACTAAAAATTGTTTTTTAAAATTTAAAATAATAATTATTATTGTTTAAATAAAATTAAAAAACCTAAAAATTAAAATGGAGTTCTACAAAATAAACTTTAAAACCATAAATATATAGAGATATGTTAAAAATGCATTAATTTGGGAGAGATTTAGAGAGAGAGTGGTTGGCACCCACCGTCTACTCTATATACCCTAAAGGGAAAAAACAATAAAATTATTTCAATAAGGTATTTTTTAAATCTTTCAAAGGCTTTTCCAAAATTTTTATCAACAATTCCTAGGTTAACAATTCTTATGGCAGGAAAACGGGTATTATGTTTCATTAAAACAACAAATAATACATAATACTTTAACGATGATTTACAAGCTTAAAAATAACATGCTCCCTAAATATCTGCAGAATAATTTTATATATAATGTAAATATTCACAATTATCCTACGAGAAGTTGTCATGATTTTAGGCTTTCCAAAACGAAACTCGTGTGTACTCAAAACAGCTTGTTTTATAAAGGCCAAAAACTATCTAATAATCTTCCAAATGCCTTAAAAGAAGCCTCAAGTTTTGGCACTTTTCGGAGGATTTGTGCTGAATATGTTAAAAAAAAAACCTACGATTCTGAAGATTACTAAGATTTCAATTTATATTTGCTGTATAGGAACCTTATATGCCTTGTTCTATAATCGTGAAATGAAAAAATGTTTTTTCTTACTAGATGTGTGAAAAAAAATATTTGCACACATCTAAATAAAAATACAAAAACAAAAAACAAAAAATAAATATTTAAACCATGTTAGTGAATTACTTCAATAAAAAATGAAATTGAAAAGAATAATACTTTTGCTAACTAGCGACCAGTTTTCTTTCAAATCTGTATAGATCACACTCACAAGTTGTCTGTTCAGTGGTGAAGCCAAACACATCCGCGCCATTATAAATATACCGTGCTCCATTATTTTAATCGGGAATAAAATAGGTAAAACCAAACTAAAGTTGATTTACGACGGTAACTATTATTTAAAAAACTTCAAAGTTTTCCGGAAAGGCTTTTTGACGGTTTGTGGATTTCCGAGCTATTTTGTAAAAGTAACGTCTTCGAGGAACGTTTGATATTGCCAAAATTAACGATTCATAAAACTACTGAAAAAGAAAATCGTTGCTTTGGTTACTTTTCTTTTTTTTTTACTTCATGGCCAGATTTACCGCAAGTGTAAATGAAACGTGTAACAGAAGTGGAAAATCGTAAAATCCGCTAGCGATCGATTATTATTCTATCCAAAATATGCATGGCATTGCATAAACTGTATTTGTTTATTATTATCACCTATCAACATAGAGCATTAACTACAGATGTTATTTATTTATTTTATCTAACGACCAATGCAGGGAAGAGATGCGTTTGGAACGTAGCCGTTTAACTCTACAAATAAGGCCTTGAGGAAATAATTTCTTTTGGAATTAATTTAAATGATGGTCGTTTTGAGGAAATGAAGGAGTGAACCTGGGTCTTGAAGATGTCCACGTTGAAGGAAGGAGAAAACACAGAGGCTGGAAAATCATTCCACAACCGAGCTATTGAACATAAGAACGAGTTGTAAAAGCGACCCGTTCTCATTTATCAAATGTCGACCGTGTACACATGTTGGGCGCACGTTTGGCGAGTTTCCCGACTATGCACCGGTGCCGAAGGGATCAATGGCGCAAGTTTCTCGGAGCATCTTCCATTAAAATCCCGGTAGAACAAGGACAATATTCCCACCTGAC
The DNA here is from genome assembly GCA_022651775.1 of Drusus annulatus. NCBI lineage: Eukaryota > Metazoa > Arthropoda > Insecta > Trichoptera > Limnephilidae > Drusus > Drusus annulatus. The sequence continues at coordinate 888,855 of JAGWCC010000032.1, read as the reverse complement.
GTCTGTGCTTCAATGATTGCAATCCGTTTGTTAAGATAGGAGAATCTATCAAACGGACCGCCTGTTTCTGTACAGAGTCAAAGGTTTTTTCAGGTATCTAGGGGCTCTTTAAAATTTAATATTCTTTGATCCATCTTTTTTCAAAAGTAAAAAATCGAAGAACACACAAAAACGTGACTAACCTTTCCAGTTGTCAAAAACAAACCACTAATCCTAAATGGCTGATAATGCTAAAATATGATAAACATATGTGTACCAACATAACAACAACAAAAAAATCGATAATCGAATGTACACAGCCCGCGAAAATTCAAAATTCACCTTTTCTTTTGAACTGTTCAATTGAAAAATAAAAATAACATCTAACACGTGACCTCGCTATACGAACCCTTTGCATTTCTGAAAGCCTTCAAGAAAGCGTGTTCAGAACAAACACAACGTGAAAACACATAAATCTTGTTAGAATAATCGACTACAACTTTATTTAACTGCTGGAGAAAAAAATGACACGATTTAAAAAAATAAACATTTGTAAATGGCTATTTATATAAAATTCACGTTTGCAAAGAAGCAGTATCACCGTGGTGAGCCGAGACAAGTCTTGTTACATTTTAAAAGAATCCACATAATCTTTAAACGTTTCCTTGACGTTTTGACAGTTCGCCCGTCTTTCTAAATACTGACTTACGTCTCTCGGACACAATCCTAATTCCCGCTTGTCGTGATATTGTGACGTGTTTAGCATTCTGAGTTCTTGGTACTGTTGGCTATATCGCGGAAAGGAAACTACGCCATGCTAACCGTAATGGCTAGCTTCTAACAGTGTAAAATTATAGGAAATTTATAATTGTCGGCGGCTGCTTTAGCCACTCCAAATGAGGGATCGCTAAGAAATTGAATTGAAAAAAAACATAGTTTCAATGACATAATTTTAATGTTACCAACGAGAGAAATATTTGCTTAGTGTCAACTCAATTTTCAAAGAAGCAAACACGTTGTGATCTGACACTATAATTGAAATAATAGTAGACATTATTTATTTATAAACTATCGGACTATTTCCCGATTACAAAAAAAATACATAAAACGAAACGGGAAAAAAGAGCAACAGAGAAAGAACAGGACATACATAATATTATAATAAAGCAATGAAAAACATAGGACAAAATATACATAAGAAAGAACATCTAAATCAAAGCCATGGCCAAGTCAAAGTTTTGGCAGGGTCGTAAAGAATGACAAAAATCATTTAGACTGGTACCAAAAATTTCAACACCATGACTTGAGTTAACAAGTCTCGACATTCTGGACAGGGTGGTAGATACTCTTGGTATCGCCCTGGTGAAAGACCACCATTCAAAATTGAAACATTGCTTGAAATGTCTTTAACCGTATTTGGTGACAAGATCTGAATAGCCAGATACTTTCCAACTTTCCCCTTTCTCCTCGCCTTCCCCTCCCCACTATCTTTAGCCTCATAATACACAGTCAACAATACCACAGTGACATAGAGAGAGCACGTACATTTTTCGTTCCTTAAAATAAAACTGTAATCATCGATTTTCGAACTTTTTGTACTGATTCTTTAAACTTAACTTACATCTCAAGTGACTTTAAAAGTAATTAGATGCAGTGCCAGCCAAACAACCGGTAATTCTTTGTTATTATACCAAAAACCACAACATTATTGTCAACAGAGTCGCCACTCACACCCACACCTAAGCGCCCAGCAAACTACTGCTCACTACTACACATTGAAGTGTGTTAACGGAACGGACATCGCATAGACAATTCTAAAACAGGGTTGTCACCTCGCCTTCATCTGTCACAATTAAAAAAAATAAATTATCCTGTAAAATGAGTGTAACCGACGCACTATCAAATATTAACAAGGCCAAGGTTGAAATCAATGCATTACATAATACTATTACGGATCCTGCACTAAAGCTAACTAAAGACCAGATGGCTAAACTACTTACCAAACTCTCCAACCTCTCCGGCACCATGTTGGACGTTAGTGTGAATGTTGGCATTCTTGAGGGTCAGGTAAAGTCATACGAATACATGATTTCATCCAAACTATTGGAATCGAAGCCACCACAAGACTCTACAACTATATCAACATGTGAAGCTGCAGATGAGCTAGAGGAGAGGAAAAAAAGATCTAAAAATGTTATAATATTCAACTTCCCGGAAAGCTCAGCCAGTACTCATGTTGATACAATGACTGAAGATACGTCGAAAATATCAGCCACACTAGCAGCTCTAAATCCGGCTATAAATCAAGCCACTATTACCGCTTTTCGATTGGGGATCAAGAAAACAGATAAACCCCGACCCCTTAAAGTCATTTTAGACAATTCCACACAAGCTATCGATATTTTAAAAAAATAAGAACAACATAACTCAGTACCCAGGCTTAAAAATTTACTCCGATCAAACACCAGCCCAAAGAAACTATCTGGCCAACCTTAGAATAAACCTGGACAAAAGAATTCAAGACGGTGAATCAGGACTAACGATTAAATACATAAATAATAAACCAGTAATTGTTAATACGAATCCAAAAAACTGAAACCCATTTTAGTTTATTACCAAAACATCAGAGGCTGCCGCACCAAACTTGATGAACTAAGAAGAGCGCTTCTATTCCACCCGTGTTATATTTATGTCCTTACTGAAACTTGGTTGGACTCGTCTGTTGACACAGAAGAATTAGGCTTCACTTCTCATATCACCTATCGCTACGATAGAAGTACTATTACCAGTACCAAATCTAGAGGTGGTGGTGTTTTAATATCTGTTTCTAAATCAATATCATCGTCTAGACTTAAATGCATCCATAAAAATGTTGAACAGCTGTTCGTTCAAATCAAGACTAGCCTAGGAAAAGTAATTATTGGTTGTGTTTACATTCCACCTGGATCACCTTCAAAAATCTACGAAAACCACACTGAAGACGTTGAAGCTCTCAAACTAAAATATCCTGAAGCCAGACTGCTGCTTATCGGGGACTATAATATACCTAATATTGACTGGCTCACCCATAGTCATTCGAATAACCAACTTAATATCTCTGCTAATGCTCGTGAAGTTATCAATATGTCATCTTTTTTAAATCTTAAACAAATCGATAATGTATTTAATCCTAATCACCAATTGTTAGACCTCGTATTTAGTAGTGATTCTTCTGTAAAATTATGTAAATCAATTGGTCCACTTCTGCCTATCGATTCTCATCATCCTCCCTTAATTATTACCATTGCGAACCTTGACCCTAACACTCAACCCGAAATTGTTCCATCCTATTCATATAATTTTGCCAAAGCAGACTATCCACTGATATTAAAATATTTAGAAAGTGCAGATTGGTCATTTATAGACTCTAACAATAATGTTAACCATAATTTAGATTCCTTTTACTCCATCATTAACACGGCTATCGATAAATTTGTACCCTCAACTCAACTCATACTATCGAAATTTCCAAAATGGTTTAACAAAGATTTAAAACAACTTATAGTAAATAAAAAAAAATCTGGCATAAAAATTACAAGAACAGCAAATTAATCTCAGACTACAAAATATTTCACAATTACAGAACTGAATGCAAAACTCTCTCCAAAAAATTATATCAAACTCACATACATAATACAGAACAGTCTATTCCTTCAGATATCAAACACTTTTTCAAACACATTAACTCGCTAAGAAAAAACAAACCATCCATACCAACATCCATGCAATTCGAGGGAATAAGAAGCAGTGATACTACTGAAACTGCTAATTTGTTTGCCGACTTTTTAAAGTGTTTACGAAAAGGACATCCCATACGATCGTATTCCACCCTTTCATCCAAACGAATCAGTCCACATTCCTGCTATACATTTTAACGTTTCTGATGTTTCGCGTAAAATTAAGTCACTTGACATTAAAAAAAAAATGCTGGTCCCGACAAAGTGAATCCAATTTTTCTTGTTAACTGTGTGTCAGTACTAGCCAAGCCACTTTGTCAATTATTTAACCACTCACTGATGACCGGCTGTTTCCCAGATCTATGGAAAATAAGTTATTTAACACCAATATTTAAAAAGGGCAATATTCACGATGTCACTAATTATCGACCTATTTGTATGCTCTCAATAATCCCCAAATTATTTGAAAAACTAATATTAGATAGAATCTCTATACACCTCAATAAAATCATTTCACCTAATCAACATGGCTTTATGCCGGGCAGATCCAGTTTAACAAATCTTTCACTATACGAAGAATTCATATCAAGTGCACTTAATGATAAAACCCAAGTAGATTCAATATATACGGACTTTGTTAAAGCATTTGACAAGGTTAACCATAAAATCCTACTTAACAAACTTCGCAAACTCGGTATAGAAGGTAATTTGTTAGAATGGATAAAAAGCTACCTAACCAATAGAATTCTTCAAGTAAGAAATAACTCTAAACTATCTTATAAATTTATAGCAACAAGTGGTGTACCCCAAGGTTCACATTTAGGCCCATTACTTTTTCTGCTCTTTGTAAATGACATAATTAATGTATTTGATAACGATGTGCATGTGCTGCTTTTCGCAGATGATCTGAAACTCTTCAAACTCATAAAAACTACAGATGATTGTTCTCACATTCAAGTTAACTTAAATAAGTTACATGATTGGTGTAAACTTAACCAACTTTTTTTTAAATATTAGTAAATGTCAGTCAATCAGATTTTTTTAGAATTACTCACCCTCTCGACTATGATTATAAAATTGATAATATTTCCCTTACACCTGTCAATGAAATTAATGATCTCGGCATTACTTTCGATTCTAAATTAAATTTTCTCTCACATATCAATATAATAACAAGTAAAGGTTTAAAATTGCTAGGCTTTATTCTTCGAAATGCCAATGAATTTAAAAATATTTCTACATTGAAAATCCTGTACTCTTCACTAGTTCGAAGTCAAGTCGAATATAATTCTTCTGTCTGGTCCCCTCACTTTAAAATCCACTCTGATTCCATTGAAAAATTGCAACATAAATTTCTAAGATACATCAACTATAAACTCGGTCTACCTATTGAAACCATAAATTATAATTATTTAATGAAAGAATTAAAATTACTAAAACTTTCAGACAGGAGGCTTGTTTCCGACTTGACTTTTATTTTTAAAATTGTTAATGGTATTATAGACAGCCCTGATTTACTTAGCTTAATTACCTTCTATGTACCTAACAGATCCACTCGATCCAAAATTCTTTTTAAATGTAACAACAATATCAGGACTGAGTCATTTAAATACTCGCTTGTACCTAGATTGCATGCAGTGAGTAATTCTATCGCTGAAATAGTAGATATATTCAACTGCACTGAATCTAGTTACAAGAAGGCTATAATAACATACCTCTTTCTTAAATACTAGTGTTAATTTTCTTGGGCGTAATCAAATCGTCGCATCAAATGTTTTTGGGCGCATTGTTATTTTTTATGTCATTGTTATTTTTTATGTCACTGTTATTTTATTTTATACCTATGTTATGTAAAAGCCCATGAGGGCGTATAAAAAATAAATAAATAAATAAATAAATAAATAATATATCCCTTTTGGGGATGCCATAGTCTCACTGGATCTAGACGGTTGGGAGCCGTTGAGACTCTTGTGCGGTATTCAAGTAAAATAAAGAAAAAAAACAGTGGAGAATGATACCCATAATGAGTAGAGTGATGATTGAGGAACAGCAATTCATTGTTTCTGAATCTACGGCAAGGAATGTTGAACTGGATGAGTTGCAACAAAGAATGTGAGTCAATTATACAACTCATAAGATTTTTTTTATGTTTGTTTAATATCATCATTTGAACAATCGCCTCTTTCACGCACTAATCTCCATGTATTTCCGCGTAAGAAGCGATGTTGTACGGATTCAATATGATGAATATGAACATAAATATTTGATTTTAAACCTCTTTATTATTATAAATATACATGTGTCAACTAGTTTTGGTTAAAGCAGTAACCTTCTTTAAGACAATATAATATAAACTAACCAAAGTACAGATATATATACGGATATAACCTGGGTATGTGATATAATGATATTAGGTGGGTGAAAGGAGTTGGATGAAAACGAATTCGATCAGCCTACGCTGTTTGATTGAGCTTTCTAATATGTTAAATATACGAGTATGTTGGTATAATGTTATCCATCGGAAGATACCGACATCACGCGTCCGAGAAGACTACCAGATTACGAGCTTTAAAACTACATTACCAAATTTAGTTTCCAACTAATGGAGGTAGAATGTTGTAAAATGTTCTCTCTGTCGTTTAAATTTGTAAAATAATAAATGACACCAAAAAACGTAAAGTGTTTGTTTCAATTCGGGAACTTTTGACACACAACAGAATTTTCAGCCGGGACAAAGTTTCGGGTTGTCGCCCGAAATTTTTCGCATTTGTACGACACTCAGGTCGCCAAATCTGTTCCCAAAAACAACGTCACGTTCCGGAAATATGTCACAGTTGAAAGTTATTGCAAACGGGAGCGTAACTATACTATTATAATTAAAACAATAACGGTAGAATGTACCATACCTTTTATTCTCGTGGAATATGCGAAAATCGCGTCTGAGGCGAACGTGAATGAGGAGACTCATTTTGTAGTAGCATTCATTTAAAAATAAACATAAAACAGTTTCATATAAACACAAATATTCTCCGATTTTTCAGTTTTTTACGAAAAATTCATATCGCAAAATTATTTCAGTTTTAGTTTTATTTGTTTTAAACTAGTTAATTGTAATGATAAATGTAAGGAAGACCAAAGTCATGGTGTTTGAAAGAGAGAGTACGAGAACAGTGTGCAATATAGTTGTGAATGATGAATACTTGGAGCAAGTGGATGAGTTTGTATATTTAGGAAGTGTGTTTACAAGAGATGGAAAGGCCGATAAGGATATTGAAAGAAGAGTGAATTCAGGAAACTACATTAATGGAGGACTGAACGCTGTTGGCGCTAATAAGAAATTGTCCAAAGAAGCGAAGCTAGTAGTCCACAATGGAGTGCTTATACCAACCCTGATTTATGGCAGTGAGTCATGGAACTGGCAGAGGAAGGATGAAAGTAGACTAAATGCTGTGGAAATAAGATCCCTAAGACCATGTTAAAAATGTGGATATCTGGAAAGAATGCAAGACTGATGTAAGCTTAATGAATAGGATCAAGAAAGGGACGCTTAGATGGTTTGGGCATGTAGAGCGAATGAACGAAGAAAGAAATGTGAAAAGAATATATGATGCGAAAGTGAATGAGAGAAGAAGTCGGGGACGCACGAGGAAGACATGGCACGATCAAGTGAATCAAATACTTGAATCGGACCACGTGAAGAGTCAGAATAACAGAATAGTATGTATGAGACGATGTATGAATGTGAACGAAGCAAGCAGTGTGTGCCAAGACAGAGTTGTATGGCGGTCCGTCCTCTCTGCCTACCCTTGCGGAAAAACGACGTGATGGTTAGTTAGTTAGTTTTGTTACTTGTTAATTCAAGTTTACAAAGTATCTAATTCTTTCATTTTCTTTTTGACTTTATAATATTTTAACTTATATAATACTTATTATTTTGATTTATATGCATTTTAAATAGTTCTTACAGGCTATTTTGAATTTATTGACTGTCATAATTTTGATTAATTAATCTTAATTGGATTCCGGCAACGCATTATAAGATTTCATCCCTTTATATAGTAAGCTATTTTGTGTGTTGGCTTTGTTCTTTTCTGGTGGTCTGATTTCTTTGCATGCCCTTGTATTATATTTGTAAATATCAACATTGTAGATAATTTAGTGAGAAAAATATTTTGTTAACAAGTTTGTTGCGTTGTTACCTTGTGTTGAATCTTTGAATGTTATTCTAAACTTAAGCCATATATTTTTAGGTGTTAATAGCTTAAGGTAACAACGCAACAAAGTTGTTCTCCATTTTATGTAAAAACATCATTGTGTTTAATGTTAGCATCTATTTTACTGTTAGCCAATTTAGTTTCTCTAACATTTTGATTATTTTTGAGTATATATTTCGCACAATTCTCAGTACAATTCTCATTGCCTTTCTTCACCATCGTTGGCGTTGCAACTTTTGGAAGGTTCTGACCCCCTTAATGAAACGCCTCAATTCCTTCCCATCTACTGCTGTTTGTCTTTACTTCATTATTCCTAAGGATGAAATGTTCCCCCAAACTGTCTATCCATTTAAGTTTAGGCCTCCCAACACTCCTTCGTACTGCAGGCCATATTATATACAATTATCTTTGGCGGTCGGTTATCCTCCATGCTTGCTACCAGTTTAATAAATCATGTTATTGGCGGCTCTTTAAACAACTTGTTTGAAATCAGTTTATGATAAATTCAGAAAATATAATATATTTTCAAATCTAGGATCATTTTCACGCCGTTTGAGGTATAGAGATAATCATTGTTAAAAAACACTTACTACACAGTATTGTGCGGTGCTTACATGAAGAATTATTTGATCGAATTAGGGAAAATATATGTCAATTTTTTTGCGGAGGTAAAGTTAAGGTTTATTGAATGGTCGAGTGGTAAGACGCTCGACTATGAATCCAAAGGTCGCAGATTCAAACCCGGCGTCCGAAAATAACAATATTATAAATAATTTATATGTGTCATAACTCATTTAATTAATATAAAATAACGTTTCCAGGTACTTCCCAACCTTCTTCTTCTCCGTCTCCTCCTCCTCCCCACTACCTTCAGTCGCACAATTGGGCATGCCATAGTCTCACTGGCTCTAGACGGTTGGGAACAGTTGGGACACTTATTGTGCGGTATTCACTGTAATATATGTGTATATACGAGGCCTGTTCAAAAGAAAAGGTGAATTTTAAATTGTCGCGGGCTGTGTACATTCGATTATCGTTTTTTTTTGTTTTTCATGTTGGTACACATACGTTTATCATATTTTGGCACTATCAGACATTTTGGATTAGTGGTTTGTTTTTGACAACTGGAAAGGTTAGTCACGTTTTTGTGTGTTCTTCGATTTTTTACTTTTGAAAAAAAAAATGGATCAAAGAAGTATTAAATTTTGCGTTAAAAATGGAATAAAGTGCTCCAACGCACTTAAAATGTTGATTGTGGCATTTGGCGAGTCTACTTTGTCTCAAAAAAGTCTGTTTATAAGTGGTACAAGCGCTTTACAGAAGGCCGAGAAGAAGTTAATGACGATGAGCGTCCTGGAGTTGTGGAAAAACAAATCATGGATTTTATTCTTTGACCCATTTTTTTCAAAAGTAAAAAATCGAAGAACACACCAAAACGTGACTAACCTTTCCGTCAAAAACAAACCACTAATCTAAAATGGCTGATAATGCTAACATATGATATACATATGTGTACCAACATAACAAACAAAAAAAATCGATGGTCGAATGTACACAGCCCGCGAAAATTCAAAATTCACCTTTTCTTTTGAACAGGCCATGTATACTCCTATATATATATTTATTTTATTTTGTAAGTAAGAAATTAGAAAACTATCTAAAGCAATTAAGTTTCCACCGAATATGTTGATAATGATTTATAATAAAATAATAAAGTAATCCGTAAAGTTTGTGGAAAGATTTGAGTAAGAGAAATCAAAGGATTTTCTTCGATCAGATGTCGTGGACCAAATTATCGAAAAACAGATTTCAAGAATAGTTAGCCTTGAAGATACCAATCTAGTTTGTAATTTTATCTTTGAGAAAGAAAGCTGAAATTTCCTCTCCAAGAAAACAGAAAATAGTTTTATGCCTACATTGGTTACAAATACAAATAGAAAATTGTTCCGAGTGTTGTATTCTGGCTTTTATAGCAAAGCAAATACATAATGAGTGTACTCTTTCAGAGAACTTACTTACTTATTTGCGACCGCATGGGAATTCTAAGCAATTAATTCACCAACAATATAATTAATGCCGAGACTGTCTACACCTGAACGGAATTTTTCCTTATGACTCTCTAGAGATAGATATCCAGAAAACATCCCCAAAAACTTGATATTATTTCTTATAACATTAATAAAAAATGTATAATATATTTTTAAAGATTTGAAAAAATAACTTTGTAAAAGACCACGGATATTATTTTAACTTTTGTGACCGGTTGGTTTCGTTTAGCCTAAGCATCATCAGGGTACAACATTTAACTAAGCAAAAAATACAAAGTGTACGGTTATATATTTATACAGAGGGAGACCAAAATATAAAACAAAATAACAGAACAATGAGAAAACAATAGAATAACATTTAAATTACAACAAAGGAACAGAGAGAAAGAGACAAATAATATGAATTGAAAGAGACAAAATGTCAACTGAGAAGGTGATAGAAGAATAGTGATAAATTTTATGAATTTACGGGAAATATACCTAATATACCGATTAATAGGTGAGTGGACAAACACGCCGGATTCCCATCCGGGCGTCGTGTATTCAATTCCTCTGCTAGCTGAGTCCTTCATCATTGCACAAGCAACATCTTCCGCTTATTTTGATAGCTGTAGGAGTATTTCAAATACTGTCAGGTTATTGGTAACCCGGGAATGTTTCTTCTTTTAAAGAAAAAAAGAAGAAAATAAATTGAACTACTGGAAAAAAAAAATAAATGTAAATATTTTATTTTCTTTTTTTTTTTGTTTTCTTTTTTTTATTTATGGTTTTAAAGTTTGTTTTGTAGAACTCCATTTAAATTTTTAGGTTTTTTAATTTTATTTAAGCAATAATTATTATTATTTAAAATTTTAAAAACAATTTTTAGTTAAAAGCTCTGCGATGTAATTATTTTTACGAGTGACACCTGTTTATTATCAAACTGTACGGATAGTTTGATAATGCCCTCAGAAGGCGAAACAGCTGTCACGCGTAAAAATAATTACATCGCAGAGCTTTTTAACTAAAAATACAAAAATAAAAATAAAAATAATTATTGTTTAAATAAAATTAAAAAACCTAAAAAAAAAAATAATAAATATATATCTATATATGTATATCCGCGCTCGTATACAAAGTTATTTTTTCATTTGTTTGAATATGTCAAACCAAAAAGTGATTGCTTTCTACGATAATATATTTTTGTTTCATTTTTCTCAATTCTTGAGGATATTGCATTACACTAACTCCGTCTGCATAGATACGAAAAAGATATATTTTAAAAGAATTAACATTGTTGAATAAGGCCAAAAACATAATCAACATTTTATTTCCAGACATCAGATTATTTAGACATTAAAAGATACACATTAAAGGGGCTTTATTATAAAATCCAGCTGCGATTTTTTAAACAGTTTTACAGACGAAGCAGCTGTAAACGTGCTTCAAATATTTAGAATATATTTAACTCAAAGCAGATTGGTAGAACTTAAAAATGTTTTCCATTTTTTTAAATCTACAAAAAATATTTACCATCGCTGAAGAGGAAAAAGGGCCGAAGCGCCATTTTAGGAAATTTACACCAGAGAGTTTTTTTGTTTAACAAAAACATTCATAAGTCTTCAGTACCTGGTTGGATTTTGAAAAAAAAGTTGACGCAGGTAACGTAATGCTCTCATTGAATTACTTGAAGCGTCAAAAAACCAAAAAAGTCTCAAACTGTGTCGCTTGAGTCAAGCTTTTTATCAAATGGTAAATATATTTTAAATGGCTAAAGCGACACAAAAGTCTTCAGAATAATAATTAAAAAAAAACAGATAATTCAAGGAAGAATAAGAAACTGATCACCTATTTAACTCACTTTTGATCAAAGTATCGCTTAAGCCCTTTTGCCTTTCCAGCGATGATATTTTTTTAATAAATTTGTAAAATAAATATATACATTTCATTTCATTTTTAAATTTAAATTAATTATTAGATATACGAGTAAACTGTTTTTAAACCAAATGAATTTGTACAAAATAAATAAAAAAAAAACACAAATTTACAAACAAATAAATTTTATTTAAAATAAATCTTCTAATGCTTTCAATATTTTCCTATAATAAATGAAATAGCTATTAATTGTCCCTTTAAGATTATTATTATTTTTTATAGTGAATACCGCACAAGAGTCCCAACAGCTCCCAACTGTCTGGAGACAGTGAGGCTGTGGCATCCCCAATTGGGGTATGTTGTGAGGCTGAAGGTAGTGAGGAGGGGAAAGAGATAGGAAATAATACTTTATATTTTAATAAATTTGTTGATCCTCTAATCTAAGCAAAACGATTTGATTAACTTTAAATTATTATTAAATTACCTGGTTCTGGTTAAAGAGAGACTGCCTATCAAACTTAGAGTATGTAGAGTGGTATCAATTCAAGGAAATGTAGTCAGTTTTTGATGATTTTTACCTGACTCGGTGGACCTGGGCGTGGCTAAGATCAAGGTTAGGGTATTTATACATCCATTCATATAACATATCGACATAATGTTTTTGTTTATTCGTAAAACCACTTTTTCACAGTATTGATATCAACAAAAATATAGCATCGAACCTAAAAAACAGTTTTGTTGTGTCAAGTTTAGTGGCATACTAAAAAATGTGGGCGGAGTCCCGCGGTGACCCAGGAGCCCAAGATCATTGTGACAGTACGTAGAAGCGAAGTATTATATTTGTTGTCTCTTTCTATCTCATGGTGTACGACGTAAAAACCCGGAGAAAGTGATTTATCGCAAGTTTGTATCGGTTGGGTAAAAAAAAATAGCTCTCTCTCCATATATTGTTTCTCCAAGCTATCAAACATAAAAAATACGATTTTTCTCAACATGTTTGTGTAATGACCCACTGTTTCTGGATATCATGTGAAAAGCTGTTAATCATTTTTGTAAGGTTCAAAGAACTTCACAATCCCGCAAATTTCACATTTCTACGATTATCAAAATCGTGACCACAAAAGACCTCTAAACCCCAAATTAACTTATCATTTTCAATGCATTCGTAATTAAATTAGATCACTTCCTAAAATATCGTCATAGTATACAAAATATCTGACCTACATTATGTTTTCATGAATATTCCATGCCGAATTGCTTCCCGAATTTCTTAGGAAAACTAATATGCGACTTTTCAGTGAGTCATTTACCGAGTAGAAGTGATATTCTTTACAGGAAAAGAGATAGTAACTAGTGTGACTAAATTTATTGTTTTTATTTATTGTTCGTCGAAAATTTACAAGGACGAAGACGTTGCCACGTTTTTTTCTGGAAATGTCCTTGCTTGTCAGAGGTCAGGAAATAATATCTAACGTCTAACCTAATTCAATCTACTAACGGTATTAAATTGACGTCATAAAAAAACATGTATTTTCTGTAATCATCTATTTTTATTACAGTCACGTATTTCAGCATTTATTTTTATCATTTTAAGCATTTGTTTTTTTTATTATTTTAAAGCGGTATACTCGTATATGGTCGTTGGAAAGGAAAAAAATGCCTTTCCAACGTCGTTATGATGTCACCCCTTTGTATTAGAGCGAAGATAATTCATAATAATTTTGTATTCACAAAAAAATGCACAACAAAAAATAAATACCATTTAATCTGTTTTTTATCTTCTTGGTTTTTTACAGGTGAGAAAAAAAAAGAATCCTTGTAGTTTGGTGAAATCTTCATCATAGATATATAGATGTATTTTGAAATACATTTAAATTTAAGAAATTGATAGCGTGTGTTTAATCGAAGTGGAAACAAACTGTTCTCGATCCATTTTTACTGACTGGAGACTGGCGTTAAGAATTCTTCAAAACTGGAAAATGAATAATAATTATATTCCAACTATTTGTTACCCTTGAAAAATCACAGGAAGTAACCTAACTTACCAAGAAAAAAATATTGGTTAATTTAATTCACCCATTTCAAGTAGAGAATAAAGTCTGCTAAAATAAATTGTAGGTAGGTACTTTATTAGGTTGGTAGGGATTTAGAGAAAAAACTTTTTCAATTTAATAATTTTCGAACTTATCCGTTGGTTTAAAAATTGAAAATTTCACACACGTACGTTCGTACGTCCTCAAAGGGGAAATTATTTATGGTTAATAATTGATTTATTGAGTTTATTGACATCTTCGCATAGTAAATATGGTACTATCGATAAAGTTTTGTAAGATCTAGTTCTTAAGTAGGTACCTTAAAAGTTAGGTAGGTATCACATAAAAAGATAAAATGTTAAAACTCGTTAAATAGGTACTTCTTGCTCTTTTGTTTCTTTTAAAATAAAATGTCTGCATGGTATTTTATTAAATTACTCAAAGCAATCAACGTATTACAATAGGAAGTAACTAATTTACTATCTTCAGCGCATTGGTGATACTGTGAAAAACTTGTATATTGTCCGCACATGGCTAATAAAAACTACTTACTCAAAACCCCACGCAAAATAAAGACGACGCGTAACAAATCCGATCATTAACAGAGATACTGTATTTGAGAAGGTAGATGACAAAAGCAATTTTTACAAGGTGGTGGAAAATTTTCTTAGTCGCAGTCTAGCTTCGAATTGTTCCGTTTCATTTCAACCGGCCAGTGTGGAGCAAGTTTTACACATCATTTGAAATTTCAGTACACCGCCAGCTTTTGCTAGAGGATGTCGTGTCATCCGCTATGCTCTGTACAATGTCTCGCGCGAAATATCGCAAATTTACAAAGATCGTTTTCAATAAACAGCTGCCGCTGCTAAAACTAAACTGACGGCCTAAAAAAACATTAAAATTACAACTTTGCCTCGAGTTTCAGTTTATTTAAACTTTTGAAAACATTTTCCAGTGGACAAAAAGTTTAAAAGGGAATTTTTTTTGGACGGGCGGGAAAACTTTTAATTCGTTGTGACAGATGTTTAAGTCTAAAGTTTTTTGTTTTTCATGAATTCTGAAAAATATTCAATATTGTAACACGGTGATTCGTTTTGGTGAAGTTTGTGAAACATAACGGTAAGTTGAAATATTTGTTTATGCCAATTTTTTTTGTAAAATATTTGTTTTTTGGCATCCAAGCACATAAGTTGATTATGTTTATGTTTTGTTTTCGATTTTGATGTTTAATATGATTATCTATGCAGGCATCTAAAATAAGAAGTAACTAACAACGAACTTTTTTTAAGTCCGTAGATTTTTTGTATCCAAAAAATCCGTTGTATTTTTCCGATTACATTTTGAATATTTGAAAATGTTGGCAAATTACTGAGGAAATTTGACATAAAAAACTAACGTGTTTAAGTTTTATATTAAGTTATATTCTCCGTTGGGTTATACGCAGAGGTACACAAAATTATTTTAAAACCTATCATGAAAATGCCACATGCAGTAGGTGTTCAGCAATTAACTGTTTTGCATTCATGTGTGTAACATGTATGTAAAGTAAAGATTCAATTACGTATCTCTTTACCCTTTCCTATGTATGCTTTTCATAGGCAAACCTCCATAGATTAATAATCTATGCATTCGACTTTTATCAGGAAGTTATGGGTTCGATTCCCGATAAAATAAATGATGAAAAATATACGAATTGCAAAATAAACAAAGAAACGTGCAAGTTCTTATTATGTAGCACCCAAATTGATTTATTGTTTAAGTAAAATATTTATGATAAGCAAATTTGAAGATGTATTTATTTATTTATTTATATACGCCCTCAAGGGCTTTTACATAACATAGGTATAAAATAAAATAACAGTGACATAAAAAATAACAATGACATAAAAAATAACAATGCGCCCAAAAACATTTGATTACGCCCAAGAAAATTAACACTAGAAATTATTATAACACTAGTATTGTCAGCATAATCAAGCAGTGTGAATAATACAAATACCCGCACAGGAGATAATATGCAAAGATAACTTCATTTCGTGACAGAAGCATCTTTACATAGAATAAACAATGAAATGATGTCAAAAGAATTAAATTGATAAATAAATTACGATTGTGAGATACATGGCAAGCGACGAGAAATTCAAAATGCATAAGATTATCAACAGTGAAAAAATCGAGCAAAAATTATTTTTTGTACAGAGATTTTTTTATGGATTTAAACAAAAATACAATTAAGAAGTAATACACATTAATTACTCGTTATCAATGTATTTTTTACCGATACGCACTACTGAAAGAGCGAAAGAGCTAGAGCTATATGGTTACATCGCGCAATAAATTAATGCAAATTTTACGGCCTCCATAGTCGAGTGGTAAGACGCTCGACTACGAATCCAAAGGTCGCGGGTTCAAACCCGGCGTGCGCCGTTTATTCAATCAATATGTGTCATAACACATTTAATTCATATCAAAATAAAAAAAAAGTATATTTGCGGCACGTTGCAGAGTGGTAGATACTCTAAGTATCGCCCCGGTGAAAGACCACCATTCAGAATTGAAACGTTGCTTAAAATGGATTTAGCCGTGTTTGGTGACCAGATCTGAATAGCCAGGTACATCACAACCTTTCTCTTCCCAATCTCCTTCCCCTCCCCAGTACCTTCAGCCTCACAACATACCCTATTTGGGGATGCCATAGTATCACTGGCTCTACACGGTTGAGAGCAGTTGAGACTCTTGTGCGGTATTCATTAAAAAAAAAATGCAAAGGCGCATTCAATGATAACGTTTGAGTTGTTCACCGAGCGCAGTGGTTTTCTGTCGGGTTTTAAACTTATAAAAAAATATAACTTTAAAGAAATCCTTGTTTTTTAATTGTTATTTAGCAACTGTACAGTGTCTCGGCCAAAAAATATTTTTGTATTTAATTCTTTCTTTATAGTAATGCAACAGTAAATTAATTATGTAATTATATTATTACGTCATCATTGATATCTCGCTAGTGCGATAGTAACGTATTAAATACGTCGATGTAAGATTGCATATTGTAGTAATTAATTTTACGTTAATTTTTATGTGAATATCGCATAGCCCGAAGTCAGTGGGACTATGGAGTGATAATATAATAATAAGTACCTACCTTTAATTTATTTTAGTAGACATTATTCTATATTTGAAATGGGTGTCTAATATTTTTTTGTGGCTAGTCAAGTTACATCCCGTGATTTTTCACGGGTAGTAAGTAGTAGTATATAATAATTAAAAATATAATTAAATTTGTGATTCAGAAATGAGCCTTAGCGTGGTTATGTTGTTTGTTATATTTTATTGTCTCAAAATAAATTGGTGAGAGGCGTTCTAAAAAAAATGGGAGGAATCTTCAAAATATATCAAATTTATTTGCATTCGTTTATGTTCTATTAACTTGGAAAAAAAAACAGAATAAACCTTTACTTAGAGTTAGGTGAAGTATTTCTCAAAATAAATTACGAATTCACGCTGCCAATAGGCGCAGATCGCACGACTCTATCCGCCGACTCTCGACAGGCAACCGATCGAAAAACGACCTAAGGTAAAACGTGGGCTGAAAAACGAATGTTCGTCGCAAGGCGTGTAGGAGGGACAAACGGTCGACTTTGCTGTAGCAGGTCTAGAAAACTGTTGTGCCCGAGGTGTTTATTTGAATTAATTCTGATGAACACATTACTATAATTTCAAATATTTTCCGATAATTAATACGAGAAGTAACTAATTAATCGCGTAGAAAAATAAAATCGGCTCATAACCTAATGTTATTACTGCAAAATGATTTGGAAAAAACTAACTAACTGACCATCACGCCGTTTCCCCACAGGAGTGAGCAGATAGGACGGACCGCCATATAACTCTGTATTGGCACACACTCCTTGCTTCATTCCCATAAATACATCGTCTCATACATACTCTTCTGTTATTCTGACTCTTCACATGACCCGATTCAAATATTTGATTTACTTGATCGTGCCATGTCTTTCTCGGGCGTCCTCGACTACTTCTTCCATTCACTTTGCATCATATGTTCTTTTCACACTCCTTTCTTTGTTCATTCGCTCTACATGCCCAAACAATCTAAGCGTCCCTTTCTTGATTCTATTCATTACGCTCACATCAGCCTTGCATTATTTCCGGATATCCACATTTTTAATACGGTCATACATGGTTTTACCGCACATTCGTTTGAAGGATCTCATTTCCACAGCATTCAGTCTACTTTCATCCTTCTTCTGCCAGTTCCATGCCTCACTGCCATACATCAGGGTTGGTATAAGCACTCCATTGTAAATTTTGGAAATCGTTTTACGGTAAGAATCTGATTGGTTAGGTCAGTTTTTATTAGTCTAAAATATAAATGACTTATATCCTGATAAAAATATTTGGTATTTTTGTTCTTATCAGAAACAATCCAAATGTGAATCTCAGGTGAACCCCCCGTTTTTTAAGTCACCTTAACAAATGTATTTATTAGATCTTCATAATAAACATTAAACTACATGACATTATTGAAATAATAGCGAACTTATTACCAGGTGGCAATTTTTTCCAACTGCCCAGAATCTTTGTGGTAAAAATAATAAAAAGCGTTTCCGCAAAGTAATTAATTGAAATAAATACCCCTTTCTTATAAGTTTAAATGCAGTCATCGTTTTCATTTGTTAAGTTTTTCACTCATGTCACTAACGTTTAATATGATAAATTCTCAGATTTAATTTTTTTTTAATCCCAGTTTTCGTAGTTTTTTTTCACTTTTTTGTTTAATATCATACTTTTATGTTCTTATTTTTATTTTATTTTTAAATGCATTCATCACATGTTTGACACTTATTCTTTTCTGAATACTAGCGGATTATTTTTACGTTTGAAACTTCCATATAAACCGTAAAAAGTGCGATAAAGTCTATAAAATCTACGCACAGGCTTTGGCTCTGTATTTGTTTTTTTTGTTTGTGCCATTTTTTTTCTATTACCCTTTTATATTGTCATTATTATAAATTAAATGTAAAAAAAAAATAGAATGTAAATAAAAATAGAAATATTTTTGATAAAATTTCGCCTCACATACATATTTATGTAATAAATAATTTGGACCATATTTAAAAAAAAAAAATACGCAATTTTTTTTTGTATATATTTTTGTGGTTTGATTGATTCACTGCCTATGAGCCAAATAATTGATGCGAGGTGTTAAAAATAATTTATTTGATCATTTTATTAAGGGATAATAAAATATGAGAATAAGACGTAAGCACTGACCAGCTAATCCCTAGAGGTGTGATATATACCGATTCGAAAAAAAACTAATGTCTCCGATTTGCACACGACCTTTCCTAGGCCCCAGATAGGTAAATGACAGGGCCGATTCTGTGCAGGCGCAATTGGAGCAGTCCGCTCCAGGCGGCGAGTTGCAAAGGTGTTGATTTATTTTTTGACAATACGCGAATCATAATGTTACTCTGCAAAATTAACAGAACAAAACATTTATACTTTAAATATGTGATTCGTTGGATCTGTTGGCTTGTATTTAGTTATTTTTAGAGGGAAAACCTGCCAAAAACGAGTGGTTAACAGTAATGACATTTTGTATGATGGTGTTTTTTTTATACTTATGGGTCCACGTGAAAAATAAAAAAGATGTGTATTACAACAATTACAGACTAAGCTATTTTATAACGTTAAAAAAAGTTTTTAAAAAAAAATTGGATTTTAAATGCAGAAAGTATCCGACCATAAAAAGATAAAACTAAGAAAAAGGCGTTTGAAAATATGACGATAAAAAGCATTCACATACGTAATCGGCGTTTGTAAATATATATTATATGGAATATCAGTATTTTTTCATTTCGAACATTATAAAAAAATAGGTAATTTATAATCTATCAATATGTTCATTAAAAAATTTATTTCTTATGTTATTCTACATTTTACAGTGTTTTTAAAATTCAATTGAAGTAAATATCTGCAATGTGCGTTAGTAAAAAATAAATAAATATCAAAAATCTTTTGCATTTGGAGTTTGGATGTTTTCAGCAGATATCAATCTCGTATTTATCTATAGGAAAACATGTTAACTCGATTTTGGCAAATTGTGGGTTGGACACTTTCTGCATAACAACGTCCAATTTAGGTTTTGATAAAAGGCGCCAACAATTCGACCTGCGATTTGGCTCAAGGTCGGGCCTGGTAAATAAAATTGGTTATCTATTCAAGAAAGAATTTTGATACACGGAAATGTTTCATCGATTTACTTCGGGCATAAAGACACGCCCGCAAGACACTTCTACAGGTTTATCTCTTCAGTGGACGTAAGCCTTTACGACTCGTCTCGTCTTATCGTCTGAAACCAATAAAATTACTTCCAGTTCTATTTTTGGGTTTTCAGACCCAATATCGCTGCTTGAGTTATTCCATTTTTCAATTATATGACTATTTTTACTATCCGGCTTCGTTTTCGATTTGGTTTCTTCTATATATATTTATTTCAAATTGGTTTGTGTTTTATTGAAAAAGATAGAAAAAAAAATGCTTGCCAGAAAGATAACCTTTTTTTTCTTACTGAAACAATGAAGATATGGAACAGACGACTAAATTCGTAGCAGAGCGCTAATAGTAATGTTAATTGGCTGATTTTTATAGCGCCGTTTTTGTGGAAAAAAAATCACCGCAATGACGGCCTCCGCGATCGAGTGGTAAGACCTTTACTACGAATCTGAAGGTCGCGGTTTTGAACCCGGCGTGCGCAAATAACTTTTATTTAATTAACATGTGTCATAACAATTAATATAAAATAACATATAGTATACTTGCGGCAAGTTCTAGAGTTGTGGATACTCTTAGTATCGCCATGTTGAAAGACTGCCGTTCAGAATCGAAACGTTGCTTGAAATTGCTTCAGCCGCGTTTAGTGACCAGATCTGAATAGTCAGGTACTTCCCAACCTTCCTCTTCCCTATCTCCTCCAACTCCCCCACTGGTTCTAGACGGTCGGGAGCAGTTGGGACTCTTGTGCGGTATTCACTGTAAACAAAGAGCGTTAAGCTCCTTAACTCTAGACCTGGTCGCGGGTTCAATATCCGACATGGGTAAATAAAATTATATTTATATGAATACTTTTACACAATAATAAATATAATTTAATTCACTTCTGCGATCATAATTCACAATCGAAACGTTGCTTCAAATGGCTAAAGCCATGTTTATTGATTATATACGAATAGTTAGGTACTTCCCAACCATTCTCTTCTCCATATTCCTTTTCTTAAGCCTCACAATGTTTCTCAGATTGGAGATGTCACGGTTCCACTGGATCCAGTCAGTTAAGACGCTTGTGCAGTAATCACTATAGATGGTTGATATTCCTGTCCTGGTAAAAAAGAACCAGTTCCTAGCCGGTCACTGGAACCGTCGATATTATTTCTCCGAGGAACCGGTTATTTTTGGAACCGGTTTCAAATTTTTGCAAATAAAAATATCAATATCTTGGAGTATACTAGAGGTAGCCTAAGCCAAGGTAGTGAAGTCAGTTTTGGACTTGTTTTTGATGATTTTAACATGACTCGGCGCAAATGGGCGTGGCTAAGACTAAGGCTACGGTATATATATATCCATTCATATCACATATCGACATAATGTTTTTGTGTATTTGTATAGCCACTTTTTCACAGTATTTTTATCAACAAAAATATAGCATCTAACCTAAAAAACCGTTTAGTTGTGTCAAGTTTAGTGGCATAATAAAAAATGTGGGCGGAGTCCCGCCGTTAACCAGCGAAGATAGCCAGCTTAAGATCATTGCGACAGTATATAGAAGCGGTCCAAGAAATTTGTTGTCTCTTTCTCTCTCATGGTGTACGATGTAAAAACTCGGAAAAAGTGATTTATTACAATTTCGGATGGGTTGGGTAAAACAAATTAGCTATCCCTTCATATATTGTTACTTCAAGATCGATATCCTTTTCTTGTTTTTTGGGCGTTTTGGAAATTGCTAGCAACCCCCCCCCCCTCTCCATGAATTTTTTTTTGACGAGGAACCAGTTCCAGTTCTTTTCGTTTTCAAAACTCTACCGACTAGTACTTTTTTGGCGAGGAACATCAGGAACCGGTTCCAAAAAGAACTGGATAAATAACCGGCTCCTCGCCGGTCACCGGTAATTGGAACCGCAGGTACACCAAATTCTGAAATCGACCATCTCTAGTAATCACATAAAAAAATATTTGACCATTTTTTTTTTGATAAGTAGGTATTTAAATAAAAACAAAATAATTTCTTAAATTTCGAATTTTCACACGCCAGTTTTTATATGTTATTTACGAATGTAATTTAATTGTTTATTGAAACGTTAACTGAGTTAAGTTATGTGGTTGGCAGTTGATTTTTGAGGAGAATTTCGACGACAAAGGATATGGAAATATTATACGACTTTCGTAAAATCAATTTGAAGAACTTCTGAATAAGATTTCAATGAAGTTGGCCTCTGAACTGATTAGAGGCTTTATAACACGAATAAAAAAAATATATGTTAATATACTGGAGGGATTTCGATACCTTTGAGTAAGAATATATATGGAGAGAGCTAAATAATTTAACCCAACCTTTACAAATTTACGATAAATCACTTTCTCCGGGTTTCCGTAAACCGTGAGAGAGAAAGAGACAATACAAGTTGTCACATAATATCGCACCACTTTTAGGTATGTAAGCATTTTTGTGTTTCCCGCGTCTCCGGCGACTCCGCCTACTACGTTTTGTTATGCGACATAACTCTATTTCGGTTTTTTAGGTTATATCCTATATTTCCGTTGATAACAATACTGTGAAAAAGTGGTTATACAAATAAACATGTTGTGTCGACATGTGCTATGAATGGATGTATAAAGGTGTGACAATTAAAAACCCTAGCCATGTCCTAGTCAGGAAAAAATCAACAATCCTGACTACACGGTTTTCGCAACGCTATCCCTCCTGTATGTTATTGGTCTATATTTACCTTTGACTCAACCGACACAAGTTTGGACTTTTTAGCTTTTTGTCGCTTTGGATAACTCATTGAGAGCATTAAGTTACCTGAAACAACTAAAATCTCCCTCCTTTATGTTATTGGTCTGTGTTCGATACCTATTTGAAAATATATTTATGTATTGTGTCGTTACTTTATCCCTTCTAAAAATATATTTACCATTTTATCGAAGTATTGACTCAACCGACACAAGTTTGGACTTTTTTTTAGCTTTTTATCGCTTTGGATAACTCCTTTAGAGCATTAAGTTACCTGAAACAACTTTTTGTTTTCAAAATCTAACCAGGTACGACTTGTGAACAACAAAAAAAACTTTGGTGCACATTTCCCAAAATGGCGCTTCAGCCCTATTGACTTTACGGCAACGATGTGTGCTCTTAAACGTATCAATTTTTCATATCTCATAAAAAAAATATCTGTACTCTTACCAATTTTATTGTTTTTTTTTTTGGCTTGATTTATTCTTAAATATAATGAAATACCCTTACTTTATCGTGATTGATTCGCACCATTTCACAAATTTTTAGAAGATTACACAGCTAATTCATAAAATATATAATGCGAAAGTAAAGATAAGGATATTGATGACGCTGTTCAAAGAAGCGAAGCTACCAGTCCACAATGGAGTGCTTTATACCAACCATGATGTATGGCAGTGAGGCATGGAACTTGCAGAGAGAGAACGGGAGTAGACTGAATGCTGTGGAAATGAGATCCTTGAGAAAGAATGCAAGACTAATGTAAGTGTAATGAATTGGATCAAGAAAAGGACGTTTGGGGGCATGTAGAGCGAATGAACGAAGAAAGGAGTGTGAAAATAACATTTGATGCAAAAGTGAATGAAAGAAGAAGTCGGGGACGCCCGAGGAAGACATGGCACGATCGAGTGAATAAAATACTTGAATCGGGCCATGTGAAGAGTCAGAATGAATGTGAATGAAGTGTATGCCAAGACAGAGTTGAAGAGCGGTCCGTCCTCTCTGCCTACCCCTGCGGGGAAACGGTGTGATGGTTTATTAGCTAGTTTAACAAAGTTACTCGCGAAAACAAAAAAAACTCGAGAATTTTGTATTTTCAAACAGAAAAATTCACTCTCCTCGTGCTGATTCTAAAAAAAACAAATAATACATTATTACTCAAACTTATTTGAAGTTTTTACTATCCAGATTCTTCATAAAATCTTCGACGCCGTAACTCAGTAGATTCGCATTAAATTAACATAATACCAGTGATTCTAATTCGGCTACTTGAAAAATAATACGGGAATTTGTCTAATAAACAACGCACGTTCTTTGGCTTGTTCTTCTTGATTATACAAACGTAAAGAATTCACTTGAAGATGTAAATGTTTCAGCTAAAAAATAATAATAAAGTTTTATTCCAGAAGGTATGCAGGAGTAGTGTAATGCAATACCTTCCATAATTGATAATAATACATAATAATAATAACATAAAAGTTGTAATACACACAATAATAATAATAAAGAAAAAATAAACATAAATTCATTAAAAAATAAATATATATATATATATATATTAATGGAGGATATTAGGTCTCATTTCTGCAAAAGGCCATTGAGAGGGAGTCCATCCTGACAGGGTTAAGACTGATGAGGCCAATATCTTACTTTCCACGTGCTGAAAAGGGTACGGATCCCGCTGTGGGATTCCAACTCGATCCATCCAAACGCTTGCTGAATAAGTTGTTCCTCTTAGTAGTGAATGTCATTTTAATCGAGCGTGCTTCAAGGTGGTCTCCGCATCATCTGCATCCATCGCTCGTTGAGAGGAGAGCGATTCAGATGCAGCCGCGACAATGACGTTGGTTGAATTCCGTGTCCTGCCCCAGAAGCTGGCTAGTCGGTGGCAAAGTAAGGCGGGGAATGAGTGCACCCTCCCTTCGGTGAATATTATAGAGGCACTGCAAAATCTTGAAAGTTGCCAATTGGCAGTTTTGTAGAAAACCCTCAACTTGTTCCATTGCGCTGTTGGGTATTGTGCCCACAGCTCAGATGTTTACAAGGCAGTGCAGTACGTCTTAAAAAGCAATTTCCTGACATCGTCACGACAGTGTTAGAACCGTCTTGAGAGCATTTCGGCCCGTATACTCGTTATATATATAGCTCTTCTTTGTCGTTCCATATCTTCAATATCACGCAAAATAACTTACTAGTTGTCGAACTGGCGAATAACCTATTTTATGACAATAAGTGTATGAGGCCTTTTTGATTTTTTTTAGTATGTATGGTCACTGAGGTGTAAAGACGGTTTGTCCCACTAAACATTTAAAAAAAGGTATGCGCACAAAAGTCAAATATCGTTACTGGAAAGGCAAAAGGCTGAAGCGCCATTTTGCGAAGTTTACACCAGAGCACTTAAAAGTTTTTTTTTGTTTTACAATAAAATTCATAAGTCTTCATTACCTGGTTAGATTAAAAAAAAAGTTAACTCAATGCTCTTACTAAGTTACTCGAAGCGACAAAAAGCTAAAAAACGTCCCAAACTTGTGTCGCCTGAGTTAAGCCTACTCCTAAATGGTAAATATATTTTAAGATGGCTGAAGGGAAAAAATACGTCTTCAAAATTAAACGAGAGTCAGAGCATTCGATGCAAAAAAAAACTAATCAAAACTGCATATTTAACTCATTTTTGACCAAAGTGTCGCTTAAGCCCTTCTGCTTTTACAGCGATGATATGTTTATAATATTTTACCTTTACATTTTTGACGTTTTTCTTTGTATATATTTTTACAAAAAATACGCATTTAACAATCGAGTCGGAACTAACACTCGATGGTTAAATTCGTGATAAATATTTTTTTTAAGCATCTCGTGGCGCTTTCGCAGCTGCCTGACGTGTTTTAGTCTTTCTTGTTATTTTTCGCCAAATAAGTAGGATATTTCACAAATTACTTCTTTAAAATTACACTAAAATTACCGTTGTTGTGTATAGGTTAAGTGAATAAACTCTAAATATTTTTAAAGTGACTAGTTTCGACGTAATTTCGATTTTTAAGAAAATATTTTAATCTTTAAATATCAGTGTTTTTAAATGCAGTGCCATAGCCCAGAATGGTCACTTGTTGCTTTGACCCTTGTCCAGATGTGTCCCTTCGACCGCCGGCCCGGGAACCGGCAGGGAGGGCGGGGGAGTGTCGATCTCGACCGACTGTTCCCGAACGCGAGCGAACCAGGCATCCAACAAATCACCCAAGTGACACCCTTACGACAACCAGATGACATTTGCCCACGTTGGTCTAAATCTGTTGGGGCGGCCGCATTCCATCTTACATAAACATTACAATTTAACAAGATCTGTACAGCGCCCTTGAGGTGATTTTTCCAAAAACGGCGCTATAAAAATCATCCTAATATTAGTATTATTATTTTGAAAATCTCAATTTTGCAAGCGGCGAAAGAAGGAACTAACGAAAAAATGTCTAAATCCGTAGATTTTTGTATCCATATAATTTAAACTGGTGACGCCATCCACTTCACAATTAAGCGTGTCGACAATCTGTGCGTATATATTTCCAAGTATTATGACGCCTTTTTTAGGTTAAGAGACGCAAAAGTTTCTAAGGGTTTAAAAAGCCGAGCGTTATAACGAGCTCGATACATTATCTCTGTGGCTTTTTCATCATTATCACTGTACCGCGATCCATTATTCAATAAAAATGATATTGCGAAATAAAAATGATGAAAACAACAGTAAATTGGATAGGAACATTATTCCTGACACATCCTAATTAATCACTTATTATTTGTGGAAGACAGAGGGACGTGCTTCAGTTCAACGACCTTAGATTGTGGTGTCACTGAGCTAGCTTTGAATAAGAAACAGATCAACCACCGGGTAGTTTCTCCGATGGGGTAGGAAGAGATTTAAAAAAATTGTAATACAGTACATGGGTTTGAATTGCCTGAAGCAAGTGGAACTATTGCATTTTAGTCTGGGGAATTTTATGAAGCTGTGCAAGCAAGATATCTTGATAAAAGTTTCTCTGTCAATTTTTACTATAATTCTTATTTCGCTTTCGAAATCTGAAGAATTTGAGTAAAAAGGGAGGGAGGCAGGAGGGAATAATTTCCCTCAAGGCCTGTCATCTTTGGGGATGCTGTGTGGAGAATATTTTTGAGAAAGAAAGGAATGAACCTGGGTCTTAAAGAGGACCTTGTTGGAGGGAAGAAACACAAAGGTCGGCAAACCGTTCCGTTGGTCGTAGTTTATTTATTGGAACAATGAAATAAGACAATTATTTCTTTCATGTGCGTTTCTATATTTTATTGTTTAAGCGATATTAACATAACTAACTATCTAACTAACCATCACGCCGTTTCCCCGAAGGGATAGGCAGAGAAGACGGACCACCATACAACTCTGTTTTGGCACTCACTTCTTGTTTCATTCGCATTCATACATCGTCTCATACATACTCTTCTGTTATTCTGACTCTTCACATGACCCGATTCAAGTACTTAATTCACTTGATCGTGCCATGTCTTCCTCGGGCGTCCCCGACTTCTTCTTCCATTCACTTTGCTTCATATTTTATTTTCACACTCCTTTCTTCGTTAATTCGCTCTACATACCCAAGCCATCTCTAAGCGTTCTATTCATTACGCTTACATCAGCCTTGCATTATTTACGGGTATCCACATTGTGTTTATTTCATATCAACATTGTTTCAATAATTTATTTATTTATTCGACCGAGCGGTTAAGATCCTCGGCTACGAATCTGGAGGTCACGGGTTCGGGCACCGACGTGCGCAAAAAACAACGTGTTATAACGCTATGATTTTATTTAAATAATATGTAGTATATTTGCGGTGCGCTCCAAAGTCGACAGATCCTCTAAATATCGCCCTGGTGGCAGACCACCATTCAGAATCGAAGCGTTGCTTTGTGTAATATAATATTCGTGTTTAGTGACCAGATCTGGATAACTAGGTACCTATTGACCAACCTTCCTCTTCCCCTTCTCCTTCCCCTTTCTACTCCTTCACAACATACTCCGATTGGGGATGCCATTGTCTCACTGGCTCCTGACAGTCGGGACTCTCATATTTTTATGGTATTTACTAGCGTTGTGACCGCTTTGAAAGAACTACTTCTTTTGGCAACAGTTCCTACTTCATTCATTGTTCATTGGACAAATACTTCAATTGAAGTCGGTAGTTCATTTTGGCGTTCATTCATTTGATTAACTTCATTTCATTGAAAAAATACTTCAATTTTTTTCACTTTTAAACCAGTCATTCCCAAAGTGGTCTATATCGACCTCCAGGGGTCGATTCCGACCTACAAGGGGTCCACGTCAATGAAAAAAAAAATTGGGGGTGCATGAGACGTAAATGGGGGTCCACGGGAGTGGATTCCATTTAGGCAAGCCGTCACCAAAATGTTGGCTTCCCGCAAATGTAAGAATCCACCTCACAGATAGTACCCATGTAGGCACTTACGTAATACTATCTTATAATGGACTTTAATTCCCTAATTATATTAATAGAAATTATTTTTGTGGAAGATATTTTGCCGATTTGCTAGTACTTTTCGATTTCAAATCTCTACCGACTAGTGCTTTTTTTCGGAGAGGAATTTTGGTTGATTTGCTAGCACTTTTCGATTTGGGATCTCTGCCGACTAGTACTATTTTTTGACGAGTTCGACTACAATTGAAGTGTTCACCGCAAAGGGTTCATTTCAAAGAACCAGCAGTTCTCGAAGCGTTCACAAAACTTTGAACTTTTTCCCAACGCTAAAAAAAATCAATCAAGGAAAGCAGGGGGTTTAAGTGGTCTACGGGACAAAAAAGGTTGGTAACCTCTGTTCTAAACTCTACCGACTAGCATGTGCTTTTTCGGCGAGGAACCGATTCCAGTTCTTTCTAGTATCAAAGCGCTACCGACTAGTACGTGATTTTGCTGGCGAGGAACCAGTTCCAGTTCTTTTCGTTTTCAAATCTCTACCGACTAACACATGCTTTTTCGGCGAGGAACCGGTTCCAAAAAGAACTGAACAAATAAGCGGATAAATTCAAATCTGTTTTTTGCGAATTCGACTTCAATTGAAGTGTTCACTTCGAAGGGTTCATTTTAAAGAACTAACAATTCGTGAAGCATTCACAAAACATTGAAGTTTTTCCCAACGCTAGTATTTACAATAAAAAGGTTAACAAAACATAGCGAATTGCGACCCACAAAATAGGCGCACCCCCGTACTATGGTGGTCGAATATTTTGCGTAAAATTAAATAATGCAATAAATTAGTTGGTAATATTTTATGTAACGTTTCCTAGAATCCAATCTGAAAGATAAGCGATCAGAATAGGGTAATTGGAAAAGCAGCAAACCGCGTTACGATGGTGATTTAGAAAATTAGACGTTAGAAATAGATTTCTATACAAATAGAGTTCTTTGTGTTATTACGAATAAAAATCGCTCGCTACAAAAGGTAGGTATGTTATAATATACCCAAGCTACTGAAATGCCTTAGAATGTTTCCTTGTACATCGATACTTGATAGAAACCATCCCTAAAAGGAAAATTATCACTAGGCTCCAGTAAAAAGTTCTTTGAATTTCTTTTATCAAGGGTTTTAACCCGCTGAAATGAATAGTCCATTTCTATCCAGGTTCATAGAAACTGGCGTAGAAAGAGCTAGTGATGGGAATGCACGATCGTGTCCGATAATAGAGCACGTTTCAAATACAAATATGGAATACAGAGTGCGGGCCCAACACCCACTGAACACATAATTCCTAGAAAGCGTGATCAAAACCGATTTGAAAGAGAACTGAGCTCGCCAAATTACACAATACCTTTCGACTCCGCCAATGAAATCGAGTTAAAGAAAGAATGCTTGATCAATTTTACTAGAAGTAAGGAAAAAATTAGCTTACTTCGGGCGCAGACGGACGCGCTCACAGCACGCTTCTACTGGCTTATCTTTTCAGTGGGTCTAATAAATCTCTTCGTAAATTATGATTGATTCACCATTGGGTGGATTCAAATGACGTCACGCTTCAAGTAATAGTTTACGTCTATAAAGATAAAATAAACTATGGAAGAACAACCCAAATAAGAAACGTTATAAGTTTATAATGACGACCTCCGTGGCCCAGCGGTAAAGCTCCTTGGTTCCGGACCCAGATGTCACGGTCACGGGTTTGAAACCCGACAAGCGCAAATAAATTTTATTTAATTGCCATGTGTTATTTCACACATAATTAAGACGATATAATTAACTAATTAACCATCATGCCGTTTCCACGCAGGGGTAGGCAGAAAAAACGAATTGCCATACAACTCTGTCTTGGCGCACACTCCTTGCTTCATTCACATTCATACATCGTCTCATACATACTCTTCTGTTATTCTGACTCTTCACATGAACCGATTCAAGTACTTAATTCACTTAATCGTGCCATGTCTTCCACAGGCGTCCCCGACTTCTTCTTCCATTCACTTTGCTTCATATGTTATTTTCACACTCCTTTCTTTCGTTAATTCGCTCTACATGCCCAAGCCATCTCTAAGCGTCCTATTCATTACGCTTGCATCAGCCTTACATTATTTCAGGATATCCACATTATGTTTATTTCATATCAACATTGATTCAATAATTTATTTATTTATTCGACCGAGCGGTTAAGATCCTCGCCTACGAATCCGGAGGTCACGAGTTCGGGCACCGACGTGCCCAAAAAACAACGTGTTATAACGTGTCGCCGACTTCAACAGCGCCCTTGAGGTGATTTTTCACAAAAACGGAGCCATACAAATCATCCAAATATTATTATTATAAGGAATGACTTGTTATTGTATTAAACAAGAATATATAAAAAAAAAACTTTAAATTCTTTAAATACCGAAAAATCACGAAAATCGAAATAAAAACGTAACCGATCCCAATCCGTAGGTTACGCATAAATCAGATTTACGCTATTTCAGTATGCCGTATGCGTTAACTTTGCAATATTCCCAAAAGTTTCACGACTCGAACATTGTACGCAATAAACAACTTCTAAGCACCAAGCTCTCAAAACCAAACAGAGCTTTTAATATTTTCGGGTCGGCTCTAGAACAACTTGTCAAACATTAGGAACAGACCTTTGGAAAACAGGCATTCACACAAAAATATTAGAGGTCAAATCGCTTAGAGTCGGGTAAGAAAAATGATTTAAAGGTTTTAAACATGATGATTTTAATCTGGTTTAAAGAAAAAAATCAAACTTCTAACTGATAATAATAAATTACCAAGAAATATAGTGAGTTACATTTTAAAATTTTCCCAGAACTTTTCCGGGATGGAAATTGAACAAGATTTTTTTAATTTTATTTATTTATTTCACATGTTAATTACAATTAAATAAAGATTTTTTAAAAATTTTTCAAATATAATATAGTACTCTTCCATTAGAAGCAAAAGCTTATGTACGGAAGAGGAGTGTATATTAATTATTATTGATCAAACAATGCGCTATGGTACATATTGTTAGTAAATGGGGTATAAAGAGTCATTCATTCAATTCAATTTGAGACTTTACTGTGAAGAATGTTTTTAAAAATATTTTTTAATAGAGTTAAATAGTTGGGTTTTATCATTAAATGCTTCTGATTTCTTCTGGTAGTCGATTGAAAAATGATCGTCCTTGGTAAGTATAATGAAGTTGAGCAAATGAACTATTTAGTTTTGGGCATGGAAAAATATATTTAAGTCGAGTTCGGTTTTCAGTTAAAAAATGGTATTTGTCTTTTTCTTTAATGATTTGAACTATTGAATTTTTAATGTAAAGGTTTTTAAATGTAGGTACTTGAAACTCTTCAAATAGGCGATCAGTTGGGTAGTCTAAAGGTTTTTTTAAATTTATAATTTTGATAATTAAGGTTCTCAATAAATTATCGTCGCTGGAAAGGCAAAAGGGCTTAAGCGAAACTTTGGTAAAAAAATAGTTAAATATGCAGTTTTGATCAGTTTTTTCTGCATCGAAAGCTTTAACTCTTGTTTGATTCTGAAGACTTTTGTGACCCTTCAGCCATCTAAAATATTTTTACCATTTGGGAGAAGTCTTGACTCAGTTGACACAAGTTTGTTTTTTTAGCTTTTTGTCGCTTCAAGTAACTCAGTGAGAGCATTGAGTTACCTGAGTTAACTTGTTTTTACTGAAGACTTATGAATGTTATTGTAAGCTAAAAAAAACTTTAAAGTGCTCTGGTGTAAACTTCCCAAAATGGGGTTTCAGGTCTTTCGCTTTTCCGGCGACATATAAAATATATTTTTACACAACAGATTGTATCTAACTAAATAACCATCAACCCATTTTCTCAAGGAGGCAGGCAGAGAGAATTGCCTTTATAAGTCTATTAAATTTTAACTAATAACAGAAAACATGATATTTTGTATTTGTAAATACAAAAATTGCACTATAAAGCTTTTGAAAGACAGAATCACAACGTTCTGTAGAGTGGCTTTAAGTGTATTTAATGAATATAATATATTATTTCTTTTTCGTACCTCTGATCCATTTCTAACGTCTCTCTGCCTGCCCTAATATTGCTGATAGAATGGATGGAGGTTACTTAGAATTAACGTTTGCAGCCTCTTTGAACTCTTTTACGGTGCACAAAAATAAAATAGAATTCCGTATCTTATCTCAAAAATTCTTTTTTTTTCCGCTTAATTAGGTAAGAAAAAAAATCTATTTCGAGAAAGATAAAAATTAAATAAAAACTTTATGACCACATAAAAATACGGTTATAATTATATCAATTATAAAACTCGTCTATGAATGTGAATGAAGCAAGGAGTGTGTGCCAAGACAGAGTTATATGACGGTCCTTCCACTCTGCCTACCCCTGCGAAGAAACGGCGTGATGGTTAGTTAGTTAGTTAATTATAAAACTAGGGCTTAACTCAATCATGATGTTGTCTTGAATAAAGGGTATAATTATTTTTACTTCGTATTTCAAAGGAAATTAATGCTTCACTGCAATATAATGTAAGTAGATACCCGTAGCATTCTCACTTTTCAACTTTGCCAGCGCAGAAAGCACAAAACCTAAAGCTGGGTTGATTCATACATTATTATGTAAGTACTAATTAAACACAGAGAAAAAGACATGGCACGATCAAGGGAATTGAATCACGCACAGGCTTTGCCTTTGTGGAATTTTTTGATGACATATATTTTTTTCAATTTACACTGTTTTATATTGTTATCATATCACATGTCAAATGTGTTAAAAATTTTCAATAAATAAAAAAAAGATATATATTTGAGTCGTGTAATTTCAAGTTTCGATATGACAGAAAATGGGTGGGAAACAAATATCTGGTCAAGGAATCGGTTCCTCCGAAATATTGTGTCAGTCGCTAGAGCTAATTCTTTTTACCCAACCTATACACATTTGGGATAAATCACTTTCTTCGGGTTTTTACGTCGTACACCATGAGAAAGCAAGAGACAGCAAAATCTCCCAAATTATCATACCGCTTTAAAGTATTGTTAGAATGTTCTTCGTGTCCCGCGTTTCCGTTGACTCCGCCCACACTTTTTGATACGAGAAATAAATGAACATAACTTAACGGCTTATTAGTTTTCATGCTATATTTTTGTTTATAAAAATACTGTGACAAAGTGTTTATACGAATAAACAAAAACATTATGTTGACATGGGCTATGAATGGAAGTATAAGTACCCTAGTCCTAGTCCTAGCCACGCCCAGGTCTTGCCGAGTCCGGCAAACTTCATAAAAACTGACTGTAGCAGCGCTCTCTCTTGTATATTATTGTTCTGAGGCGTCAATCAATGCAATCGTAGCGGCGCAGTTATCTCTTTTAAAAACTAAATTTAAATAATATTTCGAAAGTACCCGTTCCTTCAAATAATATTATCATCGGGCGATCCAGTGACATAATAATATAATGATAATGACAGACATAATACAAGGACATGCAAAAGAAATCAGACTACCAAAAATAATAAAATCAATACACAAAACAGCTTACTTTATAAAAGGATGTAATTTTATAATGCGATGCCGGAAACCATCCAAATTATACCAATTAATAAAAATTTTAATAGCCTGTAAGAATCATTAAAAATATATTAGTAATATCTTATTCTTTTCCCATTTTGTGTTATGTATGTTTTGTAATTGTGACAATAGTCCGTTAGTATAAAAATGATAAATAAATACGAGAGGGAGAGAGTAAATCGCAAAGCTAATAACATGACGTCATCAGCAATCGCAGTTTAAGGGTAAGGGGTGTTTATAAGCGCTGCCGACTAGCCTCCCTATAGCCCTGTACCACTATGCCAGAAGTATCTTTATGGGATCCATTCGGAAAATGTTCACGACGTATGATAGGGAGGTTACGATGCAACATAAATCCTAAATCTGCCACCAAAATTTATATTACCCGTTAGCGTATCCGTATGTGGGTCTGTACTCTGTGCCTACTGGACTGAATATTCGACTTGGATTTTGACAAATTCGTTATTTCATTTGGCGAAAGATATCCAAAAACTAACTAAATATCACGCCGTATTGCCGCAGGGGTAGACAGAGAGGATGAACCGGCATAAAACTCTGTCTTGGCACAAACTCTTTGCTTCATTCACATTCCATACATCGTCTCATACATACTCTTCTGTTATTCTGACTCTTCACATTACCCGATTCAAGTATTTAATTCACGTATTTGATCGTGCCATGTCTTTCTCGGGCGTTCCCGACTTCTTCTTCCATTCACTTTCGCATCATATGTTATTTTCACAATCCTTTTTTCGTTCATTCGCTCTACATTCCTTGATCCAATTCATTACGCTTACATCAGCCTTTCATTCTTTCCAGATATTCACATTTTTAGCACGGTCCTACATGATTCCATTGCATTCAGTCTACTCTCATCCTTCCTCTGCCAGTTCCATGCCTCAGTGCTATACATCAGGGTTGGTATAAGCACTTTATTGTGGAATGCTAGCTTCGCTTCTTTGGACATTTTTTTATTTATTTACGCCAACAGCGTTGAGTCCTCCATTAATGAAGTTTCCTGCATTCACTCTTCTTTCAATATCCTTATCCGACTTTTCGTCTCTCGTAAACATACTTTTAAAATACACAAACTCATCCACTTGCTCCAAGATATTCCAGGAAAACGATGCTGCTTTTGAATAATTTTGGAAGTTAATTTCGTAAACTTGTCTTCATTTTACTATTAATAATGTTTTATTGTTATACTCTTCGAAAAAGTTACCTAACTTTGAGACATGGCAGAGGAGTTGGCTTCTTGGGTCTGGACCCAAATGTTAAGGTTTATTTTAATCCCGTTTCATTATAGTATAATATATTTTAGTAGCCTGTAAAAGAGGCAAAGGGGAAAATAATTATGGCTATGATGAGAGGTCACTTTCCAGAATCACATAATGCTTGAAATGGCTTTAACTATCTTTAATAGCCAGATGTGAATAGCCTTTTAAATTTATTTTTATGAATACCGTACAAGAGTCCCAACTGCTCCCAACCGTCTAGAGCCAGTGGAATTGTTCCCAATTGGGGTATGCTGTGAGGCTGAAGGTAGTGAGGAAGGGAAGGAGATGGAGAAGAGGAAGGTTGAGAAGTACCTGGATAATCAGATCTAGTCACCAAACACAGCTAAAGCCATCTAAAGCAACGTTTCGATTCTGAATGGTGGTCTTTCACAGGGTGAACGTGCCGCAAATATATTATTTTTATATGATTGAAATGTGAAATAACACATATTAAATCAAATAAAATTTATTTATTTATTTAGGTTTGAACCCGCGACCTTCGGATTCGTAGTCGAGCGTCTTACCAGCTTGGTATCATTTAACATTCCTCTCTCCCGATTTCTTAGCGGTGCCATAGTTCAACTGGCTCCAGGTAGTCGTCTTGTGATACCATAAACAAATATTTTTTAATTGGCTTTCACTTTCAGATAGTTGCCATGTGAACACTACGAGAAAACGATAAAAAAATATTGGTGTATGTATTTATGAGTTGATATCGTGAACATGTCGCTGTTGAAGCATTATAATATTATATCTAGTCAATGTCTAGTTAGTCCGAAATCGAGACAAGTAATAAGGCTGATTCGCACCAACGTCCGGTTCCGCTCAGTGCCGATATTGTTCCGCAAGAAAACTTATTGATATGGTATGAATATCAATCAAAGGAGTATGTATTTTATTCCTTCTCCCACCCTTGGCTACTTATTTAGTTAAATAATTATTTTTGAAGTGTGGCTTGCAGTTTTTAAACATTTTTATCACTAAATAATATTTTTATTAATTGTTATTAAAAATATTATTTAGTGATAAAAAAATGGTTAAAAAAAAAAAAATCTGCGTTTTAAGTATTTTTACCAAACAATTATTTAACTAAATGAGTAATTAAATATCACAAGGGTGGGCAGAAGGATACCGTCAACAAATTTGTCTTAATTGATATTCATAATATTATATCTAAGCAATGTTTTGCGGAAGACAAATCAGCCTTTAATCTCTTCAACATAGGGTCAGAATTGCCACGGTGAGACATTTCAACTCTGTGAACTGTCTTTAGCTATGATTAGTAATCCAATGTGAATAATTTTGAAATTTCGTTTATGCTACTTTTTCAATTCTCCACTTTTTCCCGCCTCACAACATTCTCTGATTGAGTCACCCGTCTCCTGGACTCATTTTTTTAAAAGAATGTGTTCTTATTGAGTCTTAAGAGTTGTTGGTGTAGTTTCCTGAATACATAGAAGGATCTTAATACAATTTTGACCCTTTGGACTTTGAATTATTATTTTATATTTTAGTAGAAAATAGAAAAATAACTAACTAAAATTAACTAACCATCACGCCGTTTTTCCGCAGGGGTAAATATACTCTATCTTGGCCATATTACTCTATCTTGGCACACACTCCTTGCTTCATTCACATTCATACACCGTCTCATACATACCCTTCTGTTATTCTGACTCTTCACATGACCCGATTCAAGTATTTTGATTAACTTTATCGTGCCATGTCTTTTCGGGCATATAAAAATAAAATACTCATAATCTCCATATAATTGGTCATGGCAACAGATCAAATAATTAAGAAGCACTAGAAATAAAGAAAGCCACTAAAATTAATGATCATATTCTTAACAATCAGTTAAATTTGTCCAGTAGTCCAATATTAGGAATATTTTCAGTAATCTTAAAAATTTCTCATTATTCTTTAATCACCTTCTCATTTAATATTATCTGTCTCTTTCTCTTTGTTCATTCGTTATAATTTAAATGTTATTCGGTTTGTTTTCTTACCGTTCTCTTATTTTATTTGATATTTTGTGTTCTCCCTCTGCATGTACGAGTATATGTAACCACACACCATGTATTTTTTGTTTAGTTTCATTTTGTACCTTTCTTTTGTTAGATGTTTAGGCTAAGCGAAACCAGTCGGTCATAAAAAAAATAAATTAAATTCTGTGGCCTTACACAAAATTATTATTTCATTTTACTTTATTTGTTTACAATAAGTCAAGTCTACGTAGCTTTCGCAAGCAAATAGGCCACTGACCCATTGTGCTGTGCTATCTCTCATGTTTTACGTCATTCGATTTAGTAGTCTAGTCCTTGTCATTGTGTATTCCATATTGGACTCCACACTCTATCTTCCCAGGCATCTAAGCCTTCACCCCGTCAAGGTGAAACATTGGCACCATGGATGAATCGATGTTACTTTATAAACATTTCCCACAGCTATTGGTGCTTTCCACTCGATACAGGTGCGTGTCTCTTGAGGTGACATTGTTGTGTGAAAATAGTTCTACTAACTTCTTCAGTGAGTTTCTATGCATAGTGTAAAAGTTAAGTGGATAGCAGGTGTATTTATTGCCTTTTTGTAAATACAATAAATCATGATAATAATATTGATATTTAAAAAAAAAATGAAGTGTTTGTTTTTCTGCCTGCAGTTATTTACTTACCCGACAGCAAAATATTATTTAACAATTACAAAAGCATTTTTGTTGTTTGTGACACATTGTTTCTTAACTTGTAAAATCCTCTTATTTGCAGTTACAATAGCTTCTGATATTTTTGTAATCAGGCTGTAAAGTAGCTACCAAAATGTAAGCTTCAGTGAAACTTTAATACCGTTTGATTTTTGTATTTTAATTTTCTTTACCTGCCCTCTCAATGTATGCAATATCTGGCGACTATCGTTAATCTTAAATACTATAGATTTATTTTTTTATAACCTTATGCAAACACAGGTGAGACACGTCGCGTGGCGAATATGTTTGGTTCCTTAGAACAGGCAATCTGCCTAACTAGGAACTTATATCGACCAAACAAAAGTGCGGAACTTGTGCACATTTTAAAATATTACAATTTTTATAACAAATGTACTTACTATTGTGTTCTTTTCGTAAAAATTGTTTGTAACCATGTAATAAAATATATAAATTTATTGTTTATTAAGTTTATTGGCTCTCTATCGTTGGTTATCTCATTCTTTTATAAATCAAACAATACACAAGTGTGTTTTAAATCATATTTTCAAGAAAAGTAAAATATGAGTATTGTTGTACGTAGCTAGAAGTTATTTCTTCGTAAACAAGTCAAATATAAGAGAAATGTTTTATTAAGATAATAAATTTTTTGAAAGGATGTTTACTATCGGAAACTGTGTATGGAATACAATATTATTTTGTTTTTATTTTATTACATACTTAATTAGAATCGTTATTCATGATAGGAATATAATTATGTCACTGTCCTTTGTTTGGAAAAAATAATCTATTAAAATCTGAGTGGGTAGTTAATAAATTGTCCGTTTATTTAACAACGGGAAGTAACTTGACTAGCAAAAGAAGAAATATTAGTTGCTTCAATCTAACCAATTCAAATTTAGAATAATGTCTGCTAAAATACATTATAGGTAGGTAATTTATCAGGTAGGTAGGGATTTGAAAAGATTATTTGTTGAATTTGATAATTTTCTGAAGTTTTTCTGTCAGTTCAAAATTTTTTAAGTTTTTTTTTAATATGAATACCGCACAAGAGTCTCAACTGCTCCCAACCGTCTAGAGCCAGTGAGACTATAGCATCCCCAAATCAGGCATGTTGTGAGTTCGAAGGTAGTGGGGAGGGGAAGGAGATTAGGAAGAGGAAGGTTGGGAAGTACCTGGCTATTCAAATTTGGTCACCAAACACGGCTTAAGCCATTTCAAGCAACGTTTCGATTCTGAATGGTGGTCTTTCACCAGGGCGATACCGAGTATCTACCACTCTGGAAGGTGTCGCAAATATGCTTTTTTATTATTTTTATGTAATTTAAATGTGTTATGACACATATTAATTAAATAAAAGTTATTGGCGCACGCCGGGTTTGAATCCGCGACCTTTGGATTCTTAGACGAGCGTCTTACCACTCGACCATGGAGGCCATACGTATGGATGAGTTTGAGCGACATTTTGGTTAAAAATGAGTTGAATATGCAGTTTTGATCAGTTTATTTTTCTGCATCGAATTTTCTGACTCCCCTTTGATTTTGAAGACTTTTGTAGCCCTTAAGCCATCCATATAAATATATTTACCGTTTGAGAGAAGGCTTGACTCAAGCGACACAAGTCCGGGGCTTTTTTTTAGCTTTTTGTCGTTTCAGGTAACTCAGTGAGAGCATTGAGATACCTGCAAACAAAAAAAACTTTAAAGTGCTCTGGTGTACACTTCTCAAAATGGCGCTTTAAGCTGGATTCACACCAACGTCCGGATCCGCTCAGTGACGATATTGTTCCGCATGAGGCTTATTGATATGGTATGAATATCAATCAAGGAGTATGTGCCAAGACAAAGTTGTGTGGCAGTATACCCTTCGGCCCACCCTTGTGATATTTAACTACTTAGTTAGTTCAATAATTATTTTGAAGTGTAAAAATACTTACATCGCAGATTTTTTTTTAGTTAAAAACCATTTTTTTATCACTAAATAATATTTTTATTAATTATTAATTATTAAAAATATTATTTAGTGATAACACTTCAAAATAATTATTAAACTAACTAAGTAGTTAAATATCACAATGATGGGCAGAAGGATATACTGCCACACAACTTTGTCTTGGCACATACTCCTTGATTGATATTCATACCATATCAATAAGCTCTCATGCGGAACAATATCGTCACTGAGCGGATCCGGACGTTGGTGTGAATCTACCATTAGGCCTTTTACCTTTCCGGCGACGATAATATATGATGAGTGAATTTTTCGAAAATATTAATCGTGTTTTGTTTTTTCAACAAAACACGGTTAACGTGCAAGTATACAGAAGGCTCCGGTGATTTTTTCGGTAGAAAATTTAAAAAAAAAACACGTAGTTCTCTTTAAAGCAAACGTGAAAACGGTTTACGTGGGTTTACAATGATCAACAATAATAAATATAAATCGGATTTTTGGTCTCCTACATTTCTATACTCTTTTTGTGTTTATTTCATATAAAACACACAACTTATTACAATATAGAATGCTAGAAATTTGCAAACAAATATCGTTTCCTAAAATATTTAATCATTCCGACAATAAAGACGGTTTTTATATCAGGTCGTTCCACTCGGAGCATAATGAAAATAGGTTCAGAGCACTGACCAGACAATTACCACAAATAAATTATATTAACAACTTTATAATGCCCGTTGATTTTTTTTCTCAATGCGTATCGATTATTCTACTTATTTGAAAGTAAACTTTTTAGTACGCCTTTATTAGAGTATAAAGTTGAAGCCTGAAACATTGGCGAAAGCGAACGAAGTTATAGTTTCCATTGGACACTTAATCGAATGAGAATATAATAAAGGTTGGTTCATGTGTCAACATTAGTCAATGAAAAGATGTAAAAATATACTTGTTAGTGATGTATTAGTTATTAACAAAAAAACATTGAATTTAATGAGTGCAGTAGAATTGAGATTCCTGAGGTTGGTTTGGTAAATGCAAGAGCGATGTTAGCGTATTGAATAAATTTGAAAAAGTGAGGTTTAGATGGTTTGAGTAAAAGGGAAGTGTCAGGCAAGGGAACATAAGAAAGTAGTTGTGGTTATTCAACCTGTACATACATAATTGTATGTAAAATTTGAAAGGCGTAGGCTTGGGCGAGAAAACGAACAATCTGAAAGTATGTTACTTGTTATACGCTGTTGATGAGGTGCTTATTTCTAACAGTATGGATGAGCAACACTCTATCTGGTCTAAGATGAACAAAGTAAGTCCAAAGTCATGATGTTTGAAAGAGAAAGTACGAAAACAGCGTGTTAAATAGTATATATTTTATACGTTTTGATAGAGGGAGATACATTTTAAACTTTTGACGTTCCTTCTTATACATACACCTTTAAAATCCATTTAAGTATAATATAATTGTAAAAACTATTAGTTTTATTTTAAAAAAAGCTTGCAAATAATTAGTCTATTTGAAATTGTGTCATCATTACCGTGAAACATAATTTTAATTTTCTGTAATTATTACAGTTAACTCTCCAAAGTATAATTAAAGTTCATTTTACAAATTTATTTAGGGGCAAACAAAAAAAAATTACGCAAAACTACAGAAAACTACATAAAACCCCATAAAGCTACATAAAACTTACATAAATCTATGTAACCCTTCATTTCAGGACGCATACTTCAGAGTAAATTGAACATTTCCGAAAATGCAGGTTCGTACGATAAGAGTTTTTACCCTTTTGCATTTACCCTTTTTGAGGTGGCATATTTTTTCTGACCCTATCAACCCCTGCATCATCCGCTTTGTTTGTTTTTTATCTAAATAATCTGAAACAATGGAACTCAACCCAAGAAGCGAAATGCAGAAAAATAATGAATAGATCTAGATATTCCCTCTTCAAAATAATCAAGGTTTTGAGTAATAGTGATAGAAGCTTTGAACGGATGAAATCATCGGATATACTTGGTCGATGGATGAAATAGATTATGTGGTCCTATATCTTGGAATTTTTTTAAACGGATACTTCTAAACACTGATAATTTACATTAAGTTTACACTTTGATTAAAGCTGTTGAACGGTGTTTGTGTTTGTTCAGAGCATGGAAACTAAAGTAAAAGCCATGTCCATAATAAAATAAAGAACATTATAATACTTACTCAAAAAATACATTATGCAGAAAAATTCACCTGTCTCATACACATTGGAAGGATCAACAAATACATTTTTTAAATATAATAATACTAAGACTACGAATCCAGAGGTCGTGGGTTCAAACTCGACGTACGCAAATAAATTTTATCAATAGTGTCATAACACATTTAATTCATATTAAAATAATATTATATATTGTATGTTTGAGGCACGTTCCAGAGTGGTAAATACTTTTAGAATCGCCATGGTGAAAGATCACCATTCAGTACCCAAACGTTGCTTGAAATGGCTTTAGCCATCTTTGGTGACTGGATCTGAATAACCAGGTACTTCCCAACATTCTTATTTTCTCTATCTCCTAACCATTCCCAGATCATTCATACAACATACCCTGATTGGTATGTGTTATTTCACGATAGTTCAAATAAATAATTTATGTCAAGAAAGAATGCTAAGCTGACGTAAGCGTAATGAATAGAATCAATAAAGTAACGCTTAGATGGTGTGGTCATGTAGAGCGAATGGAAAAAAGTCCGAAAAGAACATATGATGCGAAAGTGAATGAAGAAGTCGGGAACGCCCGAGGAAGACATGGGACGATCAAAAGAATCAAATACTTGAGTTGGGCTATGTGAAGAGTCAGAATAACAGAAGTGTATGTATGAGACGACGTATGAATGTGAATGAAACAAGGAGTGTGTACCAAGACAGAGTTTTATGGCGGTCCGCCTTCTCTGCCTACCCTTTCAGAGAAACGGCTTAATGATAATTTAGTTAATGTTTGGAATATTTGAGGCATGTTTCAGAGTGGTAGATACTCTCACTTTTGCTCCGGTGAAATACCTCAATTCTGAATTGAAAAGTCACTTTCAAAAAACAATCTTCCTTTTCCACATCTCCTTTCCCTCCCCCACTCCCTTCAGTCTCACAACATACCCATTTGGGGGTGCTATAGTCTCACTCGCTTTAGGTAGTTGAGACTCTTGTGTGATATTCTTAAAAAAGGAACTAAATATATAACATTACTTATTATGCAGAATAAAAGATCAAAGAGTAAATATTTCAGCTCAAAAACTTGCGCAATTTGTAAAAAAAACACACACACGGTCAATATTCCAATTGGCAGTCTCTAGTAAAAACAGTGACTCGATGAATGCTGATCTTCGTTAGAAGAAGGCCAAATAAAAATAAGAACACTCTACAGAAAAACTAAACGAATGTAGTATATTTGAATAAATTTATGAAACATTAGTAAGGGAACGTGTTCAATTTTATATTTTTGTTTTCGTAACAACCCCAGGGACAGGGGGATGAAAGACAGAAAGTTTTATCACTGAGTAAGGCAGGTCTATTTGAAATAATATTCTTACTACAATGTATTGCGGTTAAGACACCGCGATTCCTTAAATAGGGAGACGTGAGATATGGATACGCTTTAAAATTTTCAAGTTTTGTAAGTTCAGGATTTTAATTTATTTTTTCCCTGTAGGTTTTTTTAAGTAATGCGAACGCACGCCTTGTCTTTCGTCACAAAAATCATGAAATGCTTAAATTGACCCTTCCTACGAAAACTATCGTATCTTCAAAGATCCAAATTGTTGAGAATACCATTTAAAAGTTTTTTTTATTACTGTAATTACAAATATTAACCGATTTAATCCAAATTTTAAGCAAAATTTTTCATTTGATATAAAAGATGAATTTAACTGATTAATATTTGGATTTACAGTGATCTAAAGAAACTTCAAATTACTCTATTCAACAATCGTTATGTTGAAAATATATGATAGTTTACGTAGGAGGGGTCGAAATATGGATTGAAGAAAATTTATTCATGTCCCAGAATGAAGGAGAAATTTGGAA
This sequence comes from Drusus annulatus, assembly GCA_022651775.1. Classification (NCBI taxonomy): domain Eukaryota; kingdom Metazoa; phylum Arthropoda; class Insecta; order Trichoptera; family Limnephilidae; genus Drusus; species Drusus annulatus. Next base: position 844,930 of record JAGWCC010000032.1, on the reverse strand, counting down.
TGGGGGTGTAAAATACTTGAAAAAAAATAAATCTTATTGATGTAAAGTGGTGTAGAGTGATGTAGAGTGACGCATAGTGATGTTAAGTGATTGATAGTAATGTCTAATGATGCATTGTGATGTAGAGTAATGTTGAGTTATATTTATATACAGCCTAGAGAGTAATCTAAAAATTATGTCTAATCATGTAATGATGAAAAGTTGTGTAAATTATGTGAAGTGATGTGTAACCATGCAATGTAATGTAAGCTAATGAAGGATGGCGTAATTAAAAAAAACTCTAATTCATTGGAAAATGTGGACATTACAGGTGGTATAACATTTTATATTGAGCCCAATCTTATATTGAATCTATGCTTTAGTTAAGACTCAATATAAGATTTAAAAACAGTTTGTGCAATTTTGAAACGAGCTTTGCAAATTTTTTAGTTTTGTCATTACCAAAAACCTTCGACTCTCTGGAAAATGTTGACGTCTGTGAAAACCCTTTCGTTTAAAATTTAATTCGTGCTTTTCTCTAAAAACCGCCAAGAATATAATTTTGATAGGTGTTTATAAAATTCATTCTGCCTGATTGACAGTTAATATCGCACATCACCGAAGAAAATTGAAGATTGAAAATGAGTAATGGTTTGAACTTTAACGATTTCCTAGTGACACTTTTTGAGGTTAGATGTCTCTAATAACTTGGGAAAAATTCCAAGATGATTTTGCTCATTTAGAAATTTCGCTTTCACCATTAAACATTAATCGGAATTCAAAATTTTTTTTTAAGGAAGATGTTAAGGGTAGCTGATAAATAACGACCTTTTCATAGATTTGTCGAATATTTCGTTAAAATAATTACCATCGGTTCTCGTTTAGTGGAATAATCCTCTGGGAAAGATGTATTCTTGTACCTATTCGGAAAGTTTCTATAGGTGAACTTATTTTAAATGAACAATTCATTTTTCTTTCGGGAGGTTGTCTACCATTAAAAATATCAATTTATTTCCAAAGGTATGAAGAAGCAGTGCAATTGATAAATGCAAAAAACAACAAAATAACTATACACAAAGAAAAGATTAATTATTGAAATAATATCAATAATCCTCAACGTAAATATGAAACAAAAAATAACGTTCGCGACCGAGACTCGAACTCGGAACCTTTACTCTATCCGGGAGTAACGCTTTTGCCAATTGAGTCACCGATAACTTCTAAGAAACCGGCATTTTTGATCGATCTCATTCTTTATTTCTCAATTTGTTAATATCATTTTTTCAATTTTAATTTTAAAAGATTAATTGATAAAATTCACAAAATAAGAACAACAAAAATGCTCAAATTGTTTATGGAAGATAGTTGACGGTCTCTTGTTTCTGGAAAGTCATCAAAAGAGACAATATTCATGCAGCCATGACGGTATTAATGGTATTTTTGCTATGGCATAGTCTGCGCCATATCCGCAAGCTTCCTATGCGGTGGCGGAGAAGTGCTCTGAAAGAGTGCACAGAATTTAATTTCACCAGTTTTTGGATGGTAGGAGACTGTAGGCCGAATAATAAAAAAAAAACTAACTAACCATCACGCCGTTTTCTCACAAGGGTAGGCAGAGAGGACAGACCGCCATATAACTCTGTCTTGGCACACACTCCTTGCTTCATTCACATTCATACATCGTCTCATACATATTCTTCTGTTATTCTGACTCTTTACATGACCCGATTCAAGTATTTGATTTACTTGATCGTGCCATGTATTTCTCGGGTGTCCTCGACTTCTTCTTCCATTCACTTTTGCATCATATATTCTTTTCACACTTCTTTTTTCGTTCATTCGCTCTACATGCCCAAACCATCTAAGCGTCCCTTTTTTGATCCTATTCATTACGCTCACATCAGCCTTGCATTCATTCCATATTTTAAATACGGTCATACAAGGTTTTACCGCACATACGTCTCAAAGATCTCATTTCCACAGCATTCAGTCTACTTTCATCCTTCCTCTGCCAGTTCCATGCCTCACTGCCATATATCAGGGTTGGTATAAGTACTTCATTTTGGACTGCTAGCTTCGCTTCTTTGGACAATTTCTTATTTGCGCTAACAGCGTTAAGTCCTCCATTAATGGAGTTTTCTGCATTCACCCTTCTTTCAATATCCACGTTCAATCTTTATTTAAAAAAATAACAAAAGTACAATTTGAATTACGAGTAAAGTATTTTCAAATTAAATATCTATTTAAAGAAATTTAAAAATAGCTTTGAATAAGACCACGGATATTGTTTAATTTTTATGATCGACCGGTTTTGATTAGCCTAAGCATCATCAGGATACAAAATTAAACTAAACAAAAAATACAAAGTGTGCTGTTATTTATACATACAGAGAGAGAGAGAATAAAATATAAAATAAAATTACAAAGCAATGAGAGAACAATAGAATAAAATTTAAGTTAACAAAGGAACAGGGAGAAAGAGACAGATACTATGAATTGAAAGTGACAAAATGTCAACTAAGAAGGTGAAAAAAGAATAATGATATTTTTTTAGTTGTACAGAAAATATACATAATATTGGACTACTGGACAAATTTCTATGATTATTAATTATATTACTATTAATTTCAATAGATTTTCTAGTGCTTTTAAATTATTTAATCTTTTGCCATGATTTTTTTTTTTGGGAAGAATATGAGCACCGATGCTTTTATTGAAGGTATGATCTTTATTAATAAGATGATTAGCGAATGCAAAAAAACGTGGTTATTTTAAACATCTAAGATGTTCTTTGATTCTTATATTGATATTACGGGTTGTTTTACCAATATATAATGCATAAAAATCAATACAGACCAATTTATAAATTCCCAAGTGACTTAGTTTGTCATCTTTATCTTTAGAATTGATGAGATTTTTTTTGTAATTTCTTTAAATATGTCAAACCACAAAGTAATTCCTTTCTACGAAAATATAAATATCAACGTGTTCAGTACAATTTTATATGTTTTTATACCATCCACATGTGAAAAATAGGGTGGCTGCTCGTGTTTCAGTTTAGGCATAAAAAAGGCATCCCGGGAGATCAAGGATCTAGTCGCAATAATTAAGGGTAGTAATTTGGCGACGGTTTCAAGCGGGTCACGCGTCGATTTGCATTCTCCCGAACCAAGGGTCGTGGTACGTAACATACGCTCCTTTACCCCACTGTTGAATTTGGCGGCCTCCTCTGGTCTGGAGCCCCGTAATACATGAAGAAAACCCTTGACTCTGTGTAGAAACGGGCGATCTGCTTCATAGATTCTCCTATTTTAACAAACGGATTGCAATCTTTGGAGCACACATGTCAGGTGGGAATTCTGTCTTCGTTCTACAGGTATTTAAAAAGAGAATGCTCCTAGTAACTTGCGTCATTGATTCCCTCGGCATCGGTGCATAGTCGGGAAACTTAAAAACACGCCAAACGCGCGCCCAATATTTGTATACGGTTGACACTCAATACATGGAAACGGGTCGTTTTTAGGACTCGTTCTTATGTTTAACAGCTCGGCTATGGAATAATTTTCTGGCCTCTGTGTGTCCTACCTACTTCAACATCGGCCTCTTCAAGATCCAGGTTCACTCCTTCCTTTCCTCAAAAAGACCCTCCACACAGCATCCCCAAATATGATATACGCCCTGAAAGAAATTATTTCCCTCAAGGTCTCCTATGTGGAGTTAATGTAACTGTCGAAAAAAGGAGATAATTGATGCTAGGCGCTTGAAAAATACACGATGATATAACAGTATTTAGTAACACATATAACATAATATAAAATTTAAAATAAATTCCAAAGCTATTTTCATATTTAGTTTAAAAAAAAAACATCTTTTTACGGCAGGGTAACATCATTTGATATTTTAAGAGTTGCACGTACTAAGGTCGTTTCCTCGAGAAATATTGTTAAATTAATGGAGAGTACAAATTGAAAATGTCACGCCACAGTTTCGTTACGTATTCATGACACTTGTCTCATTCCTGTAATCGACTGCAATGAAGAATTCTTCCGACAGAGGTGAAATTTTATGTTTCTTGAATTTATCCCTCTTTTAAAAAGTATATTTATAAGCTTCTTTTAAATTTAAAAAAAAATAGAAAAAAACACAGTTATTTTGGTAACATTACAAATTTCTAAAAAAAGTCCAAAAAGCTAAATATGTATTTTTTCTATTTTATTTTAAGCAATTTATATTTCTACAAAGTGGGTGGTCTTACGAGTAAAACGACAATTTTTTTTAGAGAAATTAAAAGTTATTAATTTAATATATTGTAAGCTACACCTGATGTATGGCATTGAGGCGTGGAACTGGCAGAGGAAAGATGAAAGTAGACTGAATGCTGTGTAATTGAGATCCCTGAGACGTATGTGCGGTAAAAACATATGTGGACGTATTAAAAATGTGAATATCCGGAAAGAATGCAAGGTTGATGTGAGCATAATAAATAGGATCAAGAAAGGGACGCTTAGATGGTTTGGGCATATAGAGCGAATGGACGAAGAAAGGACAGTGAATAAGAAGTCGAGGACGCCTGAGAAAGACATGGCACCATCAAGTGAATCAAATACTTGAATCGGGTCATGTGAAGAGTCAGAATAACAGGAGAGTATGTATGAGACGATGTATGAATGTGAAAGAAGCAAAGAGTGTGTGCCAAGGCAGAGTTATTTGGCGGTCCGTCCTCTCTGCCTACCCCTGCGGGGAAACGGCGTGATGATTTGTTTGTTAGTTATTTACACGTATGATTAGTTTACTTTAAATACTATAAAATATCATTAACATTGTACATCAAAGGAAATATAATATATTAATTACAGGTCGAATATTAACAATCTTCAAAGAATATGAAAATAAACAAAACACAGAAAAAAAAATGTACATTACATTTTCATGAAACATTATTACTTCAATAAAATAACCCTGCCCTACAAGTAATATCTTCTGCTACATTTTTATTGTCATTCTGGATTTATATTTAGCGTGAAGACTTGCTTAACATGCAGCATGAATAATCAATCTTGACTTTAACGAGTTTCTTTATCTGCTACAGTACGAGTTTAGCGCTATGTGCGTATTTTCAGCGTTTTTTTTTCATAAATTCTGGAAAATCATCGTAATATTGTCTGATGTTATTATTAATCGAAGTAAAAAGTTCTTGTATCACGATCATTCATCATTCGACATCTGACTTATTATTATTTAATGTAATACGTTTCACATGAGGCAACTTTCTGGAGCCAGTGGGACTAAGACATCCCCAATCGGGTTATGCCGTGAGGCTAAAAGTACTCGAAAGGGGGGGGGGGGAGATTGGGAAGTACCCGGTTATTAAGATTTGGTCACTAAACACAGCTATAATCATTAAAAGTAAAGTCAATGTTCTGAATGGTGGTCTTTTCCCAGGGCGATACTGAGAGTGTCTCCCACTCTGTATAAAAAATGGATCGAAGTGTGTTGTGAAAAGCCAAAGCTGTTATTCTTGATGGATTATCACAATTTGATCAAAATCTGAAACGGGCCGAGAGTTAGATAAAGGGGATATTAAAATGTAAAAAAAATAGTGCAAATTGTAGTTGATCGCCGATCACATGTGAAAGAGGTTGAAACAACCCAACCTTAGATCATTTATAAAATAATTATGTCCATTCTCACAGAAACCTTAGGAAATAACACTTAGAACCGGTTGAGAAATACTAAATTGTCCACGGATATAAAAATAGTTTAATGTAATTTACGGTAAGTTTTCTGATTCATATTTTTGGAGGAAATTAAAAAAAAGTACGACCTTAATTTCCTGGCGACAAAAGAAGGTTTTTATAAGCTAGCTTTACTACACGAACACTCGAGATTCGGATTAAAAAACATGGCGTCTTTTCATATTTTTTTACTGTTAAACAACTGTTAGTTCTACAGTTAACGAAGCATGTGACTTGGCTATATTGACTAAAAAAAACTGTGCTAATTTCATGACGCCAGAGCTTACATTACATACATGAAAACGGGTTGCTTTTACGACTCGTCCTTAGGTTCAACATCTCGGCTATAGAACGATTTGCCAGCTTCTGTGTTTCTTCCCTCCTTCAACATGGGCCTCTTCAAGACCCAAGTTCACTCCTTCATTTCCTCAAAAAGACCCTCCACACAGCATCCCCAAAGATGACATATGACACGCTTTCTGTATGGAGTTATTTAAATAAAAAAGAGCTCACCGTTTCAATGTTTAAAACTTCAGATTAACAGATTTTCTAATTTGTAAGATGTTTTGAAAATGTGTTTTTCTTCTGAAAATTATACATTGCCTTCTTGAAAACTTTCACTCTGGAAAAATCTTTTGACCTTGCTGGAGATATCAGGTCTTGAGAAATAATCGACCGGACCAATTTACTCCCGATCTGTAATTGACTTCAGGAATCTCAAGAATGTGACGAGAAGCGCTCACAATCAAGAAGTTAAAAGATTTAATACATGGTAGTAAAAATATGGGCTAATTGCCAGGTGGCAATTCCTGCCATTCAACCCAGATTCTTGGCGGGAGTGAGAAATAATGTTGCGTTTTACGAATTTTAAATAAATTTTCACGTGTGTAGGTAAAAACAGCACTCTAAAAAAATATATACGCCATATGTTCAAAAGAAAAGGTGAATTTCGAATTTTTGCGGGCTGTGTACATTCGATTATCGTTTTTTTGTTGTTGTTATTTTGGTACACATATGTTTATCATATGTTAGCATTATCAGCCATTTTGGATCAGTGGTTTGTTTTTGACAACTGGAAAGGTAAGTTACGTTTTTGTGTGTTCTTCGATTTTTTACTTTTGAAAAAAATGGATCAAAGAATATAATCCATGATTTGTTTTTCCACAACTCCAGGACGCTCATCGTCAGTAACATCTTCTCGGCCTTCTGTAAAGCGTTTGTACAACTTATAAACACGTTTTTGAGACAAAGTAGACTCGCCGAATGCCACAGTCAACATTTTAAGTGCGTTGAAGCACTTTATTCCATTCTTAACGCAAAATTTAATACATATTCTTTGATCCATTATTTTAAAAAGTGAAAAAATCGAAGAACACACAAAAACGTGACTAACCTTTCCACTTGTCAAAAACAAACCACTAATAAAAAAATGACTGATAATGCTAACATATGATAATCATATGTGTACCAACATAACAAAAAAAAATCGATAATCGAATGTACACAGCCCGCGAAAATTCAAAATTCACCTTTTCTTTTGAACAGGCCATATATAATAATCATTCAAACGTCTTGAAGTGCGGAAGGAACACTAAAGGAAAAACAAAACGTCCCTGACGTCATTCCACCGTCTTTGCAGCGCCCGCCATTGTGAAGCAATGTGGAGATATTATATATTTTTTATTTAATATAAGTATTTATTTTTGTTTGGCAATAATATTTAAGGTAATTGTTACAATTTTTGCACAGTGTTTTTCAAAATAAGTACACGAATATAAGCTGTTCCTCACCAGAAAGAAGAAGGTTCTTGTGTTACGCTAAAATAATAAAATAGTGTTTAGTTAATACAGTAGAGAAAAATACAAGTAAAAGTTAAAATAAAAGTATTTGTGTAAAATTAGTAATAGTAATAAATATAAGTACATAATGATGACACAAATTTTGTGGAAGAAGAAGAAAAAAAAACAAATAGAAATATAATAGCAATACAGCATAAGAGCGGTGAAAGTTAGATTTTTCTGTACAATGTTTAGATTGTTGGGTAGGCTGTAATCATAGTAAAATTATTATTTACTAGAAACAAAAAAAAAATTAAAAAAATTGAAATAAAAAATTACAAAAGTTAAATAATATAACAGGTTAAAAAGTAAAAATAAAAAAAACTTTAAAAAAAATAATTCTTTATAATCTAGTAGTTCTAGAAACACAAGAAATAATTTTGTAAAATCACAAAATTTATCATTATTCTTTAATCACCTTCTCAGTTGAAAGTAGAGAGAATGCTGTGGAAATGAGATCTTTGAGACGGATGTGCGGTAAAACCATGTATGACCGTATTACAAATGTGGATATCCGGAAAGAATGCAAGGCTGATATGAGCGTAATGGAAAGGATCAAGAAAGGGACGCTTAGATGGTTTGGGCATGTAGAGCGAATGAACGAAGAAAGGAGTGTGAAAAGAATATATGATGCGAAAGTGAATAGAAGAAGAAGTCGAGGACGCCCGAGAAAGACATGGCACGATCAAGTAAATCAAATACTTGAATCGGGTCATTAGCGATGTATGAATGTAAATGAAGCAAGAAGTGTGTGCCAAGACAGAGTTGTATGGCGGTCCATCCTCTCTGCCTACCCCTGCGGGGAAACGGCGTGATGGTTAGTTAGTTAGTTACCTTCTCAGTTAACGTTTCGTCTGTTTCAATTCATACTATCTGTCTCTTTCTCTTTGTTGCTTTGTTACAATTTAAACGTTATTCTATTGTTCTGTTATTTTATTTCAAATTTTGTTTTCTCTCTGTATGTATGTATAACCGCACACTTTGTATTTTTAGTTTAGTTTAATTGTTTACCCTGATGATGCTTAGGCTAATCGAAACCGGTCGGTCATAATTTTTTTCATAAAATCTGTGGTGTTATACAAAGTTATTTTTTAATTTCTTTAAATATGTCAAACCACAAAGTGATTGCTTTCCACGAAAATATACATAAATATTTCTACTATGAAAGGAGCTTAACATAAAAAAACTGGAATTCAATTTAAACAGTGATTTATTTATTTATTTTTAAATATGTTTCTTATTCTCTAGTTCATCGTTCCTTCGATATGCAAAATCTTTAAGTATAACTCACTCAATATTTTTTTTGCTTTTGGATTCCGGGTTCATATTTTAAGCGAAATAATCTATTCTGGCATGTGAACATTATTTTATTTGCGGCACTTATGTCTGGTTGAAGTGATAATTTATCAAAATACAAGAATAACAGGGTTAGGAAGACAGATATGACTCAATGTCGTGATTACGTGGGCTGGGCTATATTTAGTTTGACAAAAATGTGTAAATACGAAAGCTAATGAAAATGGTCGAAAGGTGTTTTTCGAGTTTCAGAGGAACACTGAACAGCTAATCCATAGAAAGGTGATCCACACTGATTTGAAATAAAACTAATGGCTCCAATTTAGATAAAACTTTTGGACTCCAAGGTCGATGATTTTATCAGGTAAAGGAAGAATTTCGATGTTTGAAAATGTTTGATCAATTTTAACGGATGTAAGGAAAAGTTGAGCTTACTTCGGGCACACGAACACGCTTGCATTACACTTCTATTTGTTTATCTTTGCAGTGCAAAGGAATGAAAAATAGTCGATAAAAGCGTTTCGATGTAATTGATTTTTATTTATTTATTTATTTATTTTTATACGCCCTCATGGGCTTTTACATAACATAGGTATAAAATAAAATAACAGTGACATAAAAAATAACAATGACATAAAAAATAACAATGCGCCCAAAAACATTTGATGCGACGATTTGATTACGCCCAAGAAAATTAACACTAGTATTTTAAGAAAGAGGTATGTTATTATAGCCTTCTTGTAACTAGATTCAGTGCAGTTGAATATATCTACTATTTCAGCGATAGAATTACTCACTGCATGCAATCTAGGTACAAGCGAGTATTTAAATGACTCAGTCCTGATATTGTTGTTACATTTAAAAAGAATTTTGGATCGAGTGGATCTGTTAGGTACATAGAAGGTAATTAAGCTAAGTAAATCAGGGCTGTCTATAATACCATTAACAATTTTAAAAATAAAAGTCAAGTCGGAAACAAGCCTCCTGTCTGAAAGTTTTAGTAATTTTAATTCTTTCATTAAAAAATTATAATTTATGGTTTCAATAGGTAGTTTCAATAGTAGTTTTTTTTTTAAATTTAATGGATGAAAGCACTCGTTTTGAACGTTTAATGGTCAGAAATCAATTTAATTACCCATTGTACACTTTTTTTAGTGCCCATTGTAGCGTAAATACCAATTGATGCTGCGCCGTAGGGCTTAGACGTGTATTGGTGGAAACTTACGACCTTAGAGTACATAGAGTGCTACATATCCAAGGCAGTGTAGTCAGTTTTTGATGATTTTTGCCGGACTAGGCAGACCTGGACGTGGCTAGGACCAAGGCTGGGGTATTTATACATCCATTCATAGCACATGTCGACAAAATGTTTTTGTTTATTCGTATAACCACTTTTCCCTGTATTGTTATCAATAAAAATATAGCATATAATCTAAAAAACCCGTTTAGTTGTGTCAAGTTAAGTGGTATAATAAAAAATGTGGGCGGAGTCCCGCGGTGACCCAGGAGCCCAAGATCATCGCGACAGTACATAAAAGCGGTGTGTTATTTTTGTTGTCTCTTTCTCTCTCAGGAGAAAGTGATTTGTCGCAAGTTTGTAATGGTGAGGTAAAAATAATTAGCTCTCTCTCCATACATTCTTACTCCAAGCTAACGACTGACCAAAAACACACATAAAGTGGAAAGAGAAAAAAGAGTAATAACATTAGTTGTGGAACAATGGCGTTTCCAATTTTTGATATGTTGTGATGCTGAAGGGAGTGAGAATGGGGAGGAGATGAGAAGAGTAAGGTTGGGTAGTATCGGGTTATTCACTTTTGGCCACTTGACACGACTTAAAACCATTTTAAGCATTGTTTCGATTTTGAATGGTGGTCTTTCACCAGAACGATTCTAAGAGTATCTACCGCGGTGGAAATATGAAAAGTGCAAACATACAACCTGTTATTTTAATCAATTTTTACGAGAAATTAACCTGATAAATTAGATTTAATTTGATTTTCTGGTTTCGAACCCGCGACCTTCTATTCCTCTGTGGAAACATGCAAAAGTTTAAACATACAAGTGTTATTTTAACCAGAAATGAGACCTAACATCCTCCATTAATATTTCAATTTATTATATATTTATTTTTTCCTTATGAGTTTATGTTTATTTTTTTTATTATTATTATTGTTTGTATTAAAACATGTACTTTATTATTATTGTGACTATTTATTATCACCAATTATGGAAGGTATTGCATTGCACTACTCCTGCATACCTTCTGGAATGTATTTTTATTATTGTTAATCAATTTTTATGTGAAATAAACCTCATAAAATATATTTAATTTAACTGTCAAGCTTAGAACCCGCAACCTTCGTGTCTAGAGCCAAATAAACGATCAACGATCCCGATCTACCACACCCAAGGGTGTCAATAATAAAAAAATGCAACGAAAGAGAAAAACAGAAAAACAACGAAAACAAAATATTTAAAAAACTTCTGATTAAATAAAATGTTCCATCAAATATATGCGGAATTTCGTTGAATGATAATATTTGGTACGGTGAAGTTTTTATTGTTCGGACATATTTCACCTCACATAAGTATTATCTGGAACCTCCTCTGGAATAAAGTAGGTTCATTCCTCCCATTTGCTATTGCCTCCAAATTCCTTATTGGCAATATACTCTGTTTACAACCGAATTGTGTCAGCAATAGAACTGGGCTATATAACTGTTGAGGATGCAGGAGACGATGATCATAACATAGTATTATTATCGTACAAATTATGTTATCTTACATTACAAAATACGACAGGTGGTATATATCGCTGTGCAAGTTCAATACTATAACAAATAATAAATTTTTTTTTTTGGCATGTTGGTGTTTTTTGATTCCTTATAACATAAAGAATCCAATAACAAAAAAAAATCAGTTGTTACAGATTATACTAGCACAGCGATATGTATAGGTTTTTTCTAGATACATTTTCGTAAAGCCAAACACTTTGTGGTTTAACATATTTAATGAAGATTTAAAAAATTACTTTGTATAAGACTTTTATTTTCTTTTAATTTATATTACTGACCGGTTTCGCTTGGCCTAAGAATCATCAGAGTACAAAATAAAACTTAACAAAAAATACAAAGTGTGCGGTTATATATACACACAGAAGGAGAAAACTAAATAAAATAAAATAAGAGAACAGTGAGAAAAGAATAGAATAACATTTGAATAGAGAAGTTGAGTGAAAAATATTATGACTTTAAAAAAATATGTGCATGTAGATCGAAAACACAGATTCTGAATATATATGTATATTTCTTTTCCCATTTTTCGTATTAAAACCCCATTTCATATTAGTCGAACGTCAAATGTACCGTTTTCGATGCGATGCCGCGAAGTAAATGGTCCATTTTTACGTAAAATTTCATTTCTTGGAATGATTGTAAATTGCAATACATTTTTACACATTAGTACGATGCAATAGCAAGACGTATTATCGCATTTTATAAGGTTTTGTTAAATTAAAAGCGGTAAAATTGAAGAAAAACACAAAATAACAAATATGCAACAGCGGCTGGATAACGACAATGTGCGATGTCAAATATAAGTACCGTGTGGTGCCCCTTTCTGAAGTGCAAAACGCACCCACCCGCTCCTTACCTCTGAGATATTGCCGTTTTTGGCGGCGTGTACAAAATTCAAACTTTGAGAATTTAACTATAAAAACTAACTTAAAAAAAAAATAAAAAAATACCTATATTTAAGTTTGAAGGTGGATATTGATAAAAAAATATAAAAAAAATGGACTCAACTTCCTTATTATAACACAGGAAATTCTCTTTCTCTCTATTGTTTTGTAAAAATATGACTATTAATTTTAATGGCTTTCTTTATTTCTCGTGCTTCTAAATTATTTAATCTGATGCCATGACCATTTTTGTGAAGAATATGAGCACCGGTGCTTTTATTGAAGGTATGATCCTTATCAATAAGATGATTAGTGAATTCACACTTCGTATTTTTTGTTTAGTTTAACTTAGTACCCTAACGATGCTTAGGCTAACCAAAACCGGTCGATCATAAAAATCAAAATAAAATATGTGGTCTTATTCAAATTTATTATTTAATTTTCATTAAATATTTATCTTTAATACATACACAGGAGGCTCCGAGAGAAATAATTTGGAAAAAAATGTGTGGAAGGTTTTTAAACGTTTTACTAGTATTTCAATGGAAGGTGCTCCGAAGAATTAGCGTCATTGATTCTTTTAACGGGGACGCTAACCAGGAGATACGCCAAATGCATTTCCGATTATTGACTGGGCGTTTTTGCGTTATTTTTATAATTATAATAAATAAACTAACTAAAAGTGTATAATATATGTGCTGTAAGTCCCAAAGTGGTAAATACTCTCATTAAAGTCCCAGTGAAACTACCATTCAGAATCAAAACAGGCGTGAATAAAAATAGATGCTTCCCAACCTTCCTATTTCCCATCTCTTCTCCTTCTCTAATTTCAGCTTCACAACATACCCCAATGTGTTTTTTCAATACCAGAATTTCGAGATTGATGAAAGAACTCAGAGGATGGTTTTTTCGAAACTGATCATCACATTTCTTTTCTATCTTTAGCTATAGAATACATTGACGTCACTCGCCACCTTATGATGCCAGTTCCACGAAATCGTATCGGAAGATATCTGTTCCACTCTTAATATAATATATAGTTTAAAATAATTCTTGTTTAAATGTATCTTTCCATCAATCCAACTATTTTAAGAAAATTAGTTTAAATTGGATGGAAATTTTAATTAGCGTATTTAAAAAAAAATCTAGTGAATCTTTGTGTTGTGTAGAAAATCTCATGGAATCTGTGATGACATTTTGATAAGGTAGAAAATATTTGGTCTGAGAAATCTATTTTAAAATTTAAAAAAATGTTAATAAAATCTACTTCTGCGGTGTTTTAATAGATTTTAATAAACGTATTAACACTTTCGTTCTAAAGCGGGGTTCTAATATCACCCCCAGCGAGAGTTTTGTGCGAAATCATAGATAAAGATTACTGAAATATTATGTATGTACTTTTCTTTAAATATTACCAAAAAATAAATTACCTCAGATTATGACATAAAAACGCTTTGATAAGCAAAATCACATGGGGTAACTTTGTCATCACCTTTCGGAGTGTACGTTAGATTTTTACTTTTAGGTACGGAAAGGTAAAACTAATGAAAATTTTTAGAAGGGAAGGCTGTCGTGAAATGTTTTTATTTTTTATTCGTAGTTAGTATTTGAGCTTAATGAAGTACCGATGGCTTAGTGGTACAAACATTTGACTTTGAGCCAAGAGGTTGCGGGCAGTGGCGGCTCGTGACTTTTTAGTGTGCTAGAATCCTAAGATTGAAAAATACGACGTTATTGATGTTTTTGTGGCCAAAAGTAACTTTTGTTAAAAAAAAAATTTATAAAGATTTTCAGAATTTTTCAGTTTTGGTGGTGCACTGCGCAGGTTTCTGAAAAATCTTCATGGAAAAAAATCAAATTTTGAAAAAAAAAAAAAACGTTTTTGGCTACAGCAACAAAAAGCATGACAATTTTTTCAATCTCAGCTCACTTAAAAAGTCACGAGTCGCCACTGGTTGCGGAGAGAATTTCGCTGGAGCAGTCCAAAATGTTATTTACATTGAATATCTTAATCCTAAATGCATCTAAAGACTTTGATTTACTTTGCACTTTCAAAATTATTAACTGTGTAATCGACTCATCTTCTTTGTTGCAACTCATTTAGTTCAACATTCCTTGCCGTAGACTCAGAAACAATGAATTGCTGTTCCTCAATCATCATTCTTCTAATTATGGGTATCATTCTCCACTGTCCAAAATGTAGAGTCTTGTTAACTCAAGCAACGGTCATGAAATTTTTGGTACCAGTCTAAATGATTTTTGCCATTCTTTACGACTCTACCAAAACTTTGACTCGGCCTTGGCTTTGATTTGAATGTTATTTCTTTTGTATATTTTGTCCTATTTTTGTCATTGCTTCAGTCCGTTAATTTATAAATAAACTTCTTTGAAGTTTCCTCACTTTACCAGTAATTGATTTGTGCTCAAGCGTAGACATACCTTCATACAGAAAACCCAATGTATACAGTCACAATAACAATCTAATTATATTGATATCGCTAAATAATGTATTGACAGTGAATGACCCAACCACTTGCTGCGTGCATGCGAATCAAATTGAGAGTGACAAATAGGGTGGCAAATTTTCGATCCCGTTGGCAATGACGTCCAACATAGATATCATTAAGCCCAATTTGTACGGTTCCAATAACAAATCACAACTGATAACTAATTAACAGTTAATGATTAAACCACTAACTACCACCGTGCTAACTAAAATTTAAAGAATAATTAGGGTGACCAATTTTTTTTTCGATAATAATTATTTTTTATAGTAAATACCGTACAAGAGTCCCAACTGCTCCCAACCGCCTAGAGCCAGTGAGACGATAGCACCCTCGATTGAGGTATGTTGTGAGGCTGAAGGAAGTGAGGAGGCAAAAGAGATAGGAAAGGAGAAGTTTGGGAAGTACCTGGATATTCAGATCTGATCAACAAACACGGCTAAAGCCATTTCAACCAGGGTGATACTTAGCGTATTTGCCACTCTGGAATGTGCCACGAATATGTAATATATTATTGTATATGAATTAAATGTGCTATGGCACATATTTAATTAATTTAATTTGTTTGTGCACGCCGGGGTTTGAACCCGCTACCTCCGAATTCGTAGTCGAGCGTCTTACCACTCGACTACAGAGGCCGCCAAATAATATAAAATATAATAAAACATAAATGATATCTGTATTTTTCTGGTAACTTATTGCTCTAATTTACCTCACCGATTAGAAATGATTAACTTCCTAGTATTGATATCATGAAGGAAAATTTATGCAGCTCCAATAAAAAAAGATAAATTATATATCGACAGTAAATTACCACTTTCAGGTGACCTGAATTTTATTAACAAAAAAAAAACATGAAAAAAACATTTTGATCCTATATTGTTATTTTTATAGATGCCACAAAGCCCTATTTAACAATAACACATTTTTATTTATAGTTTTTTTGTGTAAATTTATAGAACACCATTATTTAAAAAAAAAAAAATTCAATATTGCTATTAAATTTTGCTCATTTTTTTTATTGACAGTTGTTTTGGCGTTCAAAGCTATTATTCCACCGTTAATTGGGAGTTGACGATTTATTAATGACACTGAGCGCCGAAATAGCTGTCACTAAAAACAAAAACTAAATAACTCTCAAAACTAATACATAACAACATTGAATTTGATTAAATTGAAATTAAACTAAATGATTTATATATCGATAGTGAATAGCCCAAATACTTTGACAGTGCTATTTTTATTATAGGGAAATAATTGTCATTTGATTTATTAAAAACAAAAACCAAAAATATTTTCATAGAAAACAATTACATTATGGTTTGACATATTTAATGAAATGAAAAAAAAAACTTTGCATAAGACCACAGATTTTAATAAAAAATTATGACCGACCGGTTTCGCTTAGTCTAAGAATCATCAGGGTAAAACATTAAACTAAACAACAAATACATAGTGTGCGGTTATAAATACAGAGGGAGAACAAAATATAAAATAAAATAAAATAACAGTGAGAAAACAAAAATAAAATTTAAATTATAACACAGGAACAGAGAGAAAGAGACATAATATGAATTGAAAGAGGCAAAACGTCAACTGAGAAGGTGATTAAGAAATAATGACTTTTTATTTTTATTTAATTTCATTAAAAAATATACTTTTCATTTTTTGGTCACGTTATAAATAATTGACACCCTAGTGTGAATTTAATAAAAAATAAAAATGTAAAACCCGATATGGAAAAAAATTGTTAATCAATACATCGACACTGAATGACTCTAACCACTTGCTACTGTATAGCTAATTATGATTTGAAGAAATCATTTGATTGACCCACATTTTCAACCATAATATTTATGCGTAAACAAATAATCGGTTGATCTACTAATCAATGATCAATCTGAAAACTAATTTTAAACGCGTAAACATTCATTGCTTTTATTGTGGGGCTTCTTGGTTTGAGACAACTACGAATATATTCGGGTCAGAAAGTTTTCAAATTTGTATGGCGGGCTGATTTGCACGAGAATGCACCTAAATTATTATTAATGATTTTAATAATACCAAATTTTTATCTTTTTTCCACTATTTTTTATGAAAAATAGTGGTATAAAGTTAAAAAAAAAAGTATTATTAAAATCATAAAAATAGAGTTCCACCACCAAAATACCAATTTTTAAACTTTATTCTCTATTTTTTATAAAATATATATTAAAAAAAAAGAATAAAGTTAAAAAATTGGTATTACTAAAATCATGAAAATGGAGTTCCACCACGAATTAATTGTTTCAAACTTAGAAATAATATTTTTGTTTTTTAAAAGAAAGACAAACATTCCTGGGTTACGAATAACCTGACAATATTAAAAAAAACTCCTACTACCATCATAATAAGCGGAAGATGTTTTTTGTGTAATGATGGAGGACTTAGCCAGCAGAGGAATTGAACCCACGACGTCCGGTGGGATTCTGACGCGTTTGTCCACTCAGCTACCGATCGATATATGATAACCTTATTTATATATTTAGCAAAAAATCCACTGGATAACAAAGAATAATTAATTAATAAATTAATAATTCAATTTTTATTTACTAGCAGTTACGACTCGGCTTCTTTCAAGTGTCAATACAGTTTAAAAAAGTGTTTTTAAAGGCTGTACTTTTCTCTGTTATATTAATTATTGAAAGAGTATTAACAAAATTCAAAGAATGTTAAAATAGAAAAACACACATTCGTTATAAAGATTAGGTTTTGACCGAAACTCGAACTCCGGGAGTACTGTTCTACTAGCTGAACTAATTTAATTTTTTTGACCTTGCAAACAGAAAAGCTGTGTAAATTTTAAAGAAGCCACACCCAATTATTGCATAGTATTTTCAATTTCAGATAATAGATTTCTGGTGTAGATTAAATAAGTAAATACCCATCTCGCCATTGCAGAAGTATGCAAAGAAAAAGAAACGCCACTGAACGTTGCCCTTGCTTCCTCAAAATTATAGATAATACTTTGGTTGTCATGTCATGTCTTCCTGGAATGACTTCTTTTCTCATCCACTTGTGCGTTATAAACAGTCCGGATATTATTTTTATCTTCATTTCGCTCACGAGTAAGTATGTCTGCATAATATAATTTTCGAAACTCGTCAATCGTGAGTAAATAAAAAATAAACGCTTACGATAAAATCGAGTACGACGAAGCTTTGCTTATTACCAAAAGGAGTAAATACAATGTTCCGGGAACATACTCACCCGGAATCACAATACTATAAAGAAGTTTTGAAAGAACCGGATAGTTGGCAAAGTTTCTACCATAAAAAAATATGATGAGAAAAGCTCAGTTTCCGCCGTGAAGGTACCCTGTACCCGTATGGCAGGCCTCATTACAATAACTGGCTAGTACCCGAGAGGAAAGGAGCGAAAAATCACCAAAAGTTAATTAAATTTGCGAGGAAAATAATATTCAAATATGTCTGAGCTTTTACAAATGACACATCTTTATACTTAATAATTTATTTATTTCACTAGATTAAATTAGACAAAAACGTAATTTGTTTAAATAAATTTAATTATTTTTCATTTGTTTCGGAAGAATCGTTCCTCCGTTAGGGTGAATAATAAAATAAAAACTAATATGGAAAGAAATACAAAGTTTTTTTGTATGAATACCGTACAAGAATCACAATTGTTCAGAGCCAGTAGGACTATGGCAACCCAAATTGCATGTAGTTATGCAGAAAGCGTCCAACCCACAATTTGTCAAAATCGAGTTTAACATGTTTTTCTATAGATAAATATGAGATTTTATCTTCTGAAAACATCCAAGCTCCAAATGCAATAGATTTTTGGTAATTAATTTCTTACTAAAGCACATTTCAGATATTTGACTTCGAATTGAAGTTAAAAATATTAAAATGTAGGATAACATAGGAAAAACAATTATTTTTTCAACAAACACATTAATACATTATAAATGACCTATTTATTATAATTCTCAAAAATGAAAAAAAAACACTGATTTTTTTTATTTACAAATGACGATTACGCATATTAATGCTTTTGTATCGTCATATTTTCAAACTCCTTTTTCTCAGTGAGTAACTAAGTGAGAGTATTGAGTTACCTGAGTCAACTTTTTTTTTCAAAATCCATCTGGGTACCGAAGACTTTTATTTTATTGAAAAACAAAAAAAAAAACTTTAAAATGCTCTAGTGTAAACTTCCTAAAATGGAACATCAGCCCCTTTTGCCTTTCCAGCGACGATATGTTATTTTAATTAAGTGTGAAATAACACATATTGATTAGTAAAATTTATTTACGCACGCCGAGATTTTTACCCTTGACCTCTGGATTCATAACCGAGGAACTTAACTACTAGGCCACTCAGGTCGTCGATGCCATCATTTTTAATGTAAAGTCGTTTTTGCATATTGTTAGACTTACTAACAAGTAAGGCAATCCAATGAAGAAGAGATATATTTTATAGACATTCAGACCTCTTGTATTCATAAAGCAGAAATCTGTTTTCTTAATCAGCAAAGACCAACAGTGAGTTATGTTTATAAGAAATTTGAACTTCTTTAATCTGAAATTAATAGGTTCACTTGATTTTTAGCTCTAAGCGTTATTTACGTCATGAGCCATGGAGCTTTGAAACTGATAATTACAAAGTTTTCGATTAAAAAAAAATATTCTAGAGTGAGCTTTTATTCTTTCTGGCAGGTATTTTTTTTTCTGTGAAATATAAACAAATATGTAGATACAAACCAAATCACAGAATTCGGGTATTAAATAAATGATCCTGAAATCTTTTTTTTACTAAAAAGGCGACATTTTTTTTACTCACGATTTTTAGAAAATAACTAACTAACTAACCATCACGCCGTTTCCCCGCAGGGGTAGGCAGAGAGGACGGAACGCCATACAACTCTGTCTTGGCACACACTTCTTGCTTCATTTTCATTCAGGCATCGTCTCATACATACTCTTCTGTTATTCTGACTCTTCACATGACCCGCTTCAAGTATTTGATTTACTTGATCGTGCCATGTCTTTCTCGGGCGTCCTCGACTTCTTCTTCCATTCACTTTCCCATCATATGTTCTTTTCACACTCCTTTCTTCGTTCATTCGCTCTACATGCCCAAACCATCTAAGCGTCCCTTTCTTGATCCTATCCATTACGCTCATATCAGCCTTGCATTCTTTCCGGATATCCACATTTGTAATACGGTCATACATGGTTTTACCGCACATCCGTCTCAAAGATCTCATTTTCACAGCATTAAGTCTACTTTCATCCTTCCTCTGCCAGTTCCATGCCTCACTGCCATACATCAGGGTTGGTATAAGCACTCCATTGTGGACTGCTAGCTTCGCTTCTTTGGACAATTTCTTATTTGCCCCAACAGCGTTCAGTCCTCCATTAATGGAGTTTCCTGCATTCACCCTTCTTTCAATATCCTTATCAGCCTTTCCGTCTTTTGTAAACATAATATGTATTTTATTAAATTCATTTATATAACTTCACATAACTTTAGCAAACAACTTTTTATCAGACATAAAAAAAAAGTTGAAAGGAAGAATAAATTCAAGTTAAACAAAAACGTTAATTTTTTTTTCATTTTTAGTAGATATCGATTATTTTTTTAATGTCCTTAATACATTAAAAAAACAAAAAAATATATATTTTTCAGTATTTTGAAAAATGTTTTCCGGTTTGTTACTGAATAGAATATTAATATTTGTCCGCAAAACTTTGCTACATCCTACAGTTCATTAAAAAAATGGGAAAGAAAATGAAAACATAAAAATGCTGCTTAACAAAACTTTCAAAAGATGTCGATATTAAAAGAACACTAAAAACTACACAGAAGATATAAATAGTTTGAAAACAACATAAAAATAAAATTTAGCCAGCCTTAGCTCAAGTCTAAGATTATAAAACATTTTTAATATTATATATTTGTATACAAAGCAGACATATTATTATGGTCGTTACGTAAAATAAAAAAAATAACGAAAATAATTACGAAAGTTTTGAAGGTTTTCATTAGTTTTATTACGACTTGTATTTATATGGTTTAACCTCTAGTGTGCCGGCGGTGCCTATATGGGCATTCATCATCATCTTTTTAAGATTTTTTATCCTTTAAAACATGTTGTTCGAATATTTGAATGAACCTTAACTGATTGTTTACAAAACAATCAATCCATTGATATATTTTACATTGCGTTAAATTCGGTACAAGTCGAGTTAAAACAAAAATTGATGTTTGTGTACGTGAGAAAGGATGAAAAAAACCGATTCTTAAAGTGAAATTACTGTTTGTATTTACAGGAAAACCTTATGCAATTTTGTTTTTATTTGGAAAAAAGTTTATTCGGCCAGACGAAAATACGATGTAGCGTCAAAAACATCTTTTTCACATTTCTTAGTCATTTTTTTTGTGACATGAGGGAGAAAAAAATCAATTCTCCGAATATAAGTAGTTATTCCAGAAAAAATATAGTTATACCATCAAAATACAATTTGAAAAAATAACACATAAACATATTATCTGAGAAGATAGCATAATTGTCAAAAAACATCATTTTGTAAAACACGAGTGAGGCATTACGAAATTACAGTCAGTAAGGTATGTAAATTGTACCTTGCGGGAACTCGGTATTCTAAAGGTTAAGGGTAGTCACTACTCGAGTTTGCTCGATTTTCAACTTTATTTACTGAACGAAGTGAAAATGTAACAATCACGGGCGGTGCTACTTCTTCGTAAATTCGTCTCCAATCCTCATCTCACCTCATTCCCATCCTACTTCAACCTTTTTTCGCGCAGTCAGTTCACATTTCAACTAAAACCACAAACGAAAAATTATGGAACAACCCAAATAGCAGTTCGAAATAGATATACAAGCTCCATAGTTTATGGAGAAAAGTTTCAGACAGAAAAATATTCTAAATTTCATGACGCCAGAGCTCAACGTTCGAGAATTCTCGTTAATTCAGACAAAGTTAATGATTTTAAAGCTCATCCGGGTTAGCCCAAGGTATTTTAATTACTCTTTTTTTTGTTGTCAAATAAATATTTCAAAGTTAAATGCTAATGATGTAAATGACATTGCGACCTGCAAATAGTTGTTTTAACTAAAAAAATTAAAACAAAACTGCTGTGAAAATTTCATGACGCTGGAGCTCACTGCCCATTTAATTTTACTGTTTCATACACGCGGAGTTTTAAGCTCACGCAGAATAAAAAACAGGGTCACCCAAAAAAAAAGTTCACCACTAGAAGAAGTCAGTATATATAATAATCATAATTGATTTCATAAAAACGGCGTCGTCATTTGTAAGATATTATCTTGTTCAAGTAGGACATTCCTTCGCGACGTGTGAATGCCTTACTTTGTAATGCTTGATGGCCGACAACAATAGGCCTTAATAAGTCCAACCTACCTACGCATCACGCGCCATCTATGGGTGATTATTTGTAATACCGCCCATATATAGCAGCTGATCTTCGGTCATTCTTGATTCTGATGATATGCGAAAGAATCGAATCTGGGTTTTAATCTCACCTCCTTTTGACACAGGGAGGCTGAAAAGTAACACGATAAAAATGTAAAGTGAAGATTTTTGTGGCCACTTGGTGAACATTTTCATTTTAAGAGAGTATTTTTCTCACGGTGCCGACCTTGAAGAAAGAATTTATATGGAGAGAGAGGGCTAAATATTTTTACCCAACGAATACAAATTTACGATAAATCACTTTCTCCGGGTTTTTACGTCGTAAACCGTGAGAGAGAAAGAGACAAGACAAGTTGTCACATAATATCGCACCATTTTTAAGTACGTAAGCATGTTTTCCGTCTCCCGCATCTCCGGCGAATCCGCCCACTACGTTTTGTTATGCGATTTTTTTCACTCTTTTTGTTTAATAACAAGGTTTTTTAGGTTATATCCTATTTTAATTTGATAAAAATACTGTGAAAAGTGGTTATACAAATAAACAAAACATTATGTCGGCATGTGCTATGAATGGATGTAAAAGGTGTGTCCCTGAAAACCCTACCTACGCCCGGGTCAGGAAAAAATCGACAATCCTGAGTACACTGGTTCGAAAAGTTATCCCTCCTGTATTTTATTATTGCTCTGAGGTGCCGACAGTTATGGGAACTTAGGTAATACCACAGAGCAGAAAATAGCTAGATGTGTAATTTATACCAATTTGAAATAAAGCTGATATCACCAATTTACGTAAGACCTTTAAACTCCTAGACCCCGGATTGATTAACTGTCCAATTTCACCAGAAATAAGAAGAAGAAAAAATACCATACTTCCGGCACGCAGACACGCTCACAAAACACTTCTATCAGTTTTTTCTTCACAGGGTAATACCATAAAAACTAAAAAGCATTGATCTGTTAGTCGGCAGCTGCAAAAACTCTGGAGTGGTGAGCCCTGGCGTAATGATTTTTTTTCAGTTACTGTTCTGTAAATACTAGATCCACGCTACTATTTTCAGCTCGCTACAGCAATTCCATAATGAGCTGTGAAGCTTTGTCATACTCATTTAATTTTGAAAACGTAAGACAAGATGCCACATTGTTAACATGATAATGAAAATCCAACAAATAATTTTTTAAAAGCTGAAAAAGTTTTTGTTGTTGTTGCTTTTTGAGACTATTTATGACATGATTTTAAAAACGAACATTGAAAAAACATTCATCCTTGGCTTACGAATGACATGAATATACAATTTTTTTTATTAAATAGTAGAAAACAATTACTTTGTGAAAACAATTACTTTGTGTATTTAATGAAACGAAAAAATAAGTTTGCATAAAAGCACAGATATAAATTTAATTTTCATGACCGATCGGATTCGCTTAGCCTAAGCATCATCAGGGTACTAAATTAAACTTAAACCTATTTCAGTCATAAACATTAAAATAAAATCTGTGATCTTATACAAAGCTATTTTTTCATTTTATTATATTTAAATTTCTCCTACTTCCATCATTATAAACGGAAAATGTTACTTGCGCAGTGATGAAGGCAGCAATAGAAGACACCTGGATTAGAACCCGACGTATTGGTTCACTCGGCTCCTAAATATTAGTAGGTAGGTACTTCTGCATGAAATATAAAAGTATTTCGGCGTCAAGTAACCAATTTCCAAGTATTCCACTGTACTAGCTGCACAGTCAAATCTTTTTGGTATTTTAACAAGGTTGTAAGTCTATTTTTTTTGTATTAACGTATTCAACTTTAAACGACTGTCACAGACAGGCATATTATATTCACCTAACTGTACAACGTCTTCTTACAAATCGAGTTACCCTTAAGTTGTATATCTGAAATAATATCCTTAAAGTGAATTTTCTTTAAAATTCTGCCATAAAATACATCGCTATTATTTTTAAGTGTATCAACTATGGAAGTTGTCTCAAAAATAAAAATAAACTCGTTCGCTGTTTTGGTTAAAGAGCTTTTTTAAGCCAACTTTAGTTTACGTCTCGAATTAACCCGACTGTATTTAAATTAAGGGACTGCAATAAAAAAGCTTAGCAAAGCTCCGTAAGTTTTTCTTCCAAAACATAAATAATTTCGGTCCATCGCTCTCACAACAGAAATGACTGAAATTCGTTAAAAAACAAAAATAAAGTTGTATCCTTGTAACTATTTGCTATATTATTCTTCATAATATTGGTGATATTTAATGTTACACGTTTTTATAGAGAAGCATAAAAAAGTTACCCTGACGACCTAAGCGAAATGTTAATTTGAAAGGCATAAGTGCAGAAATGAATAAGAATCGCAGAAATGTCATAAATGTTGTAACTAACAATTATGCCATTTCTGCGTAGAGATATGCAGTTAAGCAATGAAAGATTCTGTTATACGGACTCCTACGATTCTAGTATTTTGCTGACATAATATCCTACGAAAAAATCTTTTTTTTTTTTTTTTTTTTAAATCCTTCTTTGTTGCAACTCATCCAGTTCAACAGTTCCTTGCCGTAGACTGAGAAAAATGAATTTCTGTTCCTCAATCAAAACTCTACTAATTATGGGTCTCATTCTCCACTGTCCAGAATGTCAAGAATTGTTAACTCAAGCTATGGTCTTAAAAATTTTTGATACCAGTCTAAATGATTTTTTCATTCTTTACGACTCTACCAAAACTTTGACTTGATCTTGGCTTTGATTTGAATGTTCTTTCTAATGTATATTTTGTTCTATTTTTGTCATTGCTTCATTATAATATTATGTTTGTGCTGTTCTTTCTTTGTTGCTCTTTTTTTCCCATTTTGTGGTATATATTTTTTTTGACAATAGTCCGTTAGTTTATAAATAAATTAATTTAAGTCTGAAAATATCATCAGTCGTCATAGTAGGTACCATTTTATAAATTACCATCAATGATTTTAACGCTTTGCTTGAATGTTACTTAGCCGTATTTGGTAACAAAAACTTAATAGCCATGTATATCCAAACCTTTTTCCTCTTCTCTACGATCTTTCCCTATCAACTCCTTTCAGTCTTACAACATATTGATGTTATGGTCCCATTTGGACTCTTATGCGATGTTCTCATTAAAAACGCAAATTTTCAATAATTAAAAAATAAGAAAAATTGTTAGCGGACTTTTAGACCAGCCTGTAGATTGGCTATCAATGATCGTTATTCACAAAGCAAAAAACCGCAAATACCTGTTAATAATTAGTAATTTCTACTCGAAAAACATTTTATTCCCACGATCAGCCCCGCCGCACAACAATGTAAGCAACTTTGTCGGTGAAATGACAGACACTCGCACGTGACACTCTTGAAATGTTGACAGCACACTACAGTTGCTTGGATATCGCATACCGCAAGAAAATGTAGCGTAATGAATAGGATCAAGCAAGGGACGCTTAGATGGTTTGGGCAATAATAGCGAATTAACGAAGAAAGGAGTGTGAAAAGAATTTATGATGCGAAAGTGAATGGAAAAAGAAGTCGAGGACGCCCGAGAAAGACATGCCACGGTCAAGTAAATCAAATACTTGAATCGGGTCACGTGAAGAGTCTGAATAACAGAAGAGTATGTATGAGACGGTGTATGAATGTGAATGAAGCAAGGAGTGTGTTCCAAGACAGAGTTATATCGCGGTCAGTACTTTCTGCCTACGCATGGTTAGTTAGTTAGTTAGCAAGAAAATGTAACTATTATTTTCAATTTTTTTAGAACTGACAATGACTGAATATTCAAGTGTTTTTCTCATTTTTTAGGAATAAAATAATGTTTTATTATTCTCAAGTTATTAGATCTAAATTTATGTGTGATAAAACTTAAGAATTTTCGTAAATAATATCAACGATTTTTACAAGTTGTTGAATACTTTAGTTATGTATCCATTTCTAAATAAAATTCCGTCGGTCTGATAAGGCGATTAAATAAAATAAAAAGGTTGCAAGCTTGTTTTTCTCACTGAGAGTTAGCTCTGTTACAAACATTGTGTTCAAAAGTTCATATTAATTGTTAAAATGAAACGATGGCTGGTTGAGTCTATTTTATTTTATAATATAATATAATAATTAAATAACTTTAATAAAGCTTGCTAGCAGAAACTAACAGTGTTAAAACCCTAAGAACCGTTGCACCAGTGATAAACTTGACAAACAAGATCGAAAACGAGTCGTTTCTACGAATATTTCTTTTGTCAAACTAGAAATAGCTAGCGACCATCATCTTTCTTCCTCAACCCGCCTCACAATGTCGCTCAACTGGGTGGCAAAATAGTCCCTCTGGCTCCATACAGTACAGACAAGGAAAGCTTTTGTAAGATGTCACATAAAAATAAAAATACAACGAAAATTAGGTACGAATTGCTAGCAAGACGACGAATCAACTCTAAATGATATTTTGATATATTTTTGTTTTACGTATATAATATAATACTCTTCCAAATGTAAGAATTTAATAACGTGAAATAAATAAGATTATATTAAAAGGTAATCCATCTTATCACGCCCAATTTTGAGGTACAAAAGTCGTTTACGTTCAGCGAACATACAATTACGTCAAAGCCAAATCGTTAAATTAATTTACGGGCCGTAATTTATTTTTGCAGCTTTAAAAAAGTTGTCTCGCGATTGAATAGAAACATATGGAAGCTTTGCCCACTGGTTAGTACCGGATTTTATAAATCGAAATAGATTTTTTTAAATGTGGTTTTAAATTACTACGAGCTTAAATTCGATGAAAATTCATTATTTTATAAGGTTTGTTTACTAAAAAAATGTTTTATGATGAATAAACTTGGCATAAAGTTAAAACAACAAATTAAAACCTGCAAAGGAAAACATATTTTTTGGCGAAATAAAAAAAAATCGTTTTCTGTATTATGAGAGAAATGGACTCTACCGAAAACCACGTGCTTTAGTAGAAACAAATTAAGCACCTGGCTTCTGAATCATTAGTAGCTAAATACATTTTCATGTCAGATGGCAAAGAATTTAAAATATAAAAAAAAAGTTATGATTTAAAATAATATATAGTTGATGCTTCTTATGGGTTAGTAAAGGTAATATAAATTATATGAATATTATAGTAAAAAACTATACTTTTTTATGTATACCTACTAGTATATATTTTACTCCTTGTTTTTTATATATTTTGTAATTATTTTGTATTATTATATTCAAACAATATATTTTCGTAGAAAGCTATCCATTTGTGCTTTGACATATTTAATGAAAACTAGTTTAGTCTTGATTCGCACGTCAAAAGGGACATAGTGAGTAAATCATGAAGTAGCGTAATCGGAATAAAATTTCAAACTTTTTTACGTATGAGCGAAAATTACCTGCATTGTTTTTGCATACATTGGTGCCCCACACGGCGATCCAACGAATCATGTACAGAAGACGGCTGAGCGTATTGATGATATTGGATGTTTTTCAGAATTCACCAATCATCTTATTAAAAATGATCATACCTTCAATAGAAGCACCGGTGCTCATATTCTTCCAATACAAAATTAATAGTCGTATTCTTAATAATAAGTTAGATTTATCCAGTAGTCCAATATTAGATATATGGAACAAAAAAATATTTAAAGAAAAACAAAACGGATTAATAATAACGGGCTAATATAAAGTGATTTAAACTTCTAGTAAGAAAAAAGAGAAATATCAAAATGGTGAGGGAAATTGATAAATAAAATAAAACAGTAGGTACCTGCGTTGAAACAAGCCCAGCGCCTATAAACCATAGAATTCAATAAACGTCAACACTTTTACGATTTTCCTTTAGTAATTTTCCACCTCCACAGACAATGTTGAGATTTATTAGGTCATGAAAAATATAATATCACATTCCTACTGGAAAGGCTTTTGGAAAAAAGTCACAGCGTTTAGCCCTCCCAATACCCTTCCAATAGTCTCTCAATGATCGAGTCGCAGGAGTAAAAGGTCAAATTAAAGTGAAATGATAAAAAAATCAGCATAACGTAATAAATTTATGACATCCACCTAAGTAACGGTGGTGTACCGCAATTTTTTCATATATTTTTTAGCTTTTTTTTCAAATCTAAATATGGATATTGAATAGCTGATTAAAGATTTAACTTTCAGAGAGGAAATTCTCTTTTATGAGATCAATGCATTTTTTCAACTACTTAATTATCAAGGGAAATCAATATTCTACAAAAATACTCGAATCGTAAGCTTTGATGATATGAAATAAATAGGCTCATATTTTTTTCTAGGTTATGTAACTTTTTTCAAATAGCAAAGTTTTGCTAGTCAATAGCTATGTCTTCGAACTTTTTAGATTATTTTCAATCTTCCTCTTCCTCATCTCCTTCCACTCTCCACTACCTTCAGCCTCACAACATACCCCGGTTGTGAATGCCATAGTCTCACTGGTTATAGACGGTTGGGAGCAATTGGGACTCTGATGCGGTATTCACTAAAAAAAATGTAACTTCTTAATATAAACTACTTTAAAACGCTGTATTTTCAAAAAGGCCTTTCAATATTTCTTGCTTTATAAAATAAATACGTCTTTGCAGATTCATGATCCTATTGCGAATTTGATTGGACCCAACCACCATTAGTTGATGTCCATTGCTAGCCGAGGATAATATAATTACATTAATTAGCTATTTATCTTAGACGATGCGGGTGAATGGTTAGATGTAAAGCTTGAAGTGTATTGATTGCCGTTTTGATTTCAAATCGTTATTAACTCGGGAATGCTATAGGAACGACCATAAGCTTATCTCTAAAGAAACGTGGACTACAATGATAAATGAATTTTCTGTCAGGATCATTTTTTATGTTATGCTCTCGTATATTTTAAAAGGGTTGCAGCATAGAATTTTCTGAACAAAGATTCATTCGGTTATTTTCGTTCACGTCTGCTATGCGTTATGTTGCTTGATGCGAAAAATGGTAACAACACACTTATGAATAAGTTAGTTTTGCGTGGTTCTCTTTTAGAGCGTAATGTTGAGTTATTGACTTTAGGGAATTTCATTACCGCGTGTGGGAACTTTTCGGAGGAAAATTAAATTATAATTTCACCAAGACATTTTTTTTGCAATCGATTTTGCTCAGCTCAATTTTCAAGGCGATTTAAGCTTTATATGTGGAAAACGTATGATTTACTACAAGGAAATCATTAATTTGTATAAATTCGTTAAATTCGACGATGATCAAGTGCAAATGACCGTGAAACAGGTCACTTACTAAAAATGATAGTTTTTTATTTTTATTTTGGAAAACATACAGTTTTAAATACAATTTGATATATTAAGTAATTACATTGTTGGATTGACCAGTGAAGTTTCCGCTATAAACTATAAAAGCTATAATAATTATTTATTTTTTTTTTAATCAAAGTGAAAGAAAAAAATGATAATGTTTAAATAAACAACATTTTTACAGAAAAATTGAAAAATAATATAATAAAATTAAAGTTCTGCAGATGTATAATATAGTTATGGTAAATTAACACCATAATTACATTTTTACTATGCATATAACAAAACGAAACCTAACTTTTTCATTCGGCTACTCCGCAAATGAAATAAAAAACATTGGCATTCAATGTATTGAATTACTTAATTATTCACACTTTAAAAAATCGTGAAATTTATAAAGCGATTTTCATAAATCTAATTTATTTCGAATCCAAAATATCTTTCATGAACATATGAACGATTCAGGAAAAGGGTCTTAGCTTATAAGATTAACAATTTTATTACAGCTAACCTAGACATTAACGTACATATACGTAGAAAAACATTATGACCTCAAAGTAAATACGCACATATCCTTAAAAGAAAACAAAAATGTATCCTTTAATGTTAATTTTTATTTGGTTTATATGTGATGGCATTAAATTAATATCCAAACGTTAACTGTGAAAATTCACGGGTTCAAACATGACTTGTTAAGATAAAAATTGTTTTTTTTTCTAGCAGAACTCAAATATAGAATAAAAATTATATTCTGGTAAGAAATATTATGTTATAGGTCTAGATTAAATTTTTTTTATGATTTGATAATATTTTAACACATACATCAGTTCAAATTTTGAAAATGTTACACTCTGAACGTAAATACGTACTTACGCACAAGGAAATTATATTGTAACTTCATGTTAGCCGTAAAATATAACGGGATGTAATTAAACTTGTTAAGATAAAACTGAGAAGAAAAAAAGAATTCTATCAAATCAAAAAAAGCGGGTGCACATTTTAAATACGGAATAAAAATAATCGTCTGGTAAAATATTTATGGGAAGATATGTAGGTACTTTAACTCTGCATTTGAAAAGATTCTTTTTATAATTTGATAATTTTATTAACGCTCAAATTTTGAAAATAACACGGTCCTACATACGTACGCAAAACGAAATTATATTGTTAAACAATATTATAACTTAGAAGGGATTATTGAATATTATTTCTTAGTTTGAAATGTGTTGATATTTTGTAGTAAGTTTAAGTAGGTACGTATAAATACAAATGTAATGAGGTATTTTTAGCAGTTGTAGGTATTAGGAAGAAAGTTTAGTGTCAATATTGTAAATGTTTTTGTTACGACTTGAAATTTGTCTGGAAATGGCAATACTACGAGGCATAACAACCATATTATGAAAATAATAATACATCAGCTACAGTTTTATTAATTTGACATAAATTGAACTTTAAATTGAATTAAAATTGTGACCTTGGAGTGATTATTATTTTGTCTAACTTTGTTCATTGTTTATTTATTCATTTACATTAGTTGGAATCTTTGTAGTTAATTGTGTTTTGATCTAATGATGTACTGTTATACTCACATTTGAACATATTGTAATGATTTATGATAACGATCATGATTTTAGCTAGTTTTAATTTGCTTACATACGAGGCCTGTTCAAAAGAAAAGGTAATTTTGAATTTTCGGGGGCTGTGTACATTCGATTATCGTTTTTTTGTTGTCGTTATGTTGGTGCACATATGTTAATCATATGTTAGCATTATCAGCCATTTCGGATCAGTGGTTTGTTTTTGAAAACTGGAAAGGTTAGTGACGTTTTTGTGTGTTCTTCGTTTTTTACTTTTGAAAAAAATGGATCAAAGAATAAAATCCACGATTTGTTTTTCCACAACTCCAGGACGCTCATCGTCATTAACATCTTCTCGGCCTTCTGTAAAGCGCTTGTACCACTTATTAACACTTTTTTAGAGACAAAGTAGACTCGCCAAATGCCACAGTCAACATATTAAGTGCGTTGGAGCACTTTATTCCATTTTTAATGCCAAATTTAATACATATTCTTTGATCCATTTTTTTCAAAAGTAAAAACGAAGAACACACAAAAACTTGACTAACCTTTCCAGTTGTCAAAAACAAACCACTAATCCAAAATGTCTGATAATGCTAACATATGATAAACATATGTGTACCAACATAACAAAAAAAAAATCGATAGTCGAATGTACACAGCCCGCGAAAATTCAAAATTTACCTTTTCTTTTGAACAGGCCATGTATATGTTAGATATTATTTTCTCGTTGTTATATTAGGTCAGGTAATTTAGTGTGAAGCGCACTTGAGGTGAAGCTGAACTTTTCATGATTTCACTGTTATTATAATAATTTTTTTTCTTTAAACTTAAAAATTTAACTCTCACTAGTTTTTGTACTGTTTTAAAACATATGCAACAATTTTTACTATTTTGTTTTTGTTTTTATGTAATGCTAATTTGTTTTTTGCCAACATGAGTGTTTTTTATCTCATGGATATTGCAATGTAGCAAGATTTAATATAAGAAGAAAAAAAAGACCCATTTAACTGATAAATAGATTTGTCAACAGGTTCCTATATTTAACAATGTAAGTTATTATAATCTACAAAGGTACCTACACAAATGACATCATTATTTCAATAATTGATTTAGTATAATAACGTCAAACATATTTTCTTTAAATATCAAACTCAAGATATTTACAGAAAATCGAGGAGAAAAAAAAAATTTAAGCCATAAAACAATTTCAATAAGGGATAGACTACTATTAGACCATATATCAAAATAGGGTTTGACGGGAACATTAATTAACTGTTACCGAGCCTCATAAAAGCCACCTCCTCAGCAGTAATATGCTTATTGGTGCGGAGGGCAAGTATTTTTGTCACAGTCGTTAAAGTCGGCACTTTATGCCGCTTGTACACCTTTTGGCCCATTACGTCTTATGGAAAGTGGTAACTGGCGGGTCCATATTTAGATAAAGGGATTAAAAACGCATTAAAAGGATTCTAAAACTTGTGAGTTCCTGTTAAGATTGTGTGTGACGCAGTTGGATTTAACAATTATTTGCGGAATTATTAGTAAACGGTTCCATGGTAGGGTAATATACATTCCTTTTATAAAAGAGTAGCTTTTATACCCTTCTGAGTATAATATTTGGACGAAAAAAAGAGATTTAAAAAATTAAATAATATAATATAATCTTTGTGAAAGTAAATATTGTTTTTATTTTATTTTTATATGAATACCGCACAAGAGTCTCATCTGCTCCCAACTGTCTAGAGCCAGTAAGACTATGGCATCCCCAAATAGGGTATGTTGTGAGGTTGAAGGTAGTGGGGAGGGGAAGGATATTGGGAAGAGGAAGGTTGGGAAGTACCTGGCTATTCATATCTGGTTACCAAACACGGCTAAAGCCATTACAAGCAACGTTTCGATTCTGAATGGTGGTCTTTCACGGCGATACTTAGAGTATCTACCACTCTGAAATAAGCCGCAAATATACTTTTTATTATTGTATATGAATTAAATGTGTTGTGACACATATTAATTGAAGAAAACTTATATGCGCACGCCGATATTGAACCCGTGACCTTTGGATTTGTAGTCGAGCGTCTTACCACTCGGACGTGGAGACCGTCTGGTTTCCGTTTGTGGTTTGACATATTTAGAGAAATAAAAAAAACACCTTTGTTTAAAAACATGGATATTATAATTTTTTTTATGACCGACCGATTTTAAACGATTTCCAAACTTTGTATTTTTTGTTTAGTTTAATTTTGTACCCTGATGATGCTTAAGCTATGTGAAACTGGTCAGTCACAAAAAATAAAATAATATCCGTGGTCTTATACAAAATATTTTTTTCATTTTTTTATAATATTTAGTAACGTAGCTTTCCTCTGCTGCAATTGAATAGATATTATTATATGGAATAGATAACGAGACAGGAAAAACGTACAAGATTATTGAGACGTACGTTGAGTATCAAGTATATAACCCTTTCGCAAAGTGCCTTTAAATGACTTGGGGGGGATTTGGTGCCCAGGCGCGTCATTTTGATTGAATAATTTAAATAACGCAATAAATAAAACAATAAATTGACAGCAAACATTTGGTAAAGAGACAAGTTCCGTTACTGCTTTATTGAGGAGTGGTTAGAACAATACATTCCTGTACGAATTGACAGCACAATCTTCTTCTTCTGGTGCCATCGACTATCAGAGGTTAGCTATCATCCTGAGTGGTGGGCACTCATAGAATCGCCCTGGTGAAAGACCACCGTTCAGAATCTAAAAGTTGTTTGAAAAACCGGTCGGTAGCTGAGTGGAAAAACGCGTCTGATTCCCACCCGGGCGTCGTGGGTTCAATTCCTATGCTGGCTAAGTCCTCCATCATTGCACAGGCAACATTTTCCGCTTATTATGATGGCAGTAGGAGTTTTTTTTTTTTAAATATTATCAGGTTATTCGTAACTAAAGAATGTTGGTCTTTCTTAATTTTTTTAAAATGGCTTGAGCTTTGTTTGGTGATCAGATCTGAATAGCCCGGTACTTCCCAACCTTTCTCTTCCTCATCACCTTCCACTCGCCACTAGCTTCAGCCACACAACGTACCCCAGTTGGGCACGCCATAGTTCCACTGGCTCCACGGTTGGGAGCAGTTGGTACTCATGTGCGGTATTTATAAAAAGGACTATCTTCACACTGCAGGAAGCTCAGCGGAACTGTCTTCCTCTGCTACGTCTTCCATCAATATTCCCTTGAATTATTATTTGGGTTATCTTTATGTAGCGCTTTTTAATTGGCCATTCGATGAGGAACTTATAAATTGATTTCCTCATCCGTCCAGGATATTTTAAGGATGCTCCACATATTAAAAGCTATCCACATATTAAAAGCTATCCACATATTAAAAGCTATCCACATATTAAAAGCTATCCACATATTAAAAGCAATCCACATATTAAAAGCTATCCACATATTAAAAGCTATCCACATATTAAAAGCTATCCACATATTAAAAGCTATCCACAAATTATAAGCTATCCACATATTAAAAGCTATCCACATATTAAAAGCTATCCACATATTAAAAGCTATCCACATATTAAAAGCTATCCACGTATTAAAAGCTATCCACATATTAAAAACTATCCACATATTGAAAGTTATCCACATATTAAAAGCTTTTATCTTTTGTGTTAAGGCGACATAGCGCCCAAAACCGGAAGGTTTCCCAGAGATTCACAATTGAATTGTTTATGATAAATCTGTAACAAAAATATCAAATGTTTTCCGAGGGCGTACTCGCGATGTACGTAAACTAAACCTTACCATTACATTCTTATCGTAAAATACATACAAAAAACTGAACCTTACCATTCACATTCTTATCGTAAATTAATTAAAAAAATTACCAAATCGTTTTTCAGCAATAACGTATGATTTTATTTTTTATGTGCGATCAAATAGTTACTTCCCGAGAAAATCATCAAAAAAATTTTGAGATTATAGTAATATATTCATCAAAATTAATTCTAATGACCACCTCGGGCAGAACACCCTTCTTGGCCTGCGACAGCAAACTCGACCCTATGCCCCTCCTATATAACTTGTGCCGAACAATCGTTTTTTAACCCACCTTTTTGCCTTAGGCCGTTTTTGGATCAATTGTCGATCGAGAGTTCAGTTGGTGAATAGAGACGTTGGGTCTGCGCATATCGTCAGCGTAAATTTTAAATTTATTTTAACGAATGTTTAGTGAAATCTTATTCTAAAATTTAATAAATATGTTTAATAGAACACAAATGAATAAATATCGTCACTGAAAAGGCGAAAAGACTTAGGCGTCACTTTGGTGAAAAAAGAGGATGATTTGTAGTTTTGATCAGTTTTTTGTTCTGCATTGAATGCTCTGACTCTTGTTTGATTTTTGATGACTTTTGTGGCCCTTCAGCCAAGTTTACCCAGTTAACTCAATGCTCTCACTGAGTTATCTGAAGCGACAAAAATCTTAAAAAGTCCCGAGCTTGTGTCGCTTGAGTCAAGCCTGCTCCCAAACTGCAAATATATTTTAGATGGCTGAAGGGCCACAAAAGTCTTCAGAATCAAACGATAGTTTGTGCTATCTACACAGAAAAAAAACCTGATAAAAACTGCATGTTCAACTAATTTTTGAACAAAATGTCGCTTAAGCCCTTTTGCCTTTCCAGCGACGATATGTCATTTTTTTAAATGTGAAAACCGCACAAGAGTCTTAAATGCTTTCAACTATCCGAAACTAGTGGAACTATGGAATCCCCAATTGGGGTATTTTGTGAGGCTGATCGGGGTGGAGAAGAGAAGGAGATGGAAAAGAGGAAGGTTGGAATATACCTGGCTGTTCAAATCTATTCACCAAACATAACTAAAGCAATTTCAAGCAAAGTTTCAATTCTGGATGTTAGTCTTCCACCAGGGCGATACTAAGAGTATTCATCACTCGTGAAAGAGCCACAAATATGATTATCATACTTACATAGTAAAACTGCTAAAACCAGATCACTTGAACTCCCGGAATGAAGAACAGTTTCAAGTTCTAACTACCGTTTAAAATAATTTTCCCACGCAATTTCATACTTTCGTACGTAAAAAGCTCATAAGAAAGTACTAAATTAAGGATAACATCAGTTAGAAGGTGTCATCTCTTATCCCGACAACAGAGACTTAATCAAAAACCGTATCACTAGAACCTACCTACTTGCGAGATATCCATCATATGACTCTTCAAATCATACGAAGACTTTAAATATTTTATCTCTGATGCATAAAATATCCACTGCTATATATATGTAGGCTAAGTCTTGAAATATATTCGAGAAACACCATAATAAGAATTGTGTAAGAAAACAGACATGTATTTTACTATGTTAATCACTTGGTTTTGCTTTAGGAGACATGTTCTGAGTTAATAATTTGTGTTTGGAAACAAATGATATTCTTGAACAATGGCTGGTATTTTTTTTATTTATGCAAAAACCAGACAAGAACATGTCCGAAATCAGTGGGACTATGGCACCCAAAAAAAATGATAGGGGGCCTAATAGGAGGTAAAAAAAAACATGGGAAAGTTGAAAATTATTTGGCTTTTTAAAAGTAGTTGCTAATAGTACCTACAATTATGTATATTTATTCACATTGATTTGAGGTCTTTTTTTTTACGAAAACGGCACTTCATAAATAATACAGTATTAATAATATATGAAACAACCCGTATTAAATGGCGGCCTCCGTGGTCGAGTGGTAAGACACTCGACTACGAATCCAAGGGTCGCGAGTTCAAACCCAGCTTTCGAAAATAACTTTTAATTCAATGAATATGTCTCATAAAACACTTAATTGATATAAAATAATATTCAGTATATTTACGGCACGTTCCAGACTGGTAGACGCACTAAGTATCGTCTTGGTGATAGACCGCCATTCAGAATCGAAACGTTGCTTGAAATGGCTTTGGCCTTGTTTGGTGACCAGATCTGAATATCCAGGTTCTTCCCAACCTTCCAATTCCTCATCTCCTTCCCCTCCCTACTTCCTTTAACCTCACAACATTCCTCGGTTGGAGATGCCATTGTCCTACTGGCTCCAGACTGTTCTTTACACAAAATTTCATTCCTTACACAAAAAAATCGATAAAAAACCTTTTTAAATTTAGCTCTTCATGATTAACAACAATATTAATGGTATAAAAAATAGTAAGTTTGAATTATCGATGTCTGTGTACTGTGGCTATGTATTTTGATTAGAAAGTGAAAATTATGTTGTTAAGCCCCAGTTGATTAAACCCTTGTCACATCTGGTCGACGATTAGCGCCATTTAGAATTCTCGACATTTGAATGGTCTTCGTTTTCGGTCTCTCGACTTCGATGGCGGGGACCGTTCAAATGTCTGAAGTTCAAAATGGCGCCAATCGTCGATCGAACGAGACGGGATTTCGAACAACTGGGGCTAAGAGCTGCACTCTTGATAATAGTGGAGGATATTGTCAGGATCACCTAGGAGGAAGAAGACGCTTTTTGTGCATTTATTTATTACTAACGGACTATTGTCCAATTACAAAGAAAATGCACAACACGAAACGGGAAAAAAGTGCAACAGAGAAAGAACAGCATATACGAGTACAAAATATTAAACTAAGCAATTACAAAATAGGACAAAAATACATTAGAAAAAACATTTAATCAAAGCCAAGGTCAAATCAAAGTTTTGGTAGAGTCGTAAACAATGACAAAAATCATTTAGACTGGTACCAAAAATTACAAGACCATGGCTTGAGTTAACAAGTCTCGACATTCTGGAGAGTGGAGAATGATACCCATAATTAGTAGAGTAATGATTGAGGAACAGTAGTCCATTGCTTCTGAGCCTATAGCAAGCTTTTATTTGGGCGCAAACTGTTGTTAGTACGACCCTGCATGGAATGAGGTAACAATACAATTAGTCATTGGGATCCTTGCATTGTTCATGTTTTCAGGCATCTGCATTAAAAGACCTTTCATTCTGATGAATTCATCACATAATATTAAATCATGATGTAATATTTTGAAATTTACGTGTGACCTCAAATTCCCAGTATTTTACAACTTTCTGTTGACTAAGACAAATCATTAATCAAAACTACGGCTATATTTAAAAAATACGAAAATAATAATGTGACTTCGCGTTTTTCCGTGGAATGGGAATAAAGGCATTTGAATCCTTGTAATGCGAAATTGAATTACTTTTTCGGCATTGAGAGAAAACAGAATTCTGTGGAAAATCTTGTCAAAGCGGTGGAATTAATTCTAACTTGAATATTTCTTACTCTTGAGAATGTGATGAAATATTAAATATGCGCTTGGAATGATCGGTTTCTTATCTTGGGCATTTGAACGTTCCAATTCGAAATTCGTTTTCTCGGAATAGTTGCGCAACTCGTCAGATATTATTTAGTTGAGTGAACACGCACAGTGGAAAACTGTTCACTTTTGTGTTCCATCTACTGGAAGAGTGATTCCCCAAGTGAACAATATCGCCCCTTGGGGGCGTTGAAAAATTCAAGGGGGGGCGATAGATAAGAGGGGGGGAGGAAAGTGAGAAGGTTAAAAACGGGCGGCGAGGGCAATAAGAAAGTACTGAATATTACATATCATCGGTGGAAAAGCAAAAGGACTGAAGCGACACTAATGCCAAAAATGAGTCAAATATGCAGTTTTGATCAGTTTTTTTCTGCATCAAATGCACTGACTCTCGTTTGATTTTTAAGACTTTTGCGGCCCTTCAGCCATCTCAAATATATTTACCGTTTGGGAGAAGGCTCGACTCAAGCGACACAAATTTGAGACTTTTTTAAAGCTTTTTGTCGCTTCGAAAATATATGAACTGTTCAATTATTTAATTCATTTATCGATAGAGTGACGGTTTTTAGTGATAAGTAAATCACTAGTGATCTTTTCTGAGGTGAACAAAAGCATTCCAGTGAATACTGCTAAAGGGTCTAAAATGCTCTCAACCGTCTTGGGAACAGTGAGTTTATGATTTTCGCAGTTGGAGTATGCTGTGAGGCTGAATATAGTGAGGAAGGAAAAGGAGATGGGAAAGAGGAAGGTTGGGAAGTACCTGATTATTCAAATCTAGTCACTAAACACGGCTATTGCCATTTTAAACAACATTTCTATTCTCAATGGTGATATTTGACCGGGACGATTCTTAAAGTAACTACCACTCTGAAACGTGGTGAATTAATAGTTTTAAAAATATGATATTTATACGTGCTCTCCGGAATCACAGTCGAGCATCTAAACCACTCGGCCACGGAGGCAATCAAATATTTAGTTGGTAAAAAATCTTGGATGGGGCACTGTAGAAAAAATAAAATAAAAGCGGGCGGTTAGCCAAATAAGTTTGGGAACCACTGCACCAAAAGGTTGGGAACTCGTTGCTTAGATAAGATAGTCAAAATATCCCTTTCCTTAAATCTACGTAGGTGTTTGAAAGCCTCCAGGATACAAGCGCACCGTTCGTTACGACAATTGTTAAGATTATATTAATTCCAGAGTATTTCTGGGTAAAGATATTTTAAGGTTTCCTCACCAGGATGACGTTAATATTTTGCCTGCCCGCCGGTACTAGCACCATTTTCTTCTCGGAAAACAATTTGTACATAATTCCAATAAGTAACAAACAAACAAACAAACATTCCCAGATTACGAAAAACCTAACAATTTTTTGAATTCCTCTTACTTCCACTATTATAAACGGAAAATATTCCTTGTGCCAGCAGAGGATTGAAGCCTCGACGCCTAGGTGTGAACCTGACGCATTTGTATATTTGGCTACTAACCAATCAGATTTATCAAGTAAATTTCTGTTACATCGAACGACTGTCGTATTAAATTCATTCGTTTGTCAGAAATTCATTGAAATAAAAGAGTATTTTTAAGGTTGTTTAAGTAATAACAATGATTGAACAGTTAAAATTACCATTAAATCGCAAAAAAATTTTTTGATGTAGTTATTAAACGTGACAGTTGTTTCACCTCCTGTAACTTCAGTCGTGAAAATCGAATTTACTATCGAAATACGTACTTTATTATTATTAAAATAATAGTTAATTGATTTTTTTTTTAATCCCTACCTTCCTAATAAAGTACCTACCTTTAATGTTTTTCAGCAGGCATTATTCAATATTTAAAAAGGGTAGATTAAAGTTACTTATTATTTTTCTTTGCAAGTCGAGTTACCTCCCGTGATTTTTCACGTGTAACTAATATTATTATGATACTTATTTAAATATTTTTTTTTTTTCGTAAGAAGCAATCACATGGTGGTTGGACATTATATTAAATAAAAGAATACTTTGTTTTAAAACCACAGAATTTATTATGATGAAGGCCAACCGGTTTCAATTGGATCAAGCTTCGTCAGGGCACATATAGTAACTGAGTTATTATATGTGCAATGACGAAGCTCGATCCAAGCGAAAAAGGTTGGCCTTCATCATAATAAATTCTGTGGTTTTAAAACAAAGTATTCTTTTATTTAATATACTTTTATATATTTATTATTTCAGTCTGAAATTAAAGAGAGCTGAAATTGGTTTTTTGATCACGTTTTAAATTAAATAATATACCATAATAATAATATAGAAACTGCTTTAATCGCCAGATTTTAAGGCTAATTAAATAGTTACACAGAGTACAATAGTACTTATTATTATATAGATATATAAAAATGTTCGGGTTGATGCGGGAGTCAGCCGAGACATTGGTTACAGAAGCGAAGACGTCTGAAATTGACTGGGAATGCTCGAGAACTGGACGTTTTGATTACATTACAAAAAAAAGGTTTTTTCTCACCATTGCTACATGTTATTTTGTTATTTTAGGCGGTTTACTTCAAATAGTGTTTTTAAGAATTGGAGCATCGCGGTGTTACCAACAGAATACTAATAGGCATAAATATATTAATGTGAGTCAGAGCATATAAGATTTCAGGACCGAACACTATAAAGACCGATTATCATATCGTCGCTGGAAAGGCAAAAGGGCTTAAGCGACACTTTGGTCAAAAATGAGTTAAATATGCAGTTTTGATCAAAAAAAAAATGCATCGAATGCTCTGACTCTCGTTTGATTGTGAAAACTTTTGTGGCCGAAAGGCTGAAGAGCTGTTAAAAATATATTTAGCATTCGGGAGAAGATTTAACTCAAGCGACACAAGTTTGGGACCTTTTTGAGCTTTTTTTCGCTTCAGGTAACTCAGTGAGAGCATTTAGTTACCTGAGTTAACGTTTTTTTTCAAAATCCAAACAGGTACTGAAGAATTTATTGTAAAACAAACAAAAAAACTTGTGATCTAGTGTCGACTTCCCAAAATGACGCTTCAGCCCTTTTGCCCTTCCAGCGGCGATATATTATTTTTTTATCGCCAACTAACACATTTTTCTTTTTCTTTTCAGACACAATGGACATCAGTGTAACACTGATCGATACAGCTTCGGAATAATACAAATAAATAAATATAAGATATCTACGTAAAATAATACATTATAGGACCAATTTTGTAAACACGGCTTTAAAAATATTGTAACTAAAAATTAAAAGTAAGCCTCGTGAAAAAAATATTTTATTCCACTTCAAAGTTAATGTTTTTTAAAATATAGTGTTGTAATATTAAAATGGTTTTGATTGGTTTTTACTCAGGTTACTATTTCAAAATAAGATTTCGGCGTAAATAAATGTTAATAACAAATTAAGTTTTTTTTTAATGGTTAATAAAGTTGAAAAAAAAATACCAGTCGATAATTGAAAACTTATGCTATCAACAATAGCCTCGGTTGTAGGACCATTTGCCATACAATCCCAATTCAACATCCACCCCACCGAGAAAACAGGAAACTTCACTTCAAATCTACAATTCACTTACGAGAA
Source organism: Drusus annulatus (assembly GCA_022651775.1). Classification (NCBI taxonomy): domain Eukaryota; kingdom Metazoa; phylum Arthropoda; class Insecta; order Trichoptera; family Limnephilidae; genus Drusus; species Drusus annulatus. The sequence continues at coordinate 802,652 of JAGWCC010000032.1, read as the reverse complement.
CTCTTCTGTATTAATACAGAATGGATCTGACCCGTTTCAACATGATTACGGCCATTCCAACCCGTTCCAGTACGAAAAAGGTAGAAACAGTTCAAACCCGTTCCAACATAGCCACGATAGAAATAGTTCCAACCCGTTCCAACATAGCCATGGCAGAAATAGTTCCGACCCGTTCCAACATAGCCATGGCAGAAAAGGGTCCAACCCGTTCCAAGGTAATTATGGCAGGAACCCGCTACAAAATGAACGGAACAGCTCCAATCCGTTGCAGCTTGAATATGGCCGAAAAAGCTTCGACTCTTTCCAAAATGAATCCTACAACCCGACGAGGTTTGCTCCGATGGAAAGTGGAGCGAATGAAACCATGGCCACCCTCGCCAAAGCGATAGGGATCGCCACAATCAACTCCATCAACTCGATGAGCTCATTCAACTCATCGACTCCAACCAACGCAACGAACTCAACGTTAGATATAGACTATCCTCAGATCCCTGCGTATATTAGAACCACGTCTATGGTGTTCTGCATCATCATCATGTGTTTGGGAGTGGTGGGAAATGTGATGGTGCCGATTGTGATAATGAAGACGAAGGACATGAGGAACTCTACCAACATCTTCCTAATGAACCTCAGCATAGCAGACCTAATGGTGCTCCTGGTCTGCACTCCAACAGTTCTGGTGGAAGTAAACACGAGGCCAGAGACTTGGGTCCTTGGGAAAGAGATGTGTAAGTTACTTTGCTTTATTTATTACCTTCGTAATTCTTTCAAAATGTATTCTTTTGTGAGGTTTACAGCTTATGTACTCGTTATATAATTAATTCGTTTAAATGTGAGACCAGTGATTGATTTTGATCAACTACAAAGAGAAGTGATTAAGAAGTTAATTATGACGTTAATACAAGAGACATGGGCGTTATACTGTACGTCATGTCGCCGCAGCTGGAAGGAAAATGCATGGGTAGGCGATTGCCCACTCATGATTGATGTCTTCGTGACGGGCACCTGTTGGTCGTCGTTGCTAAATTTTTCATTTTGCATCGAATCCGGGCAGACGCTACGTCGCCGTCGCGGCGCCTTATATTTGTCAAAACTTATTTTTTATTATTCTTTAATTTCACTTTTTGAATGATAAATTGATAAATCATGTTTTAAAATTTTATTTGCATACATTGTCACGAGTTAATTTTTTAGTACCTATCTAGTCAATTTCTTACAAATTTAACATACATTTTATTAATGATAATAACAAAGAAATTATATAGTGCAGTTTTTAGGTAGTTCATCTCAAGTGCGCTTTACACTACATTACCTAACCTATTATAACAAGGAGAAAATAATAAATAATAGATTTGTATGCAAATTAAAACTATCTCCAAAATCATGATCGTTATCATAAATCATGAAAAAATGTTCAGAGTGATGTCAGTGGAAGCTTTTCACTATAATGTGTTTCTTATTTATTTGTTTACATTAACTATGTAAGTGAAGGTTATTTATAAAAGGCATATTGGGGTTGTAAAAGATTATCATTAGTCAACATGGTTAAATAAATATTACGGTTTTAGATTGAGTTATTTAACATTAAATTTTTAAAAAACATCGTTTTCCATAGAAACAATCTCCATATTCTGTTAAATTAACATTTTTGTTGAAAAGAAAACAGATAATGAAGTCAATATGATTTTTTATTTTAAATTAGAACGATTTTGAAAACCATGGAGAGTAAAATTATATTCATTGATAAATTGATTGGCCTAGCTAAGTTTAAAAAGATAATAACAGTTGTAGGTAGTCAAATTAACTTCTGCGAATGATTTATCAGAATAACGACTGTCTTCCAGTTCTTCAAACAATACCAACTCAAGGGACAAAAGCGGTTTAAAAAGAGTTGTAACTTTTTCGGAAGTTATTTGAAATTAAAAAAAAAATATATATGGGATTGATAAAAATGATAGTATGTAAAAAGGTTTTGGTAGCTCAATTGGTAGATACGTTAATCCCGGATAGAGTAGAGGTTTCGAGTTCAAGTCTCGGTCGCAACCTAATATCTACTGTTTTCTGTGCCTTCTTCTGATTCATATTTCGCTAAATTATTGATATAACTAACTAACTACCTAACCTTCACCCCAGATAGATAGGCAGAGAAGATGGACTGCCAAACATCTTTGTCTTGCACACACTTCTTGCTTCATTCACATTCATACATCGTCTCATACATCCTTTTTTATTTTGATATATTTGAATAATACCTGACACAAATCTGACCATATCTGACACAAATAAATTAATGAAAATATTATGTTAAAACTGCGTAAAAAGTTGAGAGGGTTTTTTTTTTTTTTTTGAAACACGTTTCCAAGCTTTTAATTTTGTAAATTTATTACACCATCCTTTTCCACACTCCCTGTCGGTATTAATTCGCCAACAGTAACAAAATACCCAAAAGAGGAGATGTAAATGAAAATTTCGTATGTGGCACCTCTCCGTGAAATTTTTCAAACTCATAAATAATGGTAATCGTCCGAAACGGCGGGCAGATACATATATTGTATTCCATTTGTTGCATATACTTTATAGGTACGACACTTTTGTACACGTATTGAGTGATATGATTTAACAGCCCTCTCCACCAGTGATGAAATTCTTGTAAAAGTACTGCTGTAGATGAGCTAGAAATTACCCTAGAAACTACCCTTTCATAAATACATTTTCTATCGATTTCCACGTTTTGATTTCTAATTTATGTTGGCTTTATACCCTATAATGAACTAATTTACATTTACTTCATTCATTCGACAGTTTATTTTATAAGTTATAGCGAATATAAATTAGAAAATCGAAATTGATAAAATAAAATAGTTACGTGAGAGCTGTATTTTCGGGTTTTTGAGATTTATAGCTTAGATCATCGAATGAATTTTAGATTGCGGAATAGTTTTACAAGACTTTGGTTGCTTGTAAAATACCGCTAAAGTATTTAAACAAAATTAATATTATAAAATGGTTTAACGATAAAAAACATAAGTAAGAAAAATAAATAGTTGAGAAAAATTGTGATAATGACAAAAAAAACCGTAAGACCATAGTAATAATAATATTTGGACGATTTGTATAGCGCCGTTTTTGTGAAAAATCTCCTCAAGGGCGCTGTACAGATCTTACTTTCTATCGTTGCATATTAATTTCTAGTTTAAATAAGAAAATATACAGGAACATACTTACCTGGCAGGTCCCATCAGATAGACACAATTATTAACTTAAAATTATGATTATTATTATTATTTTTTGTTTTTTTTTCCGATTTAGGGCATGGGAGCGAAATTAAAAGAATAGACTTTCTGAATTTGTCATACAGTACAGGATTTGGTTAAAATTTGCATATCTAAAGGTGATTCGTCGAGAGACAGATTATGTTGAGATTCTTTTAATGAATTTAAGGATATGAGAAAAGGTAAGTTTTCAGTTTGGACCGAAATTCTGTTGGGCTCGTTATACATCTTAGTTCCGGAGTGAGTTTATTCCAAGCCTTCGGCCCCGAAACTCCGAAAGCGCGATCTCCAAACTTAATATTTGGATTGCGTTTAGGTTCTATAAGCCTTCCGATAGCCGATGACGTTGCTGATCTAAGAGTCGACTTCTTCAGAAGAATGTTTTTTGGAACGCATAGTTCGGTGATGTACAGTGGAGCCATTTTGTTAAGGGATTTAAACACCATCCAGCACAACTTGTACTGGATTCTTTCAGTGCACTTGAGCCAGTGAAGGTTCCGAAGGTGCTCTGAAATATGCGAATATTTAGATACCACGGTGATAAGCCTTGCTGCGACATTTAAAACTATAGTAATGAATACTGCATAATTCTCGTATTGAAAGAAATGCTTCCTATTCCATGATTAAACAAAGGTCCAATGCATTAGTAACGGCTACACGCATTAATAGTCAAGGAAGATTTTTGATGTAAAATAAAATTTTTATTTTTATTTTCTACATGTTTTTTCACAAGCAATTTGGATGCTTCAGAATTTTTACTTACAAGCCCATAATAAAGCCTTTTTTTTACTTTTATGAATATACTTCCAATCACATTTATTTTAAAGTGAATTTATTTTAGGTAGGTTCATTGTCTTAGTGCTTTATTTGTCGTCTTCCTTGAACAAACGCCTGTCCATAACGTTAGCTCTGTGAGGATGCAGTACAAAACTACCAACTATGAACACCAGAAAAATAGAGTGATTTCTGTACTAAACTCTGTTGGCCATCTGTACTAAACGCTGTTGGCCAACTGTACTAAACGCTGTTGGTAATCTGTACTAAACGCTGTTGGTAATCTGTACTAAATGCTGTTGGCCATCTGAATCTGAATAATTGGATGAAAAATTTATACACAAACTGATATATCGAATGGATCCATTTCATCTGCAAGACTGTATAGGATAATCATGGTGCCTATTCCATCCAAAGAATGGATGTTTCATGAATACGTTCCGCTTAGTATACAGCTATAGACCTGCTTCCTTGACGATCCGTGTATTCCCAGCAGTGTTTCCAGGTGGGTCACCACATTGTCGATGTTCCTATATTCGTCTGCCTAAAAGCCTAGTACTAGTTGGGTTGACTTTGTACACTAAATTTCGACCAATACAAAGCTCGCCACTCGCCACATAATAATGTGACCAGTCCAAGCTGGTCGGTTGGCTCTAACACTGAAGGGTTGACGGACAAATCAACATATTTCTTCGTTACTCCCTTATCTTAATGTTTCCAATACACTTGTGTCATGGCTAAGTTCATCGTAATGACTGTTTTTTCATAATGTATTTAATACTGTTTGCAAAAAGCAACAGGAGACCATGATATGCGTGAGGTGAATATACTTAAGGAAAGGCACTGAATATAATAACACATGGTTCCGAGCTTTGAGGTTCGATGACCCCAGTCCAATTAGCCTAGCGTCTGGCGCTGCCTATTTATTATCTTATCTTCATACGACGATTTCTCGCAAATGATAAAGGGGTGATTTATTTAGTGCTTTTGTAGGCAGGTCTTAACCTATAGCGAGATGAGGTGGGTAAATTACGTCGTGGCCTTACAAATTGGCGAGACATTTTTTCTACGTCTTTATGAAGGAATAAGGGCAGCGAAGGGACAAACTGGTAGAAGATGGTGATAGGCGTTTCCGTGTGCCCAATTTTCCCTACTTCTGCTGAAATTGATAAAACATTTTGAAATTCCAAATTTAATTCTGGAGCAGATAATCTATTTTATTGGCCTGCTGGTACCTAGGAGTCAAAAGGCTTCGGGTATTTAAAAAAAAATGATAGACAAACATTCTCAGGTTACGAATAACCTGGCAATATATGAATTCCTTCTACTACCATCAATATAAGTTGAAAATGTTGTTTGTGCAACGATGGAGGACTGAGCTAGCAGAGAATCGAACCCGCGACGTCCGAGTGGGAATCCACAGCTCTGGAGCGCTTAGTTTTTAAATACGCCAGACACTACTACAATGTTCACATTTTTTTCTGATTTCCTACAATTTACTTCACAAATTTTCTATATAAACTCACGAGCTTTTATGAAACTCACTAGTTAATTTTTGCTGTAACTCTATAAAGTTATCTAATAAATTATACCAAGGAAACTAAGGTAGAAACCCGTGTTGGTTTATGGCAAATGGCAAAACTTTAAATTACCGTCAATTAAGAATTTCACTAATTATTTAATTATATGGAAGAATGTAGGTACCTTATTTTAAAGAATTACCTCATACACTTATATGACATAATTCATGAGATTTTTTATTGCGAGCGGAATCCCCGTTCTTACCTTATTCATAAAAATGATAGTATTTTGAATTTGAACTTCCGGTTTGATGTATTACTTTAACTTGTTAACGTGGACAATAGATTTCAAGGATTTTCCGTTCAAATTGGTTCAGTCGAAAACATTTAAAATCAATCCTCTAATGCTGTACATTTTTTGTGTATTTATCGCTCAATAAAACTAAGATATCAAATGGTCGAGTTTCCGGCAGTTAAATCTAAATCTAAGTATTTAAAAATACATATTTTTAGAAAGCAACCACTTTGTGGTTTGAAATATTTAATGAAAATAAAATTATAACTTTAAATAAGACCATGGATTTTTATTGAAAAATTACAACCATAAAAAAATTAGGTCATAAGAATTAAAATAAAATCTGTGGTCTTACAAAATTATTATTACATTTTCAGTATATAAAAATGACCTAAAACCGTTTATTTGCTCAGAAAATGTCAATGTTACACTCAGACATTTAAAACTAATATTTCATTTAGATCTACTTTTGTTACACCAAAAGCTTTTCAAGATTTTTCCTAATGGAAAAACTTCTTGAACTTAGCTAAGCTATCATAAGCTTTCTTCATAAATCATAACCTTACAGAAAAGTCTCTCTTTAAACATCATACTTTCGTCAGAAAATATATTTTTTTTATGAAAATAGTCTTTTAAATGGGATGCACGAACACGATGGAAATATTCTACAAAAATCACAATTAATGCCTTCAAACTGATTTGGTAGTTAGCAACGTAACACATCTTTATTGTGTATTTCATCATTATTCATGGTTATTAAAAAATGAGATTTTTCAATATTTATTACGGTCTCATATTGAAAAAACTTTAATGGAATTCTAAAATAATGACTAAAGGTAGGAATTTGTCATTTAAGTGGAATTTAATCCGCCGATGAAAAGTTATCCACGACGTTTTTTGGAAGCAAAATTTTAATCACAATTTGGCGTCCATCGTTCATGATTTATTTCCGTTTTTAGTAAAACTTGTTTGTTTGTCGCTTTTTTTACAAAAAAATTCAAATTCTTCATGAAACATTGGTAAAATTCCTCAATTAGGACATTAACAAAGGTGACTACTCATCAGTATTGCCCTGGTAAAGAGACTCGTCCCTCACCATCAATCAATGGGTTTTTACTTCTTCATGTAGTTTTGCTTAGGATGGTATAACACACTATGCCATTCTGGTTAGATTTGTTACGTATTACGACTAGGTCGGAATAGCGAGGTTACTTGAGTGTGCATAGTTTTTATTACAGTACATTGTGACTAGTTCTAAACATCTATGAAATGTACCGAAATCATTTTCACTGGAATGGTTTTTGTTTCGTACCGTTCAATGTTACCATTAATCTCAAATAAAAGTATTCTTCTTTTTCTTGTGGTGTCCTTTCCTATATGAGATTGGCTACCATAAAAATAAATTCACCTTTTATGCTGTAGCCCTGATCGACTGAGTAAGGGGTGCTATCAAAAAATTAATTTAAGTTTTTAAATTTTGAGTATGAGCTGAGCGATAAAAAAGTATCCCAGTCTGAGGTTTGAACTATTTAAATTTAAATCAAAATTAACTTTAAAGCTTTTATGCTTATTATTTTATATGTGCTCGGGTAGGACTTTGTATACCATACAAAGATGGCAGCCAAATCGGAAGAAAAAGTGGAAACAAAAAAAAATATATTTTCAAATGAAGAATGAGATCGATTAAAAATGCCGGTTTCTTATAAGGCCTCGGTGGCTCAATTGGCAGAAGCGTTACTCCCGCGTAGAGTAGAGGTTTCGAGTCTCGGTCACGATCGTTATTTTTTCTGTTTCATATTTACGTTGAAGATTATTGATTTTATTTCAATATTTTTTTAATTTTATTTTTATCTCATAAAAACAATTTATTTAACATTTTTAATAAAATTTCAGCTATCCGTATTTTTTTAAAATCACTAACATTTCCAAGCCAGTGAGAAATCAATGTAATACCCAATTTAATGAAAATCCATTTATATTTTTATATAGATATCAAAACCAAAATCTCAACGTTTTGGTTAGAACTTACAAAAACTACAAATTATACTCTCTCAAGATTGATAATTACCAACAAACATTACCCAGTATGTCTCACCATTAATTACAGCACTTAATAATGTTCGTGACAGCTTACGAGAATCACCAACTGTATGACGAAATATTAATTTAATTAGCAAGCTTTCGCGGCTAATATTCTTAAACTGAGCCAAACAGTATATTATTATAATAATGTATAACATATTACACGAGGACGACATCCCTGTGGTTTTGAATAAACCCAGGATATTATGGGACATGTTTCGCGAACAAGTTGTTAGTTTACTTTTAATATCCTACAAGAAACAAGGCTTGCCTTAACCCTAAATTGCTACATACAGATTTTGTATACGTTTTATTCAAGCTTTTAAATTAGTTGATAGATGTGAGTTTAATACAATGTTTGAATTTAAGTCAAGAGATGTCATTCATTCAAGGAGTCTACTTACCGACGTTTAATTTCAATGATGTCAGGTTTCGTATATTTTTTTCTTTTCTGTACTACAAGCGGTATCTTTTAAAATATGTTCAACGTCTCCTAGACGTTAAACCTGCTTAAATGGAATAAATAATTGCTGCCCGATAGTTATACGCACATAAAAACTGTACATTTTTTGATGTGCGACAAATCTTTACAAGTCTATTGGCGTATGTTTTTAGATGTTTTCTTTTTTAACCCTCTTATGAAGGGGGGAAGATAAATACAGAATTGAAGTTCTTACCTTAACTCTGAGCCAGTGGATTAGCGATGCATTTATCAACAGATCTCCCATTCACCTACCCGGCGGCCAAGTTGGAGCCGGATGCCGATAGTTCCTCCCATTTCTTTTATGGCTTCGGGATACAGGTCAGCATCTATCAGGCATACAGTCTTGTTGAACACACGGTTTTGCCTGAAATAACATAATGTTTTTAAGTGATTTAAAAAAAAAACAACGGGTACAAATGCTCACTGGGAGATTAATTGTTGACAAGAAAAACAGAAACTTTTATGGAGCTTCTGTTTTCTTTTTGAAGTACATTTTTGGACTCCCTCAAATGACTTGTCAATTTTTGGTGGCTTTCTCTCATTCGAAGCCGGTGCGGGAGTTCTTTTTCGGTTTTCAGCCAATATTAATTTATTTATAAATTAACGGACGAAAGTACAATTACAAAAAAATACATATAAAACACGAAATGGAAAAAGAGCGACAGAGAAGGAATAGCATATACATAGTAATAAATGTAGCGACGAAAAAAATAAGGCAAAATAAAAATAAGAGAGAACATTCAAGCCATGGTCTAGTCAAAGTTTTGGTAAAATCGTAAAGAATGACAAAAATCATTTAGACTGCTACCAAAAATTTCAAGACCATGGCTTGAGTTAACAAGTCTTGACATTCTGGACATTGGAGAATTATACCCATAATTAGTATTGTGATGATTGAGGAACAGCAATTCATTGTTTCTGAGTCTACGGCAAGGAATGTTGAACTGGATAAGGTGCAACAGAGAAGGTGAGTCAATAAAACAATTAATAATTTTGTAAATGAAAATTAAATCAAAGTCTTTCCCGCGCTTTTCTAATGAAGACATTTTCAATAATTGTTCAATTTCATCATATTAATAATGGCCTTTTTCTCGCCCTTATCTCCATGCAATACCGCGTAAGAAGCGATATTGTACGGATTCAATTTGATGAAAATGAACGGTATAGAAAGGGGACCAAATTACACTAGCGTATTCTAGATGAGGGCGAACTAATGAACAGTAAAGGGTTTTTAGGGTCTTTATATTCTTAAAGTCACATGCAATTCTATTGATGAAGACAATTCTATATCATCTGGGTGACTTCTGTTTCTATTTTCCAACCATAGATAGTATTTATAACGATCACCGTTTAGTCGTGCTATGTGCCTAGCATTGTCCCACTGAAGTTTGGAGATTGTGATGGTAATATCGGCAGCTTTTGTCTTACTCTGTTCCGCACGTACCTTTTTATGGCACTTTGAGTGACGGTCATTTTCGTCACAACGCTCTTGGTGAGACTCCAAGTTCGTTCTCAATAATTTATTTTGTTGAAAAATTATAACATAAAATTAACTGAACTCAGTATTAAATCGCTTGCACAAATAAATTGTGAGTACGTAAATATTCAATGAAAATAAGATAATAAATTAAACCAAAGAAAAAATACAAAATGTGCGGTTATATATAGTACACACAGAAAGAGAACATAATATAAAATGAAATAAAAGAACAGTGGGAAAACAAAAGAATAACATTTAAATAATAACAAAGGAACAGAGAGAAAGAGATAGATAATATGAAATAAAAGAGGCACAATATCAACTGAGAAAATAATTAAAGAAATTTTATAAGTTTACAGGAAATATACCTAATATTGGACTACTGGACAAATTTAACTGATTATTAAGAACATGAATATTATTTTTAATGGCTTTTTTTATTTCTTCTGCTTCTAAATAATTTATTCTGTTGCCATGACCATTTTTATGGAGAATATGAGCACCGGTGCTTTTATTGAAGGTATGATCTTTTTCAATAAGACGATTGGCGAATTCTGAAAAACCGTGGTTATTCTTACGTATTAATTCTAACATTGACATTACGGAGTAAATATTCATCTCTATGGTTAATGGTAGTATGTCAACGTTTAAACGAAGCCTATACACTTTCATTTTAATGGTACACGCACCGTATATTATGTAATAAATACATGGTTTTTATGTCATCTCATTTCATGTAAACGCTTTATTACTTTTTTAATACGTTCCGTAAATGCTGACTCGAGCGCAAACAAATAAGTATATATCAACATGTTCTTGTGTTTAGGATTCTTTTGCCATAAAAGGGAGGGCTATGGAGGGCTGAGCGGAAAAGTCATTTAAGCTGTTCATAGAGTTAATGGTTTTTAAGTTTTTTTCCAATATCAATACAAAATTATGTATAATATTTAAGGTATTTTGGTGGAAAGCAATCGCTTTGTGGTTTGACATAAATAAACGATAATTCGATTCACGATAAATCACTTTCTCCGGGTTTTCACGTCGTAAACCGTGAGAAATAAAGAGACAAGACAAGTTGTCACGTAATATCGCACCACTTTTAGGTATGTAAGCTTTTTTTTCGTCTCCAGCGTCTCCGGTGACTCGGTTTACTACGCTTCGTTATGCGACATAACAGGACAAAACTCAACGGTTTTTTAGGTTATAACCTATATATTTTTTGATAAAATTACTGTGAAAAGTGGTTATACAAATAAACAAAACATTATGTCGATATGTGCTATGAATGGATGTAAAAAGGTGTGTCCATGAAAACCCTAGTCACACCCGAGAAAAAATCAACAATCCTGACTACACTATTTCGCAAAGCTATCTCTCCTGGTGTATTATTGCTCTGAACTTCAGTCCCCTTTCTGGTCAGCTATCCTCCATCTTTACAGAATGTCCTGCTCAGCTAAAATGTCTAGCGAAACTGTAGAATCTTCGCAGGTCACATATTCTCCCTTTTTCTCCACCATCTCTCATTTGATTGCCTCTCTTGACGGTCATTTTGATTTCATCCCATTCTCATCCCTTTCAATCTGCTCAATTGTGTCTTTTTTTAGTTGTGGGTTTTTACCCTCGCTTTCAAAATATTTGATCCAGTTTCCTAACCTCATATTGATTAAACTTCTTCTTTTCAAATGTTGGCCTAGGGTTAACGCCGCCCTTAACCTTCTCAGAACACAGAGCGTCTTCGTAATATTACGCTAGTCACGTCTCTCGGGCCCTTGTGGGTACCTACGGCGTTTTGCCGTGACTAGGGCATGAAACTCTAGAACTTGTGAAAGAGGTTGTCGCGGAGACAAATTCAAGGGGTATCTGTAATGTGTCGGTTGGCTGGAAAGGCATTTAACTATAATGGGTTGGTTCTTATTCGGATTGTTGAGCGATGTTAATCGAAGTTCGAACTTACTTCTCCATCTTGAACTAACTTATCCATCATCAACTTGAACTTGGGAACCAAAAGGAAAGACAAAAGGGCTGAAGCGCCATTTTGGAAAGCTTACACCAGAGCACTTATAAGTTTTTTCTTGTTTTACAATAAAATTCACAAGTCTTCAGTACTTGTTTGGATTTTGAAAAAAAAACAGGTAACTCAATGCTCTCACTGAGTTATCTGAAGCGACCAACAGCTAAAAAAATCCCAAACTTGTGTCGCTTGAGTCAAAGCTTCTCTTAAATGGTAAATATATTTTAGATGGCTGAAGGGCTACAAAAGTCTTTAGAATCAAACGAGAGTCAAAGCATTCGATGTAGAAAAAAAACTGATCAAAACTACATATTTAATTCATTTTGACTAAAGTGTCGCTTAAGCTCTTTTGCCTCTTCAGCGATGATATTATATATTATTCAACATTAAATTTTCACACTACAATTTTCGGATGAAAAAAAACATTTATCAAAATAATATTTTTTGCTGGACAAGAGCTAATTTAAATAATAAATATTTTTCTTATTGATACATTCAAAATAAATAAAAATATACAGTGTAGATGTCTCATGATACGTAATATATTTAACATGTAATCAATTAATTGTTTATTGTTTGCAAGACTATCGCAGATTTAAGCATCTGCTGATTGTGTTCTTGAGTATAGTCTTAGCCGTAACGTTAAGAATCTGTGATTTACAAGCTGATTGCCAGCAACTGTAATTTATGCTAAGTGCGAGTTGTTTTCTTTCATCACATTTGACATCGTCATAACACAATGGTTAGCGCCATTTTGTTTTTATTTCACATTTTAGCGGTCCCCGTTAACGTCGATTCTTGACCCGTTTCAGCTTTTGGACAAATTGTGATCAGTTGACAAGCATAACAACATGACCGTTATAAATAAAATAAAATAAATTAATTAATGATAACTTTATTCCAGAAGGTATGCAGGAATAGTGCAATGCAATACATTCCATAATAATAATAACAGTGAACTTATATAGCGCAGTTTTGTGATATTTCACCTCAAGTGCGCTTCATACTAAATTAATTATGCTATTAAGATTAACCAACAAGGAGAAAATAATACATAATATGTATACAAATTAAAACTATCTAAAATCATGATCGTTATCATAAATCATGATAGAAAAAGGTTCAGATATGGGTATAACAGTGTATGTGTACATCAACAGATTAAAAAACACAATTTACCAGAAGCTAAAGGCATAAAAATTCAGATGAAACATATGAATTCATATTACATATTTTTTTAATCAAAGAAAAGGAAATAAGATTGAGGACAGTTAATATATTATATAACCATAATTAACAATAATATTAAAAAAAAACTAAATAATAATACATAAAACAAAAGTAAGAGTTGTAATACATATTATGCAATAAATAATAAATATATATATTTTTTTTTTTGAATTGAAATAAAAAAAAACAACTTAATAATAAAAATAGCTTTAATCAAGCGGGCTTCAAAGTGGACTCCGCATCATCTGCATCCATCGCTCATTGAGAGGAGAGCTGAGCCATTCAGATGCAGCCGCGACAATGACGTTGGTTGAATTCTGTGTCCTGCCCCAGAAGCTGGCTAGTCAGTGGCGAAGTAAGGCGGGGAATGAGTGCACCCTCCCTTCGGTGAACATTGTAGAGGCACTGCAGAATCTTGAAAGTTACCCATAGGCATTTTTGTAGCAAACTCTCAACTTGTTGGGAATTGTGTTCACAGCTCAGATGTATATAGGGCAGTGCAGTACGTTTTAAAAAGCAGTATCAACTAATTTAAAAGAAAAACAAACAAGTTTGGAACAACCCGTCTGAGCGAATGTCAGAATAATTTATTATCTACGCATAGTTAGTAAGTAGGCACTCTTAGCTTGAGCCTTATTTGGTTGTCGGAGTTTGGGGATTTGCTTAATCGTGTGTTAACTAAGCGAGTTCATCTCCCACACACTAAATGGTAATTGTCGGTTATACGTGTCGTCGCATTAATTATTTTGATTGTGTTTCGCGGATGCCTGATAATTAAACGTGTAAATACTATTTTTTAGATGCCAGCTGTATTAAATCAAAGCGGTGACGAGTGGCGTGAATAATCAAAACGCTTTGATAGGCACCTAAGAGTGGGTTCACATGTTGCGGTTTTTTGACGCGCGACATTTTAGATGTTTTGTTACACCAGGCTAGAACAATAATCTTATCGTTCTAGTCAAACTACCAAACGCATGCTCAACGTATATTTGTGTTCTTGTTAAAGCATAATTAAATAGGTACTCTCTTTCACTTTTATAAATGATAACAAGCTTGAAGTAAGAATATACACGAGAGCAAAATATTTTTACCCAACCAATAAAAAATTGCGATAAATCACTTTCTCCGGGTTTTTATGTCGTATACCATGAGAGAGAAAGAGACAAGAAAAGTCTTCACATAGTATTGCAACACTTTTAAGTATGTAAGAATATTCTCCGTCCGCGATAACTCACGTCATCGAGTCGTATAACTTACGTCAACGGATTTTGAGGATATTTCCTATATTTGGGTAGATTAAAATATTTGCAGTGGTTATATAAATAAATCAAACATGATAGTTATTAGTGTTTGTATGAAATGTTGACCTAATAAATTATTTCAATGGTGTATTGATAATGTATTGTTTAATGTGTAAATACGTTTATTAAAAATCTCAGAATCCCATGTGGGCATTAACTAATAGGCTATCCAACATCCTTTAACAAATCTTTGACTCTTCCTATTGAGTCATTATAATGTCAACCGACCTGACTACACTGTTTTGCAAAGGTTCCTCTCAATACATTCTTCCTTCAAGTTAACAAACAGAGGGTTACCTTAATTCTCGAATAGGTAAAGGAACGCGCAGTCCGTTCGATAGATTCCCCTATTTTTTCAAACGGATTGCAATTTTTGAAGCACAGACGTCAAGTTGGAATACTGTCCTAGTTTTATCGGAATTGCTTCGAAAAACTTGCGTCATAGATCCCTTTGGCACCTGCATAGCCGAGAAACACAACGAACGCGCGCCCAACATTGGTACATGGTTGAAATTCGTTACATATGAACAGGTCGCTTCTACAACTCGTTCATGTGTTCAACAGATCACTTGCGGAATGATTTGTCGAACTCTGTATTTGCTTCCTCCTAAAACATAAGTATTTTCAAGAAACAACTCCTGAATTTCTTTAAAATACTTTGCACGCTGCCTTCAAAGATGAAATGGTGGACCCGAAGGAAACTATTTCCTCCAGGGGCCTCCTGTGTGAAGAATTCAAAAAAGAGTTTTTTTTAATTCAAGTTAAATAATTAATTTCCAATAAGTACACGTGCTCAAGCATTTTGCAAGTCTGTACTTAGTGACTTTGAGTGAGGTAGATTTAAAGAGGTCTCGGAAGTCAGGTGGTGGTTATGGTCGACTCTATCGAAAGCCAATGTACTTATAGGTGGAGAAAAGGTCAGATTTTACGTTGCACTTCATGCTAAAGCCGTATCGCTGGGGAGTTATTAATTACCATGTTTGACCGGTCGGTAGCTGAGTGGACAAACGCGTCGGATTCCCACCCGGGCGTCGTGCGTTCAATTCCTCTGCTGGCTAAGTCCTCCATCATTACACAAGCAACATCTTCCGCTTCTTATGATGGCAGTAGGAGTTTTTCAAATATTGTCAGGTTATTCGTAACCCGGGAATGTTTGTCTTTCTTTAAAAAAAAATAAAAAGTTTTCTCTTTCTTTTTCTCATAAATTAAATTCATTAAACTAATAATTGTATTTTAGAACTTCTTTGATGTTTTTTTTATGTTTGTTTCTATTTATAATTTAGTTGTATGTTTTCTTAATACTAATAACCCTATTTTAAGTTTGATTACTCTGTATTGCATACTTGTGGTAACTCATGTATTGTTCATTTTCCTTGTCCCAGAGTGAGTTTTTATAACCTTAGAGTATACAAGAGGTAGCCCAAGCCAAAGCCAGTGAAGTCAGTTTTGGACTTGTTTTTGATGATTTTAACATGACTCGGCGCAAATGGGCGTGGCTAAGACTAAGGCTACGGTATTTATACATCCATTCATATCACATATCGACATAATGTTTTGGTGTATTCGTATAGCCACTTTTTCACAGTATTTTTATCAACAAAATATAGCATCTAACCTAAAAACCGTTTAGTTGTGTCAAGTTTAGTGGCAAAATAAAAAATGTGGGCGGAGTCCCGCTATTAACCAGCGAAAATAACCAGCTTAAGAACATTACGACAGTATATAGAAGCCGTCCAAGAAATTTGTTGTCTCTTTCTCTCTCATGGTGTACGATGTAAAAACACGGAAACAGTGATTTATTACAATTTCGGATGGGTTGGGTAAAACAAATTAGCTATCCCTCCATATATTGTTCCTTCAAGTTTATAACTCATCGGGATTGATATGTAGAAAAATATTGAAATAATTAAAAAAAAGAAAAGTAATCTAGAAATAATCCATAAATCAACCATCAAATAATTTTACAATTCTTTTAGGCTTTCCATCTAAAGCACCAATGCAGTGTGGAAAATTATCTTTTTTCAAAATTATTAAAAAATGCTCCTATTTTTTGTGACTTTCTCGTACTTTAGACGCTGGTCATGCGCGGTTTTGGATTTTAATTCTCTCCCGCTGTAAGTTTATGCGCCGGGTTAAAACCCTCAACCTGAAATAATAACGCTCGTGTTATAAGTTACACACTTGTATGTACGCAATCAACTCGTGTGGAATGGGAAAAAATTCGCGCGTCAGAAAAACCGTACCATGTGAACACCGCCTAATTGAAATTGACACGTTTCCGCAACATGTATTTACATTTTTACAAATATTAGAGAATAGTATAATCCAAGTCAATTATTGAATTAGTGATGAACCGACAGTATCGTATAAGCAGAACAGTGTTAAGCCCGTTACAATTGACAGCTGATCAAAAAGTTGATGATAAGATAAAACAAGCTAAAAGAATTGAAAGTACAAACTCTTTTTTAATGTTATTGTTTGTTAAAAGTTCAGAGTAATACGTAATATATCACGAGGGATAGCTTGTATAGTCGGGATTGTTGATTTTTCTCTAACTCGGGCCTGGCTAGGGCTAGGGCTAGGGTATTTATATATTAATTCATAGCACATGTCGACATAATGTTTTGTTTATTTGTATAACCACTTTTCACAGAATTGTTATCAACAAAAATATAGGATATAACCTCAGAAACTGTTGAATTATGTCAAATAACAAAACGTAGTGGGCGGAGTCACCGGAGATGCGAGAGACGGAAAAAATCCTTACATTTCGAAAAGTGGTGCGATATTATGTGACAACTTGTCTTATCTCTTTCTCTCTCACGATTTACCCGGTGAAAGTGATTTATCGTTAATTTGTATAGGTTAAGTAAAAATATATACCTCCCTCTCCATATTTATGCTTGCTCTGAGATTAAAAGTGTGTTTTTCATTGTTTAAAATGTATCAAAATATACTACAGAGATATTTTTTAGCAGATTACAGGGCGCTTAGTTGAAAAAATATTGAAGATTTAAATGTATCAACACTGACAAAGAAAAGTACAAACGAATGACCTTTTTTAAAACGGCTCCAACTGAGCTTGTCTTGACAGCTAAGTCGGGGGAAACTAGTCAGCAAATTGTTATTAAAATATAATAATAATAATAAAGTTTTTGTTCCATAAAGTATTCAGGAGTGGTGCAATGCAATACATTCCGTAATTGATAATAATACATTAAATAAAGTTATAACACATATACACACAATAATAAAATAAAATAAAAACATGTGTTCATAGGAAAAAATAATAACTAACTAACTAACCATCACGCCGTTTCCTCGCAGGGGTAGGCAGAGAGGACGGACCGTCATATAACTCTGTCTTGGCAAACACTCCTTGCTTCATTTACATTCATACATCGTCTCATACATACTCTTCTGTTATTATGACTCTTCACATGACCCGATTTTAAGTATTTGATTTACTTGATCGTGCCATGTCTTTCTCGGGCGTCCTCGACTTCTTATTCCATTCACTTTCGCATCATATATTTTTTTCACACTCCTTTTTTCGTTCATTCGCTCTACATGCCCAAACCATCTAAGCGTCCCTTTCTTGATCCTATTCATTACGCTCACATCAGCCTTGCATTCTTTCCGGACATCCACATTTTCAATACGATCATACATGGTTTTACCGCACATACGTCTCAAAGATCTCATTTTCACAGCATTCAGTCTAATTTCATCCTTCCTCTGCCAGTTCCATGCCTCACTAAGCACTTCATTGTGGACTGCTAGCTTCGCTTCTTTGGACAATTTCTTATTTGCGCCAACAGCGTTTAGTCCTCCATTAATGGAGTTTCCTGCATTAATAAATGTAAAAATTGACAATGGAGGATATAAGGTCTCATATCTACAGAAGGCCATCAAGAGGGAGTTCATCCAGGATTATATGATAATGAATTCTATAATAAAAATTAAAAAAAACTAAGCAAAGAAATCATCAAAAAAAGAAAATTCAGATACCCTAATGTAAATACATTATTCTATCGATTTCTATGAAAGCTGACTGAACTCAATTAATTGATCTCATCTGAGCGATTAATTGAAACGTTTGGCAATGATGTTTATTAAAAACCATTTTTTTATCACTAAATAATATTTTTATTAATTATTAATTATTAAAAAAATCATTTAGTGATAAAAAAATGGTTTAAAAAAAAGTGAGTATTTTTACACTTCAAAATAATTATTTAACTAAATAAGTAGTTAAATATCACAAGGGTGGGCAGAAGGATATACTGCCACACAAATTTGTCTTGGCACATACTCCTTGATTGATATTCATACCATATCACTAAGTTTTCTTGCGGAACAATATCGGCACTGAGAGGAACCGGACGTTGGTGTGAATCAGGCTTAACTGAGAGAACGGACCGTCATAAAACTCTGTCTTGGCACACATTCCTTGCTTCATTCACATTCATACACACTCTTCTGTTATTCTGACTCTTCACATGGTCCGATTCAAGTATTTGATTCATTTGATCCAGACAAGTTTTCTTCGGGCATTCCCGACTTCTTCTTCCATTCACTTTCGCGTCATTTATTATTTTCACACTTCTTTCTTCGTTCATTCGCTCTAAATGCCCAAACCATTTAAGCTTCCCTTTCTTGATTTTTTTCATTACGCTGACATCAGCCTTGCATTCCTATAATAAGCTTTCTAAAGATTATACAAAAGTATTCAAAGCACACAGTGACAATGTGACAATATGTTAAACAATATTTCAAAAACATGAAGGTAACAGTAATAAAATAAAAAAATAAACTATACTGAAACATAAAATACTGGAACTACAGTACTTACTATTCAATCATCTGTATCATCAGCAAAGTGCTGATATAAATTACGCTTCATTTTGTGAATAGAGTCATTAAATATATCGACAATACCCCCAAACTTGTTTCCCAGGTAGGTCCTAAAAACTCATTTTACATCCACTTTGAAAATGAATAATAAAATTTAAAATAGCTTAACGGGCTAAAAGATGTTGTCGTTTTCCTGTTTATTCAAGTAAGGAACATTAAAAAATGTTTTCGGGTATTTTTTTTAACATTAAAATCACGTAACTTTGAAATAAGTCAAAAAAATAATTGAGTTCGACCAACCGTGAAGACTTTTTTGACAGGGAGCAAGTATGATTGCGTTGGCATGTTGATAACGCCTAAATTATAGGTCATATAACGTGTAAAGTCTATCGGCAAAGATGTGCGAAAATATACAAGATATGATCATAAAAAACTCCAATATTTTGGCTTATTTTAGAGTCACGCGTTAGTCAGACCGTCAGCGCGGAACGTCCGCACCGCGGACGTAAATTGACTGTACCTCTATGGATCATTTTATCAAAACGCGGAACGTCCGCACTGCCGCCCACGCAGACGGTCCGCATTGACTCGTGATATTGATCTCGACGTTCAATTGACGAAATTCGTGTGAGGAGATGTTCGGGTGCATGTTAGGCTTAGAGTAACGTAGAGACCTAACTTTGCGAAATTTTGTCCGCACTTTTTGACCAAGCAATGACCAAAGGGTGTGGCCTAAACTCAGAGTAAAATCACTAACAGGGTTGTCACAAATTAAGTAAATTAGGTATTTTGTTGTGAGTAGGTAGTTGTAAATCATTAAAAAAGAATGAATGTTGTATATTTTTTGTTTATTCAAAGATACATTAATCAATAAGATTATTAAAATCTTATTTATAGATAAAAATATAAACGAATTAAATTATTAGTACAGAACATTTTATAATACATCTTATAAAATGAACTTCAGTTCCATCAACAAAATAGTTTACAAACAAAAGTAAAATAAAAAAATGTACGGTGATAACAGATGTTAAATCATTTTCTTAACCTTGGAGTAAGAATATGGAGAGAGATCATTTTTTTTTACCTATATAAATTTGCGATAAATCACTTTCTCTGCATTTTCACGTCGTACACCATGAGAGAGAAAGAGGCACAAAAATTTCACAAAACATGAAACCGCTTTTTAAGTATTGTAGGGATGTTTTCCGTCCCGCGTTATTTTGTAAGGAAATTTCGAATGCAGATAATAATAACAGTGAACTTTGTGATATTTCACGTCAAGTGCGCTTCATACTTAATTAATTAAGCTAATAATTCTAACTAACAAGGAGAAAATAATATATAATATGTATACAAAATTAAAACTATCTAAATGCATGATCGTTATCATAAATCATCAGAGAACAGGTTCAGAAATGGGTACAATAGTGCATGTGCACATCAATAGATATAAAAAAAAACAATTAACTAGAAGCTAAGGGTATAAAAATCCAGATGAAACGTATGAATTCATATTAACATATTTGTTAAATCAAAGAAAAAAGAAATTAGATTTTTCTCGTCTTTTTCATCCTTTGGAAATCTAAAAATAATTAAATAAATAATAATATTCCAATTTTGGCATAGCCCTGAATCTGGGGAGGTAACCGAAATTATAAATATAACTAAGAGATAAACACTATTCTGTCTTTATCTGTTTGCCAACAATTTAGCGTTAGTATCATGAGAAAGAAAGAGACCGGGATATTTTCAGAAGCCGTACAATATGGGGATTCCCCATGTAATGGTTTCTTATGTGACAGCTAGTAAATATCTCCAAGTTAAAAATATTACGAATCCACTAAAACTCATTTCAAACGGAAGTTTATTATATTGGAACGAATAGTCCAAAGATTAATTACATATTGGTGTAAGTTACTAGTTGTTTTGTAGGTTAGAATGTTAAATATTTGAGATCTAACTAAAAAAGACGATTTTTATGGTACATACGTGTGAAAACTGTTTGTTTTTGGTCCTTTTGTACTTCGATTGAAGCAACCAAGTATAGCACATATGGCCATGATGTTTTGCTAGATATCGGACAAAAAATAACTCAAGTTTTTAACTATTTACGCACTTTTGACAGTCCGTTCACTTGACACTCCAAACGTGAATGAAGTTCGTCCAGATCAATTAACCGCGGACATGGTATTCAGCACGCCCCAAATCGTGTATTGGTTTCAACAATTGTTTGTCTCTTTTTCTCATATGCGTATAGAACCGAGCATAAAGAGAGAGCTATATTTTGCGAGTTTGTCAACGATTTGTCACAAATTAGTACGGTCTCTTTATATTGTTACTCTAAGATGTTAGGACTGGTCTGTACTTTACGGTTGTCAGCGTAATACTGAAATGGTAGAGAGCGCGGATCACCCGCGTGCGGACTGTCCGCGCTGTTGCGAACCATGACTGTGAAATCGACCTAAAGAACTTTAAAAATGTGAATACCGTACAAGAGTTTCCATTGCTCCCAATTGTCTGAAACCGAAAGGACAATGACATCTCTAATAGGGGTATATTGTGAAGTTGAAGGGAGTGAGGAGAAGAAGAAGACAGGGAAGGGTAAGGTGGGGAAGCACCTGGCTATTTATATCTGGTCAGCAAATACACGGGATTTGAGCCCGCAACCTTTGGATTCGTAGTCATGAATCTCAATGACTCGATCACACATTGGCAGCCATAAATTCAAGATTATTTAACTGATAATACAGGTGAAGATTGATGTAAGATGTGGTTAAAAGACGCTGCATCCCATGGCTTCAAAACCCACTTGACTCTAAGCTAAATATTTTTACCCAACCTATATGAATTAATGATAAATCACTTTCTCCGGGGATTCACGTCGTAAATCGTGAGAGTGAAAGAGGCAAGACAAGTTATCACATAATATCACCCCACTTTTAAGTGTATAAGGATGTTTTCCGTCTCCCGCGTCTCCGGCGACTCCGCCCACTACGTTTTGTTATGCGACATAACTCAACGGTTTTTGAAGATAAATCCTATACTTTTGTTGATAATAATACCATGAAAAAGTAAAAATATAAATACAAATAAACAAAACATCATGTCGACATGTCCTATGAATGGAAGTAAAAAAAGTGCATCCATGAAAATCCTAGCAACGCCCGAGTCAGGAAAAAATCAACAATCCTGACTACACTGTTTCGCAACGCTATCCTTCCTGTATATTATTGCTTTGAGTTGTTCCTGGTAAGATATTCCTTCGATGGTTGAGGTAAAAAGAAGAATACTATAATAATTATTTGGTTGAAACGGCTGTTAAAACCCTCTCATCGTCAGCGAAAAACCCATAACTACATATCATAAGCGAGAATGTTTCATCTCATTTATTTGAATCCCTTATAAATTATTATCTCATTTGATCTCGTTGTTCCAACTAAGTTAGTGGTCTTTTCTTTAACCTGTCTATTACGTTATCTCACGCCCAAATCACCCACTATATTATGCAAATGTCGCAATTCACTAACCGTCTAAGCCACCCTCTATCTATTTTATCCGAACTTCCTCTAAATTTGCATTATTATTTCAAATTGAAGGCTCTATTGTTGAACAAGGGTTTCATATTAATAAAACACTTTACTCTGTCAACACATAGATGTACGTCCTTGTTTGATTAGAGACAGAGAGATGTGTACCATCATTAAGTACTCCGAGAACCTAACTCGTAATAAAATATGTCGTTTGTCGTTTCACAAGTTTATTATTTTTCTCAGTGTCTTTCACGACGTTTTACTCAAATTTATCTTTGCTAAGTTTCATTTAAAACGTATAAAAACGATGTCAAAATATTAGGGGCTATATCTGAATAATATCAGCATGCTCAGTTTTTTTTATATTTTGCCATTTTTTTGATAAAGGTACCTTGGCTATGAATCCAAAAGTCGTAAGTTTGAATCGAGTGCGTAAATATTTTATAAACATTATATGCCACATTTTATTCATATAAAATCATATTTGATGTGTATTTATGGCAAGTTACCACTCTAGGTAGATACTCTCATCGTTACCCTGGTGAAAGACTATCATTCAGAACATTAATATTAATAACTTAACTTTAAAATCCACTCTGATTCCATTGAAAAATTGCATCATAAATTTCTAAGCTACATTAATTACAAACTCGGTCTACCTATTGAAACCATAAATTATAATTATTTAATGAAAGAATTAAAATTATTAACACTCTCAGACAGGAGGCTTGTTTCCGAATTGACTTTTAATTTTAAAATTGTTAATGGTATTATAGACAGCCCTGATTTACTTAGCTTAATTACCTTCCATGTACCTAACAGATCCACTCGATCCAAAATTATTTTTAAATGTAACAATAATGTCAGGACTGAGTCATTTAGATACTCGCTTGTACCTAGATTGCATGCAGTGGGTAATTCTTTCGCTGAAATAGTAGATATATTCAACTGCACTGAATCTAGTTACAAGAAGGCTATAATAGCATACCTCTTTCGAAAATATTACTGTTAATTTATTGGATTATAATATTTCTATTAACTTACTTATGTTTTTGGGTGCTAATCATTTACTCTATGTTATTTTTATGTCACTATTATTTTATGTTATATATTACACTGTTATGTTAAAGCCCATAAGGGCGTATATAATTAAATAAATATATATTTTTTAAATTTAATTGTACGAACTTTTATACTGTGTTAAAGTGGCTTAATTTACTTTTATATTTTTAATTGTTTTTATATTATTTAACATCTTCCACTGTACTTTTTGAACTTAAAAATGTCTTCCACAATACAGGTGAACTTCCAGCGTGGAGTACAATGCACATTATTACATCAAAACACATGTAAAGTAAATAATATTATAAAAAAAAAGAAGTTCGTTAGTGTTTGGTGACCAGATCGGACCAGAAAAAGTTACAGCAACCAACTGTCAAATAGTCAGACAAATATCTACACCTTTCTTTTTTCTACACCTTATTCTACGTTTTAATAATCAAGACGGCGATGCACCCTTGAATTCAATAACGGTCCCAACAGTTTTTTCGATCATTATTCCTGCGCATCCCCAGGGATTTTTTCATAGTCTGGTGGCAAAAACGACACTGATGTAAAGTCAAATCAGCAGAAAGTAGAAGAACGCTGCAGCGGTTGTCTGGAAAATGAGATATTCAGTTGAAATAATAATACGGCGTATTTGGCGGAAAGCTGTCTGGGAGGAAACGGAAGTTCTATATATAGAACCTTTTTATACTGGGTGACTAAAAAAGCTATGATTCTGCCAGTGAAAGCTAGGAGGTAACCTTTATTTCTGTTACATTCATCTCTTATGAAAAAGAAGGAGAGGTTATAACGAATCTTTCAGCGGTATACTATGTCAAAAAGTATATATCATCGCCGGAAAGGAAAAAGGGCTGAAGCGCCATTTTGGGATTAAACCAGAGCACTAAAAAAACAGGTAACTCAATGCTCTCAATGAGTTACTTGAAGCAACAAAAAGCCCATAAATTTCAAGCTTGTGTCATTGACTCGAGCTTTCTCAAACGGTAAATATATTTAAGAGGGCCACAAAAGTCTTCAGAATCAAACGAGAGTCAAAGTATTCGATGCAGAAAAAAAACAGTACTGCATATTTAACTAATTTTTGACCAAGTGTCGCTTAAGCTCTTTTGCTTTCCCAGTGTCCAAAAATAATACATAAACAATGCTTTATGTGTCCAGGTAAATTTTTGTCTAGAGTATGAGAGTATTAACTTTTGAAAATTAAATTTTTTAGTCGACTACGTTTTATGCGTGAATTATTCAGTATTTTTTTTTTTGATTAAAAAAAAAATCATCATTCAGATTCTGAAGAAATTATTTCCAACTGCGTATATGAGTAGGGTTAAATATTTTCAGCCATACGAACTTGTTTGAGGAGTCGAAGACGTCGGAATAGAAATAATAATTGATGCAATAAAAATTTGATTGTTATTTTTTCTTTCAGATAGGTTTATTAATAGTCATGAATATGATTTTAATAATACCAAATTTTTAAAATTTATGAACATCTTTGTGAATTTATTACCTAAATTGTATCCAGTTTAAATAGATTAATTCCCTAATACCAACAAACATAAATTACTATATTAAGCAACTGTTAGCTAAATATTGAGAGCAGGCTGTTTTAAACTTTCGTCACACCTTAATGATTAGCACCATTTTGTTTTGTTTGCCATCTGAACGGTCCTCGTTAGACGCGAATTGTCAGTTCGTTTCAGTTTTGAATAAATTGTGTTGAACTAAAAAAGATTAACGGCAATTTCGTTGTACTTTTCAGCTGATAAAAAATGGTCGAAAGCTGAAATGGTCCTAGAAACAACATTGTGAAATGTTTAAAAAAAATGGCACCAGTCGTCGAAATGTTACGAAATTAAATGTAACGAAAGTTAAAAAAACCATTTAATTTTATATCGCAAACGATTAGTGTGGGTTATTTAACGTTATAAAACTATCTTGGTTATTAAACGTGACAGCTGTTTTGCCTTTTGAAACTGTAACGTGAGTCGTAATAATCGAATTTATCATCAAAGTACCTACTACCTCACTTATTATAAAAATAATTAACCATATTATTTTTCATAATGAATATATTACATACCTTTATTTTTATTGTATAGTGAATACTGCGCACAAAAGTTCAAACTGCTCCCAACAGTTTAGAGCCAGTGAGACTATGGCATCCCTAATCGGAGTATCTTGTGAGGCTGAAGGTAATGGGGAGGAGAAGGAGATGGGGAAGAGGAAGGTTGGAAAGTATCTAGATATTTAGATCTAGTCACCAAACACGGCTAAAGCCATATCAAGCAACGTTTCAATTCTGAATGGTGGTCCTTCACCAGAGCTATACGACTATCTTCCACTCTGGAAAGTGCCGCAAATATATTTTATATTATTTTTAATGTGTTATGACACATATTAATTAAATAAAAGTTATTGGCGCATGCCGGGTTTGAGCCCGCAACCTATGGATTCGTAGTAGAGCGTCTTATCTATCACTCGACCATGGAGGCCGACATACCTACGTCCGTACGAGTGTGAACTTTTCAAACTCATGTTAAGTGAAATAATCAAATTTAAAATAATCCTTTTAAATCCCTACCTACCTATTATATTTTTTAGCAGACATCATTTTATATTTGAAATATAATCAATCTTTTTTCTAGGCAAATCGTTACATTCCGTGATTTTTCACCGGTAATGGGTAACAACAAGTAAATGTAAGAAGATTTAATTCCTTCCTTATTTCACAGATAACTATATCCATAACACATATATTTGTAAGTCTATATTTACACAAATTCAAAAGAAAAATATTGTACTACTTATCTTTTTTGTGCATTACAGACTGTGTCCATTTAAAATACAAATGAACAGTAACATGAAAAGCAAATTAAGAGATATTGTTAACATGTCTCTTGAAATCTTTAAGGTTTATGTTGAAGACATCAAGAGACATGTTATTTAGTAGTACCATACCCCGTGTCATGCTGTGCTGAGCCAACACGTCTGTTCTGCTATGTGGTATACACTGCAGATCGTGGTGTTACCCCTGGCAGTAGTTGTTTGGCACAAAAACCCATAGCATTCCAGGAGGTATGGATTGTCTATCAAATGATATAATATTTTGTACGCTGTTACTGCAAGGGCCCCACTCCTTCTCGATCTATTTTATTGTAACTAATTACTTACTGTACACATTTTTAGTGCACATTAAACTATAATTACTTCGTTTTCCGTAAAAAAAGCTCTGATCCGTCGGATCGAGATTCGAAATAGTAATGGCGGCTATTACATTTAAGCATATGGTGAACCGTTCTCACCATTCGTTTACCATAAGCCACGCAATGGAATGAAAGATTTGCTTTACTTAGAATTTTTAGTGTGTGGTTATAGTGGAATGTTTTTGAAACTTTCAATTTCTTTGTTTTATGTCCCAACTGCTCAGAGAAAAGTGGGACTATAACATTTCCAACTGTGTGAAAGGTATGGGTTGGAGAAGGGGATGAGAAAGGTGAGGAAGTACCTGACTATTCAGATTTGGTCACCAACCACGGTTAAAGCCATTTCAAGCACCCAATTTTTTGTTGTTTTCAAAATGAAAACTTTTTATGTTAAATATAAAAGTATTTTCCAACGTTAAAAATCGTTAAATTTCTTAGAGACCATTTTGTTTATCGAAATGTAAAAAAAAAGTATGGTGTAATCTCAGAGCAATAATATACAAAAGAGAGCGCTGCTGTGGTCAGTTTTTATGAGGTTTGCCGGACTCAGCTAGACCTGGGCGTAACTAGTACTAGGGTATTTATACATCCATTCATAGCACATGTCGACATAATGTTTTCGTTTATTCGTATAACCACTTTTTCACAGTATTGTTAGAAACAAAAATGTAACCTAAATAAACCGTTGAGTTATGTTCATTTATTTCGCGTATCAAAATGTGTGGGCGGAGTCAACGGAGACGTGGGACACGAATAACATTCTAACAATACTTTAAAGCGGTGTGATAATTTGGGAGATTTTGTTGTCTCTTTCTTTCTCATGGTGTACGACGTAAAAACCCGGAGAAAGTGATTTATCTCAAGTTTGTATAGGTCTCTCCATATATTGTTACTTCAAGGGTTTAATGACAAAATGACAAGTCTATCAGAAATGTTGTAGGACTATTTATAAATTATCCTTTTTTGTTTGTTTCCTGCTCATTAGCTTGACTATGAATTTGTAGTAACAGCGTTATGCAAAAAATATTAATATAAGGTGTGAAGGAGGATTAAACTATTATTTATAAAAAAACGATCACATCCACCAGGAACACCCTGTATTATGAAAATGTGTGGAGGACTTTACATATTATTTCTGCGGTGTTCTGGCATTTGAGGTTTTATTATTAAAGTGAAGTTGGTGGAAGATCTACGGGTAAAATAATTAAACTCTATT
Organism: Drusus annulatus; assembly: GCA_022651775.1. Classification (NCBI taxonomy): domain Eukaryota; kingdom Metazoa; phylum Arthropoda; class Insecta; order Trichoptera; family Limnephilidae; genus Drusus; species Drusus annulatus. The sequence continues at coordinate 774,332 of JAGWCC010000032.1, read as the reverse complement.
ATTTGTTTAGTATGTGTGTCTGTTTGCGATGTCATAAATCAAAATCAAATGGATTTGTTTACATGCTGTTCGACGAGTTTGTATATTTTTTTATGAAAAAGGAATGTCCTCCACACTTACATTATGACTTTCGCATTTTATTTTAAATAAACAAAACCAGCCTAAACAGTACTGACTGGAAATTTTCTTCAGATTTTAGTTACGTTTTAGCACTCGAAAATTTTGTACTAAAAAATGCGTGAATGTTTCTCTCGCAATGATAAGATATTAGTTATATTTTTATGTGATTACGCACAATAATACCAACTGTTTGTTGGCAGTGGGACTATGACACCCTCAAGAAGAATATAAGGAAACAGAAGGTTGAAAAGTACCTGTTTACACTGATATCAATCAATCTTTTGATTCTGAATGTGACATACGTAACACTGAGAGAATCTTCCACCCTAAAGCGAAGTGCACATTTTTGTATTTACGCTTTTTTATGCATTAAAACCGTGGTCGAAGGTAATCGTGGTAAGACGCACTACTACGAATCCAGAGGTGGCGGGTTTGAACCCAGCGTGCGCAAATAAATTTAATTTGATTAATTTGTGTCATAACGCATTTAATACATATAACTTAAAATGGTGATAATAAAAAATATGGTATATTTGCGGTACGTTCCAGAGTGGTAGATACTACCGCAATTCAGAATCAAAACTTTGCTTGAAATGGCTTTCACCGTCTTTTGTGACCAGATCTGAATAGCCAGCTTTCCTTCTCTCCTTCCTCTCCCCGCTACCTTAAGCATTATAACATACCCCAATTTTAAATGTCATAATCTCATTGGCTCTATATGGTTGGGTGTAGTTGGGACTATTATACAGTACTAACGAAAAAGATTTAAAAAATAAACAGACTAAAGTCCAATTACAAAAAACGACATGTAAAACAGAGCAGCAGAGAAGAAATAGCACATACATAATAATACATAAAGCGATGACAAAAATATGACAAAATAAACATAAGAGAGAAATATAAAAATAGAGAGAAATATTAAAATATTTAAAAAAACCCATCAACAAATAGAAATTTTACTTGCTGTAAATGAACTCTAGTCCTCAAAAACAAAAAAGGTTTGTTACTTATCCACACTTTTTAAACATAAATATATATATATATTTTTTTTTTCTGTTTCAACATATTTGCTAAGATCATTGAACAGATAATGCCTAGAAATGTGATCAGTACCGATATGAAAAAAACTAATGTCGCTAATATCTTATGTAGATAATATCTTTCGACTCCCAGGCTCCAGACAGGCCGTTGAAATAGATTTTCTGCTTATGAAATAATAACGATCTTCGAAAATGTTGACTGATTTCACAAAAAGTACGAAAAATTGGGCTCACTTCAGGCACACTGAGACGAGCAAAATACAATTTTATCGGTTTGTTACCACAGTGCTTAGGTAGACCGTGGGAGGAAAAATCACAATCTCAAGCCCAGATCGTTTATTTATTTAACAAAGATCTCATAAAAACAGTTGTTCACCAAATACATTAAGAGGTGAAAGATATAAAAATATTGCATATACATGCATAGTGTAAGAAAAGAAACTAAACATTTATTGACACCCCACATATAGACAAGGTATTATACATCCGAAGGAGTTATGAGTACAAACTGAAGTAGTGTGACGCATTATATATGATATGACCACACAAATAATGTGAGCAATGGAAAACAAAAAGGTAAGATATAAGATAGGTTCATTCTTATACACGTGTTATGAGATAATCGTTGAATTGGCAAGTGTAAAAATGTGTTTAAAATATTTTTTATTAAAGAGTATGTAGATCGTTATGTACCTAACGGTCACTCTTGTACGAAGAGATAGTGACAGAAAATCATGCCGGCAACATCATTCACGAAATTACACTGTGTAAACTAATTTCAAAATATTTTGCATTCCCACTAGAAATATCTCGAAATATCAACTCTCAATGCCAAGTTTATTTTATTGCGGAGAGCATATCTCACTCTGAGCCAAAGTGCATGAGCAGATTGACCATCCTAATGTATTCTTTGAATTAATTATTGTTATAGGTAATAAACGAATTCAGGTCTTCGCAAAGAGGCTCATCGTATTTTCATCCAAACATCTGGTTAGCCATGAAACCCACTGCACTTAATAATTCTGTAAGGAGAGGTCGTAAAACGTTGTTATGACAGACCTCCGCGCCGGTCTGAGAGGTTTTCATGGGCTCAAGGGCGAATTTAATCTTCGCTATAAAACAGGAGCTCTGATTTCTGAGGCAGAAAACACTTAAGAACTGTGAGCTCCAGCGTCATGAAATTTACACAGATTTGTCTGTGTGGAATTTCTATTAAACTATGGATTTTTTAAATAACTTTAAAAAAATAATGAAAGTGAAATAATAACTTTGTATAAAACCACAGATTTAATTTTATTTTTTTGACAGACCGATTAGCCTAAGCATCATCAGAGTACAACATTAGCCTAAACAAAACATACAAAGTGTGTGGTTATAGAGGTATACTCGAACATACAGAGGGAGAACACAATGTGTTTTTGTTTAGTTTAATTTTTTACCCCAATGATAATGCGGGGGCTAAGCGAAACCGGTCAGTCATAAAATTTTTAGTAAAATCTGTGGTCTTTTACAAAATTATTATTTCATTTTCATTACATATGCCAAGCCACAAAGTGATTTCTTTCTACGAAAATATGAAAAAAAATCATGAAAAATGGAACTTATGAAATATCCATTTCATTAAAAAAAAATTGTTTGTTCCATTTTTATCGATAGCTCAATATAAATATTAAAAAGTTGCATACAATTTTTTGGGTGAAAATGGGTGCAGTAATTTATTATCTCATAATATTAACGCTTTTCTTTGCTTTGACAGATTTTTCAATATGTATACATGCTTTTCATTTAGATTCTTACACCCTTAGCTTCTAGAAAAATTATTTTTCAATCTGTTGATGTACACATTCACTGTTATACCCAAATACAAACTTTTTTTGTCTTTTTTTTTTTAAATATTATTTTACTTTAATTTTTTTTTTAAACAATTTTTAGTTAAAAGCTCTGCGATGTAATTATTTTTACGCGTGACAGCTGTTTCGCCTTCTGAGGGCATTATCAAACTACAAAATAAACTTTAAAACCATAAATATATTTTTTAGTCTCTACTGTATTATGATAAATATCGTGCTTTTAGGTAGTTTTAATTTGTATACATTTTATAAAACATTTTCTCGCTGTTATATTAGGTTAGGTTATTAAGTGTGAAGCGCACTTGAGGTGAACTATCACAAAACAAATAATTCTCACTAAAGTCTAGTACTAGTGTGGCTAGTGTGATGACATTTAAAATGCAATTTTTCAGCTCCAGAGAGCAAGGTCATTTCCTTTTCAGTTCCCTCTGGTAGGGCTGACAAAAGACTCTTAGCTGACGGTTTTATATTTTTTTATTGAATCCAGATTGAGAACACTCGTTATTATAACCCTTTTGGCAGGGCTGACACAGGTGTACTCTGGTTTTCAGTAATCCAAAAGGTGAAGGGAACTTGTTAAGTAATTTTGGGAGGATTGAGATAAGTGTTACTTGTTTCTCAATATACCCAGAAAAGGAAATACAACAATTGCGCAAATAGTAAGGTGGAGAGATTATATATTTTACGACCGGAATGTCAAGTGTTTGTTAAAATTATCATACTGTCTTATCATTATTGACTAACTTGCAAATTTATTGTTTCCAAATACGGATTATTGAAAAATCTTTGACGGCCTCCGTGGTTGAGTGGTAAGACGCTCGACTGTGAATCCAGAGGTCGCAGGTTCAAACCCGGCGTGCGCAAATAAATTTTATTCAATTAATATGTGTCATAATCTATTTGATTCATATAAGATAATACAAAGCATATTTGCGGAAACGTTACTTGAAATTACTTGAGTCATGTTTACTACCTTCAACCTCACAATATACCTCATTTGGGGATGCCATAGTCTCACTGGCTCTAGACGGTTGGGAGCAGTTGAGACTCTTGTGCAGTATTATACACTGTAAAAAAAAAGTTTCACTAATCGGCCCCTTGGAATAAAAAGGTTCCATCTGACACTGTACTGCTATGCGATAATAAACTCTGAGGTGGCTTTCCAAAGAGCCCATTATCGCAAGACATTGCCGTTTCAGATGAAACACTAAATAACGTAACCTAATATAACAACAAGAAAATGTTATATAATATGTATACAAATTAAAACTATCTTAAATCATGATCGTTTTCATAAATCAGTGGAGAAAAAAAGTTTGGATATGTGTATAACAGTGCATGTGTACACCAACAGAATGAAAAATAATTTGCTTGAAGCTAAGGGTGTAATTTCCGTGTCAGATGAAGCCTTGTCATTCCAAGTAGTTGAAATGTTGAATCCGTCGTATAGGAGTATAAAAATGCGATTTTGGAGTAAAAGAACCTGCCAAACATCTTAGTTGCCTGATGGCTGACATATTGAATAAAGTAGAAAAGATATTTGAACAAGAAATTCGTATCCAAATTATCTATCCATACCCAAGATTTATTTTGTTACCTGTTTTGAACTTGAATTTCACGTATTTTTATTTATTTATACTTTAACATGCCTTTCAATGCCTAAATCTTTCGCACTAGAATTGTATGTATTCGTGTTGGGAACGGAATGATTTATTGTGGAATGTTTCTGAGAGTCTCATTTTCTTTTTCCTTTTCCTCCGACGCGAAATAAATTATGTGTTTTGGCTGAGAACTGTCAGGTTCTACAAACAAAATACTAAGGGAATTGATATTTTTTATGGATCAATTTATAACCAATTTTTAGAATTGAGTAGACTTAAAGGTGTTGCAGCGAATTTTAAGAATAACACAGATGCGTTGCTTGCATACAGCATCTAAATTCATTATTTTACTTCAGAAAAAATAGGTGAAATTTAATTGAAGTTCATATTTTATACCTAACAACAAAAACACAATAAAACTTTTAAAATTTTCAAATTTGTTGATTGTTTGGACTTGTTGTCCCTTTTTTGCCAGTAACAATAAGTAGGCGTAAGCAAGACAAAAGGCTATTTCTCACTGACGTTTGACAAGAACATCAGAGTCGGCATTTTCTCAATATGCACCAATTCACACAATACTAAGTTTGAATTGTTTGGGTTAACTCAAATTCCGTTACCTATAACAACTCATTTCTATCCTAACCTGACTGCACTGTTTCCGTTGTTTTCACAGTAGGTTAAAGACACCGAACAGGTAATTCCTAGAAAAATGATCTACGCGGATTTGAAAGAAAATTGATGCCACCAAATAATATGAGACTTTTCGACTCCTAGGGCCCAGACAGGTCAACGAAATGGATCGTCTGTTCAGAAAGATTTTTGGTGTTTTAAAATGTTTTGATCAATTTCATCAGAAGTAAGGTCAAATTGAGCTTAATTCTGGCACTTGGACACGCCCTCGACACGCTTTTATCAGTTTTAAGAGGGAGTAAAAAATCGTACCTACAAAAAATACCCCTCCAAATTACACCACACTCTTTCTTCGTTCATTCAATTATCGTTAATATACCATTTATGCATGATTTTTTTCAGTATTTTTCCTCACGTTTACATCAGCTTAATTTTTTCCTCAAATCTATCCATTTTTATAATTTAGCTCATGAATTTGGTCACACGTACACCTCAGGTATATAATTTCCACAGCATTTGATCTATATCATATCGTTTTTCTGGGTCATTACCAAACGTTTGATTGAATTTGCATTTAAAAATTATTAATTGTATAATTGATTCACCTTCTTTGTTGCAACTCATCCAGTTCAACATTCCTTGCCATAGACTCAGAAACAATGAATTACTGTTCCTCAATCATCACTCTACTAATTATAGGTATCATTCTCAATTGTTCAGAATGTCGAGACTTGTTAACTCAAGCCATGGTCTTGAAACTTTTGGTACCAGTCTAAATGATTTTTGTCATTCTTTACGACTCTTCACCGAAATTTTGACTTGACCTTGGCTTTGACTTGAATGTATATTTTGTTCGATTTTTGTCATTGCTTCTTTATAATATTATCTACGTGCTTTTTTTCTGGTGCTCTTTTTTCCTATTCCGTGTTATTTGTTTTTTTTTTGTAGTTGGACAATAGTTCGTTAGTTTAAAAATAAATTTATAAATACAACAGAGATGTTATCAGAAATCCATTGTGAACTACGAGTATGCGAGCCAACCAACTAATTATGCATAATATTGCTTCGCTTTTGAATATTCCTCAGTATTGTGTTAGTGACGGTTCGTAAGAAAAATAACTATCTACTCGTGTTTTGTTTAGTGGTATGGAAAATATAAAGGTTTCATGCTACAGAGCGGTAGATACTTTAAGTATAGCCCTGGTGAAAGACCACCATTCAGAATCGAAACATTGCTTTAAATGGCTTTAGCCGTGTTTGGTGACCAGATCTGAATAGCCAGGTATTTTCCGACTTTCCTCTTCCCAATCTTCTTCCCCTCACCACTACCTTCAGCCTCACAACATATCCTATTTGGGGATGCCATAGTCTCACTGTTCTAGACGGTTGGGAGCAGTTGAGACTCTTGTGCGGTATTCATATAAAAAATAAAATAAAAATACATATTAAATGACATCATAAAACAGAAAAACTAGGATGTCTATAATTATATGCACAGTTTTAATGGACGCCAGTATATTTATCTGCATAAAAGAAGCCGGTAATTAATATATTCATAAAAATGAATGCCCCATTGAAATTATTAACATGGCTGATTAATTAAGCCATTGTCTTTACATATAAATAACATGCTCTTAGATAATAATATATCTTTACCATTCTGCTATATTTTGTGCAATTATTACTTACATCAAAAGTCCTCACAGGATATTTATGGTTAATGATCGGTTAATAGCTAAATGGACAAACGCGTTGGATTCCCACGAGGGCGTCGTGAGTTCAATTCCTCCATCATTACACGAGCAACATTTTCAGCTTATTGTGTTGTCAGTAAGAGTTTTTACAATGTTTTTAGGTTATTCGTGACCTGGGAATATTTGTCTTTCTTTAAAAAACAAAGAAATGATTATGTTATAATTAGGTTAAAATAAAATCACCTGTATTTTGTGAGTACGTACGGCCGTACGAATTTGAGCTTTTAAAATTTGGAACTGATGTTAGTTTAAATAATCTTATTTTTTAAACCCCTACCTACCTAATAAAGTACACATCTATAATGTAGGTTAGCAGACATTATTCTTTATTTGAAATGGGTAGATTGAAGTAACTAATGTTTTTTTCTAGGCAAGTCTAGTGATTAGAGGCACGTGCAGAGTAACAACTAGTAAATAACATAATAAACTATCAAGAATATAGCCTCTTGCGTTGTTTACGATTGACTTCTGACGTCTTATCAGAATTTAAAAAAATCAATTCGCGCTTGAAGAAATCAAGCAGTTTGCAGATGAAGAAGTGTTCAAACGAATTTTGAATAGCGGTGCCATTAATAAAGGAAACCCCTCTAAGATTGTTGAATAGAACGTGGAACAGATGACAGTGTGATGGACCAAACTCAGGGAAATAGGGCGGATGTGGGATCACCTACCAACTGAGCTCCTGAATGGCAGCTTTTGTAAGTCTCATGGCGTTCTACCCGTAAACGGCACAAACAGCGATCTCTAATGCTTAACTCTTCCATTAAGCTCAAACAAAAGCAGATATCGGAAATTTTCGTCTTTTTGTCTTCACACTCAAATTGTGTTAGCCAACCATTTAAACAAACTTTTAAAGAAATTTAATAATGCAGGAAATATTTTTATTATAAAACAACTCTTATACATTATGACAGCCTCCATGGTCGAGTGGTAAGACGCTCGACTACGAATCCAAAGGACACGGGTTCAAACCCGGCGTGCGCCAATAACGTTTATTTAATTAATATGCGTCATTACACTTTTAATTCATATAAAAATAATAAAAAATATATTTGCAGCACGTTCCAGAGTGGTAGACACTCAAAGTATCGCCCTGGTGAAAGACCACCATTCAGAATCGAAACGTTGTTGAAATGGCTTTAGCCGTGTTTGGTGACCAGATCTGAATAGCCCGGTACCCAACCTTCCTCTTTCCCATCTCCTTCCCTTCCCCACTACCTTCAGCCTCACAACATACCCTGTTTTGGGGATGCCATAGTTTCACTGGCTCTAGACGGTTGAGAGCAGTTGAGACTCTTGTGCGGTATTCACACAATTTTTTTTTAAGACACCAATGGGTCAAAAAAAATTTTTATTTTTTTTATTTGTTAACTTGAACTAGCACAGTGATATATATATATATTAATATATTTATATACAGGTTTTAACCCGGAATTAGTGAATATAAAATAATAAATACTATATTTGCTGCACGTTTCAGAGTGGTAGATACCCTTAGTATCGCCCTGGTGAAAGACCACCATTCAGAATCGAAACGTTGCTTGAAACGGCTTGAGCCGTATTTGGTGACCAGATCTGGAAGGCCAGATACTTTCCCACTTTCTTCTTTCCCATCTCCTTCCCCTGCCAACATATTCAAACTCACAACATACCCCAATTGGAAATGCCACAGTCCTACTAGCTCCAAGCAGTTGTACGGAATTCATATTTAAAAGAGAATAGTAGAATGGTTGGATGAATACTACATTTAAAACCATTTTGTTATAACTTCAAAAGCCATTGAAAGCACCTCGCGCAGGCAAGTTTATTAAAATCCGGAAATAGTCTCGTCAAAACCGCATTTCATTTTGTGAAAATGTTTACGTAGCAAGATTCGGGAGAGATAGAATAATACCCAAACACCATTTGATTACTCTAAACATAGAACAGCGTCTATTTACTCGCGGGAGAATAACGTATCTTCAATCAGATTAACGTGAGAGATGAGTAATACGTGGTCGAAATTATAACTGCCGAATTTTTTTTATCACAGTAACTCTACGTCCGAACATAATTTGTGTCTGTTCGGAGAACAAAACATTCGATAAATAAATGTTTTTTGACGTTATCAAGAACGCAGTAACTACCATAATTTATTATTATTACTATTATTCTAGAAAAAAATATAATGGCTGAAATAATTCATTGTGTTTACAGTGATTTGTTTCAGTTGTACTTACATGACGTTTGGTACTAGAAACGAAAACTTTAATAATTATAAAAGTAAATAATTATATATTTGTAAAAAGCATTAACTTTGTGGCTTGCCATATTTATAAATAAAACAGATAAGCTTTGTTTAAAACCACTTTCATTCCAACTCCTAAATATGTATATATATATCTCAGCATTTTGTATTTTAGGTTTATTCTAATATTTTCCTGGTGATGGAAGGGTGCTTCCGAAACCGGTCGACATAATATTGAATAATTAATGTGGTTATAATCAAAGTTTATTTGTTTTATTTGTAAATAATTATGTAAGAAATTATGATATTTTATTTTTAATTATTGAAAAAACATCAATAATTTTCATTAAAATATGAAACAAAAGAATACGCAGAAAACAAAAAGGTTGCGACGGAGACTTGACACCTCGAAACCTTTCCTCTATCCGGGAGTAACCTTTTTATATACTCTCATTTTTATCACTCTTTAGATATCTTTAAAAATTGATAATATTGTTTTTCCCCCTATTTATTCTGATATATATAGGAGGTCACCTTTGTATTGGTATGCAAAGCTCTCCCGAGTAAAGTTATGACTGCATGTTCCAGAGTGTATTGTATTGCCCTAGTGAAAGACCACCATTCAGAATCGAATGTTGCTTGAAATGGCTTTAGCCGTTTTTAGTGACCAGATCTGAATAACCAAGTACCTACCAACCTTCCTCTTTCCCATATTCCTTCTCCTTTCCACTACCTTCATCCTCCCAACGTACCCCAATTGGGGATGCCATGTCTCACTGGCTGTAGACGGTTGGGAGCAATGGCGCCTCGTGACTTTTTAGTGTGCTAGAGTGGTAAGCTTGAAAAAAACATCATCATTGATGTTGTAGCCGAAAACATATATTTTTTTTTCGAAATTTCAACTTTTTGTATGAAGATTTTTCAGAAATCCGTGCAGTGCACTACCAAAACTGAAAAATCCTGAAAATCTTCATACAAAAAATAAAATCTTGAAAAAAAAGAAAAATCATTTTCGGCTACAACAACACTAACAATATCGTATTTTTCAATCTTAGCACTCTAGCACACTAAATACTCACGAGCCGCCACTGGTTGGGAGTAGGGATTCGTGTGCGGTATTCACTATAAAATTTAAAAAAACAAATACGAGGACATATATATTTCTAGAGAGTGTCTTGGATAAACCATACATGTTTATTTACTGAAGATCTTTTGCTTTCTTTCATAGTCTAGGAATAATATTTAAATCAGAATTGTCTTATTAAAGCTGTATATTTTATTTGGATATTATTGTTGAAACATTATCAGAAATTTCCAATGAAAAGTGAAACAGAAAAAGACAGTGTGGCTTTATGTAGGCAAGTACTGAATAAAACATAATAAAATAACTACCTACCGAGATGTGAAAAAGCATTCATTCTTATTTTGGCGATGTGTGTTTTTAAACACGTGAATTTTATAATAAATTTAAAAAACCTACGTTTTTTACTCAAAGGTGGCGAATCAAACATGTCATCAAATCGTCCATTAAATTACAGGCAATTTAAAATTTTGTGAAGTATCTTATCTAGTTATTGCGTAACCCATAAATAATCATAAACCAACGAAATAATACGAATTTTGGCATGGCAGTGCAACAAAGCAATGTTCCAGTCATAATACAAATATTACAGATAGTAACACTTTGACTTTATCGGCCGTTAACCCCAAATTAATATGTTTTCGTTTTTATGGCATTTTTACGGTGTGTATTGTCGAGATAATAAAACTAGGAAAATAATTATCATCATACGGTAATGCAGGTAGATTGATGTAGTGACGTGACTCAGGAAAAGCGGTGGATATATAGTGGACATGAATAGTAGAAATCGTAACAAGGCAATAGGAATGGCTTATAATTTTCGCTTAAAAAAGCGCGAAGTACAACATTACAGTAACATTTGTTGTAATACAAGGTATAAACTTTTGTTATATTTGTAAATGCCATCTAAAAACAATATTATAAACTAATTTAGAAAACCGAGAAATTACATTTTTACTTTATTTTAATAGTGAATACCGCACAAGAGTCCCAACTGCTCCCAACCGTCTAGAGCAGTGATTCCCAAAGTGGTCTATATCGACCCCCAGGGGTCTATGACAACCTGCAAGGGGTCTACGTCAGCGAAAAAAAGATTTGGGGGTCCATGAAATGAAAATGGGGGTCCACGGTAGTGGATCTCAACATACACTGATAGTACCTATTTAGGTACTTACGTAATACTATCTTATAATGGACTTTAATTCTCTGATTATATTATTAAAAATATTTTTTGTGGAAGATATTTTGCCGATTTGCTAGTACTTTTCGATTTCAAATCTCTACCGACTAGTGCTTTTTTTCGGAGGGTAAATTTTGTTGATTTGCTAGCACTTTTTGAGGGAGGATTTTTTGTTGATTTGCTAGTACTTTTCGATTTAAAATCTCTACCGACTAGTGCTTTTTTTCGGAGAGGAATTTTTGTTGATTTGCTAGCACTTTTCGATTTGGAATCTCTGCCGACTAGTACTATTTTTTGACGAGTTCGACTACAATTGAAGTGTTCACCGCGAAGGATTCATTTCAAAGAACTAGCAGTTGCTGAAGCGTTCACAAAACTTTAAAGTTTTTCCCAACGCTAAAAAAAATCAATACTAGGAAAGCAGGGGGTCTATACAAAACAGGAAAAATCGACAAGTGGTCTACGGGACAAAAAAGTTTGGGAACCTCTGGTCTAGAGCCAGTGATACTATGGCATCCCCAATTAAAATATGTTTCGATTCAGCAACGTTTCGATTCTAGGGCGATACTCAGAGTATCTACCACTCTGGAGCGTGCCACAAATAAACTTTACATTATTTTATATGAATTAAATGTGTTATGTATGACACAAATTAATTCAATAAAAGTTATTGGCGCACGCTGGGTTTGAACCCGTGACCTTTGGATTCGTATGTAAGCGTCTTACCATTCGACCATGGAGGCCCTCAGAGCATGTTTCAATGTTGTAAAAATACTTAATCATATAATAATTAAAGTACATTAAATAAAGATTTGAATACAAAAAATCTTTATTTACAGGCAGGCGAAGTCAAAATGATAAAAAACAGAAGATGTCACATTGTTTTTGTCAAAATAAATTTTAAAATAATCGTGACGTTAGTTACAGAGTCTACGTGTTTATCGACCTATGTCGAGCCTCAACTGAATTAAACGACGAAACTCTAAAGGGGGCTTGAAAAAAATGTATGTCGACGGCGTACAAAGGGACATAGGGTCGAGTTTGCGGTACCAAGCATAGAAAGGTGTTCTGCCCTAGGTGTAAATTTTAATTACTTCTGATGAACATATTACCGTAATCTCAAATGTTTTAAGAAGATTTTTTTGAGAATAAACTAACTCATCACGTAGAAAAAAATAGTATGGTCCTTACCATTTATATTTTTCTGAAAAAAGATGGCGAAATCATTTTACGATAAGAAAATGAAAAACACAGGTTACTTTTAAATAATCTAAAATATGAAATACTTACATCCCGAGTGCATCCTCAAATAAAATAATTAAAGCATTGCTACAGATTCATCAGAATTAAATGAGGTTCAAAATAAGTAGATAGGTAATAAACATTTATGTAACTCACCGCCCGAAGTGGACTGCTCCAATTATGTTTGCCTGAGTCCGGGCCTGTAAAAAGTAAAAAAGATGTTGAAATCTCGTAGCTAAATGCATGTTTATGTTTATTCAAGAAGTTGATGTTTTCTTACGAGACGAGGGCCTAGAATCAACAAACAAACCCATTTATAAAAAAAATCTTTCGGCTTTTACAAACCACATTCGAAAGTTAAATGTGTTTTTTTATAACCCACGGGCGAGGAGAACATTTAGCAGGCCAAAACTATATTGCGGTTCAACGATAACTGTTTTTGTGTAAGTATAAATATTTTCATATCTTATTTTAATATATCATTGCTGAACGACCAGCAACTCCAAAATTACGTATTTTATAAATGTGGTAGTCTTTTAAAAAATATATTTTTTTAATATAATTCAATTGAATTAAATTTAATATTATTATTATTGAGTTCTGCTATTTTAAGTTTTTTAGGCCATTGTCAAATTGACAGTTTGACAATGGCCTTAAACGCCGAAACAGCTGTCACTAAAAACAAAAAAAATTAAAATAGAAGAACTCAATAATAATAATATTAAATTTAATTCAATTGACGTATATAAAAATTAAAAATGAAGTTCTACAAATTGAACACAAAAACTAAAAATAAAAAATATATATATTTTCGTTAAATAAATCGTTCATGAGTTGTTGTTTGTGTAAGCAAAAATTCATAAATTATTTGAACACTCAATTAAGTGGAAAATGTGGATGAAACGACATAGGAATATGTCTAAGGGCCTATTTCATCTTTGAGGATGCTTTGTGGAGGGTCTATTTGAGAAAAGGAAGGAGTGAACCTGGGTCTTGAAGAAGCCCATGTTGAAGGAGGGAGGAAACACAGAGGCTGAAAAATCTTTCCACAGCCGAGCTGTTGAACATAAGAACGAGGCACTGCGACCCATTCTCATGTATCGAATGTCAACCGTTTACAAATGTTAAGCGCGCGTTTGGCGTTTTTTTGAGTTTCCCGACTGTGCTGTAGGGATCAATGTCGCAAGTTCCTCGGAGCGTCTTCTGTTGAAATACCGGTAGAATAAGGACAGCATTCCCACCTGACGTTTGCGCTCCAAAGATTGCAATCCGTTTGTTAAGATATTATCTATCAAACGGATCTATCAAAAGGACCGCGCGTTTCTGCACAAAGTCAAGGGTTTTTCAGGTATTTAGGGGCTCCAGACCAGAGGTGGCTGCCAAATTCAACAGTGGAAGTACATAGCCTCATACATAATATTCTGTTATAGATACCTACCGACTGTTGACAGTCTTGACATATTCTGACAACACTTGATCTTGACATGTCTTTCCCGGGCTTCCCCGACATCTTCAATCAACTTGCGCGTCACATAACATTCTCCTGACTCTCCTTTCTCTATTCAACCGCTCTATATATTCAAACCATCTACTGCCCCTTTCTTGATCTAGTTCATTATGCTTACATCGGCATTACATTATTTTATTCGTAATTGCATTTTTTAATAATTTCGCAATAGCGTTTTCTGTCTTGTATTTCTAAGTAAAACATTTTAAACTCACAATGTCATTTAGACCATGCGGTTTGGAACTTTAAAAAAAATATTATTGTAAATAAAATAAAACAAGACGTTATATTTTTTATTCCATTTTATTTCAAAGAAACTGGGGCGAAGCTAGGTAGTAACTAGTGACCACTATAAAATGAAAATGATTGAATCAACAATAAAATGAATACTTAAATTATTGGCAGATGCAGCCAGTCATAACTGCGTTAAAGAGACAGACACACTAATAATATTACACAATATGCTAGAGCACATGGCTTCATAAAATTATAATTTTATTCAAAGCATGTTAAATCTATGAGATATTCATTTTCCGTATGCCATTGCTAGTTCGTAATGCCCGCATGTAGTCTTGAAAAATATTTTTTAAATGTAAATAATTTTTCGACATAAATATTCTGCCTCATAACTTTTTACGAACTCCTACAATATAATATGTGATGTGTGTACTCACCAGGGCCAGACTGGCTATTGTTATAACTCCAAACTTAGAGTACATAGAGTGGTACTTATCCAAGGCAGTGTAGTCAGTTTTTAATGATTTTTGCCGGACTTGGCAGACCTGGGCGTTGCTAGGACCAAGGCTGGGGTATTTATACATCCATTCATAGCACATGTCGATATAATGGTTTTGTTATTCGTATAACCACTTTTTCACAGTATTGATATCAACAAAAATATAGCATAAAACCTGAGAAACCGTTTAGTTGTGTCCGGTTTAGACGCATTTCAAAACACGTGGGCGGAGTCCCCGAAGACGCGGGAGACCAAGATCATTCTTATAGTACATTAATTTATCTTTATTTATTAATATTAATATTTTATTTTATTTATTTCTCATGAATTTCTGTTAATTTTTATTTGTTAATATTATTATTACTGTTTATTGTATCAATTATGGAAGGTATTGCATTGCACTACTCCTTCATACCTTCCGGAATAAAACTTTATTATTATTATAAAAGCGGTGTGTTATTTTTGTTGTCTCTTTCTCTCTCATGGTGTACGACGTAAAAACCCAGAGAAAGTGATTTATCGCAAGTTTGTATAGGTTGGGTAAAAATAATTAGCTCTCTCTCTATACATTGTTTCTTCAAGGCTCCAAACATATGAAAAAAATGAATATTTCCGAAATGAATGTTTTGTTGTTAAACGTTTTTCTCAGGATTGTGTATTATATATTTTGAAATAACGCGTTGTAAGGTAGCAAGAAGTTAACAATCACTGTATTTTTGCCAAATAACCGTACTTCTCAACAGATGTTTCAAAGTTACATAGCCCGTGGTAAAAATACTATGCGAGTTGAATATAGTTGCGTTAACCTAACAAATTCAGACATTAAATTCGGTGTAATTTTAGTTCAAGATACCAAAAAATACAGTCATCGTAAACTTCTTGCTACAGTACAATGCGTTATTTCAAAATAGCTGATAAAAAAATCTGAGGGGCACCCATAAAACATTCAGTTCGGAAATATTTTATTTTTCATATGTGAGGAGCTATAACAATAAAACTGCATTCATTTCTGGCCCTGGTGAGTATATACAGCATATAATATAATTTGGAAGTTCGTAAAAAAATATGAGCCAGAATATTGACGTTGAAAAATTTATTTATTTTCTACATTTTTCAAGTGTTGGAACTCCGGCTTAGCCAGGTTGTAACTGCTATAATGTAAGAATATATAAATAGATTATATCGATAGCCATTATTATTATCACAAATTCCTCACCATTTTTTTTCAGAGAAAATAAAGAATCTGAAATTCCAGTCGGAATGAGTCAAATATCATAAATTCAGAAAATATGTTAGCAAAATTTTACTTTTATTTTTAAGATTGTATTTTAAAAGCACACAATGACGTCATATAACCTTAAAAATACATTTAAAAACATTAAAAAAAACACGTTTTCGAAATCATTAACATTGTGATAAAAGATTCATACTGAAAACTCATTTACTTTGTCTACATGACCTTTTCATGTTATTTATTTAATACTTATTTTTTCTTAACATACATCCAATAGTTTCGATACCTCCCATGTCATCATCAGGGCACACAGTATAAAACAAATTTTATAAAAAGCAGCTTCTGTTGGATCCGAAGCTGCGATAAAACACCGAATATGTTTTCAGCTTCAGATGACTTTGGAAAATAGTGGACTATAAAACGCTTAACTATACTACGATGGAAATGTCTAATTATGGATGTGGATATATTATTTGAACGAAAGGAAAATGAGAAACTATTCACACACCGCTGTAGTTGAAGTGGACTTCTTAGACACAACAGATCACAAAACTTAATTTAATTTAACTTGAACAACAACAAAACGACGACCATGTGAGACCCCAACGAACGAACACGTTTTTTCACATAACTCTTCTTCTGATTCGATTTTCAATTGTTTTCAAACACAGTGTTGTTGAGTAAGGGAATCGCATAGCAAAATGGTGGGATAGGTAGAAACTGGATAAAAAAACACGAAAGTTAAAACCTAACAAGTTATCACCTTGAAATCGAATAGCTTCATAAAAAGCAACATTACAAGCATATTTAAAACGCTCGTATGATGATATGGGTAGTGTGGAAACTAGTTGGCTTATTTAAGGAATAGTTTCTTTTTATCGAATAAAAACACGAAAAAGTGATGTATACTCGTACAAAGTAAATCGCTTTTTAATAAAAACATCGTTTAAAATTACAGTCCACTTTTATTTGTAACATTGAGAAAATTTCAGTCCGCACCTGCATTCTTAAAAGCAGACAAAAAGTGACGACTTTACGTATAAAAGAGTTGGTAGTATTGCTCTAAACAGCAATACATCACCATTTATCAACACTATCTGCTGAGCACATCGCGGAGATACAGTTTTTGCCACTTCGCCACTATTTGGCGTTATCATTTTGGAGTACCAGGCAATCCGACATTCTCTAACGGAAAAAAAGAGGATGTTGACAGGGTGGATAATAGAACCTCGTATGTTATAGAGTTTAGTTCGACTTCCGTTTTAACGTTTTAGTCATAGAATTTAAGTGATTTTTTGTTTCAATGCTGCTAAACATTTTTTCAATTAAAATTATATGTTCATATATCTATTTAAAGAAATAAAAAATTACTTCGTATAAGACCACGAACATTATTTTAATTTTTATGACCGATGGTTTCTTTATGGTTTCGCTTAGCCTAAGCATCATCAGGGTACAACATTGAACTAAACAAATAATACAAAGTGTGCGGTTATATATACATACAGAAGGAGAACAAAATAAAACAATAAAACAATGAGAAAACAATAGAACAATATTTAAATTACAACAAAGAAACAGAGAAAGAGAGACAGATAATGAATTTAAAGAGAAAAAACGTCAACTGAGAAGGTATTTAAAGTATAATGATAAATTTTATGAGTTTACGGGAAATATGGACAAATTTAGCTGATTATTAAGAATATGAATATTAATTTTAATGGCTTTCTTTATTTCTAGTGCTTCTAAATTATCTAATCTGTTGCCATGACAATTTTTTGTGAAGAATATGAGCAGCGGTGCTTTTATTGAAGGTATGATCTTTTTCAAAAGATGATTGGTGAATTTTTATTTTTTTTTACTTGGACCATTATAATAGTTTTTATTTTTTTACACTCTTTAAATTGTATTTATTATTATATCTTGATACATAGCAGTCCCGGTAAGTTAAAGACAGACAAACATAGCCTGCCATTATTTGAATCATATACTACCGTAATTACTAGCGGATCTGGTCACCAAACACGGCTAAAGCCATTTCAAGTAACGCTTCGAAAATTACTGGCGGTCTTTCACCAGGACGACACTAAAATTGTCTTCCACTCTGGAATGTGCCGCAAATATACTATTTATCATTTTGAAATTAATTGATTGTAAAACACAATTTTATTTATTTGTGCACGTCAGGATTTGAACCTGCAACCTCTGGATTCGTTGGCAAGGCCTTGAAATAAAATTAATAACCATTTATTGATCAGTGTTCAATATAAAAGTGTCCCAAGTAAACTAGTTCATTTTCAATATTTCATTTTATTTATGATATTTTTTTTAAACTGACGATTGTAACCAATTCATTAAAAAGCTTAAATATCCAAAACCAAACATTATATTTATTTCCTTACTTCTACTGCAGAATCGAAACGCTGCTTGAAATGGCTTAAGCCGTGTTTGGTGACCAAATCTGAATAGGCAGGTACTTCCCAACCTTCCCCTTCCTCATCACCTTCCTATAACCACTTCCTTCAGACTTACAACATACCCCAATTGGGGATGCCATAGTCTCACTGGCTTTTGACGGTTGGGAGCAGTTGGACTCTTGTTGAGTATTTACTATAAAGAAATAAAGTAATCTTGCTTATTGTACACTCTAATTGAATGTTTTTTTTATCGAACAGAGGGACCGAGCCGTCCTTAAACAATCAATGAATACATTTCGCCTATTCCTAATCAACGTTCAAACAATGGCTTGTCATAGTGTAACCATCTAGGCCAAACTAATTTAGTCTGCCACCCAGTTCCTGCAGCACGAGCGCTTTTTAATACTTATCAAATGATATTAGGCACTACATCCTCCGGCCATTGTGAATCACCTGTCACTCGAACCGATGCGAAACCAATATCAAAACCCCGTTTGGTGATAAAAAATAATGTATGTAGTATGTTTAATAATCAATTAGTGTACCAGATATGCGTGGATTTAAACCAACATGGATACCGTCACCTTTCAATATACCGTTGAATTCTGCATTTACGAAAATGCTGTGGTTTTTCTTGAAAACTTACACCTTAAAGTATTTGATATCCAACTTGAGAGGGCAAACTTCACCCAGAGATCAAAACGTAAAGAAGAATTCAAATAACTAAGATTATGTTTAAAAATCAACACATTTTGATTATGTCATTAAACGCGTTAAAGCCATGAAATATCAGACGATATTTCTTTAAGCAATACCAATTTTTTAATGTTTTTTTTTGTGATTTGCTGTTCCTTAATCATCACTCTACTAATAATGTGTCCACTAACCAGAGTCGTCTAGAATTGTTGACTCGAGTCATGGTCTTGAAATTTTTGGTACCAGTCTGAATGATTTTTTTCATTCCTTACGACTCCAAAACCTTCATCAGACTTTGACTTGAATGTTCTTTCAATTATTTTTGTCATTGCTTCATTAGGTATGTGCTATTTTATCTCTGTTGCTATTTTTTCCCCATTTCATGTTATGTATTTTTTTGTAATTCGACAATGGTCCGTTATCATAAAAATAAATAAATAGTGGAATACCGCACAAGAGTCCCAACTGCTCCCAATCGTCTAGAGCCAGTTAAGCTATGGCATCCCCAATTGGGGTATGTTGTAAGGCTGAAGGTAATATGAGTGGAAGGAGATACGGAATAGGAAGGTTGGGAAGCACCTGGCTATTCAGATCTGGTTACCAAACACGGCTAAAGCCATTTCAAGCAACGTTTCAATTCTGATTTGTAGTATTTTTTATAGAATGATACTTGGCGTATCTACCACTTTGGAACGTGCCGTAAATACACTATGTATTAATTTATTTGAATTACACTTACATTTCATTACACTTTTTAATTAAAAAAAAAATTGTTTGCGCACGCTGAGTTTGAACGCGCGACTTCTGGATGCGTAGTCGAGTATCCACTCGAGTGACCAATCGACTACGGAGGCCGATGAACGCGTAAATTTTTCGTTGTTATAAATTTTGTTTTTAATTTAAAAATTCACTATCCGTTGCTTACGTCATTCCATACAAAAGTAAATCGTATAAGTTAAGTGATGCCCGATTATATTTGTTATATTTCATGTCGTTTATACCAATTTGGTTGTAGCATGTTGTCGTGCGAATCCATATATTTTTGTAGCGTAGGTAGTGCGGAGCCGTATGTTAAGAGCGTGGGCACAGTTTATCTATGACTCCTAGATGCAGGATAACTGTTAGTAATGCCCATAGACTAAAGAAAGTCTAGACTTAAACTTAAGAAAATCCTTCATCTCATTTCGCACGGCTGGTGTCTCTCGAGTAGAATCAACAAGTGTTAAAATAGGACTTTCGACTCATGGTCATATTTTTTTATGAAATAAGTTGTAATTATCGTATGCAATTCAAGCAAAGTATGTAAAAAATACGTTAAATAATTACAAACTTGGCATGTAATAGATAGTTATTTTAGGGATATTTAACTAAATTTCAATCGTTACACCGTACAACTGACGGAACACTAATACAATTTACTGTCATGTAGTAAAATGTGAAATAAAGAATTTGTAAATAGGCCTAAGTATTGACTTTGGTACAGAATGGAAAAAAGTCTCAATAATTAATATTTAAATAATATCAATAATCTAAAACATACATATGAAACAGAAAAAAGACAAAAAATAAAAAGACAATGGTCGTAACCGAGACACGAACTCGGATCCTCTACTCTATCCGGGAGTAACGCCCTAACCAATTCGGCCATTGGGATCGTATTAGAAAGTGGCATTTTAATTGATCTCATATTTTCATTGAAAAGAATTAATATTTTTTTTAATTTCCTCCGATTTTTGGCCATTGTCTTTTTATTTTCTCAATTTTTCTGTTTCATATTAAATTTGTGTTTTGGATAATTAATCTTATTCAAATATTTCAAAAAAACATAAGCATTAAAGTTATTTACAATTTGAAAATTAATATTTTTGTCACCCTAGTAAAAGCCAACAGTTAAGACTCGAAACGCATCTTGGAACGGTTGTTTCTATATTAAATGACCAAATCTGAATAGCCAGGTACTACCCAGTCATACCTGTTCCCTTTTCCCTCCCTTCCTTGTTTTTTAAATTCAAAAACACTGTCCAAAAATTAATATTTTTTTTAGTAGTATTTTTAATAATGTTCAATATTAAATAGAGGCAATAGCGTCCATTCCAGACATAAATAGTAAATATACCGCATGATTAGTTTATTTGGTTTCTCAGAACAGGCAATCTGCTTAGCTATAGATATGAACTAATATCGGCAGAACAAAACATAGTAGCACTTGTACACATTTTAAAATATTTACAAATATTACAATAAATGCACTTAATATTATTTTCTGTCCTTT
Organism: Drusus annulatus; assembly: GCA_022651775.1. Classification (NCBI taxonomy): domain Eukaryota; kingdom Metazoa; phylum Arthropoda; class Insecta; order Trichoptera; family Limnephilidae; genus Drusus; species Drusus annulatus. The sequence goes on along the minus strand of JAGWCC010000032.1, from coordinate 752,745 downwards.
AAAAATGTTTGAAACCATGTAATAAAAAATGCCCTCGTATGTTATGATAAAGTGTTATAATTACACTGCTAAAACTACTGAAATCCAGAGAATAACATTTAATTTCTAAGTACGCGCAAATTACTGCAAATTAATTATTATTTTAGACAGCACAACTATCTCCATTGTTGACCAGCGAGTAAGCAAAGTGTTATCTCATTCTTACCAGAGCATTCAACGCTACTAGCAAGTATGAAACGCAGTCCGATCCTACATCTGCTTCATTCATACACATATATTCTATGAATGTCTATCTTTGTCATTCATGATGATACATTACCGATATTTGAATGATGAAGTTTGTTTGTTACTTGGCACATTTTGTGTTAATATTTTAAGGCTAACGTGTATATATATATATATATATATATATATTTGGAACGTCATTGTGAACAACGCGATTTTTTGTCGCTTAGTTTTGTCACTCGCCTTAGCATACGGATGTTCTGAACTATCGACCACCTCGAACAATAGCTCCGAGTTGATATCAGAATGGAAGCACAGGGAGGTACCAGTATGGTGATAGCGCAGGTACTCATTACGTTATTTTGGTAAAATATGTAAAAACACAACTAAAATTACTGGTTTCAAATAACGAATTCGTTAATTATTACCATTTCACATTGTAAATCAATGACACTGACAAAGTGAAACGATTTGGAATTGATGCGCGTATTTCGAAAAGGTACCTAATAACGAACAACAAAAACGTTTTCTTATCGTAGAAAATTTATAATTGCAAAGGCATGGCGCGATCAAGTTGAATCATATACTTTTCAGCCACGCTAAGAGTTGGGCATGTAATATAGGACATTTAAATTAAATTAAAGAAAAATATTAGAATTTTTTAATTATTTATCTTGATAAAAAATAAAATACAAGGAATTTCTTCATCTCTGTTTCACTAGGAAATTCCTGTGTCGAGACAGACGTAGGGTACGTACATGGTCAATCATCACTCTACTAATTATGGGTATCATTCTCCACTGTCCAGAATGTCGAGACTTGTTAACTCAAGCCATGCTCTTGTCATTTTTGGTGCCAGTCTAAATGATTTTTTTCATTCTTTACGACTCTACCAAAACTTTGACTTGACCTTGGATTTGACTTGATCGTTCGTTCTAACGTATATTTTGTCATATTTTTGTCATTGCTTCATTATAATATTATGTATGTGCTGTTCTTTCTCTGTTGCCCTTTTTTTCCATTTCGTGTTATTTTTTTTTTTGTAATTGGACAATAGTCCGTTAGTATATTAATAAATGATATAATAAGGTGTAATATGTTCAAAATGTCTATATTATAAATATTTTCATTTAGTGGGTACCCGTCGAGGGTCCCCAATATGCGGAAAGTTGTGAGAAGAAGAAAGTGTGGAAAAAAAGTGTATAAAGAGGGTTGGGAAGTAATTAGCAACGTTTCGTTTCTAAATGGTGGCTTCTTACTAGGGCGATACTAATAGTATATTCCGCTCTGGACCTCTGGGTACAGAGCCAAGGAGCTTAGCGTTTTATTGTGAAGGTCGTTTTGATAGTCACTTAAATAAGTAGTATGGTCTTGCCTTTTTGTTTTCTGAATGTGCTTGAGATTATAAGTATATTAATATGTGCAACTATTTCAGAGGTCAAGGGTTCAAATTCCGGCAAATAAATTTTATTTAGATAACATTATGTTTTTTCACATTTGATTCATATTAAATAATACAAAACATATTTGCGGCACGTTCCAGAGCGGAATTTCCAAGTGTCGCCCTGGGAGAGTTGTGTTTGGTGACCAGATCCCAATAGTCAGGTACTTTACAACTTTCCTCATCCCCATTTCCTTCCCACCGCACTTTTCACAAAAAACGGCGCTATACAAGTTATCCAAATATTATTATTACTATCGTCAGTCTCACAATATAACCCGATTGTGATGACATAGTCTCCCTTGCTCCGGACAGTTGGGAGCAGTTCAAAGGAACATGGCAACTAAATAATTTGTAAAAACACTACAGAAATGATTTATGACAACGATTTTGAACAACTGTATGTTTATCCGAACAATTAACAAATAATAATAATCAGGTTTTTTGATGATGAAATTATAGTAACTGATGGTTTGGCGCGGCGTTTTTTTTTTATTGGTGGTCAAATATCTATTTATTTAATTTATGCACTATACATTTAGGTCAGTATTTTTAAGGCAAGGAAATAATAAAATAGTTCAACAGCCTTATTTATTCGTCCATAAACATCTGTTCCATTGAAAAAGTTTACAAATACATTTGAAGCCATCGACTACTTCATCCCCCTTCGAATTATTTTTGCGGCAAATTTAAATAAAACGGCACTTAATAAAAAAAACGGCTCATCATGATCGCCTCTCAATTAAGGTACAACAGGCTACTAGTAGCAAGATTCTAGTTAGAGTTAGGCCCTCTAACAACTAGATACTACTCGTTGATTTTATTAAAATGTTTGAAATTATTCAATCAGAATAAAGTGGAGTAAGTGCGACCGCTATCAATAGAGTTTTATCGTGTACTCACCAGACCAATTTATTTAACTAAACTCTAACTTCACTTTCATACACCTTTTCTTAACAATGTAAGGAGCTTATTGCTTCAATAAGGGCCCTGAATCATTGTTATACCTTTCTGTGAATTTACAAATGCTACGTGGTGTTGTTCTATACAAGTCTTAATATGATCAGTCCAAGACTATGCACAACCAACAGGGAGATACTGAAAGTAGTAATTTCGATCGGTCGGTAGCTGAGTAGATAAACGCATCGGATTTCCACCCGGGCGTCGTGGGTTCAATTCCTCTGATGGCTAAGTCCTCCATCACACATCTTACACAAGCAATATTTTTCGCTTATTATGATGGCAGTAGGAGTTTTTCAAATATTGTCAGGTTATTCTTAACACGGGAATGTTTGTCTTTCTTTAAAAAACAAATAATCAAACAAAATGAATTAATCATAGTAGAATTTGATTTGGTATCGTCCTGTTGAAAGTTGTTTTAAATCGCTTGTATGTATTTTTGTTAATGGACTAAATTCAAATAGCGTATTCTTTTAGACCAGGTTGTTTCATTCGTGGTATAGCTAAATTGGCGGTTGAATATCTAATAATTCAGTTATTTTACTATTATTATTGTTATGTCTTGCTACCATACGTAGCAATCCCGATGAGTTATCAATACTCACTCTGGGACGAGGGAAATTAAAGAATATGCGAATTACAACAAATATACAATACCGAATAATCAAACTTATACATTTACATAAAAAAATATAATATAAAAAATAGCGTTATTAGTATCAAAAGAAAAAAAACAACTAAATTACAAACAGAAAAATTCTTGAGTTCAGTGAATGTGGATGTTTTTACTCTATCGGGAAAAGAAAACTGATTAGAAAATCAAGTATATTCATTTTTAAATAAATTAAAAATATATTCTTTTAAAGTTTCACATTATTATTTTTTTTTTTTCAAAAAGAAAGACAAACATTCTCGGATTACGAATAAATTGAAAATATTTGAAAAACTCCTACTGCCATCATAAGAAGCAGAAGATGTTTTTGTGCAATGATGGAGGACTTGCAGAGGAATTGAATTCGACGCGTTTGTCCACTCAGCTACTGACCGGTCAAATTATTAAGTTGACTGTTTATTTTTTGTTTTTATTTAAAGTTACCATTTATTTTTTACTCTTTAATTTAAGACATAGATTAAACATTCTAAAGCGGAGAAATATTAGATTTTATGTGAAAGAGCGGTATTAATTAAACGACATTTTTGTTAAATTACTGTGGATTTTAATCAGAGCCTAAGAGCTCTACTACAGATGAAACAATTAATGACTAGCATTCCTCTAAATTTACTGCAGTAGAGCCACCACTTTTTTTACTTTGCATTTTTTTCCAATAGTGAGGTTGTTATAGTCTTTAGTTTTGAGCAGACGGAATTTTCGTGTGGTGTTTACGTTAAAAATATTTGTTTTACCATTTTTTATTTAGTTAGTCTTAAAATGCCCTTATTGTCCGAACCGTTTCTCTCACTATAGGCCAAAACTACCCTTGTACTTAATTAGAAATTCATCCCCTACCCCACAAAGTCTGATGCTTGTAACCTTTTGACTTTAAATGCGGTCGCTTTGCGGATTTTAGAACATTCTTGGAAAGGCATTTTTTTATTTAAATACGTGTTTCACCTAAATTTTTGCAATTTTATCCAATCTCTCAAAAATATCTCGAAAATTATACAACTACAGATAAATATTAATTCTGATGTTCTGATAAAGAATACCATGAATTTACATAGATAATATTATATTATAATTTATTTATTATGATAATATGCATGTTACTTGTTCGAAATTTTCCAGTGTTTAGAATTGAATAATATAAGGATATATATACTCGTATATATATATATAACAACATAACTTACGGTCTTATTTTTTGACAGTTGAATGCTCCATGTATCTAATGTTTAGTTGACCTAGAAATTTCAGATATAAATAACTGTATGAAATTTAGAAACGCCTGAGCTTACCGTTGAAAAGCTTTAAACATACAGATTTTCTGGAAGCTTCGTGGATTTTAGAATATGTATTTTAGAATATGCTTGGATTTCTTCTTTTAAAAAGTGTCCCATGGTCATTAAAAAAATAGTTTCAAGTACGAGTACTCGTATTTAAGAAATATTATAAATTTAAGACATTCAATTCTGATAACTCAGGCGCCGAGGAAAATGATTTTCTTTTTGGGTGTTCTGTTTAGAGTTAATATTAAAAAAATAAGAAAATAAAGTATCTTCCGTGGAATCATGACTCCGCAGTATGATAAACGCCAGAGTGTGAACACAGTTTCGATTTCTAATGAATATGTTAAAAAACTATATTAAAATAGTAATCATTTTTTTTTTTTTTTACATGAATACCGCACAAGAGTCTCAACTGCTCCCAACCGTCTAGAGGCATCCCCAAATTGGGTATGTTGTGAGGCTGAAGGTAGTGGGAAGGGGAAGGAGATCGGGAAGAGGAAGGTTGGGAAGTACCTGGCTATTCAGATCTGGTCACCAAACACGGCTTTAGCCATTTCAAGCAACGTTTCGATTCTGAATGGTGGTCTTTCACCAGGGCGATACTCAAAGTATCTACCACTCTGGAACGTGCCGCAAATATACTTGTTATTATTTTTACATGAATTAAATGTGTTATGACACATATTAATTAAATAAAGTTCTTCCGGCGCAATCCGGGTTTGAACCCGCGACCTTTGGATTCGTAGTCGAGCGTCTTTCCACTCGACCATGGAAGCCGTCAAACAATGTACATCATTATATAGAAATGGTAAACAGGGAACTTCACAATGCGTATTAATCAATTTTCTTTTCTTCAACTGTTAAGACAATCATTAAATACATTTAAAAGAAATGAAAAAATAACTTTGTATAAGACCACGGATATTATTTTAATTTTTATCACCGACTGGTTTCGCTCAGCTGCATCATCAGGGTACAAAATAAAACTAAACCAAAAAATATAAAGTTTGTGGTTTTATATGCATACAAAGAGATAATAAAATATAAAAATAAAATAACAGAACAACGAGAAAACAATGGAATACAATTTAATTTGTTACAAAGGAACAAAAAGAAAGAGACTTGTAATATGAATTTAAAAAGACAAAACGTCGAATGAGATGGTGATTAAAGAATGGTGATAAATTTTATGAGTGTACATGAAATATACCTAATATTGGACTACTGGATAAATTAATTCATTTAATATATTTTTAGGCAATTAAAATCCCCACACCATAAAGGCTCATTTAATGACATTGACTGTTAAAAACTTAACCCACATGACGTGTGAGTTTATATCAACCTGTTTTTTAAAGGAATATACTATTTCACTCAGTAGCTGCCAGGAATTCGATGTGAATACCCATCGACAATACCTTAATATTAGTAAGAGATGAATTTCGCCCCTTGAAAATGACGAATCCGCAGTAATGTGTCTGTGAACCCAACAGTTAAACCTTAAACAAAACTTTTAGCACGATTAAATTTACATCTTTTCAGAAAAACGGAAAAATCGATTTTCAATTCCCACTTAATGCGGTGAGCTCTAGGGTCTTCAAATTAGCAATTTTATTATTATTTTTTCAGTCTTGAATGTATAGGTAACCGTCCTTTATTTTGAACAAGTAAACTCTTTGAAACATTCACAAAGCTGTCAAAATAAAACACCACGTTGCCTGTTCTGAATTTTCAACTAATGAAATAAAAGTAAAAACTTAGCGAGATAATTGAGCTGTGTTAAAGCTCGAAAGAAACTAAGTGGTGACAATTATTTTTCAGATAATTAATGTCTTTAGTGGGATACTTTAGTAAAATAAAATACCTACAAAATGCTCGTGATTAAATTAATTAAAATTTTAAATTAAGGTTAATAGTTCGTACTTAAGTAAACCTGATAGGTAAACATAAACTTAGTTAACAATATGGAAAATGAACACGATTTTGTACAATTCTCCGTATTTTAGAGAGCCTTATTTAAGGGAAAGGATTAAAAAGGGAACGCTTTGTCTGGAACGAAAGGGAAATAAAGCCAGAAAGCGTAATTAAAATATTCGGTGGAAAGCATTTCACTGCGAGTTACTTGATTCGGTAAATTTACACGTTTTTAATTCAAATTCTAGATTGGTTCATTTTTACAACGTGGAAAATAGTTGAATCAAGGAAATTATACGAATTTAGTGTTGATTTGGGTTAACGAACAATGGGGTCCATCTCGAAAAATAGGGGTAGGTAAACATAGATGACTAGAAACGCTTTCATTAAGATGAAAAAGTCTTCCATAACCTAAGACTAAATGTAAAAGACAGAATGTTTCTTTGTTAAAATTTTGCTATTCTTCTGTACGGCACGGAAACTTGGATACTTAAACATGCATAAAGACGGAATATAACCTTTGAAATGTGGTTAAATAGAAAAATCTTCAGAATGTCTCGGATAGGTATGGGTAATTAATTTATAAATTCTTCATTGAATGGTGAAAATTTTGCCGTATCTTTGTTTGGAAAATTGGTGGAAACCTATTAGAGGATGACGCCACACTTCATGGCTTCTCAACTAGCGTGGTTCTGCCTGCAAGGCGAATACATCCCCGATGAGAGCCAACTTTAAATGATCAAAAAAAATATTTTTCTTTTTAAAGAAAGACTAACATTCCCGGTTGCAAATAACCTGAAAATATTTGAAAAATTCCTACTGCCATCGTAATAAGCGGAATATGTTGCTTGTGCAATGATAGAGGACTTATCCAGCAGATGAATTAAACTCACGAGGCCCGAGTGGGAATCTGATGCCTTTGCCACTCAGCTACTAACCGGACTAATAAATAAATGGCTTTAATTCTGTAAAGGACATTTTACTAACATGAGATAAGTGCTTATTGTATTTAAACAACACTTACCATCACTTTTATATTTATATCAAATTTATTTGTATGTAGGTGTTACGCCATCTACGTTGCTTCATCTATTGCTGCTCATTAGAGCTTAATCCGTGAGAAATAGTTGGGTTGCAGGTGATTTCTGTTTGACGGCCTCCAAGGTCAAGTGGTAAGACGCTCGACTACGAATCCAAAGATCGCGGGTTCAAACCGGGCATGTGCAAATAGCTTTCATTTGATTAATGTATCGTAACACTAAACACTAACAAATTATATTAAATAATATATAGTACATATGCGGCGCGTTCCAGAGTGGTAGATACATAAGTATCGTCCTAGTGAAAGACCACCGTTCAGAATCAAAACATTGCTTGAAATTGCTTTAGCCGTGTTTAGTGACCAGATCTGATTAGCTAGGTACTTCTTAACCTTCCTCTTACCCATCTCTTTCCCCTCCCCACTACCTTCAGCCTCACAACATACCCAAATTGGGGATGCTATAGTCCCACTGACTTTAGACGGTTTTGAGCAGTTGGGACTTTTGTGCGATATTCTAAAATAATTTTGACCGTACTATAATTTTTGTTTTTTTTTTAAACTTGATGTTGAATATTATTTATTTATTAGTAAAATAAACTGTTGAACAGAATGCATCGGATGATTACCTGTGATTATATTCGCAAAAGTGAATAAAACTGGCCTGTGGCCAGCTGCCGCGTTCCCGTTCGTCCGTTTTGTTTGTTGAAAACACTTAGCAATGGATAAATAAAATAAACAACATCAAGAAACGTGCACCATGTTTTCAGCTATCAAATGTTCCACATTTCAGGCTCTTACTTAAAATATTTACGTAGTAATAGATTTTGAAAGTGGTTTTAAATAGTACTTAAAAGTTAACGAAGGTTAAATTAAATACGTACATGTTAATATTTGATTCCGACAAGTCTTCATAAATCATTTCTGAATGGAGTCGACAAAACCAGCTTCATTTCAATATCTCGAAATGTGTAGTCCTTTCTTTTACCAGAGCATTTAGTCTCACCTACCACAGGTACACTATGCTCGATCATAATCTCAAACGCGTTTCCACTATAAAGGATCTTGGGATTGTGTACGAAAGTAAGCTTGCATTTCGTGTTCATATCGAAGGGGTGTGCCAGTCGGCATTGAAAATGTTAGGGTTTGTTCTCAGAACCGTCAGAGTTTTTAGGGATACCCGAACTCTGAGAACACTCTACTTCTCTTTGGTCCGCAGTAGGCTGGAGAGTGGTTCAATTATTTGGAATCCTCATGAGGTGGGGTACTCCCTCATCTTGGAGAGGGTCCAGAAAAAGTTCCTGAGATTTCTATACATGAGGGAGTACGGCCACTACCCGTGGCTCTACCCAACGAACTTTCTCCTGAGCATGCTTGGACTTCACTCCTTGCAGCTCAGGAGAGAGGGGTAAGCCGCCACTCACTTCTTCAGACTGCTGCGGGGCTATATTGTAAACCCTGCTATTTTGGAGCGCGTAAGTCTCTATGTTCCTGATGACTATCTAAGACAGCGTCTTCATAGATTATTCTATCTTCCTGCCTGTAGGACCAACCTGCCAATGGTTCTGCCGGTGGGGAGAAGTATTTTGCTCCTGAACAAAATCTCTTCCGATATCGACTTATTTCATGTCAGTGAGGAGAGATTCAGAAGTGAAATCCTATTGATTCTTGAAAGAGTTTCTCCTCATTGACCTGATCATCACCACTGCCTGAAAATTTATTTTTTTGAAAATTTTATTTTTCTTGTGTATCTATATGGTACTATAATTTGTAATTATTTTGTAAAAATTTTAATTTATTTCTTATATGCATTAAATTTAAAAAGTTTGTCATGTATAAGAAATTTAATAAAAAAATATAATTATTATTATTATCAGAAATCAATCCTATCAAAATATAATCAATGAATAATATAATAACATTGTATAAAACCAGATTTAATTTTGTTTTTTATGACCGACCGGTTTCGTTTAGCTTAAGCATCATCAGGGTACAAAATTAAACTTGACAAAAAATACGTAGTGTGTGGTTATACATACTCGTGCAAACAGAGGGAGAACACAATATAAAATAAAATAAGAGAACAGTAAAATAACCAACCTTCCGTTTCCCCATTTTTTCCTTCCCCTCCCCACTACCTTCAGCCTTACAACATACCCCAATTGGGGATGCATAGTGTCAATGGCTCTAGACGGTTGGGACTCTGGTCGGGTATTCATTATAAAAATAAAAATAAAAGTAAGAAAAAAAAATAATAACATTAAAAATATAATATAATATTATGTAAGGGAACAGAGAAAAAGAGACAGATAATATGAAATGAAAGAGGCAAAACGTCAACTGAGAAAGTGATAAAAGAATATTGTGATTTTTTTTTGAGTTCACGTTAATTAATCTAATGACCGATTTAAACCGAATTGAACTTAATTCCGTTCTTTATAAACCATTTTTATGTATATTTTGCTTTAAAATTGTTTTATTTGCTCTCTTTACTTTCATTCTAATTCATATTTTTACCAGTTGTTTTCTTTTCTTATTTATGACAATTGTGTACATTGTTATACACCATATAAGGAAACAGAGAGAAAGAGACAGATAATTTGAAATGAAAGAGGCAAAATTTCAACTGAGAAGGTCACAAAAATGAAAATAAAATCTGTGGTCTTATATAAAGATATTGATTATTTCATTTTCATTAAATATGTCAAACCACAAAGTGATTATTTTTTACAAAAATATAATAATTTTAGTTATTTTTAAATGTAGTGAAGCAATAATACAAAGAAAATATATACGTTTACGTTTAAAAAATCGAAAATTTTTACTGCCATTTTTTTTCTGAAGTCAAATGACACGTTTGAAATATTCTGTATGCAAGCAATGCATCTGTGTGAGCACTGGGTTCGCGTCAATTCGAGCTGAGATGCCAAAAACTAAGTCATCGTAGTAGTTGGATAAAATAAAAAAAAGACTGGGAAAATTTCAAACTTACGGTAAGAAATTCAACTTGAAGATTTTCTTGTAAATCACGGAGTAATTGTTTAGTTAATTATAGGGTTTTTGCCTTAGAGTATACTAGAGGTAGCCCAAGTAAAGGCAGTTAAGTCAGTTTTGGACTTGTTTTTGATGATTTTAACATGACTCGGCGCAAATGGGCGTGGCTAAGACTAAGGCTACGGTATTTATATATCCATTCATATCACATATCGTCATAATGTTTTTGTGTATTCGTATAGCCACTTTTTCACAGTATTTTTATCAACAAAAATATAGCATCTAACCTTAAAAACCGTTTAGTTGTGTCAAGTTTAGTGGCATAATAAAAAATGTGGGCGGAGTTCCGCCGTTAACCAGCGAAGATAGCCAGCTTAAGATCATTGCGACAGTATATAGAAGCGTTCCAAGAAAATTGTTGTCTCTTTCTCTCTCATGTTGTACGATGTAAAAACTCGGAAAAGGTGATTTATTACAATTTCGGATGGGTTGGGTAAAACAAATTAGCTATCCCTCCATATATTGTTACTTCAAGGTTTTTGCTGAATCAAGGTAACTTAATGTTGAAATCAGAGTATTACAAAACTAAAGAAGATTACAACAATTACAAATATAAAATTTATGAAAAGTTTGTCCACCTTGTCTCATTTTATTTATCAGCATGTAAAAGTTTTACGATGCACATTAAAACAATTTAGTATGGTATGATTTTTTTGTATGAACGACCTGCAAAAGGAAATGAAACAATTGATAAAACGTATTAAAATTTCTTCTGGCACATCGGTTAACATTTGCGTGTGACGTTGGATACAATATGACAGCTATTAAATAAACCGATAGTGTATCAGGTATAAAAATGGTCATGAATAATTTATAACAGGCTGTTAATGAGATAATATGAAGTGATATATTCTTGACATACAGCGGCTGAGAGATCATTTTGTTTATGATCGCCAAACAGTGAATACGTAAATCTTCTAAGGTTTACACCGTGTTTGCTTGCAATGAATAAACGTGGAAGCGTCCAGCCAATAAAACTAGAAACATTGATGATTCATTACGGTTAGTGGCCGAGTTGAAAAAGGCGCCGGGTTCCTACCCGTGGGAATGATGCCGTGGGCTCGATTTCTCTGCTAGCGAAGTTTTTCAAATATTATGTGGTTATTCATAACTCGGAAATTTTTTGTATTTTTTTTTTATGGTGAATATCGCACAAGAGTCCCAACTGCTCTTTACCGTCTAGAGCCAGAGAGACTATAGCATCCCAACTTAGGGTATGTTGCGAGGCTGAAGGTAGTGAGAAGGGGAAGGAGATGGGAAGAGTAAGGTTGTAACGTACGTGGCTACTCAGATCTGGTCACCAAGCACAACCAAAGCCACTTCAAGCAACATTTCGATTCTGAATAGTGATCTTTCTCCAGGGCAATATAATTAGAGTATCTACCACTCTAGAACGTGCCGTAAATATCCTATGTATTTTTCACATATATTAATTAAATAAAAGTTATTTGCGCACGCTGAGTTTGAACCCGCGACCTTTGAATTCGTAGTCGAGCATCTTATCACTCGATCACGGAGGCCGTTATATTTATTTCTTCATCTTAATATAAAATAATAAACAGTATTTTTGCGGCACGTTCCAGAACGGTAGATACTCTAAGTATCGCCCTGGAGAAAAACCATCACTCAGAATCGAAACGTTGCTTTAAATAGTTTTATCCATGTTTGGTGACCAGATCTGAATAGCCAGATGCTTCCTCACCATTCTCTTCCCATCTCCTTCCCCTACCTATTACCTTCAGCCTCACAACAGAGCATTCCACAATCTCACTGGCTCGGTTGATCTGACTGCCGCGAAAGCTATTCGCAAATAGTCTGACTTTAACTGCTAAAATATATAAATATATATATTTACGTGTATATATATAATAATAAAGTTTTATTCCAGAAGGTATGCAGAAGTAGTGCAATGCAATACCTTCCATAATTGATAATAATATGTAGTAATAATAATAAAGAAAAATAAAAATAAACATAAATTCATTAGAAAAAAAAAGAAATAATAATAAAATATATATATATTTATATATATATATATATATATGTGTGGTCATACATAAGAGTCCTGACTGTCCAGAACCAGTTGAATTATGGCATTCACACTTGGGGAATATTGTGAGGCTGAATGAAGCACGTGAAGGCAAAGATAAGGGAAATATAAAAGTACTTGGTTTTTCAGATTTTGTCACCAAACGAACCTAAAGTAATTTTAAGCAACGCTTCTGTCCTGAAAAGTGGTTTCTCATCAGGAAGACACTGCCAGGATTCAGGCAAATGACACTTTATTTTATTTACCCACGTATAGAGTTCAACTAATTTTCTGGATTTCATATCATTTCATATTATATTAAGTGTTTTCAAATCTCAGTATCATCCCGGATTCCATCCCCATTCAGAATTCTAACACCGCTTTGAATAGCGTCAGTTCCGTTAAGCGGCGAGATCGAAAGGCAGATTTGAAACACCAGGTTCGAACCAACCGTCGTATTTCCCCCCTCTTTACACTTCTCAATTCAACACTCCCCAAATCGTATTTCCTATCCGGACTCAGCGGGGCGCTTTTGTGGTACTAAAAAATAACTTCCTAACTAACTAACTATTACATCGTTTTCCTGAAGGGGTTGGGTAGAGAGGTTGGACCGCCATACAACTCTTCTGTTATTCTGACTCTTGACCTGGCCCGACTCAAGTATTTGATTCACTCGATCGCGACGTATCTTCCGCAGGCGTCCTCGACTTCTCTAACCATTTAATTATTTAAAAAAAAAATTAAGTACAAAAATTACATTCCGGGAAAGACAAAATTATTTTAAAAAAAAGAAATAATATTTTTACAGGAACACACAAATTTTGAAGGGAGTTGAAAAAAAGGGAACAAACGAATAAATACATTCAAAAGAGACTCATAAGAGTAGAGATTAGTTATATGAATATCATATATACAAACAAAAAAAAACGTCACACACATAAAGGTTTTACTATTAACAAACTTAAGGTCACGTCATATATTCTCCTAACACTGCTTTCTTAGTTCATCCGCTCTACATTCTTAAATCTAAGCGTTTTTTTGTTAATCATATTCATTACGTTTACATCAGTATTGCATTCATTCCGGATCTTATTTTTTTTAACCACATATACGCGACAAGGATTTTATTTCGACAGCATTAAGTCTTTTTTACTTTCATCCTTTCTCTGCCAGCTCCATAGCTTACTGTCATACATAAGAGTTGGTATCAGCACCCTATTGTGGACTGCTAGTTTCGCTTCTCTGGACATTTTTTTGCGCCAACCGCCTTCAGTCCTACATTATTGGAGGTTTTTGCATTCACCCTTCTTTCAATATTCTTGGCAGTCTTTACATATCTCGTAAACAAACTTCTCAAATACATATGGTAAACCCATCAACTTGCTTCAAGTATTCATCATGCACAACTATATTATATTAAACGCTGTTCTCGTACTCTCTCTATTTCAAACACCATGACTTTAGATTTACCTACATTCATGATTAATTCATTCTGCACACATACTTCGTTCATCCTAGTCACGAGAAATCGTAGACCTTTCATCCTGTTGGAAATCTGCACCGCATCATCAGCATCCAAAGATTCTACAAACATAGTTCCGACATATCACATGTGTTTTATCCCAATAAAGACCGAATTGCAAAGCAAACTAAATTATTCAACAGAACACAAAGAGAAGAAAGGAATCTAACAAAGGCTATAACACTGATTACATTTCTGAATAAGTGCCTTAGAAACATGGTTGGGAACTATGCTACTTCCAGAAACACGATTATGTCATTAAATACAAATGGATTAATAATTCGCACTCCCGCAACTACACTGCCATAAGTCAAAATCTCATATTTACATATTCTATATATCCTTATATATAGTGAAAACGCAAAACTTCAAAGTCCATTGTCTTAATTAGTGAAACTATATCGTCGCTAGAAAGGCAAAAGGGGTGATGCGCCATTTTGGGAAGTTTACACCAGAGCACCCTACGATTTTAGGGTAGTTGTTTTACAATAAAATTCATATGTCGTCAGAACCTGGTTGAATTTAAAAAAAAGTTGAAAAACCTGAAGCGACAAAAAGTGCCAAGCTAGTGTTGCTTGAATCAAGCGCTCTCCCAAATGATAAATGTATTTTAGGTGGCTGAAGGGCCACAAAAGTCTTCAGAATCAAACGAGAGTCAGATCATTAGAAGAAGAAAAAAAACTGTTCAAAACTGCACATTTAACTCATTTTTGACCAAAGTGTCGCTTAAACCTTTCGACCCTCTAGCGACAACATCATTAATTTACATAGATTTTATAGAAAATAAAAAAGAAAAGTTTGCGACCGAGACTCTATCTCGGAATCTCTACTCTATTCAGGAGCAACGCTTCTGCCAATTGAGCTACCGAAACCTCTGTAAATACAACCATTTTTATCAATTCCATATTTTTTTGAAAATTATTAATACTATTTTTTTCATTTTCTTTCGATAAGCCACAAATTTGCGTTGGTAGGCAAAGTTATACACGAACACAGTTGCAAACCTAGATAGTGTTTTGGATAGACCATCAATTTTAATTTACGGAAAACTTTGTTACTTACAAAGTCAAGAATAAATATTAAAATAAATTAAAAAATAACTTTCTAAGACCAAGAACATTATTTTAAGTTTAATGGCCAAAAAAGTAAAAATAATAAATAATAAAATTTCTTATACAAAGTTATTTTTTTCATATCTTTGAATATGAGAAACCACAAAGTGATTGCTTTCTACAAAAAATATATTTTAATTAGAATTACCTTATAAAAGCTTTAAACTTTATTTTGATTTACATATTTGAAGCAATATCAACAGCCTTATCTTAGTTTGCCTTCTTTGATTGAGGGCGGTTTAGTTGCTACATTATTGGTGGTGTCAAAATACTTTTATTAAATACCAATTTCGAGCTAACCCCGGTAGTACAGCGGGTCAAACTATAAACTTAAATTAAATATGAATTCGAAATAAATTGCTGAAAATTGTGAAGGTACCTTCACAAAGATTTGTGAGAACATGTTGAAAAACCAACATCTTATCCGACACATAAATAGGAATTCACTTGCTAATCACAAAATCAGCATATTTATGTAATATATTTAAAAAATCTAACCTTGGTATATTTTCCGTTCATTTGGACTGATTAACTTTCTGGTCTCATTGTACAGTATAAATACGTAAAATTTTGGTCAATTAAGCATTACTTAAACTGCGTATTTATATGTACATTAATAACGTACTATAAATAAAACATTTGACTATTTCCAAACTGACGAGTTAACACTTCTGTGTAAAAAAATGTTAAATAAAAAGTTTTAGCATCAGCTATTTCGTTGAAAAAAAAAACTTTTAGTGTATTGCTTTAAAGTTTGGGCAATTCTCCCAACCCAGTAACAGATAACGTACTTAAATACCTACGAACTGAGCGAACAAAGCGGCTTTATTTCTCTACCCGATGTAGTCGAAGTTAAGTAACCGGTCCTAGTTAACCCCATGAAGCAATGACCAAAGGGTGTGGCCTAAACTCGGAGTAAAATCACTAACAGGGTTGTCACAAATTAAGTAAATTAGGTATTTTGTTGTGAGTAGGTAGTTGTAAATCATTAAAAAGAATGAATGTTGTATATTTTTTTGTTTATTCAAATATACATTAATCAATAAGATTATTAAAATCTTATTTATAGATAAAAATATAAACGAATTAAATTATTAGTACAGAACATTTTATAATACATATTATAAAATGAACTTCAGTCTCCATCAACAAAATAGTTTACAAACAAAAAGTAAAATAAAAAAATGTACGGTGATAACAGATGTTAAATCATTTTCTTAACCTTGGAGTAAGAATATATGGAGAGAGATCAATTTTTTTTTACCTATATAAATTTGCGATAAATCACTTTCTCTGCGTTTTTACGTCGTACACCATGAGAGAGAAAGAGACACAAAAAAATTCACAAAACATGACACCGCTTTTAAGTATTGTAGGGATGTTTTCCGTCCCGCGTTATTTTGTAAGGAAATTTCGAATGCAGATAATAATAACAGTGAACTTATATAGCACAGTTTTGTGATATTTCACGTCAAGTGCGCTTCATACTTAATTAATTAAGCTAATAATTCTAACTAACAAGGAGAAAATAATATATAATATGTATACAAAATTAAAACTATCTAAATGCATGATCGTTATCATAAATCATCAGAGAACAGGTTCAGAAATGGGTACAATAGTGCATGTGCACATCAATAGATTTAAAAAAAAAAACAATTAATTAGAAGCTAAGGGTATAAAAATCCAGATGAAACGTATGAATTCATTTTAACATATTTGTTAAATCAAAGAAAAAGAAATTAGATTGGAATTTGATGTTAGATCCGTAACGCCCGAGAATTCTGTAGTTGCACCAATCGTAGATACTCCAAAAAAGGTAGTCTTAAAAAACATAATACTATAACGTAATACGCGAATTTTGAAACTAGAAAAAAAAATCTCCGCATTACAACAATCAAATCGTCCACGTTTACGAAAAATCACATCTTTAAATTATATAATACAGGACCTAGAAAAACGGGGCAATGTTCAAAGTGAAGGTATCCAAATATTATCGTCCATTAGTGGGCCCAACGGAGATGTTTTGTCGAAGTGATTACTTGGGAAATGGACTGAGCAGATTGTGCTATGGTATTTAGGAGTTCAATTTTGCCTTCTCGTAGCACGGATCCGACGTACAAAGACGGAGTTCCCCTTTCTAATGGTTTTCAATGTGACATCTCGTAAATATTTTTAAGTTAAACATATTGCGAATCCATTAAAACTCATTTCAAACGGAAGTTTATTATATTGGAACGAATAGTCCAAAGATTAATTACATATTGGTGTAAGTTACTAGTTGTTTTGTAGGTTAGGATGTTAAATATTTGAGATCAAACTAAAAAAGACGATTTTTATGGTACATACGTGTGAAAACTGTTTTTTTGGTCCTTTTGTACTTCGATTAAAGCAAACAAGCATAGAACATGTGGCCATGATGTTTTGCTAGATATTACACAAAAAAATAACTCAAGTTTTTAACTATTTACGTACTTTTTGACAGTCCGTTCGCCTGACAGTGCAAACGTGTCTGAAGTTTGTGCGGATTAAATAATGAAGACATTTCATATAAAGAGAGAGCTATATTTTGCGAGTTTGTCAACGATTTGTCACAAATTAGTATGGTCTCTTTATATTGTTACTCTGAGAGATACTCTGAAGTAACAGCGTATTCTTCAAGTAACAGAGAGAGGTAAAATGGAGTGAATTCGAAGAGACAGAGAATTAAAAAGATAATAAAATAATTTAAGGGAACGAAAGGATTTTTCTTATTTTTATTAATTATTCTTAACTTAGATAATATCTTAATAATATGTTATATGTAAACGATACATTACCGCAGGAATTATAAAAAAATCCTTTTGAAAAAAAAAATACAATTAGGGTGACATCATTGAATTATTGTATAATCTTGAATTTTTCTGCAGATCAACTTTTTTTTCTTTAAATAAACAATAATGAAATTTGATATTACAATAATTACTTATCTGGAATTCACAGTAAAACCAACTAACTGAATGGGAATTAATTGTGATTTAAGGATTCACATTTTAATGTGTTAATTTTTTTTGTGCAAATTTATCCCCCGGTGATGTATACTCATATTGTTGTACTGAATTGAAAATTATTTTAATAAAAAAACGATTTAATTTTTTCATTTAAAATGATATTTCATTGTTGTGGCATCATTGGCTTAAAATAAAGTAATTATTAATATTTCCCGGCAGATAAAGTTTACAAGGTTAAGAGCCAACCCAAATTCTAATCCATCAACCCGTAAAATTGGTAATAAACAATGAAAATAATGTGTTACCTTATTTTTTGTTTATCTTAAAACGTTATCTGGAAATAAATAATATGCATTACTTTGTTTCATAATACTGTTTTAAACACGTAGGGAATAGAAAACCAATGATTAGGGAAAGAGTTTATTTGATTTATTTTTAAATAACCTTTTTTATGATCAATTAGTTTCATCCAACGTTGTTTAGGTATCTGTATGTCGGTTTTAAGTGTTATTTTTTAATTCTGGAAATTAAACGACTAGCTCACCCATTAACTTCTCATTTTTCTAAAGCCGATTCCCAGCAAGGACTATTTCTAATTGTGAGAAAGTATATAAGTCGAAGGACGAAATATTCTAATGAATTTGGGGCATGGGATACTAATTGTAAGAAGTTGGATATTGGCGGCTGTTTATTTATTAATTTGTATCGTGTATTCATTTGCTAAACGTTTGTGTAAATACATGGCTTAAGATAATGGTGTGATAAGAACAAAAAACTAAAATTGTTGTCATATATTATTATTATTTTGTATACGTTAAGGTATCGGAAGCCGTTCAAGAGGAGGACACCTTTCTGTGTAGAGTGAATATATTACTAAAATAAATATTTAACTAACTCATCCTGTATTTAAGTACCAAATTCTAAGGTTAAAAAACACCCTCTATGCATTGGGTTTGTATTAACGCCTTTGTCTGATGTATTTCACGCGTGTCATTTCGTCTGGAGTAAGATGAATTAGAGAGATCAAGTGAATGGTGACCTTTAGGGTGTTTAGTTTTAGTACGCTTTAATGGTCGACAAAAGCTGCGTACTAATAAGTCTATGGCAAATAACTGATAATAAACTCTGTTTCTCCTGCACACCATTTACCTATCCTTCAACTTTTCATTTTAATACTAAATGGTTACCTATTGTTTAATTGATTGACAATTTAAAAAAATAGTTAATGGAATTAAAAAAATAATTTTGTAAAAGACCACGGATATTATTTAATTTTTATGGTTTCGTTTAGCCTAAGCATCATCAGGGTATGAAATTAAACTAAACAAAGAAATCAAGTGTGCGGTTATAAACACATACAGAAGGAGAACAAAATATAAAATAAAATAACAGAACAATGAGAAAACAATGGAATAACATTCAAATTATAACAAAGGAACAGAAAGAAAGAGACAGATAATATGAATTGAAAGAGACAAAACGTCAACTGAGAAGGTGGTTAAAGAATAATGATAAATTTAGTTTTATTCATTTGTAATAACATATTTTTATTTAATTGGTTCACGTATCTAATATGGGTAAGAAAAATATTTTTATAGTAGACTGATCCAATTATTTTGTCGGCAAATGATTTTAGTAAACACTCAAATTAGAGAAAATACTTCAATATTATTTTTCATGTTTATTGTTATAAGAAAGAACGTTATTTGAAGAAAAGCAATAAGAAATCCGATTGTTTTTTATTCCCGAAGCTGTAATAAAGCAGTTGTTTTTTCTTAATATTATGTCTGATGAAATATTCGTTAGAAGTTTTAATTATTAATTAATTATTCAATATGTGTTCGGGTAGAACTTTATATATCATCAAAAGATGGCAGCCTAACATCGGAAGAAATTCGAATATTAATAATTTTTAATAGAAGTATGAGATCGTTTAAAAATGCCGCTTTCTTATGAGGTCTTGGTGGCTTAGTTGGCAGAGTGTTACTTACGCATAGAGTAGAAGTTCTGAATTTTTGTTTTAGATTTATTAATATTATTTAAATATTTAAAAATGTTTTTCTCTTATTTTGTCCCATATACCAATTCAAATAACCATACAAATGTTCATAAACCTTATTTATTCACTAACGTTAATTTTGTTTTCAAATGAGAAGTATTTTGAAACATTTTTTATTATATCAGGAATGTAACAAAATATTCAGAGTGGCACTTTATTTCAGATTTTTCCTGTGCAAATATTTGCTGACTGCCTCACTAAGTCCCGCAGTGTGTAGACAGAGCTGTGTGTGTGCTTACTGTCTACACACATTGTGTAGGTACTAATACAAACAATGTACGACTCGTCTACGCGAAGCTACGTGAAACTACGCCAGCGTAGGTTATGTAAGAAGGGTGCTATAAAAGTTGTGGAATACGTGAAAAAAAGGGAACGGAATCCGTTCACATATTTTTTGTGGCTGTATTATTTTTTCAACGGTCTTTACGCAATGCAAAATATGTTTAAAGCTGTTTTACAGTTATTAATCATACAAACAAAGCCGAATTTTTTAAGGGTTAAGATGTTTTGTTTTTGTTCTTTTGTATTTTTGAATTTTAAGACAAATCTGAACCCTTTCACAGACATAAAATGAAGAACAATTTGATACCAAAATATTTTTCAGACAACATTATCTACGTGGATATTCACAAACATAATACAAGGACATGCAAATAAATGACTTCCAAAAAAAATAAAACGAATACACAAAACAGTCTACTTTATAAAGGGATGAAATGTTATAATGCGCTGCCGGAAACCATCCAAATTATTTCAATCTGTGCAAATACAAGTATTTTTTGTTCAATATTTTGAGGAAATTTCACTATGCTTCGTAAGATATTCTTCGTGTATTGCATTATTTGTATAACATTGTATACATTAGTATGATAATGTTGTTTTAAATGTTACAATAACATTTACAAAATAATTTGCCCTCCTTTTCGAATAACACGTTAGATATTTTCAAAGCTGTTCAAATAGGATTATTAACCATTTAAAAAAAAAGTTTTCAATGTAAAGATTTATTTTAATTAAAGTAAATATCTTCGCAATTATGCACCGTCTGGTTTGGTGTGTACGCCGTGTTGCATCTGAGAATATAATCAAATGACGTCGCATTACAATTAAAATATGGATGTTCTGTATTAACCCTGCATAAATATTATCTTTGGCAGTGGCGGCTCGTAAATTTTTAGTGTGCTAGAGTGTTAAGATTTGAAAAACGTCATTATTGATGTTGTAGTCGAAAAAATTTATTTTTTCAAAATTTCAATTTTTTGTACAAATATTTTTCAGCAATTCGTGCTGTGCACCACCAAAACTGAAAAATCCTGAAAATCTTCATACTAATAAATAATTTTTAAAAAAACATGTTCGGCTACAAAAACATAAACAATGTCGTACTTTTCAATCTTAGCACTCTAGCACACTAAAAAATTACGAGTCACTACTGGTCTTTGGTCTGTGACTTTCATTTCGTTGTATCAAATCTGGGGTTTTCAGGGGCTCATTATAGACCTTCGCAGTGTAATATAATTCAATGTTTACTTTCATGTGTTAGTAAAACTTATTTATTTTTATATAAACAGACCATTGTCCAATTTAAATAATACACAACATCAAATGGGAAAAAAGAGAAACAGAGAAAGAACAACACATACGAGTACATACTATTAAATGAAGCAATGCCAAAAATAGGAAAAATATACATTTGAAAGAACATTCAAATCAAAGCCATGGTCAATTCAAAGTTTTGCTAGAGTCGTAAATAATGACAAAAATTGTTTAGACTTGTACCATATATTTCAAGACCATGGCTTGAGTTAACAAGTCTCGACATTCTGGACAGTGGAGAATGATACCCATAATTAGTAGAGGCTGATTGAGGAACAGCAAATCATTGTTTCTGAGTCTACGGCAAGGAATTTTGAACTGGATGAGTTGCAACAAATACGGTGAGACTATTATACGATTAATAATTTTGAAAATGCAAACTAAATCAAAGTCTTTCCTACGCTTTTCTAATGAAGAATTTTTCAATTTACTTTTGAATAAAATTTCTTCAGCTGCATTAATGGAAGTATAATTTTGATGTGTTTTAATTAAAGTCAGTCGAAATATTGGCATTAGTTGGGAAGTTAATTCAAATAATTTCAGTACAAGATTCAAGTACAAGAAGGATGATACTTGCAAGGAGTATGTTTATTCTTTACCCTGAACATTTTCGAAGCCATTCCCTCAACTATCGACATAAACACTAGCAACTCTATGTATGGGTGTCTCTAGGCCCTACGGATTATCTCTGTATCGCCAATGAGTGTGTAGTTTTTCCAAGTGGCCGATATAGCTTTTAGCCCCGGGGGTTGTGAGCCGCCGGACCCCCGCAGGCATCTTACCCACTTCGCCCTCCACTCTTCTTAATACAACCTTCAAAGGGGTGGTGAAGTATTTTACTTTACTTATTCCTATGTAGCGCAGAGCGCGACTTTTGCATACTGATCTGCGTATTTCATTTTTCATATTCATTTTGTCTGGGTGTTGTGATGCTCATTGTTTAGATTGATGGACCTGCAAGTTCATGATATCACCAATCTCATGAATAGAGCCAAAATAATATGTTTATCTGAAGCAGAAAAAACTCTCGTATGAAAAGCTTCGGCGTCATGAATTTCGCACAGGTTTTTCTGTCTGGCATTTATTATATATTCATGATTAAATTGAACAAACATTAAAAATTCCTTCAGTAGAAAAGCGCAAGAAAAACTTTAATTTAATTTGCATTTAAAAAAATATTAACTGTATTATTGACTTGTCTCCTTTGTTGCAACTCATCTAGTTCAACATTCCTAGCCGTAAACTCAGAAACAATGAATTTGCTGTTCCTCAATCATAACTCTACTAATTATGGGTATCATCTTCCACTGTCTAGAATGTCGAGACTTGTTAACTCAAGCCATGGTCTTGAAATTTTTGGTACCAGTCTAAATGATTTTTGTCATTTTTTACGACTCTACCAAAACTTTAACTTGACCTTTGCTTTGATTCGAATGTTCTTTCTAATGTATATTTTGTCCTATTTTTAATTGCTTCATTTAATATTGTGTATGTGCTGTTATTTCTCTGTTGCTCTTTTTTCCCATTGCGCGTTATATGTATTTTTTGTAATTGTACAATAATCCGTTAGTTTATAAATAAATATAGGTAATCGTAGCTTTTTTAAGTTCACGAAGTAATTTTGACCAAGAGTTACGGAGCTTTGATATATCTATTTAGCCAAGACAACAAGATAAGACGCCATATTTCGTAATTTCTCATTAATAAACAAAAATATTTCAATTTTGGACCAAACTGGATCGCATTCGTTTATAAAAAAATCTTGTTATCAGCTAGTAGACGTAGTTTATAGAAACTCTCAGCTTTTGCTACGAGATTTATTTTCGTATTTTATTTTATTTCAATTATTTTAGATTACACACCATTTTTTTGTGTCGTACGAGTTGATACCTGCAAAATATTTTTAAAAATATTTTAACTGAGTTTTTATAAACGAAATACTACAATTTATATATTATTAATTATGTTAGGACCTGATAGCTAAATAGTGTTATGAATCATTTTTAAGAGGAAAAGAAGTGTGGAAAATATGGGAAATTCCTGCATAAAAATATATTATACTGTTGAATCCATCCGCACACCAGACACTAAGTTCGGAGAGCGTGCCTTCGGAGTGTCAGGTCGCAAAGCCTGGAATAGACTACCACACATCTAAGAATAATAAAAAAAACTCGACAGGGTTCAAAGCTAAACTCAAAACTTATCTTTTCAGAAAATCATATCCATAAATAACAGAATTGCCCCAATTTACACAGCTAGGCTTACACGTTAGCATATAAACTCACCAGTATAATAATATGTTTTCGTGCATTGATCCGCGATCCTCAATCCTCGATCTACTGCTAAACAAAAAGCGGAGAATACGAGCTTCGGTGCTTTTATTGAAGGCATGATCTTTTTCAATAATAAGATTGGAAAATTCTGAAAATCCGTGATTATTTAAACTTCTAAGATGTTCTTTAATTCTAACATTAACTTTTTTTTCACAAAAATGGTCATGGCAACAGATTTAATAATAAAGGAAGGATAAAAGATAAAAATAAAGGAAGCCATTTAAATCAATAACTTCATTAATAATAATTAGTTGAATTTATCCAATATTAAGTATATTTCCTTTAAACTCTTTTTTTTCTTCATTATTCTTTAATCACATTCTCAGTTGACGTTTTGCCTCTTAAATTTGATATTGTCTGTCTCTTTCTTTCTGTTGCTGTGTTAATTTTATTTTTTAAATGTTATTATATTGTTTTTTATCTTATTTTATTTTATATGTAACTGCACACTTTTTTTTTTTGTGTAAAGTTTAATTTTGTTCCCTGACGATGCTTAGGCTAAGCGAAACCGGTCGTTCATAAAATTAAAATAAAATCTGTGGTCTTATACAAAGTTATTATTACATTTTCATTATTAAAATTATTATTATTATTTCCATTAATAATTATTATTATTGTTTCCCCACCACTGTTTACATCCCCCATCCATAAAAGGTCTACGATGGACCTTCCCCCTTGAAGCGAGGTCAGTGGCGGTGCGGGGTTGGCTGGTTAGATTGGTCTCAAGGTGGCCCAAAGTGTCGGCCACTTTTGTATAAACGTGTTTAACATCAATCACCTGGCACCGTAGAATAAACGTCGACAAATCAAAACGGACAAGGAACAGATTGACAAGTGACTAATGATGTGTTTTACTTAAATCTTTGACCAACAAAAATTATACTCCAAAACGAAAATTGATTAATGTCATATTAAACAGTTTAAGGCACTTGAACGAAAACTATCACAAAACCGGGCCTTATAAATTAACTGTTGTTATCTTGAAGTGAGAATATATACAAAGAGAACCTATACAAATTTGCGATAGATCCCTTCTCCGGGGAGAGAAAGAGACAAGAAAAGTAGTCACATAATATCGCAGCACCTCTAAGTATGTAAGGATGTTCTCCGTCCGCGCCAACTTCACATCATCGAGTCGCATAACTTACGTCAACGGATTTTGAGGTAAATTCCCATATTTGTGTTGATTAAAAAACTAGCAGTGGTTTTACGAATTAATCAAACATGATGGTGATATGTGCTATGCGTGAATGTTCAAATAAAACCAAACAATATTATAAGATTATAAAAAAATATTAACATGAAAAAATTAAAAAAAATTTAAATAGCCTTTTAACTTTAAAACAATAGGACAAGTCGCAATAGTGTACGTTCCATATGTTGCAGCTATTCAGTCAAGAAATCTATTAAGAGTTCTGTTGGCCGTGTTATAAAATAGTAATAATAGTACCCTCGCGTATGCTTCACTAAAAACCCACTATTTTAAACAAAATAAACTACCAAGTGTCACTGACATATGTACTCAAAATAAAGTTACCCTAACTAGTTCAGTCATCTCTAGACAAAGTTCGACAGAGACACTCGCAACAAAAATAAATGAGTTTAACACTCTTGCTCTTTCTAAAATAACCTCATCACTTAAAGTAGACAACAACCTTGAAGGAACAATATATGGAGGGATAGCTAATTTGTTTTACCCAACCCATCCGAAATTGTAATAAATCACTTTTTCCGAGTTTTTACATCGTACACCATGAGAGAGAAAGAGACAACAAATTTCTTGGAGCACTTCTACTTACTGTCGTAATGATCTTAAGCTGGTTATTTTCGCTGGTTAACGGCGGGACTCCGCCCACATTTTTTATTTTGCCACTAAACTTGACACAACTAAACGGTTTTTTAGGTTAGATGCTATATTTTTGTTGATAAAAATACTGTGAAAAAGTGGCTATACGAATACACAAAAACATTATGTCGATATGTGATATGAATGGATGTATAAATACCGTAGCCTTAGTCTTAGCCACGCCCATTTGCGCCGAGTCATGTTAAAATCATCAAAAACAAGTCCAAAACTGACTTCACTGCCTTGGCTTGGGCTACCTCTTGTATACTCTAAGACAACAACCTTTCAGAAAACCCCAAACGCATACATGAACCCATCATATTAAAGTAATACAATTATCATTACAAAATAAATGTCACTACACTTCTAATATTTCAAAAAGAACTCATTTACATGGCAATTAAAGTGTACCTTACTAAACCTCAAAATAACTAATAAAATTTCAAACATGTAAATGAACCCATCAAATTATAATGACACTACACACCTTAAACGAACAATTGTCATAAACTCGACATTAACAAATGATATTGTCTCATGAGTCTTTTTTATCATGAGGTAATTACATAATAAGTGTTCATATTTACTTTAATAACACTTCCCTACATTTTACACAACCACCTTTGTGAAATATCACCTCAAAGACTCTGTACAAATCTAGAAAATAGCTCCAAACAATCAATAAATATCCAAATCCTTGGGTGTGCTTTGATTAAACGTATTGATATTAACATTTTTACATATGTGAGGGTCTGTGAATTGTGAAAGGCTTAGATATGAAATTAAATGATTGAGTAGATTTAAATTTGCACAATCGTAATAATATTTGACGGCCTCCATGGTCGAGTGGCTCGGCTACGAATTAAGGGGCGCGGGTTCAAATTCGGCGTGCGCACAATAACTTTTATTTAACTGATGTGTGTCATAACACATTTAATTCATAGAATATAATATTAAAAGCATATTTGCGGCACGTTCCAGAGTGGTAGATACTCTATGTATCGTCCTAGTGAATGACCATCATTCAGAATCGAAACGTTACTTGAAATAGCTTTAGCCATGTTTGGTGACCAGATCTGAATAGCCTGATACTTCCCAACCTTCCTCTTTCTCATCTCCTTCTCCTCCCCACTGCTTTCAGTCTCGCAACATATCTCGATTGGGGATCTACGATGGTCTCACGTTGGGAGCAGTTCTAGAAAAAATCTGCAAGATTAACTGTTCGTACAGAATATTTTAATTGAACGGCGAAGTGATTCAGAATTATAAATAAATAAATTTCACATTCATCTCAGTGATTCTACAGTTTTAATAATATTACGATGAAATCAGTAAGCAGGTTCTTACAAAGTAACTAAACTACCAAACCAATCATCGTTCTTACGCCGTATTTGAGAGAAAGAGGTAGATTTACTTTTGTCAAGCGTTTGATTATAAATGTATTGGAGAAACTGCCTTGGAAAGACAGATCAGCATCGTTCGATCATCAACGGGAAATGGATATTTCAGGCTTTCAGCTTTTTTGACTTAGAGAGGGTTAGTTACTGAAACACTTTACTTTACTAACGTACAGTTTCACCAATCAACACTGAGCGAGCGCTAAAATAAAACTGAATTACCATCACTTCATCATATTTTTTGGACAGACCGTCAGCACAAATTCTAAAGGCCTGAATTAAACGAAAAAACCGTAAGTAGTTTAATTTTTATATTAATGACGCGCAAGAGTCCTAAATGTATGGAACAGTGAGATTATGACATCTCCAATAGGGGTATGTCATGAGGCTAAAAGGAGTAAGGCGGGGAAGAAGAAAGATAATAGGAAAGTGGGGAAGCATCTGGCTATTCGTATATGGTCACCAAATACGGTTAAAGCCATTTCAAGCGAAGTTTCGATTCTGAATAATGGTCTTTCACTAGAGAACCACTTTAGAACAAGGTGCAAATATGTTAATATGGTATTTATATTTACTAAATGTGATAAAATTAAATAAAATTTATTTTCTCACGCCAGGACTTTAACCCAGGATCTCTGTATTCGTAGTCGAGGATTTTAACCGCTTGACCGCGGAGAAGTTAAGTTCCATTAATAAAGTGCTCATTTTTGAAGAATAAAATGGCTGGAATTTTTATTAGTGACAAAAAGGGCTATTTGACAAAAATATGCACTAGCGACCAAAAAGGCTCATATGTGCTCAATGTATATAATCTGATGTCTGGTCAACATAGTTTTCTGTGACAGTGAAGTAAGCATTTTTCAGCTAAAATTTTCATTTACCTCGAGGTAAATATGAGATGTATTTTTTTTCAGGTAAATCAAATTCTTTCCGAGCTGAAAAACAAATTATTACTTCTGGGAAGCAATGGGGAGCCGCGATTGTTTATTTCTGAAAAGTTTTTCAATAAAAAATACTAATTAAAGAAAAAATCTTTCCGTAAACATATCGCGAAATTCGGAAGAAAAAATGTGAAAATATGAAGAAATTATTGCGGATCAGATTTTCTAGTCACACACAAAAAAATTAACACATTTTAATTTCTTACTTCAGTTAGTTTTCACTGAAGGATATGATACTTTGCTTAAGATGGTGGAATTAAACACTGGGGATGGAATTTCAGAAACGCGACTATTTCATCCCTTACGTCGAATAAGGCTGAAGGGGTAGATTTTTGCTCGGGGACAATTAGCGTGAACCTCTCCGAGCCATATCGTCTGCAAGATATCAAATTAAATCCTGGCTGGATTTTTCTTATCTTAAAAGAATTTAAGCACTAAAAGGTATATGCTTTACATAAAAATAAAAATTGTATTAATAGGCGATGTAAAATCGATAAAATCCTGAAAATTGTTATGATATACTTATAGCTACTGCCTGGTCTCGCTCGACTTTTAACACTTTTCTGTCAATTTTTTGTTTAAATTTATCCAAGTTTTTTAAATATTAAATGGATAAATAAGAGCTGTGCAACTATCAAAATGTAAGAGTTTACTATTCGAAAGCTTGTATATAAAAATTTCGCGAACGATTTCAGTTTTTACTGGGACACACAAACAGATGTTTTGCTTTATGGTGAATATGCGCCTAATTAATAGAAGAAAACCAATACTGTTTTGCTTGATTAATAAATATAATTGAAAATGGATTGCCTAATTGTCCGATATAATTGAATCGCGATTGCTTCATTGATGACAATACGGCTAATGAAAAACAAAAAAAAGTACGATGATAAATCTACGAAAATAATGGATTATATGATTGTTACGCAATCAATCACTTTAATTGAGTTAATTAATAAAGTGGATTCATTCAACGAGATATGATAAAATTATATTAAATAATAAAAAAAGCTTTTTCAAAATTGGAAAACCTTTTTATTGTGATAATTTTTAAAAATAATCTTGCAACTCAAAATAAATTTACAAACAATAATTTATTTTTTTTAATACTAAAAAGACGACAAAATAGCCTACAGTTCGACAAGCTTATCTTTGCAGGGCGGCGAAAAAGGAATCAAAGACGCAATGTTTTTTGATATTCAAAGAATTTTTTATTGGGTTTCACTTTGTTCACTATAATATAAAGCTATACTAATTAGAAAAAACCCAATTAATTTTGCCTTTAAGCTTGCATTAATTAACCACAAGTCTTATAATGTTGCGAGGCACTGAGGTCTTATTTCAGGGTCTAAGTTTAGAAGTGCTAATCCTATTAATTTTTGTCATTTTCATCCAGATTTTTAAAAGCACTCAAAAATGTTAATTATTTTGATGCTAGAAATATCTATCTCAGCTGCTGTTGTACAATTTAATTAATAGTCTTCGTCCATTTTCAAAGATCTTGAAATATATTTTTGATAAGATACAAAGAATTAATATTTTTGGCGTTGGCATTTCTAGCGTAAGTCCCCAGAATGTATTAATTTGTTTTTATGATGATATCTTCTCGGTAAATACGGTGTGTATACCATATAGTGCCTTCGAATGACTTCCCTTATTGAGGGAATGTTGTGAGGCTGAAAGGAGTAGGGTGGGGAAGGAAATGGGGCAGATAAAGGTTCTATAGCCATTTCCAGCAACGTTTCATTTCTGAATAGTTATTTCAAACACTGAAATAATTTTACTTTCTGGACGAATATGAGCTTGGTGAATATATAAACTCAAATTCATCAGTCTAGAGGGATATTGTTTGTGTAGAAATGAGAAATTTTGTGTTTTCATGGAACGATGGCTTTATATTAAAACGAAACTGATTATACCGTCTTATCTTTACGTTATACGTGTTACATGAATGTGCTCTGAATGTTTTGTAAATGTTGCAACATGTTACCTTTAGTCAAAGCTATCTTTGTTGACAGGTCACATATTCGCTTGGCTCATATTGAAACCACAAAGAGTTTGTTGTTTGTTTATATGTGGGGGGAATTCGCTTAGTAGCATTATTTGCAGCATGAATGTCTTCTCCCGGGGGACGTGAATACGAATTGGAGCTCTACAGACAAAGTTAAAGTCATGATGGATCCCATCATTTACTCTTCATTAATTACTGCTTTCATGAGACACGTCAGACTATACAGACTATACATTCAAATGATCTCCCGCTAAAACTTCCATTGCGGTG
Organism: Drusus annulatus; assembly: GCA_022651775.1. NCBI lineage: Eukaryota > Metazoa > Arthropoda > Insecta > Trichoptera > Limnephilidae > Drusus > Drusus annulatus. Next base: position 722,059 of record JAGWCC010000032.1, on the reverse strand, counting down.
AGAAGAGATTATACTAAGGTACCCGGGGTTAGCCCGTCGTAAAATTGTGACAGAACTAACATTAAATATATATTTTTTTTATGTTTTCAAAAGTAATTGCAATGCAATGTTCATTTTATTTTAAATATTTTCTTTTAAAAAGCATTATCAACAAAGCTCAGTTTATCTGATATTAATAAAAATAGGTTAAATATCTAATATATATACATAGCGCCGCTTTTGAGAAAAAAATCCTAAGGGCATTGAATTGGTTTTAAGAACTATTTATTTACAGAAATTAAAATAAATAAAATTCTATATGTTATTTTAATTTAAAACTAAACAAAATTACAAAGTGTGCGGTTACATATATGGTACATACAGAGGGAAAACAAAATAACAAAACAATGAGAAAAAATAGAATAACATTTAAATTATAACAAAGGAATAGAGAGAAAAAAAAACAGATAATATGAATTGAAAGAGACAAAATGTTAACAATGAAACGTCGTTCAATTCATATTATAATTTGAATGTTATTCTCTATTTCTAGTCTATTGATTTCTCATTATTTTTATTCTATAATTTGTTCTCCCTCTGTATGTATATATAACCGCACACTTTGTATTTTTTGTTTAGTTTAATTTTGTACCCTGATGATACTTAGGCTAAGCGAAACCGGTCGGTCATAAAACTTAAAATAATATTCGTGGTCTTGTACAAAGTTATTTTTTCATTTCTTTAAATATTTCAAACCACAAAGCGATTGCTTTCTTTGAAAATATATTCATTTAAATTTTATTAAACAAATTGTATATCTTAGATAATTGAGATATCACATTGGTATAATAAGTCAATTTCATTTCCAATTTGCCGGCCGAATTACAAAAAACGTGGCGTCTTTAGTTCACCCTTTGACCGTCTGCACAGATATTTTTTTAGAGCTGCGTTTAGTCGTTTTTATGTCACATGGCCATATTGTTACATTTTATTTAAAAAAATTGAATATCATGAAAATATTGCTGAAAACTTTAAGGTTCGCCTCAGACCATCAAACTTTTGTGGTTAAATTATTACCATTTTACATAAGTGTTGTTCAAACTTTATTAAATTTCTTATCTGGTATTCTAAGATGGTATCATTTTTGGAATGGCATTCTCTGTGACAACACTTTTCAGCGTAATTTTTAAAATAGTGTGTCGGCAATGTAAAGGGAAAATGAATAATGTCTACCAGAGACATTCCCGTCGTGTGGTCTCCTCACTTAACCAATTTCAAATATTTTATACATTCAGACCACTTTCATCTTTTCTCTTCCAATTTATTTGCTAGCTGCCATTTATTAGGATTGATTTCAGAACTTTGACGAAGACTTCTGGCCTCTTTTAACAACCCTTATTTCTCTGTAATCTCTTATTTCTGTTTTAGATCAATTAATTGACATATTAATTATTGAAATAATATCAATAGTTTTTAACGTAAATATGAAACAAAAAAATAACTCGAGAGACTCAAATTCGGAACCTCTGCTCTATCCGGAAGTAACGTTTCTACAAATTGAGCCAACAAGACTTTATAAGAAACCGGCATTTTTAATCGATCTCATACCTAATTTGAAAATTATTAGTATAATTTTTTCAAATTTTCTTTTGATTTGGCTGCCACCTTTGTAATGGTATACAAAGCTCTACCCGAGCACATATTGTATACCTAGATGATGTCTTGGATAAACCATCCATTTTTATTTTTCGGAAGATCTTTGACTTCTTACAAAGTCGAGAATATTATTGATATTATTTCAATAATTAAGAAGAAAATAATTAGCATAAAAGCTTTAAAGTTAATTCCAATTAAAAAAATAATTAATAATTTAATAATGCAATTCTTTTAAATTATTACTTTCTGATATTATATTATACTGTAAAGAAATAAAAATAAAGTACAAATATTCCATATATTTATTAAAAATCTGAAAAATAGACTAAAGTATAGTTTCATATAATTTACATCATTGATATTTTTACTACAAAATGGTTACAAATGTTATGGTCAAAATTTTTGAAATAGAAATGGCAAACAGCAGAACAAAACATTTGATAACATGTTTTGCATATTTTGCAAAAAAATGTGTTTTCGTTAATCCGTATTAAAAATATTATAATTTTTATTAACATTTGAGCAACTTATTTTTATATTTCAAAACTGTATTTTGCACGCTTTTTAGTAGTGTGTAATACACTAGTAATATAATTTATCTCATTTTAAAAACCACAAAAGAAAAAAGTACCTCAATAGAAACCTAATTCGTTTGAAGCGGCCACAAAACTACTCGTAAAATAATTAACATTTTATGAAGTATCTACAATTATTGTGGTAAAACAGATAAACAAAACAACACAATGATAATAAAATTTAACACGCACACAAACCACTCAAACTATCTCCAACTCCTTAGTCATACTGCGGTAAATCTGGCGAAAATTACTAAGCCATGACTAAAAGTAATTCCGAAAATGACAATGGAAGAAAAGCTAGTAAAAAGGCTATAAAACGTCAAAGTTACGGCACATTCTCCCCTGCTTACCCCACAAGAACACGCCATCTGCAGCGAACATCTTACCGCATCACCTTAGTGATCAATATTTTTGAGATCTAACGAAGTATCGCCACGTCGCAATGTTACCACGTTTTACAAAAGGTATTGAATGAACAAAATTTAACCTCTATAAAAATGAAGATCTAGAGAGAAGGTTTTAATGTGATCCTAAACCAGTTCCTTATTTAATGCAGTAGCAATATTAAGCAGAAAAAAACAGCACTTACGTTAAGTACTTCCAACTCATTCACATTTTAAATGAGAAGTCAAAACTACGTAAAAACTTCTGGAACTTGGTGGAAATGAGATTTGACAATTAAAGTTTGTTTTTGGAGGAAAACTCTGAAAATCGTTTATTTTTTATCCTCTATTTGACAACGCGTCACAACCTTATTTTAACCTTAAAAATCCAAAATTAATTCTAGAGGTGATAAGATCAAAATATGTTTTGATCTGATTTAAAAAAATTATAATTTAGATAATTTTACATTGACTGCAGAAGCAATAAAAATCTTTTGTGTGGTATTATTGATTCGCAGATTTTTTCCTGTCCGCAATCTTAAAATTGTGTGTTTTTTTAACATATTGATATATCAAAGCTCCATAGCTCATGATGGAAATCATGTTGCTAACTGAAACAAATTGCGTTGAACTAGACATTTCAAAAATAAAGAATAGTGCATTTTTCAGGACGCTGTGAGCTATGCTCACTATACGAGATCAGTTTTGGCTACTTCAGCACACAATTTTTTAAACTTTATAGTCAAGATGAAGCATAAGTGAGGTTTTTTTAATATTACGTGGGGTCTCGAAGTAACAATATAATGGAGGGATAGCTAATTTGTTTTACCCAACCCATCCGAAATTGTAATAAATCACTTTTTCCGAGTTTTTACATCGTACACCATGAGAGAGAAAGAGATAACAAATTTCTTGGACCGCTTCCACATACTGTCGCAATGATTTTAAGCTGGCTATCTTCGCTGGTTAACGGCGGGACTCCGCCCACATTTTTTATTTTGCCACTAAACTTGACACAACCAAACGGTTTATTAGGTTAGATGCTATATTTTTGTTGATAAAAATACTGTGAAAAAGTGGCTATACGAATACACAAAAACATTATGTCGATATTTGATATGAATGGATGTATAAATACCGTAGCCTTAGTCTTAACCACGCCCATTTGCGCCGGGTCATGTTAAAATCATCAAAAACATGTCCAAAACTGACTTCACTGCCTTGGCTTGGGCTACCTCTAGTATACTCTAAGCGTGGGGTCAAAAGTTGCAAATAGTCGTCAACATGTTGTGAATAACAAACTCTTAAATAATTACGCAATTTTGATTGTGAAAACAAGATTTAAATTGCACGTAATGCTGCATTTTGTTTTAAAAACCCTTGACTCTGTGCAGAAACGAGCGGTCCGTTTGAAAGATTCTCCTATCTTAGCAAACGGATTGAAATCTTTGGAGCTCAGATGTCAGGTGGGAATGCTGTCTTTGTTCTACCGGTAATTCAATAAAAGATGTTCCGAGGAACTTGCGTCATTGATACCCTCGGCACCGGTGCATAGTCGGGAAACTCGCCGAACGCGCGCCAAACATTTGTACACGGTCGATATTGGTTGATATGACATTCAATACATGAGAACGGGTCGCTTTTACGACTCGTTATATGTTTAACAGCTCGGCTAAGGAACGATTTGCCAGCCTCTGTATTTCCTCCCTTCTTTAATATGGGTCTCTTCAAGACCCAGGTTCACTCCTTCCTTCCCCTAAAAAGACCCTCCACACAGTATCCCCAAAGATGACATAGGTCTTTAGGGAATTTATTTCCTTCAAAGCATGTAAAAACAAAAACAACTGTATTCATATTTTATTTTTTATCAACACTAAATCTTAATTTCAGAAATATTTTTAACATCACCGGTTTTTAACAGAAATTTAGTTTCTTAAAACATGAAAATGTAGGAAAATTAGCCTTAATTATTAATGTACTAATGGTATTAAAAATTCTCCCAAAGCGCTCGCCAAAGCTGTTTTTCTGTTCTGCTTTGTTTAAAGCTCCTAAATAAATCAGAAGGCAACTAGCCCGTGAGTAAAACAGAAAATAATTTCGGATGAATAATAATAGAAAAGACAAAGGTTTTTAAATGCTACACAACAAAATACAGGGTGATTGAAGCAGGATGGGTAGAAAACTAGCTGATGGATGGAATTCTCTCCGTCTTAAGGGTCAAAATACAAAAATACACATTTTGGCTTTCTAGTATAGGCAAAACTACAAATTATTTATCTGTTAATTATATACGGGTAGTTTGAAATATGTCTAAGGTTTTCCAGTGAATACAATTCTTGAACAATATTTTTTTTAAATTTTTCATGAAATTCATACTGGAATTTCAGGTAAAACTTTCAAAAATGCCTTCGCTGGTTTTCAAACTGCACCCTTTACTGAATTTTTTGAAAATGTAAACGATTACAGTTAAAAAAAATGTATTCACTGAAAACCTTAGACATTAAATTTGTAACAACCCGCATAGAATTCACAGATAAATAATTTGTAGTATTGCTAGTATAATAATGCTACAAAGTGACGTTTAGCGTCATTATTGAACGCTGACCCTTATCGCACATAATAATACTATCGAAATATCAATTTTAAATGGTTGATAAAAATTGTGTATAAATGCATTTTTTATGTGATTAGCGCACAAGAATCTTAGCTGCCAGGAACCTGCTATAGGGGCTATGGTATTCCCAATAATCTGAGGCTCAAAAAAGTGGGGAGGGGATGGAAAAGAGGAATGTTGGGATAGGTAAGGCAAAAGCCGTTTCAAGCAACTTTTTGATTATGAATGGTAATTCACCAGGGCGGTACTGAGAGTCATTTAAATTTAACAATGTTTTTGTTTGCCCTAGCCGGATTTTCAAAACGCCAACACTACAACACCCAGACCACCAGCCCTGTGTTAAAATTTAATTAAAAACTTCGTACAAATACATCGATTTTATGTTTATTTAACATATATTTTTGCACTGCGGCGGAATTCGAAATCATAACCTCCCGACCTAAAATTAAATGCGTAGACTAATGCGGCGAGGCCGATTCTGCACAGATGGTCGCTCTTTCTTCCACACCCATGCATTCTTTGACTTGAACTATTTTAGTTTCTGGAATCCCTTTATACTTATCGTCACCGGAAAGGCAAAAGGGCTGAAACGCCTTTTTGGGATGTTTACACTAGAGCTCGTTTAAGTATACATTTTTTACAATGTCTTCAGTATCATATAGGCAGTAACGAATAGGCCATAACATACTTTAGTATATCTTTGTCTCTTTCTATCTAGTATGTCTATGAAAACCTTAGCCACGTCTGAGTCAATATAAAGTCAATAATATTGACTACACTGTTTCGCAAAGCTATCTCTCCACGTCCTCCAAGAAATAAACCCACTTTTAGACTACCATGTTTTAAAATGAATAAATAGCTCACTACGAAAAAGGCCCGTTTGAGTGGAAGATAACTAATTTAAAGCTATGGGATGAGTGATCAAATCTTCTTTGCTGAACCCTTGTCTTTTGAGAAATTGGAACAAATTGGATTGAATAAAGGTTGCCGTTTTAAAAAATTACAACAAGAAACTTAAGGAACGTTCTAAAAATAAAATAACTTTTTACGGGTAGATTTTTTGCCTTGTAAAAACGGGCCCGAATTGAAGTGCTAAGTGGAGCCACGGGAATCAGAATCAGATGATGTCACATATTTATCAATCTATTCGCAATTATGTCACGATTGGGATAAGATGACGTCAGGGGCGCTTTGATCTATAATATTTCGAGATGTAATATTTCTCACTTGAGTTCATTATTTATAACTAACTAACTAACTATGACGCCGTTTCCCCGCAATGATAGGCAGAGAGGACGGACCACCATACAACTCTGTCTTGGCATACACACTTTGCTTCATTCAAACATACATACTCTTCTGTTATTCTTACTCTTCACATGGACATACTCAAATATTTGATTATGTTGAACGTGCCATGTTTTCCGCAGGTGTCCACGACTTCTTCTTCCATTCACTATCGCATGAGATATTCTTTTCACACTCTTTTTTTTGTTCATTCACTCTACATGCCCAAACCATCTAAACATGCCTTTCTTAATCCTATTCATTACGCTAAAATATGTCTTGCATTATTTCCGGATATCCACATGTTATTTTTTACATACTCTTTTGTTATTTTAACTCTTCACATGGCTCGATTCAAGTAATTGATTCACTTGATCGTACCATGTCTTCCTCAGGCGTCCCCGACTTCTTCCTCCATTCACTTTCGCATCATATATTTTTTTCACACTCCTTTATTCGTTCATTCGCTCTACATGCCCAAACCATCTAAGCATGCCTTTCTTGGTCCTATTCATTACCCTTACATCAGCCTTGCATTCTTTTCGGATATCCACATTTTTAACACGGTCACACATGGTTGTACCGTACATACGCCGATAAGGATCTCATTTCTATAGCATTCATTCTACTTTCATCCTTTCTCTGCCAGTTCCATACCACACTGCCATACAGCAGGGTTGGTATAAGCACTCCATTGCGGACTGATACCTTCGCTTATTTGGACAATTATTTATTTTTATTCATTATTTCGAATTGAGCTAGTCCATCCCTGTTGTTATCCAGAGATTATTTTTGGTAACTAATATTTTTATTTGACATCAGTTAATGCCAAATACTTGTCGGTAATGTAAATTTGCCGGTCGTATCGAATTCTTATTAAAATCAAAGAGTTGGTCTACTCTCGCCTTCTGTAAGCCCGGTAACTCTATACCAATAATGGATTATTTGATGGAGTGCCAAATCTAAGCGACTTTCGCTAAACAAGTGTTTCGCTCTCATTGTGACGTATTTTTAAACATAGATTGTAACCTACGTAACTCAAAACTATTTGTATAATATAACTTTCATATTTAAGTTTTTCGCGAGCACTACAATTAGGCGCTAAGTGTAAAAATCTTAGTCAGAGATATTGAAATAGATGTCACTTCTCGCATATTTGAATGTTTTCATATTGTTAACTCGGTAAATGAAAAAATAGAAAAAAACCGTTTCGAGAGTATTTAAAAAAATGCCATAGCGGCTTGGAGTAAGATTATGTATGGAAAGAGAGCTAAATATTTTTATCCAACCTACACAAATCACTTTCGCCGGGTTTTTACGTCGTAAACCGTGAGAGAGAAATAGACAAGATAAGTTGTCACATGACATCGCACCACTTTTAGTTATGTAAGCATGTTTTCCATCTACCGCGTCTCCGGCGACTCCGCCCACTACGTTTTGTTAAAGCCACATAACTCAATGGTTTTTAAGGTTATGTCCTGTATTTTTGTTGATAACAACACTGTGAAAAGTGGTTAAAAAAGTAAATAAAATATTATGTCGACATGTGCTATGAAAACCCTAGCCACGCCCGATTCAGGAAAAAAGCAACAATCCTGATTTTACTGTTTAGCAAAGCAATCCCTTCTGTATATTATTGCTTTGAGGATGGCACACAAGAGTTGCGACCACCTGAAGCCACTATTACTTAAGTATCTAGAATGTAGTGAGGTTGAAGGAAGTGAATGGAGAAGGAGATGGAAAAAAGACGGTTAGAAAGTACACGGCTCTAAAAATATGATAAAAATATCAATTCAGAACTGAATAGCAATCTCACCAAGGTGATACTGAGAGTATTTTTCACTCTGGAAATAGGTGCAAGTACCTAAAATATTTATAGCAATGTGAAACACTTTTTTATTTGAATTTAACTGTTTAAGTTTTAAGGGTTTAGGCCCAAAGTTAATAAGCTTACCATTTTGCCATGAAGGTCATCATTCCTTAGACAGGTGTATTTTTGTTACCTTGTAAATGTATAGTCGTTAAAGATTACAGCAATAACAAGGTTAATAGAATTTCAACAAAAAATTCAATTTCAACAATCGAATTTCTGTCCAAAACTTGTCCTTAAATTTATTAGAAAATTTTCATCATTATATGTTTCTTACTGAACGACGAATCATCTTTGGGTATACTTCATTTAAATTTGCTCTCATGCCCTAAAAAAAAAAAACATTTATAATCGGCTAAAATTTTAGTTATTATAATAAATTGATTGTGTCTAGCAGAGGTGATCTGCCAGGTAAGTATTTTACTGTATATTTTCTCTGTCACTTAATTTAAATAAATTTTAAAAATTAACTAGGAATTTAATATAGGTTAGAAATTAAGATTTGTACAGCGCCCTTGAGGTGATTTTCACAAAACCGGCGCTATCCAAATATTATTTTTAAGGTTCATTTGTAGTATCAGTACCAAACAGTATTCGGTTAAAATAAGTTTCAACACAATTTTTATGTTTAAATAATGATAATTGTTTTTTTTTTTTTTAAATTGAGGTCTACAAAATAAACTTAAAAAATAGTACAAAAAAAGGTTTAAACTAATTAGATGTCAAGTTTATTACTTCTTCTCTACCTTCAAACTACAACCAGATTTAATATGGCGGCTAGTTCTGTTGACTTTTCTTCTTTCGTCCCCATTTCGTTTCCCTAAACACATTTTCACCAGTTCCCTCCATATATCTTCATCTAAGGGACCATTGCTGTCTCTCTATATATTTACATCTTCTTTCGTGAAATGTCTCCTGGTAGCGACTGACTAGATTTGTCGAATCGTTGAATTGAGCGATAAGCAAAAACTAATAAAAAATAATATAAAATTAAATTGACTTGTAGAAATACAAGTACTACAGAGAAGATAGATTCGCTGGCTATGTGAAATTTGGCACTATTTTATTGTGAATCGTGTCCAAAATTTTCACGCACAATAACGTATGTACATAATCCAAACTTACTAAAATTTTCCTAGAAATCAGTCCCTTTGTGGTTTGACATATTCAATTAAAATAAAATAATTACTTTGTAAAAGACCGCAGATTTTATGTTAATTTTTATGATCGACCGGTTTCGCTTAGCCTAAGCATCGCCAAGGTACAAAATTAAACTAAACAACAAAAATATCATTGCGTGTGGTTTTATATATAAATTTTATAAAGTATATTTGCAGCACGTTTCAGAGTGGTAGATACTCTAAGAATCGTCCTGGTGAAAGACTACTATTCAGAATCGAAACGTTGCTTGAAATAGCTTTGGCCGTGTTTGATGACCAGATCTGAATAGCTAGGTACTTCCCAACCTTCCTCTTTCTCTTTCCTCTCTCCACCACCTTTAGCCTCACAACATACCCCGATTGGGGATACCATAGTCTCACTGGATCTAGACGGTTGGGAGCAGTTGGGACTCTTGTGCGATATTCACTATAAAAAAATACTACTAGTCATTTGGGACAGGGCATAAAACAAAACATATTTTAGTTATATATTTCAGCAATTATAAGCATTTAAAGCAAATTGGCTAAACTACGCAAAAAATGGCCAACTTTTCATTAGCCGCATTGAATTTCTACGTCTGTCTAACACTTTCCTCTCCCAAATGTTTCCCAGTCAATATGTTTATCTTAATCGGAGAAAAACGGTTCTCTGGGGACAGTTCCAGACATTGTATTGCCAGAAAATTCTGCCCGTGAATCTCTTATACTCTGGACATATATTTGTTATAACACAGCTGACAAAAGACGAAAACCTTATCTCATGATCATTTCCTTTTCCAAGGGGAAAATTTGAAGCTCGTGACGAGAACCAAGGATGAGACCGGTCTAAAAGTATGGAATTCGATAGTTAAAAAAAACCTTCTAAAGAAGCTAAAATTTGTCAATTTTTTAGAGCGTTGTGTATTTTGTGTAATTTTATTTATTTTTTATTACTCATAATGAGACAATTTTTTAAGCTCCGGTGAACTGTTTAGGTTCGATTTTCTACATACCGTACTTTTAAACAATTTCCTAACTCTTAACTGCCTACTCAAAAGCATATCGTCATCGGAAAGGCGAAAGGCATTTTGGGAAGTTTACACCGGAGCGCTTAATTTTTTTTTCTTTTACAATAAAATTCATAAGTCTTCAGTACCTGGTTGGATTTTGAAAAAAAATATATAACTAGAGCAATTCAATGCTCTGACTGAGTTACCAGAAGCGTCAAAAAGCTAAAAAGTTCCAAACTCGTTTCGCTTGAGTCAAGCCTTCTCCCAAATGGTAAAAATATTTTAGATGGCTTAAAATTGTTAAAAAAACCATCGTGGAAGTTCTATAATCAATAAAAATAATTCATTTTAGCTAGAAATCTCGGAGAGAAAAATCTCTGCAAATTTCATGATGTCATAACTGATGGCTAGCTTCTGGGGGAGGATACGGAATTCAACCTACGTCATTGTCGCGGCTGCATCTGAATGGTTCAGCTCTCCTTTCAACGAGCGATGGATGCAGATGATGCGGAAACCACCTTGAAGCACGCTCGATTAAAATGATATTCACTCCATTTTTTTTCTTACGTATTTATATATATTTTTTTATTAATAATATTGTGTGTATCACAACTTGTGTTTTATTATTATTGTGACTATTTATTATTATCAATTTATGGAAGGTATTACATTGCACTACTCCTGCATACCTTCTGGAATAAAATTTAATTATTATTATTATTTTAACATATTTTTGACATACAGTTAACGACTAACCAATTTTAAAACGATGAAAAAAACAATACCGATTTTTAGTTCTTTACTTTCTGTATGGATTTTGATAGTGACAATGATTGGTTATATTTAAACAAAATGATACTAAGAGTATCGTTGTCTCTATCCACTGTATTAACACCCTTCAGTTAGATATTCTTCCAGTGAACTTGACTTTGGCTGTGGTACAGACTACGGACTATGGACAGACAATGTGGCGTGATAAGATCCACTTACGGAATGTTTATCTGTTCGACTTAAAAGCTTTGGGGCTGTTTGGTGTTATGGGCGGCATCAGGCCGGTCCGCCCACTTTTATGGCGTATTGGTGGACATTGTTTCTGTGAAAAGCGTCCATATTTGTTTATACGGAATCTGCAATAAAAACAGTTTTGCTTGAATAAGTAGGTGTCTGCTCTCGAAACACGGCTACAACTAACTCAAAGAAGAAAATAAGAATCTTTTATAATTTTCTTACAAGTTTCTTTTTAGTATTGCGTTTTTCATTCGTGCTACTTTTTGTATTGTTATTCAATTAGACAAGTGATTGTTTTAATGTACCTCATTAAATGAAATTAATGACATTAGGTAAAACGTTTGTCCTTCATGATAATACGGGTATGTACCTAGTATAAATTAAAAACTATAAATTTGTCTTTTTAAATCATATTGCTAAAAGGTTAATTTGGCTATTTTATTACTCATTTTTTTTCAGATGGCAGTTGACGGTGCTCAGTAGATAAAGAGTGCTTAGTTAATTGGCTCCGGCTCTTGTGGGCCAAACAATTTTGACCTATTTCACAGAGAAAATTTAAATAAAAAAATTTTTTAAATATAATATATTTCCAACTAGTTCTAAAATGAGGACTCTCTTCGTATCGCTTTGCGAAGAGACTGTTTCAGAACTAAATTTTTGCTTGAAATGGCTTTAGCTATGTTTAGTGACCAGATCTAAATACCCAGGTTTTTATACTGATATAGGGGTATTATTTGATGATTGTAGACTCAGGTGGTATACAAGATAATATGCAACGCTTGACTGATGACAAATATGTCATTTATTATGGGTACCTCGTCAATAATAATAACGAATAGTAATTGCAATTATCAAAATTTAAAAAAAAATCTCATTCCTACCTACCCTAATAAAGTACCTACCTATAATTTATTTTAGCGCATATTATTCTATATTTGAAATGGAAACTAAGATTTTTATAGTGAGTTAATATTATTCAATCCAAGCTCAATAATTTTCCATCGTATCTTTTGGTCATACATTATTACAAAAGATAAATTGTTCGTCCTTTTTTTTTCTGTATCGGAAAAAAGCTCGTCGAAATCCCCGAGGCGATTTTCCTCACTTTCATATAAGCAAATTGCTCACCGATCCTAGGACAACATTCTTTTACATTGAAAATACCCCATAAAAGATATTTGGAAGACAAAGACCATTGATTTATGTGCGTTTAGGGGTAATTTAAATAGCATTCTAGAATTCTACAAGTTTTTTTTGCGAAAGAAAATGTTTGCGCCTCTTGTTTTAGCCGACCCAAAAATAGGAATCGAAAATTGATGGTTCCTTAAATAATGTATTAGTATTGACGATTTATGTATGTGCGTGTCAGAGTTGAGGCAAGTGAAGTTTACTCAACTATGTGACAATTTGATGTATGTATTTAACAATATTCTGTTGGGCGCCCGCGACTTACAGCGAAAGAATATAATTGTATTTATTTTCTCTGATCCTTTGTTTTAATTTAAATGTTATTCTTTTGTTTTCTCATTATTCTGTATTTTATTTTATATTGTATTTTCCCTCTGTGTGTTTATATAACTGCACACTTCGTATTGTTTGTTTAGTTTAATTTTGTACCTTGATGATGCTTTAGGCTAAGCGAAAGCGGTCGGTCATAAAAATTAAAATAATAGCCGTGGTTTCATACAAATCTATTTTTTCATTTCTTTAAATTATTTTTTTAGTTATTTATCTAATCTCCTATAATTTAATTTTCTCCTCGTGTTTTTTTAATCGGAACGATATAACTTTTTACACTCAAAATCTCAACCGCGCCATGAAATTTTCTACATTAAACAAAATATAATTTTTTTCTGTACCTCTTAACGTTTTTCAGTATACATTTTTGTGCAAAGCCTTTAGATTCTGACATATTACTGAACGTGGAGTGTACAATCGCGGATCCAAATTTTTACTCCTATGGTTTTTATGAATTGAAAAGTTAAAAAAATACATATATAGGGGGAAATATAGTGTCTTTCCAGAACACTTTTTGGAAGCAATTTAATATTATGTATTTTTGTCATTTTTTTTACATTATCATTAATATGAGAGACTTTTGATTAGAGTTTTCTTTTTAGAAGCATTCCAAAGAGGCAATATTATAAGATTGTGTAAAAAAGTTTTTCTATCCTGAAAAATAACTCTATTTTGGTGAAAGTTCATTGCTTTTTAATGGTCGCCTTAAAACATAATTGTTTTAATTTAGGTGACGAAAAAAATAAGTTTTCTGATGATTTTATCATAACTTTATTTGCAACAATTCACGACAGTTTGCCTCGCTTAAGGGTCAGCACTCAAGAATGACGCTTAACGTTACTTTGTAGCATTCTAATGCAAATAATACTGCAAATGATTTGTCTGCAAATTTCCTTTGGGTAGTTAGAAAAATGTCTAAGGTTTCCAGTGAATAAAATCTTTTCTGTAATCCTTTGAATTCTCTAAAAAAACATACTAAAATGTCAGTAATAGGTGCATTGAAAACCAGTAAAGGCGTTTTTGAACGTTTTGCCTAAAATTAAAAGATTATAGAATTAAAAATATTACTGTTTAAGAATTGTATTTCCTTGAAGCCTTGGACATGTTTCTAACTACCCGTATAGAATTAACAGATAAATATTTTGTAGTTTTGCTTGTACTAAAAAGCCAAAAAGTCTTTATATTTGGGTGCTAACCTTTAACATCAGGCATTTAGACGTCACACGTAGTTGAATATGGTAACTTGAGGTGATTTTTCACAAAACACGGCACTATACAAATCATCCAAATATTATTATTATTTTACGTTTCATTCCACCTCCCAGGTTAGCATAACGAATAAAGAGGTTCGTACTTCATTGCAATTCTGCAAATTTAATATTAAAAAGGAGTTGCGTAACTTCAGAATGAGTTCCCGGGATCTTTTAGTCATTTGTCAGGAGGCTGGCTCGATGACAGATAAGGCTGGGGACCTCCGAGGGAAATTTAATCTAAAACTAAGTGTCGAGAAATTCGTTTTTACATTTCGCCAAAATAACTTCATCAAAACCTTCATCCATATTATTTATAGTTTGTCGATCCTGGTTAAGGAATTATTTTAATAAAGCGTTTATTTAACAGTGTTCCTTAAAACAGTGGTAAAAAGAATATGTGTAATGAACAGCAAACCTATTTTTGTTTAATTCTGAAAACTGGGAACGAAAATGCTTAAAAAGTAATAACATTAAAATATATGAAAAAATTGTACAATTTTGTACCCCGATGATTAATAATAATATTTGGTATTTAAAATAATATTTTTTGCTAAGCAAAACTGGTCGGTCATAAAAATTAAAATAATATTACGGATATAAAAATTAAAATAATATTATGCAAAGTTATTTTTTCATTTCTTTAAATATTTCAAACCATGCATTTTACGAATATATATATTTATATATATGTATATTTTTATTTTTTATTTTTGAAAATCCTTACTTATTTCTATATGTAACTTTATTAAAGTATTAAGCGTCCGTATTACCCGAGTTTTTAAATACCCTTTTATAAAAATCTTTTTTTCTTTTTGAAAAATTTGGAATAAACAATATTTTCTTTTTCCGCACAGAAAATAGCAGAGTTCACCTAAAAAATAAAGTCAGAATTACATTGACAAATTTCAAGACGCCGTTCAAGAGTTTTATCTCGTTCGTGATAGAGATTTCTGCTTAAAGTTAAGATGTTAAAAAGTTATTACCTGAAGTACGATTTATCAGTAATCATAATTTTCAGTTAACAAAAATCAATGCTAATTCTATTTCGCCTTAAAATGTCGACTATTAAAATTGAAACCACATTTAATGAAAATGCAAATAATAACTTTGTTTTATACCACAGATTTTATTTTAATGTTTACGATCGACCGGTTTCGCTCAGCCTAAGCATCATCAGGGTACAAAATTAAACTAAACAAAAAATACATAGTGTGTGGTTATATATACTTATACATACAGAGGAAGAACACAATATAAAAATTAAAAAAGAAGAGAACAGTGAGAAAACAAAATAATAATATTTAAATTATAACAAAGGAACAGAGAAAAAGAGACACACAAAAAATGTAAAAAAAAAAAAAAAAAAAAAAAAAAAAAAAAATAAAAAAAAAAAAATGTGTATCTATGACATATACGCGCTCAAAAACCCTATCAAATTTAATTATAAAATAGGGAATGATTTATTGTCATCTATAAGGTCGATCAAAGACCTAGGAGTAGTCTTTGATCCCAAACTTACGTTTTCAGACCATATATTGCAGTTATCTACATCGTGCTACAGACTGTTAGGGTTTGTTATAAGGTCTAGCAAACAATTTACCAAGCCTGCAGCGATGACTTCTATGTTCAACTGCATTGTAAGGTCCAAACTAGAGTACGCCTCTGCTGTATGGGCCCCATACCAAAATAAATATATACAATTATTGGAACAGATCCAAACAAAGTTTCTCAGATATTTGTATATGAGAATCCACGGCGTCTATCCAAAATTTATGCATCATAAAGATTTGCTCTCCGATACGCTTTATCAAAGTCTCCAGTCGAGAAGGAGTGGGGCCCTTGCAGTAACAGCGTACAAAATATTGAATAATTTGATTGACAATCCATACCTCCTGGAATGTTATAAGTTGTTTGTGCCAAATAACTACTGCCAGGGGCGACATCACGATCTGCTGTGCATTCCACATGGCAGAACAGACGTGTTGGCTCAGCACAGCATGACACGGGGTATGGTACTATTAAATAACATGTCTCTTGATATCTTCAACGTAAACCTTGAAGATTTCAAGAGACATGTTAAAAATATCTCTTAATTTAATTTAATATTGTTACTTCTTGTGTTTTGTAAATGGATATATAGTCTGTAAAAAAAAAAAAAAAAAAAAAAAAAAAAAAAAAAAAAATAAAAATGAAAAAGGCAAAACGTCAACTGAGAACTTGATAAATTTTTTGAGTTTACGAGAAATATACTTGATATTGGACTACTGGACAAATTTAATTGATGACCGTTTATATGGAGTATATGAACATCGGTGCTTTTGTTGAAGGGATGATCTTTCAAATAAGATGATTGGCGATTTCTGAAAAACCGTGGTTATTTAAACATAAAAGATATTTTTTGATTCTTGAAATAAAATCTTTGGTCCTATACAAAGTTATTATTTCATTTTCATTAAATACGTCAAACCACGAATAATTGCTTTCTACGAAAATATAAAACTATCTAATTTTACATTCATAACTTTAACTAAGCAGACACACAAATTAATTAAGAATTTAAATACGTGTCGTCATTAATCCCTTCTTTCAATTGGCTCAGACTCTGATAGCTTTATCCTCCACTCCAACCTTTTTCCAAAACACAATCAAAGGTACCTTAAATCTTCCTTAGTGGAACGTTGCCTAGAACGTGAAGCCTGATAAAGGGTAAATTGAGAATTTAAAATCCAAGGATAAAAAACTTTTGCGTTTACAGATTCTTAAAGTTTTTAATGTTGAATATTCAAAGTAGATTCTCGTCTTATTGTAACCAATCTAGACTATTTATTTTTATATTACATCCCTTATTACCTAACTAATACCACATTCATTTATTTTTAAGCTAAAAAGCCACAAATTTAGCCTAAGGCACACTTAACTAATTCAATTCATCTAACTTCCATTTACTAAAGCAAACCTTTATCAGCTCACCTACACTATCCAGATATTATATAACAAAACGTAATTGACTGTTATGTCGTAGATTATTTTTTTGTAAAATTTGGACAAAAATATAAGAAATTCTTGCGTTTAATTTAATTTGAAATTTATAATAGAAAAAATACCATTCTTCAATATTCACGCTGTGAGACAGCACATGAAATTAAATATCAATGTGCAAATTAAGAATTCTTAAAAAATCTAGAAAAATATAAATTAAGCTTTGAGCAATAAATTGAACAAAAAAATCTGCAGTTCCGAAAAAAAAACAGTAGTGATTTCGCATTCCCATTGTGGAAAATTGCTTTAGAATTTCCAATTCTGGAAACTTGAAGAAAATATAAGTGTACAGGGCTATGATACATATTCTAAAGAATATATGTACACTACAAGAGAGAATAATTGACTAGGATTTTTAGGAATAAAATTTCCAATAAATATTTGCTCAAACATTTCATGATATTTAAAAAAATCATAAGCACGTATATTGGTTGAATTAATTCTTCATACTAGAAATTTTAAATAGAATCAGATATTATAAATGTTTTTTTTTAAACTTAATTGTTGATGCATAGTAATCTGAAAATGTATGATGATGTACCGTAAGATTGTGAAAAACAAGTATATTTATATGCGGAAAACTTACTCATCAAGATAATGGAGACTCCCCCATCCGCTCCGCACTGCGGTTTCCGATTGGAGGAAATAAAATCAGCGAAGCTAACGGAAGACTTGATTTGAAAAGGTGTGCTGCAGAATTAATCCCAGTTATCTGTAAAAAATTTAAAAGGTCACTTAATAATGGGAAAATTTCAGATCTTTGAAATAGGGCGGTTGTTCACCTAATCCCTCAGAAGAAAGACCGCTCTGTTCATTTCAACTACCATCCTATAGTCATCTTTTCCATACACCCCGAGGTCGGCAATAAGGATTTAATCCAGGCCGGTACTGTGACAACACCTTCGAATCGGATACATTCAAAGCCTTTGATAGGGTCTGGCAGCGGTCAATTGTTGAGAAGTTATCATCGTACGGCATCCATAGAAACATGCGTATTTGGAATGCGGACTTTTTAAAAGAAAGAACCATTCAGACTGCGGTTAACTGCCCTTATTCCTGTCCGCACCAAATTAATGCAGGCGTGCCCCAAGGATCTGTACTGTGACCGACGCTATTTTTGTTCTATCAGTGATCTCGTTGAATGAAGCAGCACTGTTCTCCTGCATCTCAGTGCACGTACGTGAAACTCGACGGATACGAGCGTAACACCCGTTTACAGTTGATGCCAGCTACATGAGAACGGGTCGATCCTTCAGTTCGTTTTTGTGTAAATCAGCTTGTATGTAGAACTATCTACTAGTATCAATGCTATTTTCAGGCCTCTTCAAGCCCCGTATTTAACGAACTCTTTCCTACTGCCCCTTCTCTGTCTCACAACGTTGCCCAGATAGGTGGCGATATAGTTCACCTATCTGTAAGCCGTAGCTCTTGTGAGGTGTTACCAAAAAAATAGTAATGATGACCTGTAAATATTTGTTAGTTTTCACTGTAACTAACACGCATTTTCTGTTTAAAATTTCCAGAAGGCAATAATCCGACCATTGTGTAAATAATAATATACCTATGTGTAGAAAATGTTAATATGCAAAGAACTACGAGTATTTAGGGATTCTTTGAGCATGTTTTCATCTTACGAGTAAATAAAATGGAAAAAAGTTTATCAACGGCTTTGTTCGTAGACACGTCTCCCAAAAATAGTTTTTGCCTGTAGTCGGGACATCCATAAAACCCCGAAACACGTGCAAAAACGAATATTTGATATTCCCGAGGAGAAATGTGAGCTGGGGAGATTTTCCCAACGAAATGGCGGAATCCAAAACCCAAATCACGGGTGACGGATGACCGCTTGTGAAGATGATACATGGACCGAATACAGTTTATAATAAAATGAGTAGCTTGAAGATGGGAATAGATGTGTTAGATTGGTACGTAGACCTTAAGGGGTGACGTACAGCGTTACGAAATACTTTATACATTTGGTCTAAGCCATACTAAATATATCATTTTTAAATTATCTGCGTTTGACCACAACTATTAATTTATTTACTGGCGTCCGTTAAAGGCTTTTACACAAATATTAACATTTATTTTTTTGAACAATTAACTCATAAGCAGTGCAAAAAATCTTGAAAAAAAGTAATATTGACAGGTACAAAATTATTGCAAATGAAAAGAAGCAAATAATATTGAAAAAATAACAGGTTCAAAAAGGGTATTATATCCAGGTATTGTAAAAGAAAAGAAAAAAATATAAATTGAATAACAGGTCCAGAGTTAAATAGTTAACAATCAGTTTAGCTCTACCAGATGAAAAAAACTTATAGAGTGATATTGACGTTCTAAATATACTAACGACATCGTAGTATTTTTTCCCCAGATTTTGAATTCGTCGTATAGGCGTGTTAAATTGTGAGGTTGAAGTAATTTAATTTTAATTATTCTGAAACAACATTGAAATTCGGTTGAAATTGTTTCGTCATTTTTTTTTTTAAATCTCAGATCAACTTTTCTCAGAACAATTTAATTTGACACATTATACGATAAAATTACCCGGAAAAACTATTCGTTAGTAAGAAAATCGATAGTTCAAAGCGTTTTTACAGGCATAATACAAAATCTCAGTTGATGAAAAGAATTATAAAAAATAACCCAATCGGGATCTAGAGTAAGATGTGCGCGGTGCTTTATTAAATATTCTAGATAAAAGCCCGGTAATTTCTCAGAAATTTCAAATATAATATTCATGATCTTGAACCCCTTAAAAAAAATCAATCGCTTTTTGAATTTGCATTTTTCCCGAGTTTCCTCCCCCTACTGCCCCCTTCATAAGGCAGAAAGTATATTTGAGATATTTCAAAGAACTAGAACAGTTTTATTATCACTTTTCAGCTCCTAACATTAAAAAATCAAGGTAACTGCATTATTGAAGACACACATTGAAAACTTTTTAAATTATCTTATGCTATTTTAATTCAAACATATTTTTCAAGTTTCTTGTACCCGAGCAATCCTACAGACCTCGATTAAGTGCATGAACGAAAGTCACAAAATAACCATTAAGAGGTATAAAAAACGAATGCTTTCGTAGAAAGTAATCTTTCCAACAAGATGGTTAGCGAATTCTGAAAAACCATGGTTATTTCAACATCATGAAAAAGATCATACCTTCAATAAAAGCAACGGTGTTAATATTCCACATAAAAATGGTCATGGCAATAGATTAAATAATTTAGTAGCACTAGAAATAAAGAAAGCCGTTAAAATTAATAGTCATATTCTTAATAATCAGTTAAATTTCTCCAGTAGTCCGATGTTAGGGATATTTCCCGTAAACTCGTGAAAGTTCTCATTTTTCTTTTATCACCTTCTCAGTCGACGTTTTGTTTCTTTCGTTTCATATTATTTGTCTCTTTCTCTCTGTTACTTTATTACAATTTAAAGGTTTTTTTTTTGTTTTCTTACTGTTTTCTTATTTTATTTTATATTGTGTTCTCTCTTTGTGTACGTACGAGTATATATAACCTCACACTATGTTTTTGTTTAATTTTGTACCCTGATGATGCTTAGGCTAAACGAAACCGGTCGGTCATAAACTCTGTGGCCTTATACAAAGTTATTATTTCATTTTCATTAAATAAATATGTCATCGATGTTTCTGTCTTACTCATATAAACTAATATTTCAATTGAATCATAATTTTCAGATAAAATACTCCAGCGGATACCTTTTCCGTTGAGTTGAGCATATAAATAAATGGCATAAAAATCAAATTTACGCTTTGCATATGAGATTATTCACATTCTTCACAACTCTGTATTTCACAGTAAAAAAAGGTGAACCCTTTCGTGCGCATAGAAACATAAAATTAGTTTTTTTTTAACCAACAATTTCGAATGTAAAAAGTAAGTGTAAAAACACACACAAAAGCCAAACAATCTACTTGAATAAATAAAAAAAATTCTGATAGATTCCCAAAGCTGATTCTATTTCTAAAAATACAGTTTTCTTCGCCAGAGGGGTATGTCCATAATGTTGAAGTAGGTTCCCCAAAATGAATATTACATGGAACAATGTTTGTGAAGTATCTACGGAATATATTATTATCACGACGGATAAAAAACTAGTTTCGTTAGATGATAAATCAAAATTTGCCGTCAAAGATTTTTTGCGGCTGTGTTTTTACGTTAAGTTTCCCGACGTGAATTTTAACTTCGGACACAAAAAAATATGACGAGAAAAAATGAGAAACTGCCAG
The DNA here is from genome assembly GCA_022651775.1 of Drusus annulatus. Lineage (NCBI taxonomy): Eukaryota > Metazoa > Arthropoda > Insecta > Trichoptera > Limnephilidae > Drusus > Drusus annulatus. The sequence goes on along the minus strand of JAGWCC010000032.1, from coordinate 700,470 downwards.
TACTTGGGTCGGGACAGTTTGGAAATTGTGGAAGGATTTTTTTGTCAGAAAATTGTTATTAATAACATTTTTTTTATTGAATTAGAACTAACTTTGAAACTTTTATATTTATTAAAAACCTAGGCTCTAGCGCTTGAGTGTAGGAGATGGGTTCGGCTCATCATACCTCGGCGCACGGTTCTGTGTCGGTTTTACGTCAAAGATGCGAAACGAATCATTACCGTGGGTAGGTAATGAATGGTATGAAGTGGGTACTTTAAAAAATAAATTATAGTGATTACCTCACAAGAGTCTCAACTGTCGTGAACTTGGAGGACAATGGTTTCCCTAATTGAGGTATGTTGTGAGTCTGAAGGTAGTGTGCAGAAGAGAAGGAAATGGGGAAGAGAAAGGTTTAGAAGTGCCTAGCTATTTAGATATGGTCACTTAACACCGTTAAAGCCATTCCGAGCAACGTTTCATTTTTGAATAATGGTTTTCACCAGGGCGATACTGAAAGTATCTACCACCCTACTATGGGGTACGTGGCGAGGGTAGCTCTTGAGATTGCTTACCTCGGTAAAGTCACGCGTGGGGGTGTGTAGAGCATTAGGTTAAGCCCTTCTCGAAACTTTTAATTTAACGGCTTTAGCCGCATAATGAAGGTTTATTATTTTTATACATTATAACATAAAAACAACAACACACATTCACCTAACATGGTTTAAGTAAAGGAAACCGAATTTTCAGCAGACAAGGATTCACTGGTTAAAGAATGTGCAAAGATTGTTAATTTGGAATACTATTCAACTATAATTATGGATTCTACTACGAAATTTTCAGGGTCAGTCAAATCCGGTGAATTTAGGACCTCAAAGCTCTGCATTAAATTAACAAAGAGTTCATCCTACTCACAGTGGATGATTGAGGTCTTTAAAGATGCTTATGGATGATTTCGCTTGGATAAGCGGATTTTTTGGATTCTGCTGTCAGGTTGTGTTCAATCTTAACATCCCCAGACTGACTTGATAATGGTTGTTTTTTGTTGTTGTTTCAATCTTGTTATTGAGGACTACTCCGTTTTTTATAGGATACTTTTATATATTCAATACATTCGTGTAATTTAATTTGTATTCATTTAAAGTTTCTCAGATATTTGTATATGAGAATCCACGGCGAAATCATAAAGATTTGCTATCCGATTCGCTTTATCAAAGTCTCCATTTGAGAAGGAGTGGGGCCCTTGCAGTAACAGCGTACAAAATATTAAATAATTTGATTGACAATCCATACCTCCTGGAATTTTATAAGTTGTTTGTGCCAAACAACTACTGCTAGGGGCGACATCACGATCTGCTGTGCATTCCACATGGCAGAACAGACGTGTTGGCTCAGCACAGCATTACACGGGGTATGGTACTACTAAATAACATGTCTCTTGATATCTTCAACGTAAACCTTGAAGATTTCAAGAGACATGTTAAAAATATCTCTTAATTTACTTGTGTTACTTTCTTGTGTTTTGTAAATGGACATATATAGTCTGTAATACATAAAAAAAAAAAAATTAAAAATAATTACAAAAATTAAGGCAGTTTTAAAGATATATAGAAAAATGTATATGGGATGTACAAAAAAAAAGAGTACAATGCGTATACACTAAGACAAGATTTTATAAATAAACAAGATAGATAAATAGTTTGTAGTAGTTAAACAAGCAGCAATAAAGCTTGCTGTTCAAAGACAGATTCACTGATGCAAAAAAAAAATATCGATTTCCGAAGTGATTCGATTCAACAGCAAGAGTGCCCTCCCCGCCGGCATGACCATTGGCAAGGTAGTCCTGCAGGCCGGGAGATAAAACAATCTATGCAGTCGATGATGGCGATAACCATAGAAAACATAAAAGTTAATGCTCTCCATGATAGCTAAGTTTTCGAAACATCCACGTATCAAAGAATGCAGACCACCATAATACTGGCATATGCCTAGTTTAGGGGGTCGTAATATGTTTTTTAAATATGTCATTTATTTAATTATTTCGTAAAATATTAAAATGAAATAAATAAATTTGGAGTGGTTGAATCAACGGAGAACATTGTTGAAGAGTGTCAACTCTACCAGTCTCCTAGGGCACATCGATGCTGCCCGACGTTACGTCGGATGTCATTGTATGGCTGAGAAACCGCAGCCTCCCTAGGTAGCCACCACCCTCCTCCGATCACACGAAGATGAAGGAAGTGTTCGGGATGGTAGATACTCTCAGTATCGCCCTAGTGAAAAACCACCATTCAAAAATGAAACCTTGTACGAAATAGCTTTAGCGGTGTTAAGTGACCAGATCTGAATAGCCAGGTACTTCGCAACCTTCTTCTTCCCCATCTCTTTCCTACCTTCAGCCTCACAACATTCCGCAATTGGGGATGCCATAGTCCCACTGGCTCCAGACGGTTGGGAGCAGTTGGGCCTCTTGTGAGATATTCACTATAATATTTATTTTTAAAGTACCCACTCCAAAACAACCCACGGTCATGATTCGCTTCGCATCCTTGACGAAAAACCGACACGGGACCGAGCTCCGAGGTATGACGAGCCGAGTCCACCTTTAACACTCAAGCGCTAGAGCCTTCTCGGGTGGTCTCATCAAAAGTAGGTTTATTCCGTTTTTGTTAAATTTAAGTAATCATAAATTGATCATATTCTTTATGTAACGTAGTTTAAGTAAAGTTTCTTTACGAATTATAGTAATTCTTTAAATGAACTTGGGAATCTATCAAAATCTATTAAGTTTAACTTTAAATCAAGAGTTTATACCTTCTAAAATATTATACCTTAATAGTAATTCACTTTTAATGACTATTAATAAAAGATTAAAAGCTATATGACATGTCTATTATTGTTCTAGTTGAGGGTATTTTTCAATAAAAAATAATGGTAAAAGATTACTTTTAAAAAAATCCCATCGCAATAAAACGAAATACTTTTCTATTTATTAAACTGGAGAACCTTCAAAGGGTTCAACCCGTTTGGGAGTTACAATCATATCATAAAATATAATCGTACAAATAAACACTAGAAACTCAAGTTGGTACAGTCGGAAAATTCAATATTATAGGTAAGTACAAGCAATGGGGAGCTTTATGTAAGTTGTGCAAATAAGATATTCGAAATGTCAACCGTCGTGATAAATGTAGTGTTGTGTTCGATTCCGGTTGAAGCTTAGTATTTTTTTTTCTGGTTGTAATATTCGATTTTCCCCAGAAATTTTCCGTTCCACGATATTGAAAAAAATATGATAAACGTTTGCTGGGAAAGCCACAAAATGGTTTAAGATATTTTTGTCAATATATCGAATCGCAGGACTTGTGATAGGAATTGAGCTGGCAAAATTTATTGCCTTGAATTGAATTCATGTTACGGACATCATTTGAAATATAATATTCTCGGCTTTATTTTTCCAATCATTCAGAAAACTTTGAACTTTTGTAGTTTTAATTTATCTAAAACTGATTTTTATAATACCAAATTTTTAACTTTATGTTAAAAATTTGGTATTATTAAAATCATTAAAATGGAGTTCCACCACGAATTAACAGTTTCAAAATAAGAATTATTTGACACTCTTTGAAATATGACAAATATACGAGTACCTTGATAATTAACTACAAATAATTTATTTTGTTAGAACATACGTAGGCACAAGTGAGAATTTTTTGAATTTGAAACTGATGTTAATTGACCTAGTACTTACCTATAATATATTTTAGAAGAAATGGAAACTAATATTTTTTCTTGGAAAGTCTAGTTGCATTCCGTGATTTTTCACGAGTTTACATATAAATACATTTATTAACGGAAAGTTGTCCGTTGCCATTTACGTACAGTTATGATAATATATCGTCTTTGGAAAGGCAAAAGGACTTAAGCGACGCTTTTGTCAAAAACGAGTTAAATATGCAGTTTGAATCAGTTTATTTGTCTGCATCGAAAGCTCTGACTCTCGTTTGATTCTAAAGACTTTAATGGCCTTTTAGCCATCTAAAATTTATTTACCATTTGGGAGAATGCTTGACTCAAGCGACACAAGTTTGGGACATTTTTGGCTTTTGTAGCTTCAAGTAACGAAGTGAAAGCATTGACTTAACTTTTTTTTCAAAATTCAACCAGGTACTGAAGACTTATGAATTTTATTGTAAAATAAAAATAAAAACCTTGAAGTGCTCTAATCTAACTAACTAACTAACTAACTAACCATCACGCCGTTTCCCCGCAAGGGTAGGCAGAGAGGACGGACCGCCATACAACTCTGTCTTGGCACACACTTCTTGCTTCATTTACATTCATACATCGTCTCATACATACTCTTCTGTTATTCTGACTCTTCACACGACCCGATTCAAGTATTTGATTCACTTGATCGTGCCATGTCTTTCTCGGGCGTCCTCGACTTCTTCTTCCATTCACTTTCGCATCATATATTCTTTTCACACTCCTTTCTTCGTTCATTCGCTCTACATGCCCAAACCATCTGAGCGTCCCTTTCTTAATCCTTGGCCTTGCATTCTTTCCGGATATCCACATTTGTAATACGGTCATACATGGTTTTACCGCACATCCGTCTCAAAGATCTCATTTCCACAGCATTCAGTCTACTTTCATCCTTCCTCTGCCAGTTCCATGCCTCACCATACATCAGGGTTGGTATAAGCACTCCATTGTGGACTGCTAGCTTCGCTTCTTTGGACAATTTATTTGCCCCAACGGCGTTCAGTCCTCCATTAATTTTCACGTACCCTTCTTTCAATATATAAATACACACGAACTCATCCACTTGCTCCAAGTATTCATCATTCACAACTATATTGCACACTCTCTCTTTCAAACACCATCACTTTGGACTTACTTACATTTTTGCATACTTGGTTCATCCTAGAAAGCAATCAGCATCATCCGTACAATAGGCAACATACTTTTCACACTGTTCACGACTTAAGCCCACACTTTCCATACAATTATCCATGTACAAATTGAACAACCACGGTGACACATTACACAGCCTTGTTTTACACCTTTTGTGATGTTAAACCACTTCGTAAAATCACCGTTCACTCTAACACATGCAACGCTTCCCTCGTACAAGGACGCGATTGCCTGTATAAGATTTGTGTTAACTCCATACATGGATAATACCTTCCACAATTTGTCCCTATCAACTCGATCATACGCCTTTTGCAAATCGACAAAAGCACAGAAAAGTTTCTGGTTTTTTGCCAAAAACTTCTCTGTAAGCATCCGCAATGAGAAAATTTGATCCATGCTCTAATCTAAACCTCCCATAATGGTGTTTCGGTCCTTTTGCTTTTACACAGATTATCCCTTTATTTATTACTGGGATAGATTTGACTAAGCCCTTGTGGTGATTTTTTTTTATGTAATGTGAATCTTCCATTTTCAATTATTATTTACCAATCTAGTAAAATATACATTAAGTAAATTAATAAATACTTATTAGGGTAGGTTCGTATTTTAGAAGGTTTGGGTTAAGACAATGCAATTCAAAAGAATACATAAGCACGTGTTTTAGATTTGATTACCTAGAAATATTATATTATTTTATGATTAAATTAAAATGAAATACTGCGAGTAGAGCACATCTTTGCATTTGTTTTAATCGGGCATTTATTTAGCGATACTGTTTATAAACATATAAAAAAAGAATAAAATCTTCTACTTACGAAGCTTTTTCGGATATGCTTGAATAATAAAGAAAAATAGGTTTTTTAAACCCTGATCTGAAAACGTTTTAATATGTGTACCCGAGCTATTTGAAATAAAATAAAACATGATTTTGGCGATATTTTATTGCATAAATCGAAACGGGCAGCCGACGTCAAGTAGCAATTTCAACCTTTTTGTCGCCAGCGTAAGGAGTGCGTGATTTCGTTTGGTTCCCAAAAACTTTTACAAATTGCATCGCATTGAAGATTTATTTTTATGTGACAAATTGCACAATATTCTCAACTGCCCAGACTCAGTGGGACTATGATATTCCCAATATAGGGAATGTTAAAAAGCGAAAGAGAAATGTATTTCCAGCACGGAAAATCCCAGTGGGAAAAACATTATAAGAATAGTGGGTTTTCACCAGTACCATAGATTTTTCACCTTTTAAACAACACTCCGTATGTGAAAAATCTTCTTTGGGTTTTAAAAAGGCTGTAAACTAGCAATCTCTGGGTCCAGAGTAAAGAAACTTACCGCTCTGCGACGCAGGCTGTCGAGACGGTGTTATATTAGTGAGATTTCTGCACGAAAATGAACGCTAAATATAAGTCAGTAATATAATGTTGACTATTTCGAACACTTAAATTTACCAAGGACCATTCAAAAAAGAGAGTGAAATTACCTGAGTGGAAACACTTATCCGAAAAAGCGGTAACCGATGAAAGGCTATAAAAGCAAGCCGAAAGGGAATCGCTGAACAATGATTTTCAGCTCTATGTCATCATAACTGGGGAATTTTTTAATAAAATTACCTTTCTTTCACTTCGGATAAAAGTAAGATGTAAAAATAACTTTTACGTCAAAATTGATCTTAACTTTCAGTCATTAACATGTACGTGCGTATTATTAATGAAGATATTCCAAAATACTGCAGAGGCAATGTTAAGAGCAATGGACAATATTAAGAAAGGAAAGCTTTTTTATATGAATACCGCACAAGAGTCTCAACTGCTCCCAACCGTCAAGAGCCAGTGAGGCTATGGCATCCCCAAATAGGGTATGTTGTGAGGCTAAAGGTAGTGGAGAGGTGAAGGATATTGGGAAGAGGAAGGTTGGGAAGTACCTGGCTATTCAGATCTGGTCACCAAATACACGACTAAAGCCATTTCAAGCAACGTTTCGATTCTGAATGGTGGTTTTTCATCAGGGCGATACATAGAGTATCTACCACTTAGATTGTTTGAGCGTGTAGAGGACGGTGAAAAGGGGACAGAAAGTTAGAGCTCAAAACTATCGGATGAAGAACGAAATTATACTAATGTGTGGTAAAAACTTGTGTTATCGATTTAATAAGGAGGGTTTCCGAATGGGATCCAATGCAGATTTAATTAAAATAAACTAGATTAAGAATAGAAAGCTTAGATGGTTTGAATCTGTAGAGTTGATAGGTTGAGAAAATAATAGGGAAAGGTGAGGTATGATACTGGTAGAGAAAGAACGAAAGTGTACTGAAAGGTGTGAGATTAAATAAGTTCCCTGAGGCGTGCGTGTAGTAAAATCACATATGGTCGATTTACGATTTTTTTTCAAAAGAAAGACAAATATTCCTGAGCTACGAATAACCTGAAAATATATTTTTAAACTCCTACTACCATCATAATAAGCGGAAGATGTTGCTTGTGCAATGATGGATGACTTGGCTAGCAGAGGAATTGAACCCACAACGCCCGGGTGGAAATCCGACGCGTCAGTCCACTCAGCTACTAACCGGTCAAGATAATGAATGAGGATAAATATTTAAGATTTAGATTTGATCGAACGCACATAAGAGTGTCAGTATAATCTATTGTTTATTTGGAAAAGGGTTGAAGATGAGGAAGAGCAAGGTTGGGAAGAACTTGGCTGTTCAAATCTAGTCAACAAACACGGCTAAAGCTATTTCAATCAACGTTTTGATTCTGAATGGTTGTCTTTTACTAGGAGGATACTTCAGACGAGTATCTACTACTCTACAAATATACGACGCGCAAAAGACGCACCAAAAAGATATGGCACCTTCAAATTCGTCAAACACTTGAGTAGGATCATGTCAAGAAGAGCATGTATGATGCTAAGACTGAATGTGAATGAAGCAAGAAGTGCGTGCTAAAACAGAGTTAAGTTATGCCTCCCCCTGCGGTGAAATGACGTGATGCTTAGTTATTTAGTGAGACATCGACTGTTAGTGTTTAATCCACCCGACAGCTTTTGTATTCGGAAGGCAAGCCCGTGCGATGATACAAAATACTTTTGGTTAAAATTGAGGAAATTAACCGCGGTAATTATATGTGAAAAGCATTATGGGGGTTGTAATCACCATTTATGAAGTTACAAAACCATAAAGACATTAAAATGTTCAGCTTCGTAAACGCGCTGTAATTATTGTGTTGTTCGAATTCGTAGAGCATCGTGTATTATTGTCCTAATGTGTATTTTAAGAAGCTATTAAAAACTTGAAGTAAACGCTATTCGGTTAATAGGTGGTTACTCACAACTAAGTTAATATTCATATTAGAATTAAGATTACGTACTATTCCAGAAAATTGAATATACTAAAACCAAAGCCATCACCTAACTATGTTTTCTTTTAAGTTGAGCCACACTAAACTAATTTCAGGAACTTTTTCTAAGGCATCCTGGATTTAATTTAAAACGGTTTATTTTAAAATAAAGGAAAAAAAAATTGAAAGATATTTAACATTTTTTTTATATTTTGAAAAGCCGAACAATAATGTAGAGGTTTTATAGGCTCAAAAAAAGAAAGAGACAATGTCAAATCATCAAATGACCAAACGCTGAAATTCAAAATCACTCCGTGCGGACATTGATGTTGTGTTGACTAAAAATACCATAATATAATATATGAGAACAGATCAGTGAGATGATGATTTTTTTCCCCATAAATTCCTTAAATTCCGGAAAAAATATAACATATAATATTATAATGTGGAATGATATCAAAAAAATCTCACCTTCTGAAAATGCCAAATAAATGACAAATAACCCAGCGGTCAAAAGTTTAAAATTTTTTAAAATTTTGTCCGTTCGAAAAAATATGCATTTTTGAAAAACAAAAAACATCTCCTTTATTTTTCGTTTTTTTCTTGATTGAGGAAAATTTTCACTGACGTTACTACATTGAGACAACGGCCGTTTTACACTATTCAATGTTACCATTTATATAAAAAAAATAATTAATTGGTTCAATAAATAAAATGGGGTGGTGAAATTATTTCGTTTTGAATTATGAAGTACTTTAATAGGTATCCATTAAAAATATGTGACATGCTATAAAATATGCACTTACATTTACAATTCACAAAAACAAATGGTTTTTTTAAACACCGTTCAGGTATTTTTTCTTAGAAAGCCTTTTTACGTTCAAATTTCCAAGCTTATCAAAAAAAAATACGTGTTTTCCCTATAATTACTGTAATGACTACGGATACGCTTGAATTATTCCAGGTAGGGATTTCTGCCCACCCTTCAAAGACTTTTCACGTAGCCTGCTAGTAAATTCACTGTCTTGATTCGCTAACATGGTTATTTTTTGAAGTATAGAATTATAAATAATACCTAAATCTAAAGCTAAAAGTGATTGATTTATATCCTGAGTCTATTTATGAACAATTTTGGCGTATTTTTTTTAATTAATCTTAAAATGTGGATGTCATAATATTTGTGGTTTAAGGCTTGATATACAAAAATATTAACATGATTATTCTGCTATTAACATTGCACTTTATTGAGATTAACGTCCAATTTCATTTTGATATAACTCCCTCTTATATAAACAAATGGTCCACCAAATGTATTTTTAGGTGATTTGATCTATCTCTATGTTCCCATGCTCGCACTACTTACTAAAGTGATAACCGGGCTAATAAAAAAATAAACACTCTTATTAAGTTGTCTAATCATCATAAAAACACCCCAAGGTAGATTTTATAGCAAGATAAGGGGCCGAAAATCTAGCAATCTCCTGCCACAATAAGGTTGACATCGTTATACTGCAGCTTTGAGCTTTCGAATATCCTGATTGTGTCACCAATCTGTTTCACCAAAAATGTTTTATAGTGAATAACGCACAAGAGTCCCAACCGTCTAGAGCCAGTGAGACTATGACATCCCCAAAATGGAGTAAGTTGTGAGGCTGAAGGTAGCGGGGTGGGGAGAAGGAGATGGGGAAGATGAAGGTTGGGAAGTACTTGGCTATTCAGATCGGGTCACCAAATACGGTTAAATCCATTTCAAGCAACGTTTCGATTCTGAACGGTGGTCTTTCACTAGAACGATACTGAGAGTATCTACCACTCTGGAACGTGCCGCAAATATATTATACTATGAATGATTTCACATCAATTAAAATGTGTTAACACATATTGATTAAACAAAGGTTATTTGCGCACGCCGAATTTTAATCCGCGACCTTTGGATTCGTAGGCGAGCAGCTTACCACTCGACCATAGATGCCGTCAAAACAAGAAAAATGTTGAAAAAACAAGTTTTTTGTATTATTATCCATCTTGGGTTTTTGGGTAAGATAAGGGGGCGAAGATCGAGAAATCTCCCTGCCACGAAGATTATACCACCCCGGCATAATACCATTAAGATATGGACGCAGTTCTTGTACGGTTTTTTTCATCTCCTAAATCCCTTGATCACAGTCCACCGGAAGAGTTGCTTTCGTGGATTTCACGGTAAATTGTATTATTTGATCAGAATCTCAAAGTTTCCTTGAAATACAACAAAAGAAATGAAAAATTATTTCATAAAAAATGGTTGCAAAACCATGTATTTCTTGCAATCCGCAATACTACATTTTCATTTTGTCATCCTCAAAACCATCAAGCGATTTTCTGCACGCATTTCAGGAGCATCAATTGTATCCTCTTTAGAATAATAAAATTAACATATTTGAAAACTTTAAAAAATAACTGCAAAGCTCACGTAAGCCACATTGATACCCGCATAAAAATAAAACAGCCCACAGCTTTTGACTCAAAAGAAACGGCACTTTACTCCTGACAAATGGACGCCCCCCGAGATGTTATCCCACACAGTTCTTTAAAAAAAAATACAGCGACAAAACGTTTTCAATAAAGGAGATTCATGAGAATTTCCACCTAACCTAACCGCTTTACGAGGATGAGGTCTATAACGAAAAAAGAATTGACAATATTTGACGGGTTTGATTCTAGTTCGTAGCGTTTTTTTATTTATTTTTACGGCAAAAGATTTTTTTAAATTTTGTTTATCACAGTACCACAGAACTAATGACGCCTTATCGATGGCGATGGGTCTCCGACCAAGGGCCCTAGCACGAAACGTCTATATAAATTATCGACAATGTCGATAATTTGGAATTATACTCGAGCCCGACTGCAAAATGCTTAATTTAGTCGATGTGAACTGTCGTTTGTTCGTTGGCGATCTGCAGTCGGGCTCGGGAACGAATCCAAATTACCGACATTGTCGATAAAATCTATATCGATGTTTCGTTCTAGGCCCCCCCCAGAAGTGAGTTTTGACATATCTCAGTCAAAACCTTGACTTGACTTTGGCTTTGATTTTAATATTCTTTCTAATGTATATTTTTGTCATTGCTTCATTAAAATATTATGTACGAGTATATGCTGTTCTTTTTCTGTTACTCTTTTTTTCCACCATTCCAAATTACCGACGTTGTCGATAAAATCTATATCGATGCTAGGGCCCCAGACCAAGACTTAGGGAAGAAATCATTATACACATTGTTATTTTAATGCTATCATATTAATTATTGAAGGAGTCGAGAATTTTTAAACTTTCAATAGTTGATTTTTAAAAATCTGAATACTGCATAAGAGTCCTAGTTGTCTAGAGCCAGCGAGACTATGGCATCACTGATTGAAGGGTTTTTTGAGGCTGAAGGTAGTAGAGATGGGAAAGAGGTGGGGAAGAGGAAGGTGGGGAAGTACCCGGCTATTCAGATCTGGTCACCAAACACGACTAAAGCCATTTCAAGCAAATTTTCGAATCTAAATGGTGGTCTTTCACCAGGGCGATATTGAGAGTATCAATACTCTGACTAAAAAAATTGAGTGTCTAGCAAAAAAACAAACATTTTCGAAATATATTTAAAACAATACGCCATTGAAATGATTTTAGATGTTCTGCATTAAATACTCTGACTCTCGTTTAATTCTGAAGACTTTTCTGACCCTTCATCCACTAAAATATATTTACCATCCTGGAGAAGCTTTGACTCAAGGATGGGAATTTTTAAGCTTTTTGTCGCTTCAGCATTGAGTTATCTAAGCTAACTTTTTTTTCATAATCTAATCAGGTAAGTATCGCAAAACAAACAAAAAACTCCAAAGTGCTCTGCTCTGGTATAAACTTCCCAAAATGGCGCTTCAGTCCCTTTGCCTTTCTAACGAAGATATTATTAAATAAGTATTTCTCAGAATGTTTTATAATTTAACTTAACCTTTGTTGTGTAAATAGTGTCTTGCATTATATTGTATCACAAAATAATTCAATTTATTATTCGATCGCTCGAGTAAAAGTAAATATATTTGTACACAAACAGCTTTCTTACCCGGCTTCGCCCGAGGTATTTAAAATTTTTAAAATATTTAAATTTTAATTTTAAAAATATAAATATGTAAAAAAATAACGTCTCGTTTTTATTTTTAAACAGTGTATATTTACGAGTATAAGTCCCACAATTCATATTGGAAGTTTCGTTGCGTGTTGAAAAACTTGAATTGCCATAGTAATTCCTGGCAGAAAACCAGTGGATATTTTATATCGCTGGTGCTTATCGTTTGTGAGTTTTTTTTTATTGAGACAGAACAGGTTTTCTGTTATTAATACGAGTAGTTAAGCGTTTTTCTTGTAAATTAAAAAAATTGTTGCATGACGTCGTGAGTTTTACGTTTTTTGTTTGGGACAAGGATGCTTGTCTTATTTTACTTTTTTGTAGTGAATACCGCACACGTCCTTAATTAGGGTATGAAGTGAGGTTGAAAGTAGTAGAGAGGGGAAGGAGATGGGAAAGACGAAGGTTGTAAAGTACCTGTCAATCTAGTAAGTGAGAAATTTGAGCTAATTAAGAAAAACCCTATGAACAAAGGTGAAGACGGACTAACTTACAGACAACATCTTTTGTATTCTCTAAAGATTCTCATAGACCCGCTCAAGTCACTGGCAATCACATAAATCACATAAACACATTGACATCACTCACCTGTAATTGAAGGGTTACTGAAATTTCTCGCAATTTAATAGAACGTGAACGAACGTAAATGAATTCCTTTTTTTTTATATTAGTTACTTGTACGAGTATATTAAAGTTTACAAAGTATCTAATTATAATTCATATTCTTTTTGACTCAATAATAATATTATAACATATAAAGTACTTGATATTACTAATGTATTTTAAATATTTCTTATAAATTTATTGATTGCAATAATTTGGATGATTTCCGGTAGTGCATTATAACATTTCATCCCATTCATAGCGATTTTGTGTATTGGTTATATTTTTTTTGGTAGTCTGATCTCTTTGCATGTCCTTGTATTATGTCTGTGAATATCCACGATGTAGATAATTTTGTCTTTTTTTTTTTTTTTTTTTTTTTGATTTTATGGATTCTTTCGTAATCCTCTACTAACTAGCTGGGGCTTATACAAATACCCCTCATAATGTCTATCTAACTAGTACTGCGGCTCATTAGGCCTTATTACTATCACCATCTGATGGTTTTATTTACTTGACTGAGTTTATTTTTACATTAGTGTTTTCTTAGGGAAAAGATCTTTACTGGATTAAAAACCCTAAGAGATAATTTTGTCAGAAAAATATGTTAGTAACAAGTTATCAATGTGTTTAATGTTAGCATCTGTTTCACTGTTAGCCAATTAAGCTCCTCTAAAGTTTTGGCAGTACAAGTTCGCTGAAAGCGCGAGTACGTAACAAAAAATCTGAGTAACTCTATAAAAAAAAATTTAACACTAAATTTTATACTTGAAAGTACCCACTGTCAAAAAAGTTCCACTTCAACAGTGAGCCATCGCATACAAAATGTGCCCCCATTCAAAACGGAATTTTAATATGCTCCCTTGAATGAGAAAAGCACACCTGAGAGTATTTTGTATCGCGTTTCATACATTCCGGGAAAGTACTATATTACACGACTAAGCTTTGTACAGAATCGGTTTGACACTCAAATTTATAGCTGTTTTCGAAGTATTATTCAAATTCGTTGGGTGAATTTTTATCTCAACGTTTCATTTGAGCTCGATCACTTTGTAACACGCCTGGGGATAATCGACATGAAAAGTGTACCATATTTTTATTACGTTTTTGTGAAACTTTCTACGACAATAATATCTGTTCTTCCATTTTTTTTTCTTTAGTAAGCACGGAAAAGCTGCAAGTCCCGTTTTGGGTAAACACGAAAAGCCGCATTATTGCAAACCCTCAAATACAGTAGTGTTACGTGCACTCACTTACGCAGTTGGCGGCACACTCTTCTTTCTATTATTTAGGTACAATACAAATAAAGAGGGAAGATTTTTTGTATACATATTAAATCAAGCCGTCTTTCTATGTCGGCTAAGAAGTTATCACTGATCAGTGACTAAAAAATTGTTAAAAATTAACTATTTCTTCATGACATAAATAAATTCGACAATTTTAATATTTCTTAGCAACTGTCCAAATTAAAAACGCAAAGTTTTACGCAAAGAGCGTGCGATATGCAGATACAACTTGCTTTTTTTACCATCTCCCTCGTATACACGTAATATGCATCGTGCTTTCTCTGTCAAGGACGTGTTCAAAACTTCCTTCAGATTGCTAGATATCGTCTACATAAACAACATAGTGCCATCTCGTTTATTGTATGTCGCGTATGGAGACAGAAGACATAATTCGGGACAATTCACGAATTGACCTCGGGTAGGTACATGCAAAATGGGCAGAACTTTTAATTTAAATGGTAGATGTCGCCACTGCTGTTGCCCGCCAGTGCTAAAGTAATAATATTAATTAAGAAAATGAGCAGTTGTTTAATTTACATAATATTTGACATGAATTATTGTCATCTTATAATTTTGGGGAGTTTTATGGAAGATTATGTTCAAATATCGATACTGATTATGTATCTTGTATTTATTTGTTTGTGTCGTTTTACTGTGTTCTTATAATTAGATTGTTCTCACTCCAGTGTAACCAATTTGTAAAAACGTATTTTTATAAATATATATTTTTTATGTTAATATGTAAATAATTTTATAGCCAAAATTTTTCTCAAACTTATTGCTTGGAGACAGACTTTGATAAAAAAACACCTTTGACAACTTTATTGAAACTAAATTTCTGACCAAAATAGAAAATGAATTATAAAAGAAATATATATATAAACAAATATCACAAACTAAGAAGAAGCGAGTTAATCCTTGAGCCAAGGACATCAAAGGATTAAACTAACTATAAGTTCGAATATACATTTTTACCAGTATCTTAAACATGGCGAGTTCGAAGTCGTCTTCCTTTCTACGAAAATATCTAAACCGATTTAATCCGAAATTGTAAAACCCTGTCCATGTTATTTTATTTGTATAAATTCCTTTAAGCGCAGAATCGATAAACAAAGATGGACCTTTTTTGTAGAATTTCACCATTTATCACTGTTTCTTTTTTGGCCGACGAACTAAATCCAAAGATTCTACAGAAATTTGCAATAAAAGCGTAATCATCACCAAATATAATATGCAAGGTTCACTTATTTCTTTGTGATTTTATTTTTGCATTATACAAACTCTCTGACGTGGAGTATCAAATGACGGTGAAAGCTTTAAACTATGGATCTTGAATTCGTAGGGTTGGGCTTTTCAGAATCAAAATATTCCACAACTTTGATCCTGTAGGCCAGTGATTCTTAACCGGGGCGCCAGCGCCCCTTTGTGGGCGTTTTGGATGTCTGGCGGGGCGTTATTAAATTTTTAGCATTTAGGGGGCGCTGCAGAAGTTCGAGTGGGCATTGTGTCAATATATGAAAATTAAGGTATGCTCATGTGCTCAATTGTTGCGTAAACTGCACACATAATCGTGGAAAAAAGTAAAATTACCCATCATAGCATTCTCATCTTCCAATTAAAGTAGAAAAGGTTTTTAGCAATTGAAAAAATCACGAAATCCATTACAAATAAGCGGCATATGACATAAAAGGCAAAAATTAAAATGTGTGTTTATTTCTATGTCTCATTATTTTTTATTTGTAGCGATTCATTGTATAAAATAAATACCTACTACATAGAGAAAAGTGTAAATTATAAATATTGTTTTTTGTTGGAAGGGGAGGGGGGTGCTGAATAATTTTGCTGGGGTAAAAGGGGCGAAGCTTATAATACGGTTAAGAAACACTGCCTTAGACGATCTCTGTATAAAAACAGTAGTAGACAGACTACATTGAAAGCTGTTCCGTAAAACATATTTTAAATTTATAAATATTTCCCTGACGATGAAAAGCTGATTTTTGTTCAAATAAAGAAAATGAAAAAGTGATGAACACAAAAGTAATTGGGTTTTCAAATAAATCATTTCAACATTAAAAAAATTTCAAACTTTCGCCACTTTTTTTATTCGCCATTTAAATTCAGCTTCCGAACTTAGTGTGTCTCTATTTTATATCATGTCAGATAGTTCAATAAGTTTTGAAATTAAATTATTTTAAACCCGACAAGACGGTTCAATGGTATGTGGCGGAAGGGTAATTATTGATGTCACTTTATTCTATTAGAGTGGGTTCGATGACATTCGAACTCGTTCGGAGTGTTGAGATAGCTTAGGAAGAAAAAAAAAGTTTTTCATTAATTGTATCCATTTTACCTCCACATAGCATACCAAAGATGACACAGGCCCTGAGAGAAATTATTCCCCTCAAGACCTCCTGGGTGAAGCTGTTGAAAAAAATTATATATTGTTGCTAGCTTGCGTAAGTTTTTGGCTAATGTTAGCCCGTGAGCTCTGTCGCAGAGACAATGAGTTTCCCTCTTTCCGCGGTAGTCGTAATATAACAGCATCTGCATGTGAATTTCCATAGAGTTTCAAGTCTTGTAGCTATACTAAATCAAAGGATTCAAAACCTTTCAAAGAAAAAGTGGAAGGAAAATAGAATACGTTTAAAAGCTAAGGGTCACCGCCAAAGTGGAGAGATGGAGTAGCAGAGGAAGATCACAGATGCGTTGGGCTGATCAAGCATCACAGGCATATATTAAAAAATCTTGGTTCACCAGGGTACTTAGAGTAGAGTCATGATCCCCAACAATAAAGCAACGACTCAAAAAGAAGTTAAAATAATCTTCTTATAAAAAATGCTTTAAGAAGTTATCGATGTAACAACCTAAGTTGTACACAATAAACATAATCTCCTACGTAGGAGTAAAGAACATGAACATGAACATGAACCTACTTTCCAAAGTAAAGAGGCTTTTTTAGTAAAATTCAATTTGAAACACACACAACGAGCCTCTGAACACAGCCTTATCTTAACTGGCGCGGCGGCGTGGTCTAAACTTCCAAACTTTGCAATTCTATTTTGGGTTCGGCCAATAAAGGTCAAAAGTCTTTACTGCTTTTGATAAGAGTAAAATCTAAGATGATGAACAATTGATCGGAGTATAGGTTTCAAATTGAGAAACGGTGCATAAAAACATAAAAACAACATCATCAAGCTTTACATACAAGACGTGTTTTCTTTCGATTTTTTTTTTACTTTTAGCCTTTGTTTTGGGTTTTAAAATCGAATCTCTTTTATAAAGTCGTATTTAAATAAGTTACCATTTATTTTTAAATATTGAAAACTTCACCATGCTTGAAAATTGCAGTTTAAAAAATTAAAATTTCATTCAATATTGATAACTTTTTCATAAAAAATTATCTACCAGCACCTTATGTAAAAATGTTTGCGAAAGATCATTTGAAAACCTGAACAATTTGAAATATATTTTTTGTAATGCAATAAAATTCATAAATTTTCAGTACCTGGTTGGATTGTGAAAAAAAAATTAACTCAGGTAACTCAATACTCTCACTGAGTTACCTGAAGCGACAAAAAGCTAAAAAAGTCCCAAACTTGTGTCGCTTTAGTCAAGCCTTCTCCCAAATGGTAAATATATTTTAGATGGCTGAAGGGCCACCAAAAGTCTTTAGAATCAAACGAAAGTTTTTAGAATCAAACGAAAGCATTCGGTGCAGAATTAAAAAAAAAAAAAAAAAAACTGTATATTTAACTTATTTTTTACCGAAGTGTCGCTTAAGTTCTTTTGCCTTTCCAGCGACGACATATTTGCTCTACATAAAATTTGTGTTATTTTATTTCAAATGAAATAATAGTATATTGCACACACACACATTTTATACCTGATTTTGTTGCTATATAAGCAGAAAAAATAAAATATTTACTTTAAGAATGCAAGGCTGATGTAAGCGTAATAAATATGATCAAGAAAGGGACGCTTAGATGGTTTGGGCATGAAGAGCGAATAAACGAAGAACGGAGTGTGAAAATAATAAATGATGCGAAAGTAAATGGAAGAAGAAGTCGGGGACGTCCAAGGAAGACATGGCACGATCAAGTGAATCAAATACTTGAATCGGGCCATATAAAAAGTCAGAATAACAGAAGAGTATGTATAAGACGATGTATGAATGTGAATGAAGCAAAAGTGTGTGCCAAGACAGAGTTGTATATCGGTTCGTCCTCTCTGCCTACCCCTGCGGAGAAACGGCGTGATGGTTAGTTAGTTAGTTAGTTACCAAACAAACGTCTGAATTCGGGATGATGGCCGATAGATTATGAAAAATAAATGTTTTACGTTACAATTTACTTCAGGAAAGTGTAATGTGAGAAACTGGCTTTTTAAGATAACAGTTCCACGTTATTTTTTGCAACGCTACTCTAACAGTTTTATCATCCAAAACATGAGATGAGAACTTAATGGCGACAAGAAGAATCATCAATCATGTTATTATGAACAGCTTGCCCTAGACAGAGCTTGACAACTTGAGTCAACTATTTAATTAATTTGTTTGAGTTGTGCGTTGAAAGAAATTCGCCGTTTTAATACGCTTAATTAATGCGATACCGAATAATAATGCGTGGCAATAATAATTATGTATTAGGGTGTTAGTCTCTATCTGGCAGCGATGGCGATAGGACGTGTTTTGGGAGCGCTGAACGTACGCGATTATTGTTGTATATCAATTAGCAATTCATTAAGTAGAATGCGTGAATTATGCCATTTCTATATTCCTAATTTAAGTATATTTCAGCCTACATCATATCTAATTAAATGGATGGAACGCAAGGTTTTTAATTATTATAAAAACTTTTAATTATAAAACATGAATCACATCGCGTTTTGGACTAATTTGTTATTATTTCTAATTTTGTAACTGTTAATTCATGGTGGAATTCCATTTTAATGATTAAATAAAAACAAATTTTTAACTTTATTCCACTTTTTTTATTTTTTTGGCTGGACCGGTTTCAGCCTATAACGGCCATCTTCATAAATTTAATCGTAATTATATCATAATACTGGGAGTAACCCAATAATTAGGAAATTTTATGGAAAATCTGGACATTACAATTAAGATGGGAAAACCTAAAATAAACTCATTAATAATCAGTATTCACCAACCTTGCATTATATAAACACATCGTAAAATCATACTTAGAGAAATTCAACTGTAACTTATCTTAAATAAAAATTCATACCAGATAGATATATAAAATAGTAAAATAAAAGTAACTTGTAACTAGTAAAATCATGCAGCAATACTGATAAATATAATTAAAGTAAAATCATGGTTTACTACCCCTGACATCCCAAAAACAGTATATAAGCCATAGAATAAGAACAACTTGTACTAGTCTGAAGATGGCCGTTATAGGCTGAAACCAGTCCAGTCAAAAAAATAAAAAAAGTGGAATAAAGATAAAAATTTGTTTTTATTTAAATCAATTTGTTATTAATTTTAAAAAAAATATTAAAATTAGAATTTAACTTTAAAGCATTAATGCTTATTTATTTTAAATATTTAAATAATATCAATAATCTAAAACACAAATATGAAATAGAAAAAAGCCAGAAACTAAAAAAAAACAATGGTAATGCCCTAGACTCGAACTCGTATCTTCTACTCTATTTGAGAGTAACACTTTAGAAAGTTATTAGAAAGTGGCATTTTTGATTTCATACTTTCGAAAGATGGCAGCCTAACATCAAAATAAATTCAATTATTAAATAATTTTCAATAGAAGTGTGAGATAGTTTAAAAATGCCGCTTTCTAATGAGATCCTGGTGACTTAGTTGACATAGTGTTACCCTTGGATAAAGTAGAGTTTCCGAGTACGAGTATCGGTCATGACCGTTGTTCTTTTAGTTTTTTGCCTATTTTTTGTTTCATAATAGTGTTTAAAATTATTGATATTATTTTAAAAATATGTGCTTATTTATACAAATAACAGGAATACATACAATTTCAAAGTTACAGTTAGGTTTACATTATTTGGATTTAGTGTTAAATTTAAAAGGAAAGATAAACTAAGAAGGTATATTGTCAGCAAGGGGGTTGATTGTCGATTGGTGACTGGCTGTGTCTTATGTGCCAACGTTGCATAATATTGTCATAACATTTCAGAATAATGCGCAAATGAATATTACTGTTGCCGGTGGGTCGCCACGCGCAATTGAATAATGTTGACAGCCAACAGAATATAGTTTAATCTTAAATAAACCAATTTGAAGTTTGCCCTTAGGTAACATAGGTGTCATTAGCGTAAATACCAAGCTACGAAGCATCACCAAAAAAATGCTATCTGAGACTCTTCGAACAAAGAAGACGAATTTTTATAAGCTATTAAATAACGAGAGAGAAGTAACTACCCTTCATTCACGCAACAAATTAAATATTCGGCTAAGGGAATTTTTTTTTTTTAATCTTTCCCAACAATGGTGATTGTAATCCTGTTTTAAGGTTTGTATTTTAATAAGGCTTTTGTTCTTTAGAGATTGAAAAAATAAAAAAAAACTGTCATTAAGAATTATTTTATCAGATTCGGTTTAATGTTATAAAGTTTTTTTGTACAGAGTTTTAGAAAATAAAGATAGTTTTTTCTAAGACAAGTTTTCGCAATGTATAGCAGCTCATTTAAAAATTGTTTCTAAATTTGCTATAACGGTCTCCGTGGTCGAGTTAGTAAGACACTCGAATACGAATCCAGAGGTCGCGGGTTAAACCCCGGCGTCCGCAAATAAATTATATTCTCATAGAAAGCAACAACTTCATGGTTTGACATATTAAATTTAAATTAAATAATAACTTTGTGTACGACCAAAGATTGTACACTACGCCTGTCTCGACACAGGAATCTCCTAGTGAGACAGACATTAACCAAACCCATGTATTTTTTATATTTAAGCAAGAATAAATAAATTAAAAATAAACTTAAAAATATATCCGACCGGTTTCGTTAGCCTAAGCACCATCAAGGTAAAAACTAAACACAAAATACAAAGTGCGCGTTTATATATACATTCCTTTCTTATAATTTTAAATGTTATTCTAATTTTGTTTAGTTTATTTTTTTACTCTGATAATGCTTAGGCTAAGCGGAACCGGTCGGCCATAAAAATTTAAGTAATATATGTGGTCTTAAACGTCTTTGTAATTGTTTCATTTTCATTGCATTAAAATTAATATGTGTTATTTCCGTGTGGTAAGTTATCGAAGTACTGCCCTGCTGAAAGACCACCATTCAGAATCGAAACATTGCTTAAATTGGCTTAAGTCGTGTTTGATGACCATATCTGAATTTCCAGGTACTTTCCAACCTTCCTCTTTTCCTTATCCTTTCCCTCCCCGCTACCTTCAGCCTCACAACACACCCCT
Organism: Drusus annulatus; assembly: GCA_022651775.1. Taxonomy (NCBI): domain Eukaryota; kingdom Metazoa; phylum Arthropoda; class Insecta; order Trichoptera; family Limnephilidae; genus Drusus; species Drusus annulatus. The sequence continues at coordinate 678,772 of JAGWCC010000032.1, read as the reverse complement.
TAATTGGGGAGCTACCGAGGCGGTTGAGCGCAATTAAGACTCTTGTGCGGTATTGACTATAAAATTTTGAAAAAAATCAAATTATACGCACGAGGAAAAAAATTGACAGAGTTTAAATGAAAAATAAAAAAAAACGGAAAAATAAGAGTGTTACTTATTTATTACGTAAACTTTCTAGGGAAATTATGCCATATTCTACCTTTTACTGGTGTATTTAAAAAAAATAAAAATTATATGAATACCGCACAAAAGTCTCAACTGCTCCCAACCATCTAGAGCCAGTGAGACTATGGCATCCCCAAATAGGGTATGTTGTGAGGCTGAAGGTAGTGGGGAGGAGAAGGAAATTGGGAAGAGGCAGGTTAAGAGGTACCTGGCTATTCAGATCTGGTCACCAAACACGGCTAAAGCTATTTCAAGCAACGTTTCGATTCTGAATGGTTGTCTTTCATCAGGGCGATATTTAGAGTATCTTCCACTCTACTCTGGTCCACTCTACTCTGTTTTATACTCAATTTAAAGTATACGTTTTAAAATTTCCCTACGTGCTATTTTGCGGTCTTAAATAATGGTATCTCAAATTTATTATTGTAATGTATTTTTTGCTTCGCAAAACAAATTTAGAATTCAACTTTACATCAATGTTTGATAAAAAACATTTCCACATTTTTTATGGGTGAATCAGTTATTTTCAGATACTTGGTACTGTGCAGAAACGTTGGAATGAAATGATTGTATTTTTTAAATTAAATAAAGCTAGAAACTTCGGAAGAAATTTTCTCGCAATTTTTATAAATCTATATTTCTTCGCCGGTTTTAAACAACCTTTCTAATTTGATATGAAATATATAAAAACGAAAGATATAATAGTATACTCGTATTTATTTCAATAAAAAAAAAACGTATTCAAACTTTACGCTTGATTGTGAGGTTAATTAATGAAAGAGATCAATAATTTTCAAAGAAGACACAGAAAATATTAGATATTTAAATAATATCAATAATCAACAAAACAGATATGAAACAAAAAAAAGCCAGAAAATAAAAATACAATGGTCATAACCGAGACACAAACTCTATCCGGGAGTAACGCTTTAACCAATTCAGTCATTAGGACCTCATTATAAACTGTCATTTTTTATCGATCTCATACTTTTCATTAAAGATTATTTTTATGATTTTTTCAATTTTCCTCCGATTTGGCTTCTTTTTTTTACAATGAATACCGCACAAGATTTGCAACTGCTCCTAACTGCCTAAAGCCAGTGAGACTACGGCATCCCCAATTGGGATATGTTGTGAGGCTGAAGGTTGAGGGGAGGGGAAGGAGATAGGGAAGAGGAAGATTGGGAAGTAACTGGCATTTCAGATTTGATCAACAAACACGGCTTAAGCCATTTCAAGCGACGTTTCGATTCTGAATGGTGGTCTTTCACCAGGGCGATACTTTGAGTATCTACCACTCCACTGCCATCTTTGTAATGATGATTTTATTGATGCCTTAAAGTTAATTCTAATTTCAATAAAAATATAAGATTGCGACAAAAACTCGCACTTCTACTCTATCCGGGAGAAACGCATTTATCAACTTCGCTTTAGAAATCTTTCTGATTTCCCACATTTTTATCAAACTCACTTTTTGTGAAAATGTTTATTTTAATTCGATATTTGCAGCCATCTGTGTATTTGTATGTAAAGCTCGAACCGATAGCAAATACACAGATGGTTATCATCTATTAGTAATTGAAAAATAAAATATTAGTAATTGAAAAATATAATATTTTTCAAAGCATATCGTTGCTGGAAAGGCAAAAGGTTTAAACGCACTTTGGTTAAAAATAAGTTTAAAATGCAGTTGTGATCAGTTTTCTGCACCAAACGACTCTCATTTGATTCTGAAGACCTTTGTGGCCCTTCAGCCATCTAAAATATATTTATTATTTGGGAGAATGCTTGACTCAAGCGACACAAGTTTGTAACCTTAGCTTTTTGTCGCTCCAGGAAATTCAGTGAGAGCATTGATTTACCTGAGTTAACTTATTTTTCAAAATCCAACCAGGTACTGAAGACTTATAAATGGTAAAAAAATAAATTTAAAAGCGTTTTGGTGTAAACTTGCCAAAATGGCCCTTCAGCCCTTTTGCCTTTCCGGCGACGATATGATATTGATAAAAATGACAGAATTAAAAAAGGTTTCGATATCATAGTCGGTTGCGTTAATTCCGGATAGAATAGAGATCCAGAGCTTGTTTAAAATAATTTTTTAAAATCATGGGAGAAAGGCTGAGGGCCACTTTGAAATTTGAGCCCTGCCTCGTGTAACAAAATACATGTTTCATTTGTCATAGGAGACGAGAATCTCTGTGGCAAACAACTTAATTTAGTGACAATCCAAAAAAACTGTGTTTTTTGTTAACAAGTAGGTTTATTTGCCATATTCCAATTGCTGGAAGTAATGGTTCGCTGTGATATCAAGTACTTAAATTAAAAAGTTTTGTTTACGACTTCGGTGGTAAGATTTGGCATTTTTATGTATTTCTGAACAGAATTTTTTTCTTCCCTTATCGTAGGAAAGGTGAAAGATTTCAAAGATAACTTTATTCCATATATAAAACGCTGTTTTGTCAACTGTCATGTCACTAAGATTAATTAAAACTTATTAAACTAACTCATGGGAGCCGGCATATTTTTAATGTGTGTAAATCCATTTCAACATTTCAAGAGAAGTAGATACTCGTAAGTATCGCCCTGGTGAAAAACTACCATTCAGAAACGAAACGTTGCTTGAAATGGCTTCGGCCGTGTTTGGTGACCAGATCTGAACAACCAGGTACACCTTCCTAACCATCATATTTACCATCTCCTTTCTCTCTTCACTACCTTCAGCCTCACAATATACCCCGATTGATTGGGGATGCCATAGTCTCACTGGCTCCAGACGATTGGGAGCGGTTGGGACTCTCGTGCGGTATTAACTATAAACTATCAACATCGTGATTTGCAACCTTCAACCTTTAATGGGAGAAGGCAATAAGAGATAAATCGATATAACTGTTATGTGCACGTGTTCGTGTGCCGAAGTAAGGTCAAATTTATCTCACTTCGAACATTTTAAAATACCAAAATAAAAATAAAACTATTTAATTGGCCTGTCTGCGGCCTATAAGGTCGAAGGTTTTACCTAAGTTGGCGACGTACATATCACACTACTATTGATTTTATATTCAGTGGTAACTTCTAACGACTTTGAACCGGTGGTTTCAAAATCAATTTCCATTAAAGTTCAATTTGTGTCAAGCAGCGAACTGCATCTAATAAGTTATTTACGTGATTGCCAATATCAAAATGACGACGAGCAAATATGTTAACTTATTAATTGAAACAGTGGCAGAGTTTTTGATCAGGGTAGGCAGTAGGAAAAATCATCGAATTGATTGATAGGAGAAATATGCACCAACAGATGTCACTGATTGCTATTGCATTTGTTCTGTAAAAGCACTGCCTAGAAGCTAATAATAATTATCCTTATATAATATAATTTATAAAACACCATTTTTTGTGAAATATTATCTCAAGGGTGCTGTACAAAACATTAAAGCTATGGCTAAATTTACCATAAAACTATATAAACATCTAAAGCTATGGCTAAAAGTACCTTATTGATATTTTCAACTCTTTCTCTTTACTAACAAAGATAAACGAAAACGAGCCACTTGAATGCGCACTCAGCTCACAGCAAACATACGTACATATTTTGTGTAGTCTAAAACACAGAATAATCCACTCTGACGTTGGCGACGTTTGGGCATATGTAGTTACTGCTTTTGACACGCTGTAGTAGGACGGTCGGCGGGGCGCTCGCGACGGTGCGATTAACTGAATTTATTAACTGAATTTTTTTGATTAGTTTTTACAGTGATGTCATATGATTTAATCCATTCATATTTTTATGCGATTACGGCAGGGTAGGCAGTGCTTATTTTGTGCCTGTATGGAGTGCACGCCTGTGAATTGAAATGTTTGTTCGCTCACCGCATATATTAATCGCTTGAAAACGTTTTTCGATATTGTTACCTTTACTTACTGAACAAATAACCCCTAGAAATGAGACGAATACCGATTTGAGAGAAAACTGATTTAATTAATTATTAACATAATACATTTTGATTCCTAGGTCTCACACACAACCCCCATTAAATTGATTACTTGCCGAATAAAAAAAATCGCTATGAGCCATGACTATCTTACCAGCATTGGTGCATTTATTTATCAATCAATTCAATTTAAAAAATGTGACTAAGGTCTAAAATAGGTGCTTAAAGCTCGGCAGAAAACTATATACTGGTAGGAGTATCAGTTAAATTGATTCGATCGTCAATTTTACGACCCCAATATCTGTGAAAACCACAGCTTTGCGGCCAAGACCCTAAAGGAGGAATTAATTGCCCGTTTTATGCCAGAACGGGATAGCAACGTTTGTTTACCGTCCACACAATTTATTTATTTATTTATTTATTTATAAATTAACGGACTAAAGTCCAATTACAAAAATACATATAAAACACGAAATATAAAAAAGAGTAACAGAGAAGAAATAGCATATAAATTGAGATAAATGAAGCGATGACAAAAATAAGGCAAAATAAACATAAGAGAGAACATTCAAGCCATGGTCTTAGTCAAAGTTTTGGTAGAGTCGTAAAGAATGACGAAAATCATTTAGACTGCTACCAAAAATTTCAAGACCATGGCTTGAGTTAACAAGTCTTGACATTCTGGACATTGGAGAATTATACCCGTAATTAGTATTGTGATGATTGAGGAACAGCAATTCATTGTTTCTGAGTCTACGGCAAGGAATGTTGAACTGGATAAGTTGCAACAGAGAAGGTGAGTCAATAAAACAATTAATAATTTTGTAAATGAAAATTAAATCGAAGTCTTTCCTGCGCTTTTCTAATGAAGACATTTTCAATAATTGTTCAATTTCATCATATGAATAATCGCCTCTTTCTCGCCCCAATCTCCATGCAATACCGCGTAAGAAGCGATGTTGTACGGATTCAATATGATGAATATGAACGGTATAGAAAGGGGACCAAATTACACTAGCATATTCTAAATGAGGGCGAACTAATGAGCAGTAAAGGGTTTTTAGAGTCTTTATATTCTTAAAGTCACATGCAATTCTATTGATGAAGCCAAGAAGTTTTAATGATTTATTAACTACATTATTAATGTGATCACGAAAAGAAAGATTATAGTCTATAGTGACACCAAGATCTTTTATAGATCTGACGGTAGATAAGGAGACACTATTTAATTTATAATTGAAGAGGATCGGTTTAAGAGTTCTATGAAATGACATAATTTTACATTTATCAATGTTTAATTTTAGGCAGTTAGTTTCACACCATTCATTAAATGAATCAATATCACTTTGGAGAAGAATACAGTCATGAAAAGATTTTATTATTTTAAGGATCTTATTGTCATCTGCAAAAAAGCCAAAAACGCGAGGAAGAAAATACTTTGGCAATGTCGTTAATAAATATGTTAAAAAGGAGAGGAGCTAGATGGGCACCTTGGGGGTACTCCAGACGTTACTTTAATATTAATAGATTCAAAGTTATTAATTTTGACTCTTTGTTGTCTATCATTTAAATAAGATTTGAAGAAAGATAATAAAGGATTTCTAATACCGATAGCATGAAGTTTGGCGATAAGAATTGAGTGATTAACTTTATCAAAGGCTTTAGAAAAATCAGTGTAGAGAACATCTGCCTGAGAGTTAACTTCCAGAGCGTTAACAATGGTATTAGTGAAGGAAAGTAAATTTGTTGTGGTAGACTTAGCAGATCTAAATCCATGCTGTTCCTCAATCAGAACATTTTTAAATACAGGTGTAATTTTCTTTGTAATGATGGACTCAAATATTTTTGGAATGTGGGATATAATCGAAATTGGTCTGTAGTTTTCAATGTTGGACTTGTTACCAGACTTAAAAATAGGCCTAATATATGAAATTTTCCATGAGTCAGGAAATGAGCCAGATGAAAGTGATAAGTTAAATAAGATAGAAAGTGGCTTAGATAAGATGTATTTACATTCTTTCAATACAATTTCAGGAATTCCATCAGGGCCAGTGCTATTCTTACTAGATAGATTTTTTAACGAATTAAATACATCTAAAAGTGAGATTTGGCAATTATTCATGTCAACATTTTCTGTATAGTTGTATGAAGGGGTGGTGCACGATATATTAGAATAAACAGAGGAGAAGTGTTTGGCAAAGAGGTTAGCTATGTCAAGTCCGTTTGTGGCATGAGTTTCATTATAATACATACTTGAAGGGATATCATTTTCAGTCCGCTTTTGTGCTACAAATTGCCAAAATTGTTTTGGGTTTAGTTGTAATTTTGACTCAGTGACTTCTATGAAGGATTTGTAGCACTTAGCTGATTCAACTTTAGACAATTCCCTAAGATTACTAAATTTTTGGTAATGCCTTAAGTTGCCTGAATCTTTAAACAATTTGTGAGCTTTCTTTTTTCAAATATCAGCTGCTTCAGCTTCATACTGAACCATTTAGGAAACTTAGGTTTGGAGTAGATTCCCCGTGGAACAAATAAATTTACAGCATCCGTTAAACATTTGTTAAATTTAAGTACAGCATCATTAATATTAGAATTGAAAAATAGAGATGACCAATCAAACTGGGCAAGATATCTATTCATGCTGACATAGTCGCCATCATTAAATTTGTTGTAATAAGAAATACATGGATTTAAAGAATCAATTTTGAAAAAGTTTGTAACTTTTATAGATAGAGATGGATGGTATTTATCGATTGGTAACAATGAGTCCGAAGCTTCATATACAGAGACACTAGGCATACTTGTAAAAATCAAATCGAGACACGAACCCAGAGAATTTATTATTGAATTTACTTGGAACATATTCATATAGGCGAAGAAATTCACAATTGTAGTAGCTTGCAAGGAAAGAGTACCACTAACAGTTTTCACACCTAGGTTGTCATTTGTCCACAATAGTTTAGGTAAATTATAATCTCCACAAATAAATGTGGAATCGGAATTTTTAGACACGCGTTCCACTAATTCAGTATGTGACTTATACACTTCACAATAAACAATAAACAATAAAAAAATAGGAAAGTGTTTTTTTTTTGTATAAATGTTTTTTTCCTCTTAAAAGCACATGCGTCATTTTTACGATTTTGTTTTCACTTTACTAGAGTATGTCTATTATTTTAAAAATACTCTCAGTATCACCCTGGTCAGAAAACACCACAAATAAAGCGTGTTGCTGGAATTAGCTTTAGATTTTTTAAAATATTATCTCCACTCATCAGGGTCTGTCATATTTGGAAAGCTGTTTTTTTTACAAAATTTGAATTGATCCTCACAACAATTCCCAAATGTGGATGCCAAAGATTGATAGGTTCCGGCCAGTATCACATACAAATAAAATGAATACCAGTAAAAACATATCCGAAGTTTTTTATAATTTAGATATTCGCCTGTACTTGGATAGCATGTAGTCGGCAGTGGCGGCTCGTGACTTTTTAGTGTGCTAGAGTGGTAAGCTTGAAAAAAAACATCGTCATTGATGTTGTTGTAGCCGAAAACATTTTTTTTTTTTTTCGAAATTTCAACTTTTTGCATGAAGATTTTTCAGAAATCCGTGCAGTGCACCACCAAAACTGAAAAATCCTGAAAATCTTCATACAAAAATAAAATCTTGAAAAAAAAGAAAAATCATTTTCGGCTACAACAACACTAACAATATCGTATTTTTCAATCTTAGCACTCTAGCACACTAAAAACTCACGAGCCGCCACTGGTAGTCGGTAATACATACGCAGAGGTGGCTGATGTATTTAATTGCACGGAGTGTAGATACAAGAAGGCTATAATATTATATTTCTTCAATCAATAATAATATAACCTTTATGAGACTGAAAGGGTACCCTCAACACAGATTTTTGTTCCAGTAAGTCTAACCGGCTGAAACTTCCTGACTTCTCCACAATAGTGAAAATGAATAATTGAATATAACCGTTGGATATGTGGAGGGTGGCATGTAAGCGAAAAATAAATAAATATAATTTACAACTTCTCATGACTGAAAGAGTACCCCGGTACCCTCATGTGTTTTTATATAATTTTTGGAAGGTTGTCCGTATTAATTAATCATTTTATCTTATTTTTAATGATAAATACAATGTACTGTCGTGTTCAAATTACATCACTTGTAACCTTAATACTATTTTTAATCATCTATTTTATTAAAACCACCAAGTAAGATGGTACTGGGTGAAATTCCTATCCACTTCACCAAGTATTGAACTTAATCGAAATATATAACGTCATAAAAGATATCCAGCAAACTTCAGCAAATGATATATTGTAAAAGAAACCTTCATATCAATTTTAAAAAGGTGTAATTTCCTTCAGTCACATAAGGGATAATATATTCAAACACTATTTCTTACTACTCCACAAATATTCCTTATTTTATTTGTGCATATAATTTTTCATTTTTTCACAGTTGATTCTAAACCTTTTTTTTAATGTAAAAGCCCTCTCGGGGGTATACAATAAATAAATAACCATTGGATGGAGAAAGAGGATGTTCTATAATGTGACTTTTTTAAATGAATTTAAGAACATGATCCCTGAATGGAGTTACGAAATCTTTATTTCTATATGTATCTTAGTAGAGGACACTTGAGGTCAAATATCACAAAACGTTGTTATGTTACGTTATTATTTTTGTTATTCTTAATGGCATCGATGTATGACAATAAAATTGACTATATGAGATTCGTCAGTCAAATTTGGCTCTAAAAATATGTGGCAATTAACGAAAATATTTCCACAAACCAGAATTTTACGAAATATGTTTTTGATTTGAAGTTTTGGCATTTATTCCCATATATCGCGATATATTAGGAACCTTCATTGGCTTGGTGTCAAGTGTCCCGAACGGATCTACTCGTAATTCAAACTACGCTGGATGGTTTTTAAGGCCATACGTGACATGGCGCCAGCCTACTTTTCGGAATTGTGCATTCCAAACGAGACAAGTAACTCTTCGATCAGCATTTTTAACAGACATAGTTACACTTTCAGCCGTGAAGTAAGAATATATATGGAGAGAGCGCTAAATATGCTTACCCAACCTATATAAATTCACTTTCTCTGGGTTTTTACGTAACGAACCGTGAGGGAGACGGAGACAAAACAAGTTTTCACACAATATCGCACCACTTTTAGGTATGCAAGCATGTTTTCCGTCTTCTTCGTCTCCGGCGACCTCGCTCACTACGTTTTGTTATGCGACATAACTCCACGGTTTTTGAGGTTATATCCTATATTTTTGTTGAAAACAATACTGTGAAAAAGTGGTTGTACAAATAAACAAAACATTTTAACAAAAACTTTTAAATCACACACATCATTTTACATATTTACTAAATCTGGATCAATCCCCTTCATGTTCTTCCTTTTCCTCAACTCTTTAAACATACTAATATGAAATTTTAAAATTTATGCTTCTTATTTTTTGAATTTTTTTATTTGATTTGTATTTCTTTTAAATTATATCTTAATTTTTTGTTTGATTTTTAAAATTAGATTCACTTACTTACAGTATCAGTTCACCTATATATACAAACACTTAAGTAGAAACCTATAAATGGTCATATTAATACTACCTATATAATATTTTACCTAGTATGTATGTAAACTGTTGGTCTCCCAAACAAATGAAATAAAAATAAAATTATGTCGATGTTAAAAGGTGTGTCCATGAAAACCCTAGCCACGCCCGAGTCAGGAAAAATCCTGAGTACACTGTTTCGCAAAGCTATCCCTCCTGGTATATTATTGTTCTGAGCTTTCAGCACCATCGCAATCTTAGTTGTAGGTCTTAACTGTAAGTCACAGAGGTCTCAAAAAATCTAAAAGCAGTAAGTCCATTGATATAAGTCTAGTTGTATGTCCCTAGTTAAAAGTACCCTTTAGCCACCTAATAAATCAAGTGTTTCAAGCTGTAAGGCTTTTTGTTCTGTGAAATATAGCGTGAGTAAAAAATACTCACTGAAAGAATCCTCAAACTACATTTCATCTTATTTCACATTTTCTAAAATATATATTTTTAAATTTTATGTGTTTTGAGGTTATGTATCATTTTGGATCCCACCCCGTTCCACTATTGTGGTTTTTCCTCGATAAACAATGATCTATACGCTTTTCCTGCGGTTTCGTTAATATCCTAAGTGGTCAAATTGCCTGAAAGTGAATAATTCTATTGCTAGATTGGTCGAACGGCTGCATAAAAAATACCAAACAAAGTACGCTATAAAATTTCAGACTAGATGTGTTTTTTTTCTTTGTCTAAATTAATAATAATAATATTTGGATAATTTGTATAGCGCCGTTTTTGTGAAAAATCACCTCAAGGGCGCTGTGTCTACCATAAAGTATTTTTATAACAGCTACTGCGAAAAAAACCTTTTTTTCTTGGTAACATTTACAGCGATGGTTTTTGTTTTGTCTGACTCCGTGTCGATATAGTCGAGGCAGACAAGATAAGTCTTTTAGAGTATTTTTTATGTGAAGACCGCTCCAGAGTCCCAACTGCTTCCAACCGTCTGGAGCCAGTGGGACTATGGCATCCCTGATCGGAGTATGTTGTGAGGCTGAAGGTGTAGAGAGCTGAAAAATGGGGAGAGGAAGGGGTTAGCAGCTGAGTAGACAAATGCGTCGGGTTCCCATCCGGGCGTCGTGGATTTAATTCCTCTGCTAGCTTTTTTTATTTATTCTATATGAATACTGCACAAGAGTCTCAACTGCTCCCAACCGTCTAGAGCCAGTGAGACTATGGCATCCCCAAATAGGGTATGTTGTGAGGCTGAAGGTAATGGGGAGTGGAAGGAGATTGGAAAGAGGAAGGTTGGGAAGTACCTGGCTATTAAGATCTGCTTACACATATTAATTAAATAAAAGTTATTGGCGCACGCCGGGTTTGAACCCGCGACCTTTGGATTCATAGTCGAGCGTCTTACCACTCAACCAAGCTAAGTCCTCCATCATTGCACAAGCAACATCTTCCGCTTAGAATGATGGCAGTAGGAGTTTTTCAAATACTGTGTATCGGGAATGTTTGTCTTTCTTTAAAAATAAAGTACTTGGCTATTCAGACCCGATCACCAAACACGGCTAAAGCCATTTCAAGCAATGTTTTGACCATATATGGTCGATACCGAGATTATCTTTCATTCAGTGACTTAACCATTGCGTCGTTGGCTCCGGACCCCGAGATTGCGGGTTGGAAACCCGGAGTTGGTAAATGTTGTTTAATTTATATAGATTTTATCTCGTATAGGTTTGCGCCATATTCCAGAGCATACTCTCAGTATCATTAGAATCGAAACGTTGCTTAAAATCACTTTAGCTGTGTTAAGTGACCAGATATGGATAGTCAAGTACTTCCAACCTTCCAGACTCATAACATACCCCTAATTGTCACTATTATTTTATGTTTTATATCATATGTTATGCAAAAGCCCATGAGGGCGTATGTAATTAAATAAATAAATAAATAATTGGTTTAGTTCTATTGGCTCCAGGCACTTGGAACTCTTGTAAGGTAATCACATAAAAAAATAAAATATATATTTCCAAAGAGCCTTCATCATATATTAAAAACGATATGCACGTTTATTCATTTATATTTGTTTATTTATTTATTAAATTACTTTTTTTACGGTTCTTAACAAAAATGTGTCCGTACTGAGGTACTTCTTCCTAATGCCACATTGTACATAATATAAGTTTCGCTTGCCCCAAATAGCTATAATCGAGCAAGGCGTCATATTATTTTAAGCTGACAGAAAAAAAAATCTTTTCTTAGATTACATTGTTATTTTTCAAATCATGTGGGTACCAAAGTTCAAAAGCATCGCGTATTTTCAAAACATCACAATATGTCTTGCTTTCAAAGAAATTAAGAAAGCTTTTAGGGTGGGTGGCTCCATTCGCGAAGTCAATTGTATGATTTGAAAAATAATCTGCTTGGAAAATCTTAAACAACTGTTCTACCCCACGCGATTGGGAAAAGGCTATGATAAGGTTATAGAGCATGGAGAATAATATCGTTTTTTATGTTGCTGCACTTCAAAGTTTTTTTGTTTTTATTAAACGACACAATTTTCAGACAATTTTACAGGAGTCTTGCTCGACTTTTGCTGAAACTAGCAGCATTGAAATGCAAGCATGTGAAACCTTGAAGTTACAATATATGGAGGGAGAGCTAATTATTTTTACCCAACCTACACAAACTTGAGATAAATCACTTTTTCCGGGGTTTTACGTCGTACACCATGAGAGAGAAAGAGACCACAAATTTCACAGACCGCTTCTATATACTGTACGGATGATCGTAAGGTCCCGGTTCACCGCGGGATTCCACCCACATTTTTTTATTATGCCACTAAACTTGACACAACTAAACGGTTTTTTAAGTTATATGCTATATTTTTGTTGATAAAAATACTGTGAAAAAGTGGCTATACGAATAAACAAAAGCATTATGTCGATATGTGATATGAATGGATGTATAAATACCGTAGCTTTAGTTTTAGCAACGCCCAAGTGCGCCGAGTTAGTTTAAAATCATCAAAAATAAGTCAAAAACTGACTTTACTGCCTTGGATAGATACTACTCTACCAACTCGACCGGTCGGTAGCTGAGTGAAGAACGCTTCGGATTCCCACCCAGGTGTCGTGCGTTCAATTCCTCTGCTGGCTAAGTCCTCCATCATTGCACAAGCAACATCTTCCGCTTTTTATGACGGTAGTAGGAGTTTTTCAAATATTGTTAGGTTATTCGTAACCCGGGAATGTTTGTCTTACTTTTAAAAACTCTATGTGTGAAACGAACTACCGGCATATCTATTTTCCTTTTCCTTGAACTAAGTTCCATCAATACCCGCATAAATACATTTCCCTACAATAAAATATGTATTTATATACATATACATATTTATGAGCTAGAATTTTAAGTTATTACAATAAAGTGATCGTGTCTATGAGAAGTGACCTGCCAGGTTAGTATGTCTATGTATATTTTCTTTGTTACTTAATTAAAATAAATTTCAATAATAATATTAACTAGAAATTAAGATTTGTACAGCGCCCTTGAGGTGATTTTTCACAAAAACGGCGCCATACAAATTATGAAAATATTATTATTATCGCAGCGGCATTTGCCTTTACCCGCCGCACAACGTTTCCCGACCGGGGGCGACATAGTTAATATATTATTTGGCGTCTACCGATGTCTTTAATTTGTAAGCCTCATCAAGGCTAATCTCGACAAGATTTGAAGAAGTTAACGTACTAGGTGGTAGGCGACATATACTCGTATGTCAATAATCAATTCATGCAAACTGATTGTTTGAGTTTAAACATAATATCAAACCACATAGTGATGGCGTTCTACGAAAATATATGCATATATATAATCAAATACCGCGCAAGAGTCAACACCTAACCTAACCTAACCCAACCTTCTGGAGCCAGTGGGACTACGGCACCCTCAATTGGAGTATGTTGTGAGACTGAAGGTAGTGGAGAGGGGAAGAAGATGGGAAAGATTAAGGTTAGGAAGTACCTGGCTATTCGGATATGGTCACCAAACACGGCTAAAGCCATTTCAAGCAACGTTTCGATTCTGAACGGTGGTCTTTCACCAGGGCGAGACTTGGAGTATCTACCACTCTGGAACGTGCCGCAAATATACTACGTATTATTTTATATGAATTGAATGTGAAATAATCAAATGATTATTTAAGTTCAAACATGATATTAAACCACAATGTTTTTTTTTTTTTTACAATAACCCCACACAGGAGGCCTTGAGGGAAATAATTTCCTTCAAGGCCTATGTCATCTTTGGGGATGCTGTGTGGAGGATTTTTTTGAGAAAGGAAGGAGTGAACTTGGGTCTTGAAGAGACCCATGTTGAAGGAGGGAGGAAATACAGAGGCCGGCAAATCGTTCCATAGCCAAGCTGTTGAACATAAGAACGAGTCGTAAAAGCGACCCGTTCTCATGTATTGAATGTCAACCGTGTACAAATGTTGGGCGCGCGTTTTTGCGAGTTTCCCGACTATGCACCGGTGGCGAAGGGTTCAATGATGCAAGTTCCTCAGAGCATCTTCCATTGAAATACCTGTAGAATAAGGACAGCATTTCCACCTGACGTCTTTGCTCCAAAGTTTGCAATTCGTTTGTTAAGATAGGAGAATCTATCAAACGGACCGCCCGTTTCTCAACAGAGTCAAGGGTCCTTTTCAAATATTTAAGGACTCCAGACCAGAGGTGGCTGCCAAATTCAACAGTGGGGCGTACTTGCGATTTGTACTAGGTCAGCAGTTGTATATCATCGAAGTATTTCGGGCCCTGTGCTCACTTCTGAGAGGCTAACTTTACTCTGGCTTCGATGGAGCCCCGGTGCCTTAACTGGTAACTTAATGTGATAGCGTTCTACGAAAAAAGAAGTTATAATCGGTCACTAGATACACACAACGGTCATTCGGTCATTGATCGAGCGCCCTTCGTGAAATTTCACAAAAATTGCGCTATTTAAATTAGCCAAGTATTATTATTATTAAAATTGGAATTAACTTTTAATTATTAATGCTTGTTAATTGTTTAAATAAGATTAATAATCTAAAACACAAAAAAGTCAAAAACTAAAAGGACCGAGTCATGACCGAGACCTAAAATCGGAAGAAATTCAAATATTAATAATTTCCATTAGAAGCATGAGATTGTTTAAAAACGCCGCTTTCTAATGAGGTCTTGATAGCTTGATTGGAAGAGTGCTACTCCCGGATAGAGTAGAGATTCCGAGTTCGTGTCTCGGTCATGACCATTGTTATTTTTAGTTGCGGCTTTTTTCTGTTTCGTATTTGTGTTTTAAATTATTATTATTGTTTAGGAACAATTTTAGCATAAACAAAGTTTATCGCTCTAACTTTAGTACCTACTAATGCTTTTCTTCACCGCTGGGTCCCAGGGGTACGACAGTAAAGTTTTTCTATCACCGGAAAGATGTTTTCCCCGTGTAACAAAGCTACATTGTTTACGGAAATCGGGAAGAATGCCGTCGCTAGGTTGACGCTTTTCCAGCCGACGGAACATATTTATAGAATAAAGTAGATTCATCCCCGAAGCCTTCTCATATAACGTTATTTTATTTAATGCTAGGAATGAACTGTTATCAGTTTTATTTTGTGGAATTTTTGAGGTTGGGCTCATCGGCGTAGCAATGAATTGTCATCCCACGAGCAATTTCGTTGTCTACCCCCTATTCAATAAATGTGTCTAGATATAATAGTAAAAGGTAATATTTCGTGAAAATCATCATGACGCTTTTTCCCGTAGCGTCGTCATTAACATAATTTATTCCTTCGTCCTCTCTACATATCCTAGTAATCTTAGCGTATATTTCTTACTATCGTCACCGGAAAGGAAAAAGGGCTGAAGCGCCATTTCGGAAAATATACGCCAGAGCACTGTATTTTTTTTCGTTTGTTTTACAATAAAATTCATAAATCTTCAGTACCTGATTGTAAATTGAAAAAACCTGAAGCGTCAAAAATTCCCAACCTTATGTCGCTTGATTTAAATGCTCTCCCAAATGGGAAATATATTTTAAATGACTGAAGGGCTACAAAAGTCTTTAGAATCAAACGAGAGCATTCGATGCAGAAAAAAACAACAGATCAAAAATGCATATTTAACTCATGTTTGACCAAATTGTCGCATAAGTCCTTTTGCCTTTCAAGTGACGATATTGTTAAATTACATTAAATTTAAGAAATAAGTAATAACCACACAATATTTGAAAAACTTTGCTAGACGGCCTCCATGGTCGAATGGTAAGACGCTCGACTACGAATCCAAAGCTCGCGGGTTCAAACCCGGCGTGCGCCAATAACTTTTATTTAATTAATATGTGTCATAACACATTTATTTGATATATAGTATATTTGCGGCACGTTCCAGAATGGTAGATACTCTCAGTATCGCTCTGGTGGAAGACCATCATTCAGAATCGAAACGTTGCTTGAAATGGCTTTAGCCGTCTTTGGTGACCAGATCTGAATAGACAGGTACCTCCCAACCTTCCCCTTCCCCATCTCCTTCCCCACCACACTACCTTCAGCCTTACAACATACTCCTATCGGGGATGTCATAGTCTCGCTGGCTCTAGACGGTTGACAGTAGTTGACTCTTGTGCGGTATTCACGTTAAAAAACTTTTCCAAGCCTTTTCCAACTCGGCTACTAACCGTAATGAATCATTAATGTTCTTAGTTTAATTGGCTGGACGCTTCCACGTTTATTCGTTGCAAGCAAACGTGGTGTACTGTTTATTACCTATTTCAGTAAAAATAATTTAGAGAAATGAAAAAATAACTTTGAATAAGACCACGGATATTATTTTAATTTTTATGACCGACCGGTTTCACTAAGCTTTAGCATCATCAGGGCACAAAATTAAACCAAACGAAAATACAAAGTGTGTGGTTATATTAGTACACACAGAGGGAGAACAAAATACAAATATGAAATAAAACCACAAAGTGATTTCTTTCTACGAATATAAATAAAAGTGGAATTAGAATCTAGAAATCGATAGAAAAAAATATGTACGAGTATGTTAGGTTCTACATTTATTGCGCAATACTTTTAATTGGATTTATTCGGTAGTAAAGAACGCCGTTAGGATTTTTTTTCTAAATATAAGGCATTTAAGTAATGATATAACCTTCAGTAAATCTATAAAAGAATACCTTTTTTCTGTTTCACAAGTTGTACGAGTACGTGTTTTAAAATTAAAACATAAAATCATTACAAATATGGCAGCCTGGTAGAAAATAAAATATATACGAGGCCTGTTCAAAATAAAAGGTGAATTTTGAATTTTCGCAGGCTGTGTACATTATATTATCAATTTTTTGTTTTTGTTATGTTGGTACACGTATGTGTATCATATGTTATCATTATCAGTTATTTTGGATTAGTGGTTTGTTTTTGACAACTGGAAAGGTTAGTCACGTTTTTGTGTGTTCTTAGATTTTTTATTTTTGAAAAAAATGGATCAAAGAATAAAATCCATGATTTGTTTTTCCACACCTCCAGAATGCTCATTGTCATTAACATCGTCTCGGCCTTCTGTAAAGCGCTTGTACCACTTATAAACACTTTTCAGAAAGTTGTATTTTAAAATAAATAGCCTATAAACTAACTAACGAACTAACCATCACGCCGTTTTCTCGCAGGGATAGGAAGAGAGGACGGACTGCCATATAACTCTGTCTTGGTACACACTCCTCACTCACATGACCCGATTTAAATATATGATTTACTTGATCGTGTCATGTCTTTCTCGGGCGTCCTGGACTTCTTCTTCCATTCACTTTCGCATCATATATTCTTTTCACACTTCAACCTTCGTTCATTCGCTCTACATGCCCAAACCATCTAAGCCTTCCTTTCTTGATCCTATTCATTACGCTCACATCAACCTTGCATTCTTTCCGGATATCCACATTTTTAATACGGTCATACATGGTTTTACCGCACATGCGTCTCAGGGATCTCATTTCCACAGCATTCAGTCTACTTTCATCCTTCCTCTGCCAGTTCCATGCCTCACTGCCATACATCAGGGTTGGTATAAGAACTCCATTGTGGACTGCTAGCTTCGCTCCTTTGGACAATTTCTTATTTGCGCCAACAGCGTTCTGTCCTTAATGGAGTTTTCTGCATTCACCCTTCTTTCAATATCCTTATCAGCCTTTCCGTCTCTCTAGAACATACTTCCTAAATACACAAACTCATCCACTTACTCCAAGTATTCATCATTCACAACTATATTGCACGCTGTTCTCGTACTCTCTAGCCTCTCTAGCCTATCGTGGCGCTATATCTGTGTGTTCGAATCGGCATCTTTCACAAATATTATCCTTTGGCTCCTGTTACTAGTCATTCGTCTCCAGTCTTCTAGCTTTTCTTTCCTGCTCCAATCTTCTTCCACAAAGACAGTCTACGTCTTCTTCGTTCTACCTCTGGGCTAATTTTACTAGGGCACTCACTTGATCATGATTGTTGATGCCCTCTTTCTACAACACCAGACTAGTAAATAATTTGGAACGAACTTAGTTATTTTCAATTTGAACAACAAGCCTCTTTTAAACACGAACCCTAAGCGTTACCCAAGCTGTCGAAGCGTTACTGCTTTTCGGAATACAAGTTAATGTTGATGTTCTTAGAAATCATTATAATTCTCTTTTCATATTTTCGAAGAAACAGAATTCGTTTTATTTCAAAGAATAGCTCACGCTTATAAAAAATTATGTGTCCCCATCCAATGCTTCGAATTATGAATTTCTTGAAAAAAAAAAGTGTTTTATTCTTAGATTCCTGGAAAATCTAATAAAGACGCAAATTTACAGCAAAAATATTGGTTTTGGCTGAAGAAACATTTGTAAAACTTTTTTCTAATGATTTAAGCCGTATTTCTTTCATCTCATAATTATTTTTTCAGGAACTAAAATGATGGCAGAATAATGTTTATCTTTTATTGAAATCCAAAGAAAGTAAGCCTTTTACTTGAATATTTTGCCATCAATTTAAACAAATTTTCCATTACAGGAAGACGAAAAAATCTCCGACTCTATTTAGAATCATATAGCTATAGTAATATTGTTAAGGTTTTACATACCAACGGAAACATGTTAATAAATCTTGAATCTCGGCTAACCCCTGGGAGGTAGAAATACGTTGGCATAATCTCAAATCTACGTAAATCTACGTGAATCTACGTTTCCCGAATGACCTCTCACGAACTTAACCTCGACTCATCTCCAATTCTAATATCGGCCATTAGACCAATAAAGATCTGTCATTTTACGACTTGGTAAACTGACACTTGGCACGGATTTTCGCGTTGCCTTTAACGTCATGGAGAACCGCTCCATTTTGAGTTATTTTGTTCGAATATAGTCTAAAGTTAAAATTCTTTGGCACGTATTTTTGGACGGACGCAATACAACACTACACGAGTACCGCTTTCCCGGAAACAGTGGATCTATTACAAAAATGTTTGAGTCCATTCATGGAAAAAGGGAGGAGAGGAAGGAGAAAGGGTTAGAAAAAAAACATAACTAATAATAATAATAAACAGTAACTTTTTCGATTTTCGAGATTTTCCTTACTATCACGGAAGTTGAGTAGTATTTTTAAAACACAGATCGTTATTTTATTTTATAAATTCAAGTAATTGGGAATATACATTCAGCTGAAAAACTGCTTCAATCTTGAAAGAGCAATCTTTGAAGTAGAATTGATAAAACGAAATCGCTTAGGGCTGGTATAATCAAGTCAAAGCTTTTCTTTAAAAAAATCGAAAATATAAAGAAACATCATATTATGTTAATGTCAACTAGGGTTACTGGGTTTTTGCGTCTGAGTTTTTTTTTTCAAATTAAGACAAACATTTCCGGGTTATAAATCATCTGTTAATTTATTGTATTATTGACTCACCTTCTTTGTTGCAACTCAGCCAGCTCTATATTCCTTGCCGTATACTCAAAAACAATAAATTGCTGTTCCTCAATCATCGCTCTACTAATTATGGGAATCATGCTACATTGTCCAGAATGTCGGGACTTGTTAACTCAAGCCTCAGTCTAAATTATTTTTGTCATTCTTTACGACTCTACCAAAACCTTGCTTAGGCTTTGGCTTAAATATTCTTTCAAATGTTTATTTTAGTCATTGTTTCATTCCTCTGTTGCTCTTTGTTTCCGTTTTGTGTTATGTATTTTTTTGTAATTGGACAACGGTGCGTTAGTATATAAATAAATAAATATTTGAAAAACTCCTATTCACAATCACCGGAAAATGTTGCTTGTGCAATGATAGAGATATTAACTAGCAGAGGAATTGAACCCACGATGCCTGGATGGGTACCCGACGCATTTGTCAACTCGGTTGCTATCCAGTCAATATATAGAGATCGAATCACTTAATTTTGCAAAGTATATTTTAAGCCATTTTTCAATTCTGCCTGGTTGGCTCTAGTTCGAAATATCTACTGACCTTAATAAAATATTTATTGGTCACGTATTGGCAACCTTCAAGACACTTAAAGAGGTACTTTCTTTTCTCACCGGTTTGGTAATCCACTTTTATTTACTTCAATTATTTTCCTTTCACTCTTCTATCCTTTCCCAACTTAAAGACAGTTAATTTATTATAAAAACAGTCACTCTCTGGCAAAAACCCCCGGATTAATTTTGTTTGCACTGTAAATCTAAAATATCTAGGTTGGTTGAAAAAATAATCACCAGGCCTCTGTGGTCGAGTGGTAAGACGCTCGACTACGAATCCAGAGGTCGCGAGCTCAAACTCGGCGTGCGCAAATATATTTTATTTAATAAACTTGTGTGAAAACACATTTAATTCTGATAAAATAATATAAAAGCAAATCTGCGGCACGTTCCAGAGTCGTAGATACTCTGGGAACCGCCCTGGTGAAAGAACAACATTCAGAATCGAAATGTTGCTTGAAATGGCTTTAGCCAGGTACTTTTCAACCTTTCGCTAACACATCTCCTTCCCCTCTCCACTACATTTAGCATCACAACATACCCCGATTTGGAATGCAATAGTCTCACTGGCTCTAGACGGTTGAGATCAGTTGGGACTCGAGCGGTATTAACTATGAAAAAAGACAATAATTTCACATTTAAAAAAATAATGCACACATACTTTTATACATCAATATAAAGTCACATCTCCAAAAAAAAGACATATAGAATTCCCTACACTTTCAAAATCAAACATTAAAATAAAACCCTGAGCAAAGGGTTTACCTAAGTATATTCTCACAGCTAACCTAGAAATCTACTTATACGAAAATATAAAATACTTCTATTTTTGCAACTGTTAATTCGTGGTGGAATTTCATTTTAATGATGCAATAATTATTCCACTGTTTTTTCATTAGACGGAACCGGTTGCAAACTGTTACTGTCATCTTCAGACTAGTACATTTACTGCTTAGACTACGGTATTTATATATTTTGGGGGTGGTTATTTTATGAAATTTAAAAAAAATTGCATATTTTGGAAAATTTACTTGTAATGTAACTAAATATACCTGTTTGTAATATTATCATTTTTATAAAACCAAATAAGGTGGGTCACATTGTGTATTAGGAAATAATTGAATAAGCTTAACTCAACCTAAAATCATACTTTTCCAAAATCTAAAATATTGAAAATAATAAAATAACAGTTATTTTTTAAAATTATTTTTATTTTACGTTAAATCATTGTTATCTACCCTGACACCCTCAAAATGCATAAATACTGACTACGGTATATTAAGTATTAAATGTACCAGACTGAAGATGACTGTAACAGGTTGTGTTCGATCCAGAAACTGCGATTCAGTTTTGGAAAGACGTGATCGAATTTAAGTGGACTGTAAAACGATGAAATACTTGGTGAATGATTGATCTTATTTGGGAAAGGTAGGTGTAAGCGAATTTGCTCACCTGTTTAGACGTCTGCGAGAGGGGCAAACTATCTGCCCGTACGATGAACAGTTGAGTGGGGCGAATCCTCCAGAGACGGAGGCGAAGCGAAGGCGCCATCCCTGGGTGGGCCGAGCGATTGTAGACGAGTGAGTGCGGTAGACTGCGGCGGGAATCGAATAACGCGCCGCTCTTGACGTCCTTGTCTTGTGTTTTGCCGGATGGTGGGGGGTTATCGGTTGTTCAACACACTTTTACGTAGTCATACAAATAGAACAAACTGGCAAAAGGTGAAGGTAGGGACTGGACAAAATGTATCAGGTTATGACCTATCAAATTGTTCATTTTAGGATCCAACAGATTGAATCCGGTCTTAATAAAAAATGCTGGAAAAAAGTTTAAACTAAGCATCGGAAATAATACGTAATATGTTATTAGAGCTTTGACGTAAATAAGCATGCGTAAAAACTTCAAAAGAGAAAGAACGCAAAAATTAATACATGTTTATATCTGTATTAATGTTGTCTTAGTGGTTAGTAATCAAAGATCTGAGGTAATCGTGATGGATGTTTGATGTATTATGCCGTGTTACGCTTCCTCCAACTTTATCCAAAGAGTCTTTCAGTGTTCATCATCAGGCCAGATGTGTCAATTTTGACGAAGAGTGTGTTTAGTTGTGTGGACGTGAGACTGTGTTGCCGGCGTTAATCTTGTTAATGTGATTTTCAGCGCTAAGTTTTGAAATGCCGTCTAATACCGGATACCACGAACTGCTACATCGTCGCTATTAATATTTGTAGGGTTTTTGTGGATTTTTATTGCCTTCGTAATTAGGGGTGCTCGGTGCGTTTTGGGCTTCGCTGGCATTTTAGACACGAATCCAAAATAATGACCATTTTCTATCAACCGATCGGCATTAAGGGTCAGCACCCAAAAATATACACTTTTTGGCTTTCTAGTACAAGCAATACTACGAATGATTTATCTGTTAATTCTATACGGGCAGTTAGAAAAATGTTTAAGGTTTCCAGTGAATACAATTCTTGAACAGTAATCTTTTAATTTCTTTATGAAATGAATACTTGAATTTTAGGTAAATCGTTAAAAAATGCCATTGCTGGTTTTTAAAATGCACCTTTTACTGACACTTAAGTATGTTTTTCATAGAATTTAAAGGATTACGGTGAAAAAAATGTATTTACTGAAGACCTCAGACATTTTTCTAACTACTCACAGAAAATTTACAGATAAATCATTTGTAGTATTGCTTGTATTAGAAAGCCAAGAAGTGATGTTTAGCGTCATTTTTGAGTGCTTAGGCTTAAACAAAAAAAGAATTAATCACGATCATATTTTTGTATGTGAGAATAACAAATCATAAGTAATTTCTAAGGTGTCTCTTTATAAGATATGTTCAGTGATGTAATACAACTAATGGATTCATTTTACGTGTTTGATAGGTTATTGTTTACCCTTCATCCTTTTTATAATTATGATATACGAGTATACACACATTTTTTTAAATTAGTTTTTTGTCTCACAGTATCAGAATTTCAAGATAATTCGGTTTTTACTAAAATCAGTATTTAAATAGAGAACTTTCATTTAAATAGAGAAATACATATAAATAAGTCGTTTCCATGTGGCTTAACCATAGTTTGATAATGACCTTTAACTCCAAAACAGCTATCACTAAAAATAAAAATTAAAACTAGCAGAACTTAATAATAATAATAATATTAAACTAAACATAAAATATAAAGTGTGCGGTTATTTATAAATACAGAGAGAGAACACAATATAAAATAAAAGAGAAAATAGTAAGAACATAATAAAATAACATTTAAATGTTAACAAGGGAACAGAATGACAAAGACAGATAATATTTAATTTGAACGGTCGGTAGCTGAGTGGACAAACGCGTCAGTATTCTTCTGCTGGCTAAGTCCTCTATCATTCCTCAAGCAACATTTTCCGCTTACTATAATGGTAGTAGGAATTTTTCAAATATTGTCAGGTTATCCGTAACCCGGGAATGTTTGCATTTCTTAAAAAAGAAAAAAATAATAATAATATTAGATATGACCAAATTTAATTATAAAAATAAAGTGGAGTTCTATAAATTTAAAACAAAAACTATAAAAATAATGTATTTTGATATATTTATTCTGTAAATGTCATCTAAGGGAGATCATTTTTTTCGGTTACGTGAAAATATCTCGCTGCCTACTGCCAACTTCAATGGAATAAATATACATAACACAATCGTAGTCGCATACACTTCCATACAAAAATGCGAAAAACTACCGACCAAGTACAATTTGCAATCTGACTATTACTTCCATCAGTTTGTCCCAAGGGGTTTCATTAAGCCGATGAAAGTTTCAAACAACTTTCCTCGCATTTATTGTTAGGCTTCGGTCTGTGCGGTTTTCCTGAAACTTTCAGCCAGATGTGTTGTCTGCGCGGATCATTTCACAGAGTTTCGGGCTCTAATGCTCAGATCTGAAATTCATAAAAGAATTTCAAAGTTGGCTGAATTAACTGTGATTGTCGATTGAAATAATGTTTTAAAGTTAAGTTGGAAGATATATTTTTTAAAACTACCTAATTACCAACATGCCAATTCTCTATGAGAGAAGGCATATGGTAGATGATTGAACACCACAAATAATTGTTTTGATTCCCACTACTTAGTTCATTTACATGTGTATAACATTCCATATTTACTCGTCTATTATATTTATTTATTTATCTACGAGTATAAACTAACGGACTTTTGTCCAATTACAAAAAAAAATACATAACACGAAATGGGTAACAAGAACAACAGAGAAAGAACAGCATATACATCATATTAAATGAAGCAATGATAAAAATAGGACAAAATATGCACAAGAAAGAACATTCAAATCAAAGCCAAGGTCAATTCAAAGTTTTGGTAGAGTCGTAAAGAATGGCAAAAATTATTTAGACTGGTACCAAAAATGTCAAGACCATGGCTTGAGTTAACAAGTCTGGAGATTCTGGATAGTGGAGAATGATACCCATAATTAGTAGAGTGATGATTGACGAACAGCAATTCATTGTTTCTGTGTATACTGCAAGGAATGTAGAACTGGATGAGTTGCAACAAGGAGAGTGAGTCAATTATACAATTAATAATTTTGAAAATGCAAATTAAATCTTTCCTACGCTTTTCTAATGAAGAAATTTTCAATTATATAAATTCTTAAGACGATCTAAACACTTCACTTGATGTCACCCAGGGACGTTCTCAACTGTTTCTTCTATTCACTTCTCGGTATATTCTCCAGACTCTCCGTCCATCAACGTATATCCGCACCACATGTCTAAACCATCTGAGCGTCCCTTTTTTGTTTATGTTTATTGCGGTTACCTCGGCTGAGCATTAGTTTCGAATCTCCCCATTCGTATTTCGGTCAAACGTAGTTTAACCACACGTACTCCTTGGAGATCATGTTTCTACTACAGTTTAATGTTTGTAATTTGTCTGGCCAGTTCTATTTCCTACCGCCATATATGAGGTTTAGTTTCAGATCTTCGCGGTTGACTGTTAGCTTTTTCTTTCTAAGTATCGTAATGATTTATTTTTTCTTTCTTTACTCTGTTTTTTTTCTTTGAATCTCTTTTTGACTACACTGTTAATATCATCATAATTCCACCAGATTTATTGGTTGGCAACAACACTCCATTGTGAGTGTTTTGAAATATAATTTATTTCATAATAATTCTAATATTGTCTTTTTTCTCACTTTTATAATAATCGTTACTAAATGCTCAAACGTAGTAAGATAATGAATGGTTTTACGATACACCCTTTTAAAACTGCGTGTTTACGACATTCAGCCTACTTTTGGCTTGGCAACGTAACCTATTCAACCTGCGTGTGAAGAGGCGTAGCTAAGCTAATGACATATTGAATAACACCTTCACTCGTCCATTTACCATTGACGTTTATAGTACCCAGGTACTGATAAGAGTCCTTAAAAATCTCCACATATTGATATTACACAAATTTGACCAGAGTAACTTAAGAAATTATATTAATATTTCCATTAAATTCTGTTGAAGCTATTATCAGTACATGAGTGATGTCTCACGCCTGTCATCCGATAGTGTCCTGTATGCTTGACATTTGCAATTGAAAGCCTTCTATAAACGCTAAGAATACCAAAGAAAAATGTATAATAGAATGAAAAATGAACCACTGAAATATTCATAGTTTGAGTTAAGTAACGTAAAAAGTTTACATCTTGAATAGAAATTTCCCTTTTTTAATTTGCATGAAAATTTTATTTATTTTGTGTGAATTTGGAATGAAAGGTTTTTTATTTTCACTTTCACAGAATTTTGTTCAGCAGTGTCCTCGGAGAAGCGATGTCGTTTTGTGAGGATTATCAAATATGAAAATTTACATCATGACTCAAACTAAAATGCCAGCATATTTACAAATATATTTTCAAAATATCAACTACGTTCAAAAAAAAATGTGTCTATGGATAGATTTTGACAACAAATGTTATTGTTGGATTTCAAAGTGATAATTTGTTAGGTTCTCACCTTCATGTTTTTCATCCAGTTCCTACCTTATCCAACCATTTGGCAATATTCGATTTCCGTACTCAACAACACCGTGTTCGAAACAATTGTCAAATGATTATTTGAATAATTTCCACTTGAATTTTAATTTGAAGCGACGAGTGATAAATAATTTTATATTATGTTGCGTGGGTAGTGATGGTATATTCTAAACATCGATATAATTTGAAATGTATC
The DNA here is from genome assembly GCA_022651775.1 of Drusus annulatus. Classification (NCBI taxonomy): domain Eukaryota; kingdom Metazoa; phylum Arthropoda; class Insecta; order Trichoptera; family Limnephilidae; genus Drusus; species Drusus annulatus. Next base: position 652,321 of record JAGWCC010000032.1, on the reverse strand, counting down.
GGTAAAAGATAACAAGCTTTTAGTAAAATTAAATTTGAAGTGTTTATATTCACGAAAATCTCACTTTAAGTGTTTAATTTTGTATAATATTTGATTTACTTACATCATTTTGTATATTATATTGAATAGTAATGTTAACTTTTCTTTCTTATATTGAAGATGATTGCTTAATATGTTGTATGGAAGACGAGAGATTAAAATTAATATATAATTTAAGTACAAATTTAGTAAATAAGTTTTACGGATTTTTAATTAAATTTTTTTTTATGAATGATGATTTTAGGTAATGAATAAAATAACAAACTTATAAAGAAAATAAAAATTCTTCAAGTTGTTTTTTATTCAATTTTTCACAAAGTTTTAGTATCGCCCTGGTGAAAAACACCATTCGGAAACGAAAGTTTGCGTTGCTTGAAATGACGTTATCCATGTTTTATGACCAGAACCAAATAGCCAAGTGCTTACAATATACCCAAATTAGGGATGCCATAGTCCCACTAGCTTCGGACAGTCCAGAATATTTGAGATGCCTGTGCGGTATTCGCTTAGAGATGAAAAAAAAGCTAATTGTGGTCATATATTATAATTAAATAATAAAAAATTTTGTTTCACACTACTTTATTTGTAAATGAATTTAGTCTGATAGTTTGAATTCACGCTTGGATCGTTCTTCAGAACTGTATGCATACAAATTAATTAAAACATTATTTATAATAATAGAAGCTTTGAAAACAAAGCGAGAGATAACAGAATATAAACTTTGGCAGAGGTTGGGTGGGACAGAGGGAGTCGGAGTTGATATAAGAAGGAGGAGGAGAACATAACATTTATAGTTGGGCTTGGAATAAGTTGAATTAATTATTTCGTAAATGTTTTAAATCAGATAAAAAATTGTCCAAAGAAGCGAAGCTAGCAGTTCACAATGGAGTGCTTATACCGAACTTGATGTATGGCAGTGAGGCATGGAACTGGCAGAGGAAGGATAAAATACTGGATGCTTTGGAAATGAGATCCCTGAGGCGTGTGTGCGTAAAACCATGTATGACCGTGTTAAAATGTGGATATCCAGAAAAAATGCAAGGCTGATGTGAGCGTAATAAATAGGATCAAGAAAGGGACGCTTAGATTATTTGGGCATGTAAAGCGAATGCATGAAGAAAGGAGTGTGAAAAGAATATATGACGCGAAAGTGAATGGAGGAAAAAGAAGTCGGGGACGCACGAGGAAGACATGGCACGATCGAGTGTATCAAATATTTGAATTGGGCCACGCGAAGAGTCAGAATAACAGCAGAGTGTGTATGAGACGATGTATGAAAGAAAATGAAGAAATGAGTGTGTGCCAAGACGGAGTTGTATGGCGGTCCGTTATCTCTGCTTACTCATGTGGGGAAATGGCTTGATGGTTTGTTAGTTAGTTAGTTTTAAATCATTTTTAATATCCAATGCCTCTATATTATTTAGACATCCCATCCCATTTTAAAGAACGTCTTTACCTGTAGTCTAATAGATAATATTGCAAGTTGCCCACTGATAATAGTATAAATCCGTTGAAAGTGAGAGCTAGTCAACGTTTTAATGTGACATAAATTTTATTACTATTTTCGGAATGTGTTATACTCGCTATTTTTGGCTATCTAGCTTTGTCTAGAATCAGCAACCATTGATCGAACGTTGATACGCATTTTTTTTAATAAACGAAAGAAGCGATTACAATATATGATTTTAAATATCGATGTGTTGAACGAAACATCTCTAGTTATGTGTCGCGCGTTTAGGTTTAGGGATAGTACCTCTAAAGGGGGAACTTTAATGACTTCCCCAGGAGTAGAGGGTCTGAATTGCATTTTGAATTTGCAAACGTTAAATGTGATTGTAGATGAAGGTTCTAATTACTTTTGCAACTTAGATTATAAACAGCATTGTTGGGAACGAAATTGAGAGTCATTTCAATTATGAAGGAATTTCGGTACTATTCCTACGTACGAGTATGTCTATTATAATTTAAACCAACGTTGTGCTTATACTCGTACACATGTGAAGAGATGTTATAATTTGACACACTGTGTGTTTCACAAATATTTATTTTATTTATGATTATAACATTTTGACTTCTTTCCTCAATTTTATTTTTATTTAATGTTTTCTTTTTTTACGAGTATTTTTTTTTGTCCAGCTTCATAGTTTTATAAAATAATTTATGTTTGCATTAGGTTAACGTTGATTGCTAGTTTTTCAACCAAACTGTTTTTTTTTCTATAATGTACGCTGTGTTGTTGTTTTTTTCTAGCCTCATAGATGTATAAAATAATTTGTGTTTGAATAAGGTTAACATTGATTACTTGGTTTTTAACCATTTTTTAAATTTATTTTTCTATAATGTACGCTGTGTTGTCAACTTGTAAATTCAGAATAAAAATAAAAAAAAAATAAATAAAAATAACATGAGTTCGAAAATCAAAAATGACATCAATGTATACATTTTTATGTGATTTCGCAACAAATTTCTGGTTGTATGGAACTAGTGGAACTATGGAATCCCATTTGGGGGTTGTTTGCAGGTTGCGGTGAGCCTGAAGGAATTACGGTGGAAGAGAAAGATTAGAAAATATCCAACCGTTCAAATCTCAACTTTTAACTTTTTTTAAAGAAAGATATTCCAAATATTCCTGAGTTCCAAATAACCTGACAATATTTGACTGCCATCATAATACGCGGAAAATCTACTAACCGTTCATCTTGTCAATATACTTAACTTAAGCATTTTCAAGAAGCGTTTGTGTTATGAATGTAGGCTCATAATGAAGAGAATAAAAGTAATCTAAAATAAAGCTTTTAATGATCATAATAATTCACTTCTTATCAATACAGTTATTTTTCTGTAGAACATCACCGCAATAGCGGTTAAAAAAACTAGAAAATACTTTAAATTATATTTGCAACTAACTTAATTAACGTAATTATTTTTAGCATTTCCGTTTAACAAATCTTCTTTAGCATTCCGTCTCATATAAATAATCATAACTAGAAATGCTTAAGTTGAACTTATCAAAATCCTGTGTAGCAACCTACATTTTGACTTTATAGCAAGTCAATTATTAACAATCGAACAATCTCGTGTGGGTGTAACAAAACTCTGCAATATAACTCACGTAATTGTTTGAATTTGATAGTCGTTACCTTCTTTGATGTTGTCTACTTCTCTCTCTCCGATAAATTTTTCATAAGCGTTACAGAATCATAGAACTGGGTAGGCGTAAGATCTCGGAAAGTAATTAGCTTTATTTTCTGGAAAATCCAAAAGCGTCCATAATGTCAATAACAAGTGTTAGAAGAAGAATACAAACTGTTCTAAATTTTGATATTCGTTGAAATCAACCTAAAGCTCCATTCGCTTAGAAATGAAATTTTCAGCGTCGACACTTGGAATAATGATTTTCACCCTTTGAGATACACAAGACATATTTTCACTGGGAAATCAAAAGAGCTAAAGCGATTTTTTGGTTAAAAATGAGATAAATATACAGTTTTAAATAGTTCTTTTTTCTGCATCGGATGCTCTGACTCTCGTTTGATGCTGAAGACTTTTATGGTCCTTTGGCCATCTAAAATATATTAACCGTTCAGGCTTTAGTCAAGCATTCTCCCATGCTTGACTCAAGCGACACAAGTTTGGGACTTTTTTAGCTTTTTGTCGCTTCAGGTAACTCAGTAAGAGCATTGAATTACCTGTGTCAACTTTTTTTTCAAAATCCAACCAGGCACTGACAAAACTTATGAATTTTATTTTAAATTTAAAAAACACTTTAAAGTGCTCTAATGTTTCCGAAAATGGCCCTTCAGCCCTTTTGCTTTTCCGGCGACGGTCAAATATGAATAATGACCGTTATTGATGCTGAAGTTAGCTGGATAATCTGTCTTGATACGGTGATGTATTTGACATGGCGTATTCTATAGACCTTTACGGTGATGATTAAGGAACCTGGATAAGACTCAACTCTGTCAATGCTCTGGTTCCTTTTTACTTTTAATTTCTAAACAGAAGGAATTTTTTTGTTTGTTGTAAAATACCATTGGTAGAATTCAAGCTGGAAATATTGCTTTAAAACGTAGAGTAGAAGTCGAAAAGCGCAAGGCGGGCTGAGGTTTTCTATATTATCAAGCTAATGGTCTGTATATTGGATCTTCATTTCAAAGTTATAATTCATGCAAATATAAACAGTGCCAGACGACGCGATGCGAGCCATCTAACCGTAGCTCTAGATTTTTTAGTCGCTCCGCACTAAATGACTCCTTTTGTGAATGAGGCCTAAACATGTTTAAAACCGTTTTTCCGTGAGTTCTGTTGTTTGCATAGTCAAACACATTTATGCCTCTCGAAGTAGGACAAAGAGATTTTTTTTGTTAGCTGGTGTGTTGCTTTGGTTAAGTAGATCATGTGATACTTTTCTTAAAATTATTAAGTAAAAATATTACACCCAAGTTGATGGAAAAAAAGTCAGCAAACCAGTAGCGGCTCGTGACTTTTTTTTTCTCATGACATCATTGATGTTGTAGCCAAAAACTTATTTATTTAATAAGATTTTCAGAATTTGTCAGGTAAAGTAGTGCCCTGAAGCCAGTGGCCTGCTGAAAAATCTTTATACAACAAAAAAAATCGTTTTTTGCTTCAACAACATCAATAATCAGGTTTTTGCAATCTTGGTATTCTAGAACATTAAAAGTCACGAGCCGCCACTGCAGAAAGCCCCATGAAAACACTAACAATTGAATAAATCGAATTATCGAGTTTCGTCATGTTAATATTATGTACAGAAAAAATAATAATGTGTAAGATGCAAGGAATATGTTCTAAGACAGATTTGTGCGGGTTTCTAACTTGTCGAACTAACTCTGTGGGGAGAAAAGGTGATTGTTGGTAATAGACCTGCCGCAAAGACACTTGAGTCGTTATTGAGACAAAGGGAGAGGTTACAACGGAGCTGTCAGCAGTGCGTCTATCTATTTTCGTCAACAAGTAAATCTTTTTTTTTCCAAAGTACGTAAGTCCCCTCTTATTCGTTACATTATTTTACACAATAGTAGCAAATAAGGTGTAATCAATATGTAATTCAACTATTGTATAGTGAGCATCTCTTTGGGATAACTGGAACGAGCACCGACTCCAATCATTCTAAGAACAGCCCTCCCGTGTATTAGGCTTAACGGTTTCTGACTTCCAGGAAACCAGAAAGACAAAGATATAAAGACATCGGCAATCAGGACACGTCTTGTATCCAATTCCATAGACTACGCTTCTGCCAGCCTGGCAGACATGAGGTTAAAGGGAAGCTGTTTTAAGGGGTGAGAAAGTCAAATAATACTGTGATTTAAATATGTTTAAGTATTATTATTATTATAAAAACTGTCATAAGAACAGGGTATTGTATCAACAAAATAAATTATTTCTCCAAAGGCAGTAAAAATATAAGTAAAGAAATGAAAATATAACTTTGTACGCGACCACAAATATTATTTTATTTTTTATGACCGACCGGTTTCGTTTAGCCTAAGCATCATCAGGGTACAAAATTAAACTTAGTAAAAAAAAAAACAAAATTTGCGGTTGTAATATACATACAGAAGGAGAACAAAATATAAAATAAAATAACAAAACAATGATAAAAAATAGAATAACATTTAAATTATAACAAAAGAATGGAGAGAAAGAGACAGATTGTATGAATTGAAAGAGACAAAATGTCAACTGAGAAGGTGATTAAAGAATAATGATAAATACTTTGAGTTTACAGGAAATATACCTAATACTGGACTACTGGACAAAATTGCCTGATAATTAAGAACATGACTATTAATTTTAATGGCTTTCTTTATTTCTAGTGCTTCTTAATTATTTAAACTGATGCCATGATCATTTTTGTGAAGAATATGAGCACCGGTTATTTTATTGAAGGTATGATCTTTATCAATAAGATGATTAGCGAGTTCAGAAAAACCATGATTATTCAAACATCTAAGATATTCTTCGATTCAATATTGACATTTCGGGTTGTTTTACCCATATAAAATGCAGAACAATTACTAAAAACCGATTTACAAATTTCCAAGTGACTTAGTTTATCATCTTTATCTTTAGAATTGATGAAAAATTTACCGAAATAATTGTTTGTATAAAAGGTCGGTCGTATTTCGGAAGGAAGTTTTTTTGCACTTGAGGAGGAAAAAATATTGATAGATAAAACACAACGCTATTGTTTATTTTTTGTTTAGGTTTGAGTTATTTCAAATATAAGTAAAAAAAATATTATATACATAAGTTCATAGCATATTTGCACCTTATTCAACACCAGCATTCAGAATCGAAACCTAGCTTGATTTGGCATTAACCATCTTTAGTGACCAGATCTGAATAGCCAGGTAATACCATAAACCGTTCACTTTCCCATCTCCTTCAACCTTAAAACATACCTTAAATTGGTAGTGTCATAATCCCGTATAGTAATAATAATAATAATAGGGTTAATGGAGGACTGAACGCTGTTGGCGCAAATAAGAAATTGTCCAAAGAAGCGAAGCTAGCAGTCCACAATGGAGTACTTATACCAACCCTGATATATGGCAGTGAGGCATGGAACTGGCAGAGGAAGGATAAAAGTAGACTGAATGCTGTGAGATCTTTGAGACATATGTGCGGTAAAACCATGTATGATCGTATTAAAAATATGGATATCCGGAAAGAATGCAACGCTGATGTGAGCGTAATGAATAGGATCAAGAAAGGGACGCTTAGATGGTTTGGGCATGTAGAGCGAATGAACGAAGAAAGGAGTGTGAAAAGAATATATGATGCGAAAGTGAATGGAAGAAGAAGTCTAGGACGCCCGAGAAAGACATGGCACGATCAAGTAAATCAAATACTTGAATCGGGTCATGTGAAGAGTCAGAATAACAGAAGAGTATGTATGAGACGATGTATGAATGTAAATGAAGCAAGGATTGTGTGCCAAGACAGTGTTATATGGCGGTCCGTCCTCTCTGCCTACCCCCTGCGGGGAAACGGCGTGACGGTTAGTTAGTTAGTTCATAATCCCCTGGCTCTGGCCAGTTGGAACTCAAGTGCTGTAACCAAATAAAAAAAATATATTAAAAAACTACTACTTTTTCGATTCTGAACGGTGGTTTTTCACTAGGGCAATATGAGAGTACCTATCTACTAATCAGGAAAATATAGTTTTTTATTATGTTTCTTTATATCTATTTACCCTAATAACCAATTTATACACATATTCAGATTTAATAATAATAATAATACGGATTTCCTATATTACTAGTTTTCGTTAATGAAAATGAATCTATGTTATTTTGTATACCTTTATAAAAACTTAATATTTCCCATTTCCCGTTCGGACTGTTCTAAATTGGAAAATCTTCCTACTTGAAAGTCAATTTTAAGTTTTTTTAATGCCTTATAATGTTTTCTCTAATGAGAAATAAATTTAAATCTACCCGTTTGACAAACTACTGTTGAATTTTGAATATGGATAAAAATACCTTAACGACTAATTTATTTAATTTTTTGAAATATGTATATTTTTAACTCACTAAAAAAATCCAATCATCACACGTGTATATACATATTCGAGTATCAAACATTGTATCTTATATTCTACCTTGGGAAATAATTTGTTTTAAGACTTGGACAGTCAGAACACGTCTTTGAATATATTCTGGTTGCTCTTGACATTTCTGCTACCCCAGTGGGCACTGGAAGAATGATCGTTGTTTCAAAGGGTTGTGGACATTGGGGTACAATACAGATTATACAAGTAACTATCCGCTCTTACTCGAGATCTTAGCTATATTTTTTATTTTGTTTTTCCCAAAATAGAAAATATATTTTGAAAAATACTTTCGAAACTCGGGAGAAACCGGGTATTAGGTATTTTTTTCAAAAAGAAGAATCATTTTTTAGTAATTGAAAAATAAAGATTTCTTACAATATTTCCTAATATGATTGTAGTTCGGGTCCAAAACTGAGGAAATGTTTAAAAAATGACTCTTTAAAAAAAAAAAAAGAGAAACATTCTCAGGTTACGAATAACCTGACAATATTTAAAAAAAACTCCTACTGTCATCATAATAAGCGGAAGATGTTGCTTCTGCAGGATTAAGCTAGAAGAGGAATTGAACCCACGACGCGACGCCCGAGTGGGAATCCGACGCGTTTATCCACTCAGCTACTAACCGGTCATCTTAAAGCATGGCATTGAAATCAATTAACATATTGTTGATTTGTTACAAAATTAACGTGATTACAAATTTTAGGGTACGGAAAATCCCTTCATAAAGAAAGTATCTCGTTCTCCAAACAAACAAAAAGTTAGCCTCAAGTAACTCTACATCAACCAAATCAAAGCTTCAAGATAAATATTTTGATTTTAAATTAGAATTAATTATAAAGCTTTTATGCTTATTATTTTTTTATTCATAATTGAAATAATTTCAATGCCCTTCAACGTACATATATAATTATTGATACCATTTCAATTTTATCCAAGACACTATCTAGGTATATAAAATGTGCTCGGGTAGAGCTTTTTATACCATACATAGATGGCAGCCAAATCGGAAGAAACATTGAAATAAATGATATTAATAATTTTCAATTGAAGAATAAAATCGATTATAAATATTATTTCTCGGTCGCGACCGTTATATTTTTCTGTTTCACATTTACGTTGAAGATTATTGATTTTATTTAAATTATTATTATAAATATTTTAACTTCATTGACTATTAAGATTGATTACCCCTATTTCAAACATAGTTTATAAATCTTGTGCAGACAAAATTGTAACAAGAAAATCTGGATGGCGCGTTACTTTAGCTTTGGCACTGTATTTTGAAACCGTCTAAGAACTTACAGGGCACACCTGCCTTAGCTCTTGTTCACTGTCTGCCCAATGTGGTACAACCACTAGGTGTATCGATTGTTGGGAAAGTGGTCAATAACAAGATATATAAAACTGGAACAACCCCGCTAGACAAAACATTTTACAAGGATAAAAGATAGTCGACGGTAGACGATAGTAGAATAACCACCATTCAGAATTGAAACGTTGCTTGAAATGGTTTTAGCCGTGTTTGGTGACCAGATCTGAATAGCCAGGTACTTTCCAACCTTCCCCTTCCTCATCTCCTTCCTCTCCCTACTACCTTCAGCCTCACAACATACCCCTATTGGGGATGCCATAGTCTCACTGGCTCTAGACGGTTGGGAGCAATTGATACTCTTGTGCGGTATTCATGTAATAAAAAAAAAGTCGACCACCAAAGAGACTTCTCTATGTTAAGGATGTATAACAAAAGGTAGACCTAAAATTAGGTTACTGAAGCGAACACCGCATTTTTAGGCATAACAAACTGAAGAGAGACAGAAGGATAATTATTAGAAATACAAAATTATTTACAACGTGGATATTTACAAACACAATACAAGGACATACAAAGAGATCAAACTACCAAAAAAGAATAAAACCAATACACAAAACAGCTTACTTATAAAGGGTTGAAATATTATAATGCACTGCCGAAAACGTACAAAATTATGCAAACGAATAAAATTAAATTAGCCTGTAAAATAAATTTAAAATACATTACTAATATCAAGTAGTATATAAGTTATGATGTTATTATTAAGTCAATTTTTTTTAAATAATAATAATAAGATTCTCTGTAAACTTTAATGTACAAGTTACTAAAATATTATAAATAAAACTAAACTCAAGGAGACCGGCAGAGTGGCGAGGTTTATCATCGTAGCGCGGATGATGAAGATGATAGACGTATTGATGCCGAGTATTTGGGAGCTTTATTCGATCATTACGATAAACTTTAAAAAAATACTTATCCTTTTCATTCCAATGCCTTTTCATGACCCTCCATACTCTTTTACCCTTTTACTCCAACCGTTTAAAGATAGATTATATGTTACTTTTCGTACAAGATTTCGGTTTTATGACCGGGCTCGGAACCGTTAATATTTCAGCCACCTCTCTAAGGTATCAAGTGAGGTTTTACGACTCGGAAAGTGAAGTTAAGTCAAATAAAGAGCACAGGTGACAAAGCGCCACTCTCGGAGATTTTTTAATACAGACCACGTACTTAGGAATTGATATTTTAAAGTTTTTCTTAACCTTTCAAAATTACGTCATTTTTCTTGCCAATGAATATTATCATACTAGTTTTACTACACAGCTTTGTCCGAGTCAAAACATTATACCGTCGCTGGAAAGGTAAAAGGGCTTAAGACACACTTTGGTCAGAAAATGAGTTAAATATGCAGTTGATCAGTTTATTTTTCTGCATCGAATGGTCTAACTCTCGTTTGATTCTGAAGACTATTATGGCCCTTCAGCCATCTAAAATCTATTTACAATTTTGGAGAAGGCTTGACTCAAGCGACACAAGCTTGGGACTGTTTTAAAACTATTTGTCTTCAGGTAACTCAGTGAGAGCATTGAGTTACTTGAGTTAACTTTGTTTTTTAAAATCCAACTAGGTACTGAAGACTTACGAATTTTATTGTAAAACAAACAAAAAAAACTTTAAAGTGCTCTAGTGCAAACTACCTAAAATGGCGCTTCAGCCTTTTTGCCTTTCTGGCAACGATATTATAATTCAAAGCATTACGATTCAGTTCAGTTATTCAGTTATTCAGTTATTTATTAATTTAAAAACATTACAAAATTTTTATTTTAAGGCGTTTTTAAATAGAGCGAGTAAGTGTATTAATACACAATATTCATAAATATAAAACAATTAATTCTAAAAAAAATATAAATTGCAATGAATGCAAATTAAAGACAGTAAAAAATAAAACAATAAAAAATTAGACAATTTAAACATAATTTTTCATCCAAATGATGTATAAAAAAAAAAATAAAATAAAATAAAAACAAGGAATAATTATACAAATAGCAGGAATGCTTGTCGTTTGAACGAAGCTTCATTTATGCAAAATATATCGACATCCGAAGCGATTCGATTCAACAACATGATTGCCCTCCCCACTGGCATGACCATTGGCAAGTTGGTCCTGCAGGCCGGGAGATAAAACAACCTATGCTGCCGATGGCGAAGATAACCATCTGGAACATAGAAATGAATGCTCTCCATGATAGCTGAGTTTTCAGACCATCCACGTTGCAATGTACACATCCCTTCTGACCTCTAGATGGTAAGTTCCGAGCATGCCCAAGAGAAAGTCGGTAGGATAGAGCCACGGGTGATGAGGCATATTGGTCGTCCACATCGAAATTCGAGCTGGTGGAACGAAATCAATGTCGAATGACACTCGACATTGGAGTGGAAAGAGTTAAGCTTCAATTTTTCTTCCAGAAGTGTGTCTTATTTTACAAACTTTTATAAATTTTAATTTTTTTTTCCACAACATTGAGTGACGGTCACATGAAACATAGTCAAGACCCTAACAGTCCTAACTGTGGAAAGTAAAAAGGTTCAGCTGACATTTCTCATTACAGATTTACCGATGCGTTGAAGAACTACTTCTTATTCCGTTTCTTGGCTGACTCACTACTGTTTCTTTCCAGTGGCTTCATTCAGCGGGTTTTAAAAGGTTTCCAGAAAGCTTTCGTTAAAAAACACAGGTCTCGGAAAGTTGTTGTTAAATGCCTTCATAAGTAAATTTTCAAAAATTATGTATAATATATTTTGTAATGCATATGGCAGTATATTGTAATGACTGCAAAGATTTTTTAAAAGCTAATACGATAATTGAATAATACTATAGGGTGTTCCTACTTATCATTTGTCTTAAAAGACCTTAAGCCTTTATTTTCTAAAGTAATTATTTACTTTTATAACCGTTTCTTTGACTCGTCAGAAACAAGTAAAGTTTATAACCGTTTTGAACGAATGCATTTTTTTCTAACGTTTTCCATAAAAAAATTACAGCTCTGAGAACTAAAAAAGGCATAAAAGAACATTTTTCTATTTCATTATTAAGTCGCTTAAATATATTGTTTTAAATGTGAAAAAAAAAATTTGTTGACAGTTTTGTGAAATTATTTTGATACAAAACAAAGAATCGCTTCGTACAAATAATTAAAAAAATATTTCACCAAAGACGAAAAATCTTGTTTACTTTAATGGTTATATTTAACAACAACCAAAAATAATGCAATCTTATGTACATAAATATATCTCTGCACCTTATTTAGGAAATAATCTTTTGAAACTCATTTGAAAGGCTTTTATGAAATATTTATATTATTTGCCAAAAAAGGCTTTAAAAATAATTTTTCTAATCTCTTCTAATATACTAGTATATTTTGAACAAATTTATTATATTTCTACACGCGCTTTTGAGGTTTAAGTCAACAGTTACATTAGTTTTGAATCTATCCTTAAAGAAAGATATACCACTTTTTCAATAACCTCTTCCTCTTTCTTATGTTTCTATGGCGCAAAAATGACAGGAGTTAACTCTCTGTCGTATTAATCTTATTTGACTGATTATTTCCTAGTATATAATTAATGTTTTATTTACGTTTAAAACGTGAAACTTTTGCTTTCATTTTTCTTGTTTTAATTTATACCACTTTTCAAATAAAGATTTTCACTTTTCATCTCTGACGTTTATGCCACAATAGGGTGCTGATACCGACCTTGATGTATTGCAACCGAATGCTGTAGAAATGAGATCCTTGTATCGTATGTGTAGATAACCATGTTTGACCTATTACAAATGTGGATATCCGTAAAAAATGTAATGCCGATTTAAGCGTAATAAATAAGATTAAGGAAGGAATATTTAGATGGTTTAGATATGTAGACTTGATAAATTAAGAAAAGAGTGAAAGGAGAATATAATACGCAAAAGTCATGAGTTCAATTCCTCTGCTAGCTAAGTCCTTCATCATTGCACAAGCAACATCTTCCGCTTATTATGATGGCAGTAGGAGTTTTTCAAATATTGTCAGGTTATTCGTAACTTGGGAATTTTCGTATTTATTTAAAAAATAATAATAATAATAAGTAAATTTAAAAGAAAAGAATATAAAATGAAAATAATAAAAATATTAAATTTAAAAAAAAAAAACAAAAGAAAATTATATTAAAATACTTAAATCAGGTCATATCAAAAGTCTGAATGACAGAAGAGTATGTATGAGACGATGTACGAATATAAAATAAGCAGGGAGTGTGTACCAAGACAGGGTTGTGTGTGGGTTCGTCCTCTCTACCTACCCTTGCGGAGGAACGGCTTGATGATTTATTAGTAGAAGTAGTTTTGCCACAAACTTGACCCTTTTCAAAGCTTGACAATCTGCGACATCTGTTAATGTGTAAATTCAAGTTTTCAATCGTTTAATAAACGCCTCGTAATTTATGCGAATGTCAAAGCATATTTACGGCAATTTAATGGTAGTTTTTAAGTTATTTTCTATGATTTGAAAGCGTCTTTAAGCAGTATTTATAGTTTCACCCATTCGTTAGTCACAAATAAAATATTCTCTTAGGAGAGGTATGAGATTGGTATAGTATTAAAAATATATCTGTGTGTGCAAGGAAGAACTGAATGATTTAAAAAAAAAAACAAGTTTTGAATTAAGTATGTAGAATTGTTCCTTAGATACTCGTACATACTATCTAGCAAGGAAAAGTGAAATATGTCAGAAAATAAAATAATGTGCTTTTATTTTTTGGATAAGGACATGTGACATACGACATGATTACATGCAAAAAATGAAATCGCTACATTTTGTTTTGGCTCTTCTGAACATCTGCGTTTTATTTTTATTTATTTTTTACATGAATACCGCACAAGATTCTCAACTGCTCCCAACCGTCTAGAGCCAGTAAGACTATGGCATCCCCTAACAGGGTATGTTGTGAGGCTGAAGGTGGTGGGGAGGGGAAAGAGATGAAGATAAGGAAGAGGAAGGTTGGGAAGTACCTGGCTATTCAGATCTGGTCACCAAACACGGCTAGAGCCATTTCAAGAAACGTTTCAATTCTGAATGGTGGTCTTTCGCCAGGGCGATACTTAGTATCTATCTACCACTCTGGAACGTGCCGCAAATATACTATATTTTATTATAAATAAAATTTATTTGCGCAAGCCGGGTTCGAACCCGCGACCTCTGGATTCGTAGTCGAGCGTCTTACCACTCGACTATGCAGGCCGTCAGTTATTGACTCATTCCGTTCTTCCTTGCGCACACAGATATAATCATCAAATTTTATTTATGTTATAGTGTAACTCTACTGGGTTATTAAATATTATATAAATGCATAATGCATATTTGAGCCCTTTTTCGTCATTAAGGCAAAATTTGGCCATTTTATTATAATAAAAATAATTTAAACACGTGATCCTTAAAATCTCGCGGTCATCTCGAATGCACCCCCCTCGATACCCCAGGTTTTATTTTAAACTAACCCCCATCCCCCCACCATATTAATGTAAATTAAAAATGCAAGATATTTAATCATTTTTTGATTTATTTTTCAATTAAACCAAAACTAAATTGCATATTTTGGACAGTTTCCGGTTTTTATCGTATACTCCGATGTCATATTACTTTTTCCGCTAGAACAATATAAAATAGCAAATTAATTTTTAATCTGTAAACAAATTAACTACCCTGTTTTACTCAATACTTTATTTTCGATATCTATACTTTTTCTGAAATCTCTTATAGGGATATTCAAAAAATATTCATCAATTTTCATGTTGCCAGAACTTACCGATTAAAAATTTGTTACTCTTCGTAAACAAATATATTCTTTTGTATAACTGAGATATCATGGTTAACTACAAATTTAACTGAAATATCGTTGAAACGTGGTTTCTTCAACAACTGAAGCCTCATTATTAAAGTAAAATGTAACTATTTTGACTGAAAATTTTCAATTGTATGTTTGAAAAGATTTTCATACTTTTCTTTGAATCTGTAGCCCAGTTTTTCTAAATTCTTGTATATCTTTTCTTTGTTCGTTTAAACGCCAGCTGTTTTTCGCCGTTTTCCGCGAAACTATGAATTTTAAGGACGTAATAAAACCGTGTTACACAATGCTCTTAAAAATCAAAGTTTTCTTCTCGTTTTCAAAAAGAGGTGCTTTAACGAACCTTAAAAACTGAAATTCGTACACAAATAGAATTCATTATTCCAGTTGATGTCGTCATCTCATTCGAAAGATTTTCTTAGAAATTTTATAGGATTTCATCACCAGCTGGAAATACGGGACGGAATTCTGTAAACAATGTTTACGTGATCATTTTTTTATGTTTAATTGCTCATGATATGAATTGTTTGTTTTTCTTTAGATTTTATATTATCAAATTACTCATTACATATTATTAGAAAATAGAATTTTGATAAATTGAACACATTTCAAGAACGCGGGATATTAAAATGAAAAAAAAATAATAGATTCACAAAAAAAAACGAAACCTTGCTTTAAATGGCTTTAGCTATTTTTAGTGACTAGATCTGTAATTTTCTTGGTCAAATTTGAACCCAGAGTCAAGGAGCTTAACACTCTTTACTTCGTATACACGTTTTAACAGTTTAAAACCTAATTTGAATTACTGATTCATTCCTTCATTTGACGGCCTCCGTGGTCGAGTGGTAAGACGCTCGACTACGAATCCATAGGTCGCGGGCTCAAACCTGGCTTGCGGAAATAAATTTTATTATATATTATATGTGTCATAACACATTTAATTGATATGAAACTATCTATAGTATATTTTCAGCACGTTCCAGAGTGGTACATACTCAAAGTATCGCCCTGATGAAAAATCACCATTCAGAATCGAAACGTTGCTTGAAATGGCTTTAGCCCTGTTTGGTGACCAGATCTGCCTTCATCTTACCCATCTTCTTCCCCTCCCTGTACCTTCAGCCTCACAACATACCCCAATTAAGGATGACACATTCTCACTGGCTCAAAACGGTTAAGAGTAGTTGGGACTCTTGTGCGGTATCAACTCTATATATATATATATATATATATATTATTTTAAATACTTGGTACACGATCTATCAATCTAAAAATTTGAATTTCTAATTCATACCTTCATTTGACGGCCTATATCCACTATATATTTTTATTTTTTTTAATATGTAATCAGGACTGAGTCTTTAAGATACTCAGATCATACACGCAGAGGTGGCTGATGTATTTAACTGCACGGAATGTAGATACCAGAAGGCTATAACATCATATTTCTTTAATCAATAATCTTTTTATGTATTCAAACTATATTTTTTACCACTCTACAACCATTCCTTATTTTTTTGTGCGTATAATTCTCATTTTTTCACTGTTAACTGCAAACCTTTTAATGTAAAAGCCCTCTCGGGCGTATACAATAAAATAAATAAACAAATAAATATGTGAATTTCGATCACTTTCAAATGTTTTAAAACTTTATTCGAACTACTAATTCGTTCGATCGATTATATTCACAGCTTTTATTGACCACTAGGCCGCGCATTGAAATGTAACATTGAGCAAGTAGTAAGATTGATATCGTAGAGCCATTTCGCTGCCAAAGATATGTTAGTATCTTTAGTCGTTAGTGTGGGAATGTTGTACTCTATTAGCACGTCAGCAACGTCTGCAACCGTCATTAATCAGACGTGTTTCATGCTGTAATTGTGTCTTCTCTGAATAACAATTTACTGATATTATAATATATTATATTCTATAGAATATAAGACGATAATTTGTGATACTACGTTTCGCATCATTAATGTTGCCACCCGACTTTGCCTATGTTTCTACGTTATGGTAATAACAATACGACCTCCGTGGTCGAGTGGTAAGATGCTCGACTTCGAATGTTTTTTATTTATTTATTTTGAACAAACAGTTTTATTCCAATGACACAAAAAATGGTAATCATAATTATACAATAATGATAGTACATAATAAAGTTAAAACTGAATAGTTAGTTCTTGCTTAAACTTGTTGTAGCTCGTGTGAAAAATATCAAAATTTCCTGCGAGGCAGTCAATTAACCTTGGTAGTCTTCCCAGGGGCATCACCATTGGTATGTTAGTTCTGCACCTGGGAAGAAATAGAAACCTGTGTTGGCGGCCTCGCGTTAAATTATCAGAGACATTTCAGCCAAGATGTCAGGTATTAATAATACGCCGTTCAGGAGTTTATGAGCAAACAGCAGTAATGCTATATCCCTCCTCAAACTAAGGCTGCAGATACCCAGCATTCCCGAGATAAACGCTGTTAGAAACAGCCATGGGTAAAAACCAAACTCTCTCATGTAGAGGAACCGTAAAAAAATCTTTTGAATTTTCTCGAAAATTAGTATTCCCGAGAATGCTACGCACTAAGCTAAAGTAAAGCAGCCTTATCACTGCAAGATTTGTCAACTCCTTTGAATTATGAAGGACAAAAGCCAATCGTTTGGTGGCTGATTTGCAGATCTTTTCAACATGATTATGAAACGTTAAACGAGGGTCAAATACTGTCCCCAAGTCCTTACAAGTAGTCGTATGCTTCAGAGACGTATCTTTCATTTTAATGAATGTAAAGGTCCCGGGTTCAAACAAAGCGTGCGCATATAAATTTGATTTAAGTAATGTGTGTCAAAACACATATAGACAAAATAATATATACTATATTTGCGGCACGTTCTAGAGTGGTAGATACTCTAATTACCGCCCTGGTGAAAGACCACCATTCAGAATCGAAACGTTGCTTGAAATGACCGATCGGTAGCTGAGTGGACAAACGCTTCTGATTCCCACCTAGGCGTCGCGGGTTCAATTCTTCTGCTGGGTAAGTCCTTCATCATTTCACAAGCAACATTTTTCGCTTATTATGATGGTAGTTGGAGTTATTTTTAAATATTGTCAGATTATTCGTAACCAGGAAATTTTTGCCTTTCTTAAAAATAAAAATAAATCTTTCGCCTGGTTTGGTCACCAGATACCTCCCCACTACATTCAGCCTCACAACATACCCCGGTTAGGAATGCCATAGCTGGCTCTAGACGGTTGGGAGCAATTGGGACTCTTTTGCGGTGTTAACTATAAAAATAAAAATACAAAAAAAAAATAATACGAAGTTGAAAATAGTCACAAAAATTCCATACCAAAAAAATTGTGGAAATTTTACGGCGCCAAAGAAGACGACCCCGTTTGAGAGTTTTTGCAGACAGCTGATAAAAAAAAGTACAAACAGATTTTTTGCTTTATGGTTACTACTAGCAGTGGCGGCTTTCTCTAAAGAACATTTGTGGCGTGAACTCCCATTAAATAGGTTATAAAATAAGACAAACTTGTATTGTAATTTTACCAGGCTTTAAACACCGTTTTATAAAAAAAACTCCTTGCTAAAAAATTCACCCGTCCGAATAAAACTACCCAAGAGCGAGTCTAGGTCCGGGATGTTTAAATTTACCGCCTCATATGATGTCGCCACAATTCAATAATAAGTGTCATTTTGTTTTTTTGATATTTGAACAGCCCCCGTTAAATTGTCGTTCCGATTCAGCCTTTGAACAAATTGCTATCAGCTGAAAGGCATAACGGTCATGTTGTTATGATTGTCTGTTGCTCACGATTTGTTCGAAAACTGAAACGGGCCTAGAACCGACGTTTAACAGGTACCAATAAAATGTTTGAAAAAAAATCTTATGCGCTAATCATTGAATCTAATGGCGCTTGCGGTAGAAATGCAATACTTGACCATAGTAATAATATGTGATAACACTGAATTTGTATGAAATTCATCTAGCTCTTTCAGTCACTAATAGCCAACTTGTGGGGGTTTTACACGAAAGAATGCAAGTATTATATTTTTATTATTCTTTATAGTGAATACCGCACAAGATTCCAAACTGGTCCCAACCGTCTAGAGCCAGTGAGACTATGGCATCCCCAATTGGGGCATGTTGTGAGGCTTAAGGTAGTGGGAAGAGGAATGAGATGGGAAAGAGGAAGGTTGGAAAGCACCTGGCCATTCAGATCTGGTCACCAAACACGGCTTAAAGCCAATTCAAGCAACGTTTCGATTCTGAATGATGGTCTTTCACCAGGGCGATACTTAGATATCAACCACTCTGGAACGTGCCGCAAATATACTCTTTTTAATTATTTTATATGAATTAAATGTGTAATGGCACATATTAATTAAATAAAAGTTATTCGCGCACGTTGAGTTTGAACCCACGACCCTTGGATTCGTAGTCGAGCGTTTTACCACTCGACTTTCGAGGCCGTCAGTATTAAGTATTTGTAGATTTTATTCACTCGTTGCTTTTTTAGATTTATTTGACGTTTCATAGTATTTTGCAAGAGGTAGATCATCAATAGGTTTTTATCTGTTATATTCGTATTTTAATTTGTGATTTAAATAAGTTAATAACTGTTGATTTTAATTTATTAGTTGATGCATTTTTAGACCAGTACACTACGAAAAGAATCACATCTATTCTGTGGGGTTTTGAACTCCTGATCATTGGCACACAACTTACAAACTTACCCTTTTCTGAGAGGGTCATTCTACACATCGAGTGCATAATTATTTTACAACACTACTTGATTGCTACTGTAAAATAGGCAAAGTAATAAACCATTTAACTTCTATTCAATTCCAAGATAGCCATTAAAATGTTCACCTCTTCTCGCCGCTTTTCTTTGGGAAGAAGACTGACTGTGGAAAAGTGTAATAAAACGAAATCCCAATTATACGAGCCATCACATGAGATTAACTCTCTCCAATAATCATTAAGCTCCGCTAGAATTAAGCACCTAATAACACTTGCCAATTCATTGATTCAAATGGAAATTCAATAAATACTATAAAATTAAATAAATGAAATTAAAGTGGTTTCCGAGGCTTTTAATTAATCAATAAAGCTTTGTTTAATTTTCAATTCAATCAATTATATTTTCATATTTTGTGAATACCGCACAAAAGTCCTAACCGCTCTCAACTGGCTTGAGCCAGTTGAGCTATGGCATCCTCAATTGATGTATATTTTAGGGCTTAGGGTAGTGGAATGAGAAAGAAATGTAAAAGAGGAAGGTGGTGAAGAACCTCGCTCTTCAGATTTAATCACCGAACACGGCTTAAGCCATTTCAAGCAACGTTTCGATTCTAAATGGTTGCCTTTCACCAGAGCTATTGTGAGATTATCTTCCACTTTAGACAATGTGCAAGGTTATTAAAGATGCAGGGAATATCGTATAAAATGTTTATGCACCACTAGTTTTAGACAAATCTTTAATTCATCTGGGCAGTACAACTGGTAAATAAAATATCTAGATATTTAAACAATATTTTGAAATAATTTAAAACATTTGATAACAGTGAAATCGCGTTATATTTTAAGTAATATAAAATTATAAGTCATGTACCGAGTGCACTTTGAATATAAAAAATATGTACTAATATAATACATTATTTTAAATCAATATTACGATTTAAAAATTCAACAACTCTGTTCCACTTGGCACCCTCAAAATAATCCTGTAAAAGGACGATATATCAATCTAGTTAAAAATAAATAACTAGAACAAAGTTTTGCATTTGAAACTTGTGAAGTGGAATTCCACTAAGAATAATTGGACGTTGTTGTGCAGAAAGCGTCCAACCCATAGTTTGGCAAAATCGAGTTTTGCATGTTTTCCTATAGACAAATATGATATTTATATCTGCTGAAAACATTCAAGCTCCAAATGCGATAGATTTTTGGTATTTTTTTTTACTAACGCACATTGCAGTTATTTGAAATAAATTGAAGTCTAAAAACATTATAAAATGTAGGATAACATAAGAAATACATTTTTTTAAATAAACTCATTGATAGACTATAAATTACCTGCTTATAAAAATATCTCGTAAAGAAAAAAACACTGATATCCACTTTACAAATGCCGATTACATATATTAATGCTTTTTTTATCGTCATATTTTTTTATTTATTATTTATTTCAAACGCCTTTTTCTCAGTTTCAGCTTTTTGGGGTTGGACGCTTTCTGCATAACTACACCCAAACAAAGGTCTCATAAATTAAAATAAAAAACTGGTATATTTTTTTAAAATTAATACAAACATCAAATGTCAATATTTGAAATCGTCTTAATTCTATAATTATTAGCCGAAAATGAAGTATGTTTAATGATGAAGGAATTAGCTATCAGAGAATTGAACCCGCGACGCCTGAGTGGGAACCCGAGGGTTAAGTCCACTCGGCTACTCCTCGTTCCAGCTGTTTGCACAGTTGTGTCCGAAATTAGTTGGCTTAAATTCATTCGCTAATGTTCCAACACAAAGTTTAAAAGTTTTTGTTTGTGTTTCAACTGAACCGTAACCTTTCGTTTAAGTTCAGCGGCCAGTCAGTCGCCTGCCAGTGCTCATACCGCGGATATAGTGAACTAATTGTTTCGTGAGCACGGTATGCGACCTTAGCTTCCTTTTGTCCTAACGAGGTTTGCTGACGTCACCCAGACGCGGTATTAGGACCGATGCGAAATTCACAGCTGCACAGCGCGTTCTGTGTACGAACAAATAACGTCGCGACAGAAGTTGCCGAAGGCAGTGGTTATCAACAGTAGATCAGCAGGGATGTGTGTACATGTATTTAACGCTCATACCGCGAAACGTCAAGAAGTTTTAATTTTAAAAAAAAATGAAAATATAAGTTTTTAGAATAGAGATAATTTTGATTTAAATATTTTGTTATAAATTGCAGTGAAAAACTATCTGTAGACACTTATTAAAGTTACGCGCAAATTTTTCTTCAAATTTTATTTCATTTTTATTACATGTATATTCGAGTGGGTTATGTCAAGAAACTGCCTATCTATGCGGAGAATCCATGTGTAGTTTATTGTGTTAATTTATACAGTTACTATTTAATAAATAAAGATAACTTACGTTGACTAAGCATGTTGACTTTAGTCGATATTAACTGTCGTTTGTTTGTTGGCGATCTGCAGTAGGGCTCGGGAACGATTCCAAAATACCGACATTGTCGTTAACTATAGGTTGTGTCTCTATGAATGTCTTACGTAAATATTAAATACTGCATTTAACAAAGTGAATAATTAAAGTGTATACATTGTAAATAAAATGAAAAAAATAACTCTGTATGAGACCAAAGATTTTATTTTAATTTTTAGTTAAATTTGTCCAGTAGTCCAATATTAGGTATACTCGTATTTCCTTTAAACTCATAAAATCTCTTATTATTACTTTATCACCTTCTCAGTTGACGTTTTGCGTCTTTCAATTCACATTGTCTCTTTATCTCCGTTCCTTTGTTACATTTTAATTTTTATTCTTTTTATTTTCTCGCTGTTCTCTTATTTTATTTTAAATTGTGTTATCCCTTTATATTATATATAACCACGGCAACAGATTAAATAACTTAGAAGCACTACAAATAAAGAAAGCCGTTAAAATTTATAGTCATATTCTTAATAATCAGGTTAACTTGTCCAGAAGTCCAATATTAGGTATATTTCTTGTAAACTACTAAAATTTATCCTTACTTTTTAATAACCTTCTCAGAAGACGTTTTGCCTCTTTCAATTCATATTATCTGTCTCTTTCTCTCCGTTGCTTTGATATATTTTAATTTTTTTTTTGTTTTCTCACTGTTCTCTTATTTTATTTTATATATTGTTCTCCCTCTGTATGTACAAGTATATTTAACCGCACGCTTTGTATTTTTTGTTTAATTTTGTACTCTGATGATGCTTAGGCTAAGCGAAACCGGTCGGTCATAAAAATTGAAATAAAATCTGTAATCTTATGCAGAGGGATTTTTTTATTTATTTCATTAAATATCCAAGTAATTGCTTTCTACGAAAATATGTAAGCATTGTGAATAGAATTCTCATTCATTAACTAAGACCTAAAAAAAATACATTTGTGTGTTTTTTTTAATTTTTTTTTTAAATCTTCATCTCGTCTAAACGCATTTAATATTCGGGCAAACCAGACAAAAGTAATAAAAAATCTTTATGGACTTTATCGATCAGTAAACAGAAATTATGAAGTGAAATATGACAATAACTCTTTTGACTGTCTATCATAATGATAGACTTGAGTTTAGAGCCCCTTTAAATGACAAGAACCAAATATTGTCTACTGTAACGACTGCGATAAAGACAGTCGTTAGACCAATCGTTATTCCGTTATTACACCCTCCGGCTTTCTCCAACACACCCCCTGTTTAATACAGCCTTAAAACTGCTACCTTCTTAATAGAAATGCAGTTGGATATGTGATTTAAGTACGGTAGACGCGGCTCCACGATATAAATAAAAGTGTGTTTGCACGAAGTTATCAGATTTATTGGTAAAAGTCGCTGATCAACAACGTAGAGTTAGTTTATATCGGGCAATTAGAGTTGACTCAAACAAACCACACAACAATTGTGTATATTGATGCATGTGTATTCCCTTCGACAGTGATGTCCCTGCCAAACGTCAAAGAGGAACATTGTTTTTATTGTTAATAATAATAATTGACTAATTTCTATAGCACCGTTTTCGTGACAGAAATATAACCTTAAGGGTGCTTTACAAAATAATTAACATAACCTATAGCTTAATCATTAAGACTAATAACTATTGGGGTATAAATTATAACTTACAACTATGTACTTACAGCTAAAACTTATGATTATTGACTTCGAATTTAGACTTATGACCAGCGACTTAGAATTTAGACTATGGAAGAAGAAGTCGAGGACGCCCGAGAAAGACATGGCACGATCAAGTAAATCAAATACTTGAATCGGGTCATGTGAAGAGTCAGAATAACAGAAGAGTATGTATAAGACGATGTATGAATGTAAATGAAGCAAGAAGTGTGTGCCAAGACAGAGTTATATGGCGGTCCGTCCTCTCTGCCTACCCCTGCGGGGAAACGGCGTGATGGTTTGTTAGTTAGTTAGTAAACTAAGACTAAATATGAACTTATGCTTAATACTTATAACTAGTGACTTAAAACTAATGTATTCAAATTAACAAATATAGGTAATGGTGGTTGCCCGTGCTGTCAAACCGAGGGTAGAAAAAAAGAATAAGTATTAGTAAAACAAAGTGTAGCACTTGGGCTGAGTGATCAAAACTTCAGTGAAGCAAATTGACGTTATTGTGGGTATGCTCATTTAAGAAGGTGAGGCTTTAGTTTTGCTCTGAACTCAGTTGAGTGGTCGATGTCGCGTTATTAGCGAGAAAGGAATAGCAAGTACACTTCGATTAAATTTGAATATTCGAAAAGTTCTACGTTCAAATATGATGTATGTGCTGTTCTTTCTCTGTTTCTCTTTTTTTTCATTTGGTGTTGTGATTTTTTGTAATTGGCAATGGTCCGCTAGTACAAAAAAAAAACTTTTATCTTGATTGGCGAAAGCGGTCGTGAATTATCTACAATGGCGTCCGATTTAAAATTTACTTATGGCATATTTTCAGTGACACTTACTGAAAATATTAAACTTCTTTCATTGAAAACCTGAATTGGCATTTAGCTAGAATATGTTTCCAAAGATGCCTTATCGAAGCGATGCATTCAACTCATCCCCTTGAAAATACAAGATAGAAAAAATAAATTAACATTATTTGCTCTTCTAGAACTATTTTACGTTGATTCAAAATACTTGGAAGATTGAAGCAAAGTAGATTGAGATGAAAATATACGATTTTCTTAAGTTTTCTGAATTTCCGATGAAATTAATTTGAAATTTTTCATTATTTCGAGAAACCTGAAATCTTTAAAGCACTTTTAGTTTAATAAGATTCTGTAGTTTTCTTTCCGTCGAACTTTTCATATCTGGAATGTTAATTTGAAAATTGTATACCTTACCCTTAAAAAAACACGGGATGTAACTTGACTTCACAAAATGAAAACTGCTGACTTTTCATTCTATAAAACCGTCTATTTGTTAAATGTCGTCTTATTAAATCGTGCACACATCTGACACAGCTACAGATAACTAACGAGCTGACAATTCAATTTCACTCAAATGGTTTTCAGAGGTGCGTACTTCGATAAAAAATCAATGCTAGGTAGGTGCCTTCTTAAGAAGTTTTATTTTTATTATTTATAGTGAATACCGCACAAGAGTCTCAACTGCACCCAATCGTCTCAAACCAGTGAGACTATGGCAACCCCAATTGGGGTATGTTGTGAGGTTGAAGGTAGTGGGGAGGGGTAGGAGATGGGAAAAACGAAGGTTGTGAAGTACCTGACTAGGTTCGGTAAAAAAACACGGCTAAAGCCACTTTAAGAAACGTTTAGATTCTGAATGGTAGACTTCAACCACTCTGGAACGTGCTGCAAATGTAATATATATATATATTATAATTTATATGAGTTAAATATGTTGTGACCCATATTAATTAAAGAAAATTAACTTGTGCACGTTGGGTTTGAACCCGTGACCTCTGGATTCGTAGTCAATCGTCTTACCATTCGACCACGGAGGCCGTCAAGATTGTAAGAATATTTTGCTAGTGATTACTACCGACATGTATACGGTGGGTTATAACGTATTTTTTAGTTGATGATTTTACATTGAGTTTATAAAATGTGAAGGGCTGGTGAATTTAGATATAAGAGTAGTATTATCTGTTTCTTGTTTATTATTAGAATTTTCCATCTTAATTGCTAGAGTATTTTTAGCGGTACGGTTTTCCAATAAAAAGTAGAACTTAGCTTAAAATTGATTTGGGGTTGGGTTGCTAGGGCATTGATACCTGTACGGTCCACCAATAAAAAGTGGAAAAAAGCTTATAATCGGGAAACTTTTCTTGTTAGATGAAACAATTTTGACAATTTTCCGACCTCAAATTCTAGGATGTATTTTTGACCGTGTCATGAAATACATACTCTAGCAATATAAGTTTTTCCAGCAGCATTCTGAGAGAAAATTCTGGGTCAACCCAATTTTATTTAGCTCACAGCATTATTTTCATTCCTTTCATAGGTCTTTTAATATCCAACTTAATTACTAAACTAATTTTTGTTAATCGTGTTTTTTTCACAAATTATAATTTTTTTCTTAGAAATCTAAAAAGTGTATATATTTGTATTTGGTAGAGAAATATTACGGCCGAGGAAGATATGGCACGATCAAGTGAATCAAATTGTTTCTGACTTGAGTTGAATGATACCCATAATAATTAGTATAGTGATGATTGAGGAACAGCAATTCTTTGTTTCTACGTCTACGGCAATATGTAATGTGGGGATAGTGAGAAAAATTACGATTAAAGTAAAGCAAAATAACCCACGGGCTATGTAAAGAGTCAGAAAAACCCGAAGAGTATGTATGAGACGATGTATGAATGTGAATGAAGCAAAGTGTGTGTGCCAAGACAGAGTTGTATGGCGGTCCGTTCTCTCTGCCTACCCCTGCGACGAAACGGCGTGATGGTTAGCTTAGTTTAGAAATATATTATTGAAAATGAAATATAATTTTGTATTAGACCACAGATTTTATTTTAATATTTCTGACGACCAGTTTCGCTTAGCCTAAGCTTCATCAAGGTACAAAATTAAAGAATGTATACTATTTTTTTATTAAATATGTCAAACCACAAAGAAATTGCTTTCTACAAAAATATTGAAAATATGGAAAACTTTTGAAAACAATCAATAAAACTGAAATAATTAAATTTTATTTCAAAGTTTTGCGAGGCAATTATTTTGATTAAGTTTTGAATAACCGAATACCGATAAGAACACTTTCTTTATATTTATTTACAATTCTAAACAATCGAAAAGACGCTTGTTGGATCTTAAAGTGAGTTATTATGTTCAGTTCTTACCTTTACGTTTTTTATCCAAATTCCTATCTACATAACCATTTCACTGTATCGCCGTTTTTCAATAAAACAAATATGATTCGAAACAATTTAAAATTTAAACAGACCAGTTTTTCGTTTGGAAGTGAAAAAACGTGTTCGTTATTCATTTGTTTGCTAGTTGGTTGGTTTTGTTCTTCGCTGTTCTGAAAAATATAATAAATCAAGTGTTACGTGAATCGTGCATCATTTCGTAGATGAATCATTCGCTAAGAACTTCAACTTTATCGGTGAGTGAATGGTTTCCTTTTCTTTTTCTAATCATTCCACAGTTATAATTAAACAATTCCATCAAGCACTATAATATTTAGAAATTTATTTTTTATGGTCCACTACTTTTTAAAGTCATCTGGGGCTGGAAACACATTGGGTGTTTCATCGCAGCTTCGGATCCAATAACGTTCGTCAAATAAAAAATATAACACAACACGGCCGAAACCGGGTACCAAATCTGGTTAAAAAACAAGATTCGGTATAACGTGTCGTTGTTTCTATTCATCTGAACTATAACTTAACTTGTTTACATAGAATTATAAATTCAATGATTGACAGCCCTGAACTATTATATTTATTGCATCTCATGTTCCTGGCAGGATAGTTACAAGACAGTACCTACCATATTATTGTGACAATTCTACTTCAACCGCACGATATTATATTCCCATGCGATGAATTCAACATCTGGGAAACAAATACTCTGATGTTGTTGATATACTCGTATTTATACAGCATACCTTAGTACAGTTGTTTTCGTCTAGTAGAGCTAATTTATTTGATGAAACTATTGAACTCTGGATGTTCCTGTTTTTTTTATTTTTCGTACAATATTTTTTGCACTGTTTATGAGTATATTGTTAAAAAAAAATGATAATATTTGTGTAAAAACCCTTTAACGGGCGTATATAAAAAAAATAAAGCATCTCTTTATTTGTCATACTGAAAAGCTCTCAAATGGCATAGACATAAAATATAAGACACGTCATATTCATACAAATCTTACGAAAAATGTAACACCACTAATGTTACACCACTAAATGTTTCAGCCGCGTATGAAAAGGATAGCCATTCAAAGAATATGTGTGTGCGGAAGAGATAGCTATATGAAGCGTGTTTAGAAGGTATGTCTCGTTGACTTGGTTTATTGGAACCAGGCGAGTTGTCTCAGTAACGGATTTACATTATTTAATTAATCTATGTCAAATGGTGGACAATTTTTTCATCGAGAATTTACAGATCAAAGAAGTTCTTTTCAGCTCGCAATGTCATTTCTATCATTAGCTACAAAGCTTGAAATTATTCGCTATAAAAAACATGACAATATAACATAATGTTAGTTCCATTATTTTCAAAGAATTGTTCAAAAAGAAAAAAAAATGCAACTCGGGTGAAACCGGGTACTAACTACTAGTAATATATAAATTCAAGTCGCATGTAAATTACAAGCTGTTCACATGATACTCACATCGTTAATTTACATTTTCAATGTTCGTCCTTCATTAAATACCAACCCTATATCGAAACAAACAATTAAGTAATTAAATCTCGTCCAATCAGACTTGCATTACGGCGCAATCTTTGCTCGAGTCATTTGAGTCAGAAGCGGTTGCATCGTTAGTAACGATTCGACATCTAACGACGGCAAATAACGCTTCTGTAACGGCCGTTACAGTGGAATTTTCCCGCCGGTCCGTCTACACTTTAAACAGCTTACAGGGTGTCCGCTTACCGAAATGAGTAAATTTTATATTGTCTATTATGGCGGCTAGACGATAGACAGTATACTATAGACATAGCTCGTAATTAAGAAATTGTGAGTATAAAATTATTGACCCATTAAAAGCTCAAAGAAACTTTAAGCCAAAACTTACAATGCGCCTTTGAAATAATTTTTTTGAAAAAAGCGTACGATAAATTATCAAAAAATGTGTATTTTTCAGTATTATAACATAAAAATGTAAGAAAATATAATTTAAGTGATAAGCATAATGAAGACATTACTGGTGATTTTTTGAAATAATCGCGATATTAGTACTCCAAAAATAATCAGATTAAATTAATCGAATACTTTGCTACACCGCTGAATAAATTTAAATATTAGATAATTGTTAGTTGATTTTTTAAAAAGACTCATTTTGTCAGTACAAAGGTTACTAACAAGAAATACACAAAAAATCTACGAATCCAAGTCAAATGCAAGATTATTTATATGCCTTAATACAGAAAAAGTTTTAAAAATCTAGTCAGTTTGTATTGGAGTGGGAAGTTAGACAGGGAGAAGTGATACGTGAAGTGGTAAAGGAATCGTGAAGGAATGGGAGTACTTTTCCCGGAACATATGAATGGAACTGTAACTACGTTAAATTTAACGTGTTAGTGGTTCTGCATTAAAACTTAATAAAGAATTCTAATTTGTAATACTTCCAAGTTATCTAATGACCGGTTAAAATCATTTTTAACTGATTGAAGAACTTCTCGAATTAATTTAAGTGGAATGATTCGCTCGGATATGAACAAATCGATGATACGCAGCTGACGCCAATAAAATAAGTTGACGATTTCGTGTTAGGAAACGTTGTTATTGTAGACAGAAGAATGGATAACAGATTTAAAAAAAAAAAAGTTTTCGATTTTTTTTTTTTTTTTACATGAATACCGCACAAGAGTCTCAACTGCTCCCAACCGTCTAGAGCCAGTGAGACTATGGCATCCCCAAATTGGGTATGTTGTGAGGCTGAAGGTAGTGGGGAGAGGAAGGAGATCGGGAAGAGGAAGGTTGGGAAGTACCTGGCTATTCAGATCTGGTCACCAAACACGGCTTAAGCCATTTCAAGCAACGTTTCGATTCTGAATGGTGGTCTTTCACCAGGGCGATACTTAGAGTATCTACCACTCTGGAACGTGCCGCAAATATACTTGTTATTATTTTTATATGAATTAAATGTGTTTTGACACATATTAATTAAATAAAAGTTATTGGCGCACGCCGGGTTTGAACCCGCGACCTTTAGATTCGTAGTCGAGCGTCTTACCACTCGACCATGGAGGAAGTCTTATGAAAAAAAACATTATTAAAATTGGAATTGACTTTAATGCATTAATGCTTATTTATTTTTAAATATTTACGTAATGTTAATAATCTTAAACACAAATATGAAACAGAAAAAAGCTAAAAACTAAAAAAAACAATGGTTATAACAGGCACAAAATAAATCTGAAGAAAATGCAAATATTAAAAATTTCCAATAGAAGTGTGAGATCGTTTAAAAGTGCTGCTTTCTAATGAGCTCTTGATGACTGGCAGAGTGTTACTTCTGGATAGAGTAGAGCATAGATTCTCAACCTTCTTTTGCCCACCGCCCACTTTGAGAATATATTTTTTTTATAGCCGCCCCTCCCCCTTTTTTTTTACTTACCACCTAATTGGGAATCTAAAACAGCTATTGCCATTATATTTAAACTAGCGTTGGGAAAAACTTCAACTCTTAAAAATGAACCCTTCGTAGTGAACACTTCAATTGAAGTCGAACTCGCCAAAGAAATATTTGAAATTAGAGATGGTCGATATCAGAATTGGGTGTGATGCGGTTATAGTTACCGGTGACCACCGAGGAACCGGTTATTTATCCAGTTCTTTTTGGAACCGGTTCCTGGTGTTTTTTCGAAAAGTACTTGCAAATCGATAAAAGTTCCTCGCCAAAAAAGGACTAGTCGGTAAAGATTTGAAAGTGATAAGAACTGGAACCGGTTCCTCGCCCAAAAAAACACGAAAAGAACGAACAAAGGATACTACTGCCCCCCCTGAAAGTCTCAAACGTCCACATGGGGGCGTAATCGACCACGTTGAGAACCAATAGAGTAGGGGTTCCGAGTTCGTGTCTCAGTCGTGACTATTGTTCTTTTTTGTTTTTGACCTTTTTCTGTTTCATGTTTGTGTTTTAGATTATTAATATAATTTAATAATTTTTTTTTTAAATATCGTTAGTTTTTATTCTTAGATTGTTGTCAAAAGTCAGATAATCTAAACGATTAGTATTTTTCAACTTCAGCCCTCACTTCATTACAATATATTTATTCAGTTCATTCAGTTGCCAAAGTGCCAATTCTTATGACTGGGAATTTATCTGCCTGCGTTGAGTTGACAGTAAGTAATAACGTCTCTGTACTGCAATATTTCTCATCTCAACAAGAACTCGGAGATGATTGCCCCATAAATCTTCCTGTCAGAGATGCATTATTAAAAAATGCTAAGTATACGGAATAACAGCTCTAACACTTGTTGACCTTAATAATATTTGAGCTTAGTACCTACTTAGCTCAGAGCTTATTAAAATACTAAAATAATATTATTATTATTGTAAGAGGTTAAAAAATACGTCATATTGTACAGAAAGTTTGTTAATGGTGTTTGTTGTTAGCGTAATGTCTTATTATTCAATCTGTTTTTTTTTTTTAATAATCATTATTAACTGCTATCTTTCCATTGTTGGATGAAGGCCTTACAAAACTGCTTTCTCCCTTCTCGTTTCTAACCTTGGAGTAACAATATATGGAGAGAGAGCTAATTCTATTTACACAACATATACAAACTTGGGAAAAATCACTTTTTTCGGGTTTTTACATTTACGGTTCGTACATCATGAGAAAGAAAGAGACAACAAAATTTCCCAAATTATCACACCGCTTTAAAGTATTGTAAGAGTGTTCTTCGTGTCCCGCGTCTCCGTTGACTCCGCCCACACGTTTTTATATTCGACATAAATGGAAATAACTCAACGGTTTTTTAGGCTAAATGCTATATATTTTTGTTTTTAACAATACTGTGAAAAAGTGGTCATACGAATAAACAAAAACAATATGTCGACATGTGCTATGAATGGATGTATAAATACCCTGGCCCTAGTCCTAGCCATGCCCAGGATTAGCAGAGTCCGGCAAAGCTAATCAAAACTGACTACAGCAGCGCTCTCTCTTGTATATTATTGCTCTGAGGTTCTAACTTTCCGCTGAGACATGTAACCAGCATATGTCAATTCAGTGGCTGCCCGTAAATTTTTGTCAGCAAATTTTATTTATTATTATTTCTAATTTTGAAACTGTTAATTCGTGGTGAAACTCTAAAGTGGAATTCTAATAATTTAATAATACCATTTTTTTCGGTCAAGTGTTAAATAAAAAATAGTGGAATAAAGTTTAAATTGTAGTATAATTTAATTGTAGTATTTTTCACACCTATATTCAAAAGCTATTTTTTTATAAAAATAAGCTCATTTTTACTAATTTAATACAAACATAATATTTTTCTAATAACGCTTATAATTCAAATTAGATTCGAGGTAATTTTTCACAAAAACGGCGCAATACAAATTATTCAAATATTATTATTAACGTATCAAAGCTTTATTTTATTATCAATTATTGAAACAATATCAATAATTTTCAACGGAATATGAAACAGAAGAGACAGAAAATAAAACGATTAAGTTGCGACCGAGACCTGAACCCGGAACCTTTACTCCATCCGGAATTAACGTCTCTGCCAATTGAGTTACCGAAACTTTTTATATTCTTTCATTTTATCAATCCCATATTTCAGCATTAGAATCCTTCTAGATGGTGTTACCCCTATTTACAGTTAATTTAGCACCGCGTTAATCAATAATATACAATTATATTTGCAGTGAAGTTGAGTGATGTGTGTAAACATTGAGTTGTATGCATTATGACATTTTATAAACAGATTATACTTATAAACCAGTCATTCCCAAAGTGGTCTATATCGACCCCCAGGGGTCGATTCCAACCTGCAAGGGGTCCACGTCAGTGAAAAAAAAAAATGGGGGTGCATGAGACGTAAATGGGGGTCCACGAGAGTGGATTCCATTTAGGCAGGCCGTCAACAAAATGTTTGTTAATTTTTTTTGAGAGGATATTTTGTCGATTTGCTAGTACTTTTCGATTTCAAATCTCTACCGACTAGCGCTTTTTTTGGGAGAGGATTTTTCGTTGATTTGCTAGCACTTTTCAATTTGAGATCTCTACCGACTAGTACTATTTTTGGCGAGTTCAACTTCAATTGAAGTGTTCACCGCGAAGGGTTCATTTCGAACTAGCAGTTCCCGAAGCGTTCACAAAACTTTGAAGTTTTTCCCAACGCTAAAAAAAAAACAATGTTAGGAAAGCAGGGGGTCTATACAAAACAGAAAAAATCGGCAAGTGGTCTACGGGACAAAAAAGTTTGGGTACCTTTGTTATAAACGAACAGTTTATTTTAGAACAAGGAAGCTACACTAAAAAAGCACATATGTGTAAACTAACTAACTAACCAACCATCACGCTGTTTCTCCGCAGGGGTAGGCAGAGAGGACGGACCGCCATAAAACTCTGTCTTGTTACACACTCCTTGCTTCATTCACATTTATACATCGTTTCTTACATACTCTTCTGTATTTCTGACTTTTCACACGCAGTGGTGACTTTTTAGTGTGCTAGAGTGCTGAGATTGAAAAAACGTCATGATTGATGTTGTTGTAGCCAAAAAAGTTTTTTTTTTTTTCAAAATTTCAATTAGTGTATGAAGATTTTTCAGCAAGCCGTGAACCACCAAAACTGAATCATTCTGAAAACTTCGTGCAAAAAATAATATTAAAAAATATATTTTAAAAATTATCTTCGGCTACAACAACATCAATAACGTCGTATTTTTTAATCTCTCTAGTACACTAAGAGCCGCCACTGTTTACATGGCCCGATTCACTTGTTCGTGCCATGTCTTCCTGGGGCGTCCCCGACTTCTTCTTCCATTCACTTTCGCATCATATATATTTTTTTTTTCCGAAGGAAACATAAACTTGGGGGTGTGACATTGGATATTAAATAAAACAATAAACTTTGTAAAACACCACTTTATTAGAGTTAATCACCAACCAGGTTTCGCTTTTCTCAATCTTTTTCAGGGCTTTTACACCAACAGTTGATGTAAAAGCCCTGAAGAAGCTTGAGAAAAGCGAAACCTGGTTGGTGATTAACTCTAATAAAGTGGTGTTTAACATTTTGTATTATTCAATATATATTATTTTCTTTATATTTTTTGTTCCAAACATTTATTGAAAGAATAAAAAAGTAAAGATTAGAAAAAGAAGAACATTAAGTAAAAGAAAAAAATATATTTATAAAGGAAAAGAAAAGAAATAAGAAAATAAGAAAAAACAATGTAGACATAACAAAAAACCCAGATAGGCAAAACCAGTGTGTTTCATACTCCTTTTTTCATTCATTCGCTCTACATCCCCAAAACATATAAGCGTCCCTTTCTTGATCCTATTCATTACGCTAACATCAGCCTTGCATTATTTCCGGATATTCATATTTTTTTACACGGTCATATGTGTTTCTGTATGAAATATTTAGGGTCATGTTCTGTTATTATATCTAGTTTATATTATGCTGCCCTAATCAAACGGAGGTATAACACGGTCGGCTTCAAACATATTAATACTAGAAAGATATTGATTTATTTCATTTTCGATGTTGCACCATAAAGTGTTTCCTATCTATGAAAGAATAACTTGTTTTTTTTAATATTTTTATAATTTTGATCCAAACAAATAATACATTTCCCCTATTTTATGATGATGCTCATGCGGCAATGCAGTCATCAAAATAATGACGCAAACATAGTAAGTATCCCTAATCACCACCTTGTTTACATTCCGTCCCATTAATTTTCTGCATTACGAAACAAACCCCTATTTCCGAAATTGGTCGAAAGGGGATGATTTTTGTTTGAGATAAATTACAAGGTTCCTAAATCTACCCTTAAGATGTATGTTTTCAAATATACACAACGTTATGTAGTGCAGTTGACACGCTCCTAGGGGTTAGTGGGTCATGTTTATTTATACTTATGGGGTGCAAGCTACCCCTGGCTGGAGAAAACCTCCCTCGAGACCTAATATTGGACGAAAGACAGATATACGCTTGGTGGAATTCGATTCAGTGTTGAACATAAGAACTTGGATAGAATCTTATATTGTACTATTTATTATTTTGTAACCGATAACTCGAGGTGGAACTCAATTTGAATATGAATTTAAGATCAATGTGGAAATAAGTTAGAAAATATTTTTGAAATCATTATTTTAAGAAATGAAAAAAAAATTGTATGAGACCACGGATATTATTTTAATATTTTGACCGCCCGGTTTCTATTAGTCTTAGCATCATCGGGGTACAAAATTATACATACAGAGGGAGAACAAAATATAAAATAAAATAACAGAACAATGAGAAAACAATAGAATAAACATTTAAATTATTAAAAAAGAACAGAGAAAAGAACAGATTATATGAATTGAAAGAGATACAAATATACTAATAATAATATTATACGAATACTATTTGTTATATTATTTGTTGAAAATGTGCGATTTGCAGGAGGGATTTATAGAATTTGCATCGATTGTGGAAAGGCAAAAAAATAATTTAAAACAAACTACGTTATTTTTTAACATATTCGTCCCACTTATAGTCCATTTCCAGATAAACTTAAAAAAAGCGTAACTACCACCCGTTTATCCTGCAAGGGTGCAAGAGTGTAATTCCACCAGTCAGAAAAAATATATAATCAAATCAAACAAGAAAGGAATAACTTGAAAATTCTTCCAATATTTTAGATCTACGTTGAAATACGAGTAATTTTATAATTTTCTTGTGGATTTATTTTTAGAAATATTTTTGAATCATGAATTTCACATGACCGAGATTTGAACGTCGGGAGCTTTGGCTAATCGAGCAACATCTCCTTAAACATTGTTATTGCGGTAACCATTAAAGCTCTCGTGATTCGTCAACACAAGTAGAACCTCGACTATTACTTACTAACCTACTGTCTCCAGTTTTTTGTACTACCTTTATTTTTTTTGAGATTATTACCTTTTTTATATATAAGAGTGATTAATTAATTAAAACAAATCTTTTTTTTAAAACACAAATATGAAACGAAAAAAGACAGAAAATAAAAAAGACAGTGGTCACAACTGAGGCTCGAACTTGGATCCTCTACTGTATACGGGTCTAATGGCTTAACTAACTCGACGGTCTGGACCTTATTAGAAAGTGGCATTTTAACGATTTCATATTATGATTGAAAATTATGAATTTTTTTTTTTTAAGAAATTAAAAATAATATTCATAATTTTCAATCAAAATATGAGATCGTTAAAATGTCACTCTTTAATAAGGTCCCAATGGCCGAATTGGTTAAGGCGTTACTCCCGGATAGAGTAAAGTATCCGAGTTCTAGTCTAGGTTGTGACCAATTTTTTTTTTTCTAGCTGTTTCTATTTCAATTTTGTGTTTTAGATTATTTCAATATTTTTAAAAAACGTGAGCATTAATGCATTTAAGTTTTTTATAATTTCAAATCTTTTTTTGTTTGGCATTTTTCTAGAATTTCAAAACATTTATTGAGGATCGAAATTAAGTTGCTACTTTGGAGTTACTATCAAGAGTGAAACTATGAAGTCGTGCATAAATGTTTCTAATTAAAATGAAGAATTCTATTAAGATTCCACCAGCTACCTACTCTTCCAAGTATCAGGTAGGAAATTTAATTTAAAATGTACATCGTACATGCGAGCAGATATAACTGAAGCTTCTTGTAAAAGCTTTCCAAATTACGAGCACCACATCTTAATTATATTATGCAATAGTATTATATATACTCACGGGAAAGCAATACAGCTAAAACCGTCACTATGAGCTTATGTTTAAGAGAAGTATGGATTTCATTAGAAATTCCCTTTTTCCTCGATCTTCCTAGTTCTACGTAGATTTTATTACTACTGGGCATTCACAATTCTATTTTTTTTAAATGGTTCTATGTTTTTTGATTCCGACGTATTTTTTTTTTCATTTTTGCAGTATCAATTTCTTGCAACGATAATATTTAAGGTTATTTTCTCATGTCATATATAGTTTTATTTTATGTTTTATAGTGAATACCGCACAAGAGTCCCATTTGCTCCCAACCACCAAGAGCCAGTGGAACTATGTCATCCCCAATTGGGGTATGTTGTGAGGCTTAAGGTAGTGGGGAGGGGAAAGCGATGGGGACGAGGAAGGTTGGGTAGTACCTGGCTATTCAGTTCTGGTCACAAACGGCTAAAGCCATTTCAATCACGCAACTTTTCGATTCTGAATGGTGGTCTTTCACAAGGGCGATACTTGTGTACGTAGTATATCTACCACTCTGGAACGTGCCGCAAATATACTTTATATTGTTGTTTATGAATTAAATGGGTTATGACACATATTAATTAAATAAAAGTTATTTGTGCACACCGGGTTTGAACTCGCGACCTTTGGATTCGTAGTTAAGCGAGAAATATAGTATTGTAACAAGTACGTATGTATGGTGGTTAAGTATAAATAATATTTGAGATAATATAATGCGGTTGTCAAATTATTATTTTTTATCCCAAACAATTCTCAATACATAAATAAATTTATATATATACTCTCGTATATATATATATTTGTATATATAATTTTGTTGATAATGTTTTTTTGTATAATCGATGCCTGTACGGCATTCAATATTATCGACACTTCTTGCTTAATTTACATTCATACTTCATCGTCACAGCTTCAAAACGAGTTGAGTACTCTCCATTAAGACGACGTCGCAATCAATCAATCAAATACTTAAGTCAAACCATGTCAAGTGTCGGAAAAACAGGAAATTATATTAATAAAGCTAAGAGTGTGTGCCAAATTTGTGTGGTGTATCAACGTATCTGCCTACCCCTGGGTGGAAATGTCCCAAGGATGGGTAAATTAGTTAGCTAAATACGGGATCCATCGGTTACAAAGGAATACATTTGTTTACTTATGTATGACACAAATAATTCTTTCCAGAAAAATCAACTCGTGTTTGTCAAAAGTTACCTAATAAAACACTCCTGAGATAATATTCATTCAAAGATTTAGTCGAAACTAAAAGCAGGCGATTTAATACACACCATAATTCGAGAATGAAGCCTGTTTGACAAGAGAAATATTAATATTCTCACAAGTATTATGTAAACATACCCTGTTTAAGTGCAATGGAAATAAAAAAAATGTAAATATTAACACAAAAAAATACTTTTTATCAAAAAAATATTAAATTAGAATTAACTTTTAAGCTTTTATGCTTATTATTTTAATTTTAATAATTGAAATAATATTCAACGTAAATAACGGAAGTTTAAAATCTTCTGTAAATAAAAATGGATGGTTTATCTAAGACACCATCTAGGTATATAATATGTGCATGGGTAGAGCTTTGTATACCATACAAAGATGGCAGCCAAATCGAAAGAAAAAAATTATATTAATAATTTTCAAATGAAGAATGAGATCGATAAAAAATGCCGATTTCTTAAAAGGCCTCGATGGCTCAATTGACAGAAGCGTTACTCCAGGATAGAGTAGAGGTTCCGAGTTCGAGTCTCGGTCGTGACCGTTATTTTTTTTTTCAAGATGTCAATTGTTGCTGGTCAGCGTAAACCGGTGACTTCACGTTACCCTAAAGGAACTAATCGAGAGGTTTCAAATCGCACTATCTTAGAAGCTAATTGACAGGTTTATTTATTGATATCAACTTTTGTCAAATATTAATTTCAATTCCTGCACTAACTGGATCTGTTACGATTGTACGCCAAGATCTTTGCGTCAAATTTTGACCTTGGAGTAAGAATATATATGGAGAGAGAGCTAAATATTTTTACCCAAACCATACAAATTTACGACAAATCACTTTCTTTGGGTTTTTACGTCGTAAACCGTAAGAGAGAAAGAGACAAGACATGTTGTTACATAATAACGCACTACTTTTAGGTATGTCAGCATGTTTTCCGTCTCCGATGATTGCGCCCACTACGTTTTGTTATGCGACATAACTTAACGGTTTTTGAGGTTATGTTCTATATTTTTGTTAATAACAGTACTGTGAAAACGTAGTTATACAAATAAACGCTACATTGTGTCGACATGCGCTATGAATGGATGTAAAAAGGTGTGTCCATGAAAACTCTGATCAAGCGCGAGTCAGGAAAAAATCAACAATCCTGACTACACAGTTTATATCCTTCCTCGTATGCTATTGTTCTGAAGTGAGGACAGAGACCCAATTGCTGCGACTGATGACGAATCGATAAATTCAGATTTTCTTCCACGCGTTTGTTTACAGCGGCGATATTCTCTTAATTACACACATTTATTTAAGGTGTTGATGTTATTTCATCATTCAGAGAGGATGTGGTACAAAATGTATCCACAGTTTGACGGACGGCTTGCTCAGTTGGACGATTATGTGCGTCATAAAAAATACGAGGTCATCTTAAGCTACGCGAGTCAACGACTGATTTAAAAAAATATATTTTGATAATATGGAAGCGTTTTTCAAACCTAAGAATATTTATTATAATTTTTCAAACTATAGTGATCATAAATGTATAAAAATGAGATCAATATGAAAGCTCAGTTTGAAATTAAACCCTTTCGTAAGTTGCGAATATCTAAGAAAAAAAAAACATAAAATCAATTCTAAAGATTGAGATGATAAACTAAGTCAGTCGGGAATTTATAAATTGGTTTGTAGTGATTTTTTTTGCATTTCATATTGATAAAATAACCCGTAATGTCAATATTAGAATCAAAGAATATCTTAGATGTTTAAATAACCACGGTTTTTCTGAATTCGCTAATTATCTTATTGATAAAGATCATACCTTCAATAACAGCACCGGTGCTCATATTCTTCACAAAAATTATCATGGCAACAGATTGAATAAATTAGGAGCGCTATAAATAAAGAAATCCATTAAAAATAATAGTCATATTCTTAACAATCAAGCAGTTGTAAGTAGTCCAATATAAGGAATATTTCCCGTAAACTCAAAAAAAAGCATTATTTATCACCTTCTCAGTTGATGTTTTGTCTCTTTCATTTAATATTATCTGTATCTTTCTCTCTGTTCCTTTGTTATAATTTAAATGTTGTTCTATTGTTTCCTCATTTTTTTTTATAATTTGTCATCCCTCTATATGTACATGGCCTGTTCAAAAGAAAAGGTGAATTTTGAATTTTCGCGGGCTGTGTACATTCGATTATCGTATTTTTTTTTGTTATGTTGGTACACATATGTTTATCATATGTTAGCATTATCAGCCATTTTGGATTAGTGGTTGGTTTTTGACAACTGGGAAGGTAAGTGACGTTTTTTTGTGTTCTTCGATTTTTTACTTTTCAAAGAAATGGATCAACATCGATAATCGAATGTACACAGCCCGCGAAAATTCAAAATTCGCTTTTTCTTTTGAACAGGCCTCTATATATAGCCGTACACTTTGTATTTTCGTTTAGTTTAATTTTGTACCCTGATAATGCTTAGGCTAAGCGAAACCAGTCGGTCATAAAAATATAATAATATTCGTGGTCTTATACAAAGTTATTTTTTCCTTTCTTAAAAAAAACCTTAATAATAATGTCACTATTTTTTTTTTAAAGGCCTTTAACATTTGTACAATTTAATACAGATCATCATTAATGTGAATATTTATTCAGGTATATTTACTTATATTTGAGATTTTATCATGACAAAACTGCTAAGGGATGATGAAAGCTTTGAATCCATTAATCCATTGGATTATCAATCAATGTCTATTACGACAGGTACGAAGCTTTTTGTAAAGCTCGTCATACTCAACGAGCAACACTCCAACGCCTAAGCTTAAATTCATACAATTTGCAAAGAAGAAAACTGTTAGTTATTTTTATACGTTCAAATGGGTCTTTTCATTATAAAAATACATACTATAGCGATACAGATGCAAATAATTTTCTAATACGAACAGTAAGAATGAGTTTGGAATGTTGTAGGAAACATGAATATTTCAGTTTCTTTTTTAAATTACGTTACAATATTATTGATTGAAGAGATATGAATATATAGCTTTCTTGTATCTACATTCCGTGCAGTTAAATACATCAGCCACCTCTGCGTGTGTATTACCAACTACATGCAATCTAGGTACAAGCGAGTATCTAAAAGATTCAGTCATGATATTATTCTATTTTATATTTTAATAAGAAATACAAACATTCCCGGATTACGAATAACCTGACAATATTTAAAAAAAACTGCCATCATATTAAGCGGAAAATGTTGCTTGTGCAATGATGGAGGACTAACCCAGCAGAGGAATTGAACCCACGACGCTCGGGTGGGAATCCGAAGCATTTTCCAACTCTACTACTAACCGGTCAACTACTACTACTATTCTTACATTTTATTAGAATTTTTGGGGTTTAATACAAGTTATAATATTTAAAATATGTTACAATATTTTGTACGTTTCAGTGGATATCAAATTATGTTTTAAAGAATGGAAAAAATCTTTTTTTTTATATAAGCTGTTTTTAAGAAGATGTTGTCTTTGAAGATATTGTATGTAAGCCTGGGCCTTCAAGAAAATTACGTTGTAATTTACAAACCACCACGCCGTTTTTCCGCAGGGGTAGGCAGAGAGGATGCACCACCATACAACTCTGTCTAGGCACACAAGCTTTGCTTCATTCACACTCAAACATCGCAGTTGTAGAAAGGGTAAAACACAAAGTCCAGTAAATAATTCCACATCCGAGCTGTTGATCACAAAAAAGAGTCTTAAAAACAACCCGTTCTCTCGACTAATATGAAGCATGTAAAAACGTTGGGCACGCATCTGGCGAGTCTCCAAGTTGTGCACAAAAGGATCAATCGCGCTAGTTTTTTGATGCACCATCCATCGAAATACAGGTAAAACGAACATGGCATTCCTTCCCGAAGTCTATTTTCTAAAGATTGGACAGAAGAATCTATCAAGCGAAATGCCCGTTTTGTAGTCAAGAGTTTTGCACGGGGAATCTAGGGTTTCCAGGGCAGAAGTGGTTGCAAAACTCAACAATAGGGTACACTTGTTTTTTTTATACAGAATCTGTAGTATACTATTACGTGGCCTGCACCGACATCTTACCTCAACTTTCGCTCAGTCAATTTTATCGACTTTTCCTCTGGCACCATCCTCTTCAGGCGACCCAACTATCTTTCGTCATCGCTTCCCTTTGCTAGGTAAATATGAAAGGGTGAATATATTGAGTTGAATTTGGATTTAAGATTGGAATTCCTGGAAAGACTTGATAATGTCTACTAGAATGTACAATGAAAACCTGTTGAAAAAATATTTACATGACTTTTAGGTTAAAGTTATTTGAATCTCGCCAGTTGAGCTTTTGTAAAGTATCCAGAGAGCTTTTGGAGAGAACTGATATCATGTAGTCCGATTCGACAATTTTGGTTTGTTAGGAGACTTTACGAGTTTTCACCATCGTACAGATAATCAGATAAAGTCTCACGTTACTGTTTTACGTAATCGGTAGATTTTTCTGAACCGCGAAGCAGTAATTGTTGTTAAATTATAAGCTATTAAAATTAATAACGTTATGCTTAGGGTTGTTCTTGTTGCTAGTAAGGGTGTGAAGGAAAGTGAAACTAGCATTCCACAATGGAGTTCTGAAACCAACTTTGTAATATGCCAGTGAGGCAAAGAACCGAAATAGGATAGACAACAATGAAAGTGTGGGAAAACCATATCTTAGCTGGTAAGGCTAAAGGGCTTAAGCGACACTTTGGTCAAAAATGAGTTAAATATGCAGTTTTGATCGGTTCTATTTTCTGCGTCGGAAACTTTGACTCTCGTTTGATTCTGAAGAATTTGGTGGCCCTTCAGCCATCTAAAATAAATTTACCATTTTGAAGAAGGCTTGACTCAAGCGACATAAGTCTGGGACTTTTTTTAGCTTTTTGTCGCTTTTGCTAACTCAGTGAGAGCATTGAGTTACTCGAATTAACTTTGTTTTCAAATCCAACCAGGTACTGAAGACTCTTAAATTTTATTGTAAAACAATAAAAAAAAACTTTAAAGTGTTCTGGTGTAAAGATCTCAAAATGGCGCTTCAGCCTTTTTGCCTTTCCGGCGACGATATGTGACCGTATTAAAAAAGAAGAGATTTAAAAATAATCCAAGGAATATAAACGTGTGATTAACTAAATAAAGACAGGAACGTTCAATTAATCTTAAAGTCCTATCCAGATATATTTCCAGTAAGCCGCTCTGTTATTCCCATAATCCCCTCAATTACCCCTTTTCCTTCCCATTCTAACTCCTATATATATAAATACACATATGTATCTCAGTATTTTGTTTTTTAGGTTAATTTTAATATATTGTCCTGATGATGGAAGGGTGCTTCCAAAACCGGTCGACATAATATTGA
This sequence comes from Drusus annulatus, assembly GCA_022651775.1. Lineage (NCBI taxonomy): Eukaryota > Metazoa > Arthropoda > Insecta > Trichoptera > Limnephilidae > Drusus > Drusus annulatus. The sequence continues at coordinate 609,073 of JAGWCC010000032.1, read as the reverse complement.
ATAATAAAAGTGGTTATGAACAAAGTTTATCTGCTTTATTTATAGGAAGAGTATTTGTAAGACGACCTACGAGTATAAATTAATGTGGACAAAGAAAGCCAGGGTTGTGTGGCATATCATCTTCTCTGCCTAGACACCTCAAAAAAGACCTTTTGCTTATACTTTAGAACTAGAGCAAGAAGAACTAGAACACCAACTTATTGGGTGACGAAAGATTGAAAAAATTTGGAAAAATGAGACTTGTCCGCCGAGATTCCCGTTGGTGGTGGTCCAATGAACATCAAAGAAACCTGTTTCTCCGAACATGCTTTATTGTAATATCCGCAAAAAAACCATCATACCAACGTTTTGCCTGTGCACGTTTACTCGACTTTAATGAATTTGACAATAGCAATACACAACTGTAAAGGGTAGTTAAAAAAATACATGTCAACTTTGAATTCTTTGTTAAAAGTATCATCAAATCATTACCTACCCACGCAAACGTAAACGTGATATGATTCATACAAATACAGTACCGAATCGACCATGAGTGCGGATAACACGTGTAACAAGGCGGGGAATCATTAAGGACGCTGATAATCGACTGGCCATTTTACCGAAATCAGCGTGAAAATGTATAAATCGCTCTGTTAATTATTGTCACTTCTTAACACAAAGCAGAAACTTCAGACACTTGTTTAATTTATCAATGAGATATAATGATCAGTAAAATAAATAAGGCGTGCTAAAAAAACCGAAATGAATCATATTATGTAATCTATTTGAAGCTTTAATACACGTATTTGTAAGCTCGACATTGGAAAAGCACAGTTTCAAACTGCTCCCAACTGTCCGGAGCCAGTGGAACTATGGCATCCCCGAGTGGAATATGTTGTGATGCTGAAGGGAGTGAGGAAGGGAAGGAGATGGGGCAAAGGAAATTAGGGAAGTATCTGACTATTCAGATTTGGTCACCAAATACGGCTAAAGATATTTCAAGCGACGTTTCGATTCTGAACGGTGGTATTTTAGCGGGGTGATACTGAGAGTATTTACCACTTTAAAAAGTATCGCAAATATACTCAACATATATTATTTCAAAAAAAAATGCGTATGTCGGGCTTTGAACGCGAACTTTAGATTTGTAGTCGAGGCCTTTCACCGCTCGACTACTGAAGTCGCCAAAAAGAAACAATTGCCCGACGAGGTAAGCTTGAAGTACAAAAAATGGTGAATTATTAAAAAGTAGAATACGTTTCTCAAAAATGAATTCAAAAGCTACCAAAAAATCTTTTACTTATACTGATTTATACTCACTGTGGTTTTAAGATAGGTAGGTATAGGTAAGGATATATAGGATAATAGGTAGGTTTGAGACTGAAGAAAGTAGGAAAAGATAGGAAATGAAGAAGAGGAGAAAGTAAAGTAAAGCTTCTCAGATTTGCTTAGTTATTACGGCTAAAGCTATTTGAAGCAACGTAGGAATCTATATATTTTTTTAATGTATGAGCTTTAGCTGTACAATTTTAATGTTTCAGCGCTCACGCTCAAATTTGAATTACCGACATCTTCATTATTATCGAATTCGGAGAGTTGTGCGGATACTAGTGATTTACGAAAAAAACCTATTTTTTAAACTGTTAATACGTGGTGGAACTCCATTTTAATGATTTAATGTCAAATTTTCAACTTTATTCCACTATTTTTGATAAAGATCCTACCGGTTTTACCTTATCACGGGCATCTTCAGACCACAATTTTAAGTAAATTTATAATATGTTTTTTTTAAAGAATGACAAACATTCTTGGGTTACGAATAACCTGACAATATTTTTAAAACTCCTACTACCATCATAATAAGCGGAAGATGTTTCTTGTGCAATGATGGAGGACTTAGCTAGCAGAGGAATTGAACCCACGACGCCCGGGTGGGAATCCGACGCGTTTGTCAACTCAGCTAATAACCAATCTACTATTAATGTCCGGAATGGACGCTTATTGGGTCTATATCACAGTGAACATATGTGACTTAGGGTTTTTTATTGCTGAAAGAGGCGACTTTACAATTACATTAAAATAATTAATAATATATAATCAATAAAAGCAAATAAGTCCTAATAAAAAAAATATTGGAAATGTAACAAATTTGGTTTTATTTAATCATTAAAATCATGCGTTTTTTTTTTAAATCCACTTGTTTTTACTATTTTAACTTTCTGCACCGGGCACAAAATATTCTGCGCACGGCCCTGTCCAACTGAAGTGGATATTCCGCGTAGGAACTGGATTATTGCAGGAATTGTAAATGTCGCATTTGCGTCAACAGTCGGCCGTTAAGCCCATAGTCATAGAAAGCGTATTAAATATACACGTACCGGTGGTGCTCGTACGGCCGCGGTACTTACTCCTAAGCTGTGTGCTTTAATCTGCCGTGGTTACGTACGGGAACCATAGAGATATTACACAATAGATTCGCAGTGAAAATTTAGAAAACGGCCGTCATCTTTGCAAGTTAACGAGGCATACATCTGGGAAAGCCAAGTCGAAAAGTTATTTACAGAAGTAAAATGAAACATTTTAACACAGCGACAAAAATTAGAACTTTTGACACTGGATCAGTAATAAAAATAATAAATGGATAACTTTTATAGCGCCGTTTCGTGGAAAAATCACCTCAAGGACGCTCAGTAATCTAATATCAATACTTCTGTGTAGAAATATTGAACTTCTCAAACAAATATTACTTCGTCGCCGGAAAGGCAAAAGGGCTAAACCGCCATTTTGGGATGTTTACACCAGAGCACTTAAAGTGTTTTTTTTTTCTTTATTTATATCGACCGGTCGGTAGCTGAGTGGAGAAACGCGTCGGATTCTCACCCGAGCGTCGTGCGTTCAATTCCTCTGCTGGCTCCTCCATCATTACACAAGCAACATCTTCCGCTTTTTATGATGGCAGTAGGCGTTTTTTCAAATATTGTCAAGTTATTCGTAACCCGGGAATGTCTGTCTTTCTTTAAGAAAGAAAAAAAAATACAACAAAATTCATAAGTCTTCATTCAGTACCTGGTTGAATTTTGAAAAAAAAATTAAGTCAGGTAAATGCTCTCACCGAGTTACATAATGCGAAAAAAAGTTTGAAAAGTCTCAAACTTGTGTCGCTTGAGTCAAGCCTTCTCCCAAAATGGTAAATATATTTTAGATGGCTGAAGGGACAAACAAGTCTTCAGAATCAAACGAGAGTCAGAGCATTCGATGCAGGAAAAAAACTGACCAAAACTGCATATTTGACTCATTTTTGACCAAAGTGTCGATTAAGCCCTTTTGCCTTTCCAGTGACGGTGTGCGAATAAGCTAAGATTGGTGTTTTGTTTCTACTGGCCAGCTGCAACAAAAAATGTAAGGAGGGAAACAAAAAAAAAAACAGTTTTTTTTTTTTAAAAGACAAGGTCAATGTTAACGTTATTAATGTTATTATATTATATTGTGAACGGCCGCCATCTTTTGTATTGGATTTATACTTTTGAATTACGACCTTTATGCTAATACAATACTTGTACAACCGGAACTCGTCCTAAACTCAGATTTAAAACTATTAAAAAAAACAATATGGCGTTATGTCTTACTTTTTTTTTTAAATGCATCAAGGTTTCAAAGATCCAATCTCATACTGAAAATAACGGTGCGAGCTGAGAACAGTTTCTAGATTTCAGAAGATCCAGATAGGAACGTGATAATTTCTTGATGCCAGAGCTTACCGTTCGTAGAATTTTTCGGACTTGGACAAATGCATTTTCTACTTTATAGACATCATAAACTTAAGTTTTTACTGGCCATATTTTGCGGTTAATGTCGGTCTCCGTTGAATCACCTCTATTCAGTATATCAATGGACACAACAGCCGATAATTGATGACTTTCGACTTGTTGGAGCGCAAGCCAGTATTGATGTTGACTTGTATATTTTTTGTTTGTTCAGCGGCGACTCGTGTTTATCAGTTCAAGTGACTTAATTGGGTATGTACGTGTGTAATATCTGGGTTGAGCAATCGTTGTTTTTCTTTTATCAATAAGGCTTCAGCTCCTTTTTCTGTCATTTTATACTAAAAATAGAAGTATTGGTTTGAAATGTTGAAAGTTCACTTCTACTAAAAAGCTTTACAAGTATTGGAAAAAGACGACTATTGAAAAGCAAAATTTTGAAACTTTTACATTCAATTTTATCCATTGCGTTGGAGATTTCTTTTTTATGCTGATTCTGTCAGTTAAATTAATTTACAAAATCTTAATTCATAAAATAGGTGTTGAAAATTCATTGGATTTTATTCAAATTTAGGTTTCCATAGTATTATTTTTCTTATATTTTTTACTACCTTTTTAGTTTCTGTTGACATGACACTTGCAGTTATCTAAAACTACATATGAGGGGTTAAGAAGCAAAGACAGCAATCTACAAAAACGGTTCTGTAGGATTGTCAAGTTTTGGATGATAATTATAAAGAAACAGACTATTTTGTGTATCAAAAGTTAGTGTATATTAAACAAGGAACAATTTAAAACAATCTCTAAATGTGTCGTTATATTCATGAAAGAAAAGTGAATAAAACGCTTTTTCAATTTTTAAGGAATACTTGGACGTAGTTATGCAGAAAGCGTTCTACCCTAAAACATGAAACTGAGAAAAAGGCGTTTGAAAATATGACGATAAAAAAGCATTAATTATTATTATTATTATTATCATTAGCATTATGTGCATTTGTAAAGTGAATATCAGTGTTTTTTTTTCTTTATGAGCATTATTATAAATGGGTAATTTATAATATATCACCGTGTTCATTAAAAAAAATGTATTTCTTATTTTTTCCTACTTTTTATAATGTTTTTTTTAACTTCAATTTAAGACAAATATCTGCAATGTGCGTTAGTTAGAAATTGAATTGCCAAAAATCTATTGCATTTGGAACTTGGATGATTTCAGCGGAAAGAAATTTCGTATTTTTTTATAGGAAACCATGTAAAACTCGATTTTTGAAAATTGTGGGCTGGACGCTTTCTGCATAACTACGTCCAAATTAGGATGAAAAAGGTTGCTGCCTTTGCTTCTTTAACCCTCATATGTACAGTCAAAGAAACCTACTGATTTTTTGGGCAAATAAACAATTGCATTTCATCCAATCATAATATTCTTATATCAATGCATTTACAACTACAAATAATTTCACCCAAAACACAAACAAAATATCCTCAATTGAAAACAAATGTTGCTAGTAGCCTAGTGGGTAAAGCGTTCGGCTGACAGTTGGATGAATCATGTTAGAATCCAACAGGAATACCCATCGATTATCGATCCGGAGAAAACTCGACCCGATCGGCTGATGGTCGAGTATTTTATTTATCAAACAATCGACCACCTCTTTTGGAAAGGTTTGACTTTTGGAAAATGTCTATGTCTACCTACTTTAAATCTGAAGAGTAACATTGTAAATAGTTTTGTCCAAACTTGTTAGTTTAATTTCCTGATTATTCTTAAATAAATCTTCTGGATTCGCTAAGACTTCTTCTGGATCTTCTTATATTTTATCTACAGCAGCTCTCAGCCACTCAAAGCTAATCAAGCTTGAATTTCTCCATTAGTTCGACGTCCGGAGTTTTAAAAACACTTAAATTCGTTTTCTAATATCAATGCTTTACTCTACCACTCCATTCACATAGTACGTATTAAGTGCACAGTTTATAACATAGAAGAAAAAAATCAAAAACACAATACGCTCCTAACTAAATAAAACAAACTAAATCCAAAGTTTCTCTTTATACAAAAATATTTTCATATTTCGCAACATTCATCAAATGAGCATCCTTGCGAAAGCGGATCTATTCTCGTAAACAGAAAACGGAAAAAAAATATCCGTAAAATCACTTTGAAAGCGTCTTCACAAGTTTACATGGAAGTAAGCATCAATTGGTATATCTACATTCAACATCATAATAATAAAAGTTTTTGAAAAGCAGCAAATACTCTAGAGCGGTGAGATATGTCGCTGTGAAGTTTGCACTTATTTTCAGCCTGGGTCGACGCAACAGCATTTTAAGTTCGCAACTCTATTTCCTTTATGAGCTACGGTGCTTTTAAGTACCGATTGATAGGCCAAAATAAGGCAACACGCCATGATGTTAATAACATATTTTTTTAATCCATGTCATGGACAAAGCCGGGTAGTAAAACCTTGTCTGATGAAATCACTCTATAATTGTATACCTGTACTTATAACGTAGGTACCTATTTATATCAACTTTTATATCTGCCCTCAAAATGTTACTATCGTGCCGAAACAAGTTTTTTAGAAACCTCATCAAGAAAACTTTAAGAAATTTTAAAATTTATTTTTAACATTTAAATTCTGCTTAACTACGTCTGTTCTTTGTCAACTTGTTTACTTGACTATTAACTAATCAATCAATTTTGTGCTGCTAATTGAAATTTTCTCTACGGCTTAAAAAAATATTATAGATTGCCTCATTTATATATACATATACGAGTATATTGTTTTATGTTTATTGGCAATACTTATTTATCTAATTTTTTAAATGCGAAAATATAGTTTATTTTGTACTCCTAAACGTACTCTTTGTATTTATCTATCACCCCCAATGTGAAACTATTGTAATAATAATTGGATGATTTTTATAGCACCGTTTTCGTTAAAGAAAATCACCTCAAGGGTGATGAACCCGTTAAACTTACTCTTTGTATCTATCTATCACCCCGAAAGTGAAACTATTTTAATAATAATTGGGTGATTTTTATAGCACCGTTTCGTAAAAGAAACATTCAGAATTGTAACGTTGATGAACCCGTTAAACGTGATTGGTTCCCATCTATCTATCACCCCGAATGTGAAACTATTGTAATAATAATTGGCTGATTTTTATAACACCGTTTTCGTAAAAGAAAATCACCCCAAGGGCGATGAACCCGTATAGGTAACCTGTTAATTTACCATCATTACATATTATATATCTTTAAATATTTATATGAACGGTAGAGTTGTACAGTCAGAAAAATTAGAAGAGTATGTATGATACGATACATGTATGTGAATGAAGCAAAGAGTGAGTGCCAACACAAAGTTGTGTGGTGGTCCATCCACTCTGCCTACCCCTGTGTGGAAACGGCGTGATGGTTAGTTTGTTAGTTATTTAACACAAAATCAGTGGGCGTCAATATAATTTATCTGTATCTAAGAGCCACTTTCATCGATTAAGCTTGACTTTAACGATGTAATTACAATTACGATCAATTCTCACTGATAGTTTATAGAATATTGTAAGTACAAGATAGCTTAGGGTTCTTTCACCGCATATATTGATATATTAAGGAACCATCAAACCCTAATTATGAATAAATCTTGTATTATTATTATTATGGTGAACTTTTTCCTTATACAAGGAATCAGAAAATATAATATCGTAGATGGAAAGGCAAACGGCTTGACGACCTGCATGGTCGAGTGGTAAGACGCTCGACTACGAACCCAGAGGTCGCGGGTTCGAACCCGGCATACAGCAAATATTTTTTATTTAATTAATATGTGTCATAACACATTTAATTGATATAAAATAAAATATAGTATATTTGCGGCACTTTCCAGAGTGGTAGATACTCTAAGTATCGCCCTGGTGAAAGACCACCATTCAGAATTAAAACGTTGCTTGAAATGGCTTTAAGCCGTGTTTGGTGCCTAGATCTGAATAGCCAGGTGCTTCCCAACCTTCCCCTTCCTCATCTCCTTCCCCTCCCCAATACATTCGGCCTCACAATATACCCCTATTAAGGATGACATAGTCTCACTGGCTCTTTACAGTTGGGAGCAGTTGAGACTCTTGTGCGGTATTCACGGGAGAAAAGGGCTTAAGCGACACTTTGGTCAAAAATGGGTTAAATATGCAGTTCTGATCAGTTTTTTTCGTCTTTTTTTTAAGCTTTAATTCCCGTTTTAATATATTTGAAGAAATTAAAAAAATAGTTTTGTACAAGACCACGGATATTATTTTGATGGGATAGGGTTTATACAGAAAGAAAGAGACAAAAAACATAATTTGTCAGTAGTCCAATACTAGGAATATTTCCTGTAAACTCATAAAATTTAACATTATTCTTTAATCACCTTCTCAGTTGACGTTTTGTCTCTTTCGATTAAAATTATCTGACTCTTTTCTCTGCTCTTGTTATAATTTAAATTTGATTCTATTATTTTCTCATTTTTCTGTTGTTTTATTTTTATATTTTGTTCTTCCTCTGTACGTATGTATAACCGCACACTTTGCATTTTTTGTTTGGTTTAATTTTGTACCCTGATGATGCTTAAGACTAAGCGAAACCGGTCAGTCATAAAAATTAAAATAAATATCCGTGGTCTTACCCAAAAATAATTTTTTCATTTCTTTAAATTTGTCAAACCACAAAGTGATTGTTTGAGAAGGCTTGACTCAAGCGACACAAGTTTGTGACTTTTAGGTTCAATTTTTTTTTAAATCCAATCAGGTACTGAAGACTTTTATGAATCTTATTGTAAAACAAAAACAAAAATAAAGTGCCCTTTTCGTATACTTCCCGAAATAGCGCTTCAGCCCTTTTCACTTTCCGGCGACAATATTTAGACTTACAATATTAAATCATAATATTCCCCTGGCAGGCAATACATTAAGGCAATGCAATTCCGAATAATGCAAAATCATGTGTTTTTGGATTGAAAATGCAATCGCCTGGAAATATTACAGATGCTTTAATTAAATACAGCTAGTAGAACACATCTTTCTTGGCCTTTGTTTTGACTGGGGTTTTTGTTAGCGAGTCTTTTTATAAGCCTATCAAAAAATTAAGTTTAAGGCCCGTAAAGAACCTTTTTTCGGATTAGCTTTTATTGTGTACTGTTGCAAAAGAAGTTTTTTAGATTCGGAGAGGATTTTTAAAAAATATTTGTTCCTGAACTTGCATTAGTTTTACGTAACGTAATAAAAGTATTATGTTACGAAACAGATTAAATTTTGCATGACTAAGGAGTATTTTTGAATAAGTATTAGAAGAAAAGCAAAAGCAAAACAGAGGGGTTAGAAAAAGGGTGACTTAACTGGGCGTGAAAACATACTGTCAAATTTAATCGAGCTTAACACATAAAGTTTGGTGCCCATGTGTTGATAAATATTGTCTAGATTAAACGACGAACAGAATTTAACAAACAAAAATATTTTATAAAAATAATAACTTTGTATAAAACCACAGATTTCATTTTATTTTTTATGACATGCCGGTTTTGCTTAGCCTAAGCATCATCAGGGTACAAAATTAAAAATTTAAATAACCGCACGTGTATTTTTGTTCTGTTTTATTTTATACCCTGATGATGCTAAGTCTAAGCGAAACCGGTCGTTCATAAAAATTAAAATTTAATATGTGGTTTTATAAAAATTATTATTTCATTTTCATTAAATATGTCAAACCACAAAGTGATTATTTTCTACGAAAATATAACATTATCTTTTACTAAAAAGTCTAAATTTTTTTTTTCACGTGGCAGGTTGGGTTAGGAATGACTAATACTCTAGTACTCTACTGGTGAGAGACCAACATTCAGAATTGAAACGTTGCTTGAAATGGCTTTAGCCGTGATTGGTTCCCCACTTTCACTCCCTATAACCTCACAACATACCCCGATTGGGAATGACAGTTGAGAGCGGTTGGGACTCCTGTGCAGTATTCACATAAAAAAAGATTTTCTAATATTTCTTACGAGAATTACGTTAATTTTCTTATTTTTTTCACTTTCTCTTTCATCTGTGCTGACTTTTAAGAAGTAATGACGTATGCCTATTTGTCGATCCAACATCTAACAAACTGTGCGAAGAGTCGTAGCCAAAATAAACAGGATATATTATTTGGTTCACAGAGATTTCTAAGTGTTAGGTGATCGACACATTACTCTCGCGTATATGTTGGTGGCTGAAGAGTTAGGTAAATTGATACCTTTGATGTTTTCCATTAGTTTTAGAACATTTATTGACTTTACTGTAAATAAACCGATGTTTAGTATTTTAAAAAAACGCACCAACTTATCTGCTATGAGAAAACATAAAGAAAAGTTTTCTAATAGTAGAAAAAACCTTAAATAACACTATTGAACCTTGAAAAAATGCGTTAATGTGGATATCCAAATGCAAAGCTGATGAAGGCGTAATAAATAAGAATTGAAACGGACGTTTAGATGGTTTTGACATGTAACAACAAGAACAAAATATTATGTGAAAGTACATGGTAAAAAAACTAAAGGGGGCCCGAGGAAGACATGGCACGATCAAGTGAATCAAATAAAAAAATCAAACTTGTTTTATTATCTGTCGTTACACAAGAAAAGAATCGTTGAACAGTAATAAAAATGTGACCAATAAAGAAAAGGTAATGAAGTAATAATAATTAAATTTTAGATTTAAGTCACTAGTTATAAGTTATACTCAGTAGTAAGTCACTAGTTGAAAATATTAGTTGTAAGCCATTAGTAATAAATCTTAACTGTAAGTTATTAGTTATTAGTTTAAGTGACAAGTTATAGGTTAGATTATTTTTTTGTGACAGCATTTACGTCGTATAAGGCCATTATCAAACTGTGGCTAGGCCACATGGAAACGACTTATTTATATAATTTTGGTTCCTTGTTTAATTACTAATTACGGTAAAAACCAAATTGTCTTGAATATTCCATGTGGCCTAACCACAGTTTGATAATGGCCTTAAACGCCGAAACAGCTGTCGTTAAAAATAAAAAATAAAACTAGCAGAACTAAACAACAATAATATTAAATTTAATAGAATTGAATTATTTAAAAAACAAATCTACAAATTAAACACTAAAACTCAGCCAAATCAGCAAACACAAAAATCTTTATTTCTCTTGATTTGGTCTTAAACCAAATCTTTTTTATTATTCTATGTTAAATTTTTATGGCAGCTGTAATATATGGGTATACGCTATTATCTTTTATCTGAAGGTTGCGGGTTCTAAATCACACGCTTTACGTTCGCATTCCATCGACCCGAATAAATTCATCCTAAGAAAGGAGGAATGTTTTATTTGGTAATAAAATAGTACCCATAATTATGTTTTTATCTTATTCACTCCTAATAAACTTAGAAAACAGATTTTGCATTGAATTCCCCTTTTTCTCATTTATCAACGCATCCTTACATGCGGAATAGAAAATAAAATAAGTAATACGAATCTACAGGCAAAGTTGCCGTTGGTGTTTCTAAAGAACTGGGTTAATTGCTTCTAGAACGTTATCCAGAAGCGATTGATGGCCTGAAATGCATTGCCCAATAAATCTGTTGAGAAAGAAAAGATTTTTCCACATATTGGGCATTAAATATCACTGCTAAAAAGAAGAAGCAGCAGAAATTTGATGCCGCTAGATATGGCAAAAGTGCCATCCATTTCTCACACAGTGTGAGAAATGAATTTGTGTTATTTTATACGGTTAAACCAGTGGCGTGCGGCCACATTCACAAATGGTTTTACAAAAAGATACATTTTATATTATATAATCAATGTACAAAACATTATCAAAAATTGAAAAAAAAACAATATATCTCTTCATTTACTAGGACTCAATTAGCCAGCAAACACGATAATTACGGGAAAAACAATTAACTTGCAATAAAGCTGCTTGACTTTAAAAAAACAAACTCCAAGAGGGGTCATTTCGTGACTTTCATGATGAGTTTGTAAAAAACAATGTAAAAAGATATCGTAAAGGTAAAAGGACTGAAAGGTCATTTTGGGAAGTTTACACCAGATCACTTTAAAGTTTTTTTTTTGTTTTACAATAAAATTCATAAATCTGCAGTGCCTGGTTGGATTTTTAAATAAAAAATTGAGTTACCTGAAGCTACAAAAAGGTTTAAAAGTACCAAACTTGTGTAGCTTGAGTCAAGCCTTCTTCGAGAAAAAAAACTGACCAAAACTGCATATTTAACTATTTTTTTAGCAAAGTGTCGCTTAAGCCCTTTAGCCTTTCCAGCGACGATGTGTGAATAAGCTAAGATTTATGTCGTATTTCCAGATGCAATAAAACTTGTAAGGGGAGGAAACAAAACAGTGCCCTTTGAAGTTTTTTGTTTGTTTTATAATAAAATTCATAAGTCTGCAGTACCTGGTTGAATTTTGAAAAAAAAGTTTACTCGGGTAACTCAATGCTCTCACTGAGTTACCTGAAGCGACAAAGAGCTTTAAAAAAATACCAAGCTGGGGTTGCTTGACTCGAGCCTTCTCCCAAATGGTAAATATATTTAAGATGGCTGAAGGGCCACAAAAGTCTTCCGAATCAAACGAGAGTCAGAGCACTAGATGGAGAAAAAAAATGATTAAAACTACATATTTAACTCATTTTAGACCAAAGGGTCGATTAAGCTCTTTTGCCTTTCTAGCGAAGATATTGTCTTTTTTTACCGTAAAACATTGTTGTGACATGTTTAACAATGATTTTTAAAACCTTTTTTATAATGTGACAACGTTTTATGACGATATTAATATAAATGACATAATCAAAACTTATTTCAATTCAATCATAAAAAAGTCTCAAAGTTAGTTCGGAGTAACGCCCCTTAAAGTATTTTGTAGCGCTAGCATCAAAAGTTATACAAATATTATAACAAGAAAGCAAAAGTATAGGGTGACTTAGAAGCTGTGGCAAAAATTCTCTCAATTTCTCTTTAATAATATAATATTTCAGATTTTTTAAATCCTGAATCTTTTTTTAGTTTAGTAAGTGTTAATTTTTTTTTAAGCCTTCAAGCACCCGTAACTATGAACTGTACGCCACTGGGTAAGATGTTATATGTACCCACCTAGTTCATCAGAGTCTTTATAGAACTTATTCTTGGAGAGGGGAAGAATAAATTGCAAGAGTTTGAGAGTCTGAAATAAACTCAACAGGCTTGTTGATTTTTATTAGCTTTTTATGAAACATTTCGCCATGGAACTAAGGCAGTAATAGCTTCAGAGTGCATGCAAATCATTGCAATAAAATTTTATAGAGTGGCATTTAAAGTTTTAAAATAACATAATTTATTTTTTGAATAATTTATTTAAAATATATTCAGCTATCTTGGAATTTTAATAAAGTGGCACAATACAGAATTCAATTGAAACGTATTCCAAAACAGAGTTTTGATACCAACCCTGGTGTATGGTTTTCAGACATGGAACTGTTAGAAGACTTGTGGATCGGATGGACAAAGAAAATGGTGTTATTTTTTTGTTTTTTATTTTTTTTTTTATTAATTACAATTTAACATTTTGAAAAAATATATGATGAAAAACAGATATGTTGAAAAACAAATAATATTTTATACAAAGTCCTCCTCACTAGGGATTCCTGTTCCGAGGGGGACTGTAGGTTGCTGCGTTGGTGTCGCTGGTTCTACGATTACTGCAAATTGGAGTAAGAATCTAAGGATATTAGAATATAGAAAATGCAAGCGGACGGGAGAAATCGGGGACGTCTTGTGAAAACATGGCCTGTTTAATTAGTCAAGAATGTACTTGGACGAGGCGACATAATAAAATGGCATGTGTATGACGAGGAATGAATTTACACATAAGATTTGGCCAAGTTTTTTTTCTTCTTTTTTGAAAGAAAGACAAACATTCTCGGGTTATGAATAATCTGACATTATTTTTTGAAAAACTCATTATGCCATCATGATAAGCTGAAAATGTTGCTTGTGCAATGATGGAGAATTCAGATAGCAGAGGAAGTGAAATTACGACGCCCGGATGGGAATCAGATGCGTTTGTCCATTCAGCTACCAACCGGTCTAGCTAATGTATATATATAATAAAATAATAAAGATAAAAAACAAATGTAACGAATTGTTGTTTTAATTTTAAGAATAATTCCATAATCTAAATATTTGTGGAGTTCGTATCGTAAAACTTTACTGGGAGACATTCCTAACTTTAAAAAAAATCTTCCTGAATTTGTTGGTGTCTTCCGCCATTGGCCAGTGAGCCCAATTTTATTCGTGTTTGTTTTCTTATATTATTTATAGTGAATACCGCACAAGAGTCCCAACTGCTCCCAACCGTCTAGAGCCAGTGAGGCTGTGGCATCCCCAATTGGGGTATGTTCTGAGGCTGAAGGTAGTGGGGAGGGGAAGGAGATGGGGAAGAGGAAGGTAGGGAAGCACTTGGCTTTCCAGGTCTGGTCACCAAGCGCGGCTAAATCCATTTCAAGCATCGTTTCCATTCTGAATGGTGGTCTTTTACCAGGGAAAATAGTAAATTGCCGGATATATAGTATACATTATTTTATACCAATTAAATGTGTTGACGCATATAAATGAAATAAAAATTATTTGCGACGCCTGGTTTGAACCCGCAACCTCTGGAGTCGCAGTCGAGCGTCTTACCACTAGACCAAGGAGGCCGTCATTGCCCAGTGAGTCCAATTTCATTCGTGTATGGAAATATAGCATATATTATTTTACACTAATTAAATGTGTTGACGCATATAAATAAAATAAAATTTATTTGCGCACGCCTGGTTTGAACCCGCAACCTCTGGAGTCGCAGTCGAGCGTCTTACCACTAGACCAAGGAGGCCGTCATTGCCAAGTGAGCCCAATTTCATTCGTGAATCGGAGGGTGCATCTCGGGTACTCTATCTCAACGCTGCCATATATCAACTTGTATGATATATTTATGGATTATGGTGCATTAAAGGACATCGTACACTTTTTTATTACGTTTTTAGTTTCTTTGTTCAGAGGAAATGATTTATATACGGGCTTCCGTCCAATTTCTCTTCAGATTTTTTTTATTGCAGTAATAAATTTAATGCCTGCATTCAGATCATGTGGTCGTGAATGTTAATGTGACAAAAATATAATACATATATTGGTCACTTTTACCAGCCGCCTCCCGTGGAACTTATTTAGTGTAATTTGATGGAGTCTAACAATATTATGGGATAGGAAATGTTTCAATATGTTCCGGGTAATATGTTTTTTTTACGGTTATGTGTTATTCTTATGTTTTTTTAACAACCATATGACGTTGTATAGCAGGAAATGAGCACTATATGATGATTTTATTAGTCTAATTGACGTGGTTGCGAAAAATAAATGTACGCCATCCAAACCCAGATGTGAAAACTTCACAAAAAATGTTTACGAACAAATCTTCTCGACTTTGTGTATTGTCAGTGTTATTTTTAATTGATTGATGTACCAGTAACGAGTGTTTAAAAAAATCTAAATATGACGTGTTTATTACCTACTTAACTTTTTTGCTATATTCATAATATCCAGATTTTCATTTTGCCGAATCCATTTTTCTTTTCAGATCTTTTTTTTTTCTAGTTTTAGTTTTACTTATTTTATATAAGTTAATTGTACATTATAACAGTTTTTCCTTCGTTGTCACACGTTGGGCGACAATTTATAATGGAACTAATTTGTTATATTATAAGAGTGAGTGGAGATCGGTACAGAGACGTAGTATTTATTTTATATTTAAACAAGAAATAAGAAATAATGAAAACAGACTTGAAAGGGTTTTCCCTTATAATTTTAAAACTTCAAACAATATTTTACAAACAAAACAAACTGAAAGGCCGACGGCGCACAATTCAATCAAACGCTTACAGATATTTCGTACTTAGAACTCAAAGACCTTGCTGAAGGGGAACAACGCGCAATCAGTATCAGGTCTTGAGACTAGGTTCTGGATCTCTCACTAAGTACTCAAAGACCTCACTGAAAGGGCACAACGCGCAATCAGTAATCAGGCCTTAAGACTTGTTCTGGCTCTCTGCTGTTTCAAGGATGAGCAGCGCCTTTTATAGGCCGGCGGGCAGCGGCCTTTAGCACGTAGTGGGAGTAGTAGATGAAATTCCTAGAATTGCGTCGGCTATTGTCCAATTGGAGTCCGGCCCTGGATCTACACAGGTCGGCATTGCTAGAAAGGGACAGTGCTTTAGACGGGAGCGAGAAAGTATTCGGAGCCGCGCGCCTTGTCGCGTTACAACATTGAAATTTATAAATTATCTAATTATAATTCATATTTCTTTTGACATAATAATAATAACTTATATATTACTTGATATTACTAATGTATTTAAATGGTTCTTACAGGCTATTTTAAATTTATTAATTCGCAAAATTTGGATGGTGTCTGGCAGCGCATGATAACATTTCATCCCTTTATAAAGTAAGCTGATTTGTGCATTGGTTTTATTATTTTTAGGAAGTCTGATTTCTTTGCATGTCATTGTATTATGTTTGTGAATATCCACGTTTTAGATAATTTAGTCAGAAAAATATGTTGGTAACAAGTTGTTGTTCATTTTATTGATAAATATCAATGTGTTTAGTGTAAACATCTGTTTAACTATTAGACAATTCAGTTCCCAGCATAGTTCTTAGTGGAAATCAAGTATACCTTAATTTATTATCTTACTGTGATTTAAATAACATTATTAAAAATATTATTTTGTATGTTTTACTCGTTAGGATTTACCGAACTAAGGAATACATTTTACATTTATGATACAAATAGCGACTACCCGGCATACTTTACAATGCCACTCAAAGAAAGATTTTTTTTAAACTATTTGTATCATCATCGGATCGTCATGACGTTATCGCGCGAGTGTTTAAAAAAATGAAATCTTTAATAGGTTTTATTGTCAAGCATCATGTTTTTGGAGAGACATGCTGTTGGATGGACTCCATTGAATGGCAAAAAAGGGGCACATATTTTGATTTAGTTGATCGAAAAAGTCACAACAGATCAAATTGATAAAGTCATCTCAGCAGAAATACCAGATATTGACATTGATCAAGACTTATTTGAAATCGTCACCAAAAATATGATTCATGCTTTACGTAGCTTACTCAACAACAATTTACCATGCATGTCTGATGGGAAATGCAAGAAAAGATATTTTTTTAAATCAAATTCTTAAGTAGGAACCTAATTGTGTTTTCCATCTGTGGCTAACCAGAGCGGTATATCTATGGGCTAACCTAAATAGAAACATGCGGGTTCAATGCTTTTCATACTTATTTTAAAACGTTTTAAATATTTGATTTCATTCAAACTACTCTCTAAACCTTTCCGTCACTAATAAAAACAAACTGTGGTATTTTCAGCAAAATCGGTCAAGTAATTTTCGAAAAAATCGAAAACAAACAGACAAAAAGACGAACAGACAAGCACTCATTTTTATATATTGACATTATTTGAAAAAAATTACAAGATGTTAGTATTTTGTTGCAATGAGTATTGTCAGACTTAATATATGTTTTTATATGAGAATTTTTGTGAGAAAGTCCAACTTTTATAACTTATTATTAAACTTCAGATGATAAAGCAGTAGAGATAAAACGAATCTGAAATTACATATCTTCTTTCTTATTCCATATCTTCTACATCTTAACCAAGATTGATTAAAGTAGTACCATGAGTATCATAATCACGATAAAAACCATCTCCAAACAAATAATGGTATTAGCAAATAAAAAGCCACTGCTTACAAAATACAATATACTAGTACATAAAACGGAAAATACCAATTCCTATATTTATTATGACATCTCGTCAATATTGGAAAAAAACAACACACATAATTCATGAGCAGCTTATATCGAACAATTGAAATAAAAACTTTTATAGAGTAGATATCATTAGAAATAATTGACATTTTCTACGGAAATGTTATTGGAGCATTAAATGTTATTGGGAAATGAATAATCTTTTACAATATAAAACTCATCTTTTCCTAAAAGGCATCTATTTATTTTCTTTAAGTGAATTATCTATCAGTTACTACGCCATATTTGTATGATACCTTTGGAATGCGAAACAGCTGTCACGTGTAAAATAAAAATATATATGGCAGTACCTTAAAGTAACTCTATCGCTTGCTTATAAAATATTATGGATGCATCTGTTTTTATTTATTTATTTATAAACAAACGGACTAATGTCCGATTACAAAAAAATACATGAAAAACACAATCCGATTACAAAAAGAGCAACAGAGAAAGAACAGCACATTCATAATATTATAATGAAACAATAACAAAAATAGGACAAAATATACATAAGAGAGAACATTCGAATCAAAGCCAAGGTCAAGTCAAAGTTTTGGGAGAGTCGTAAAGAATGACAAAAATCATTTAGACTGGTACCAATTTTCTTTAGATCATAGCTTGAGTTAACAAGTCTTGAAATCCTGAACAGTGGAGAATGATACCCATTATTAGTAGAGTGATGATTGAGGAACAGCAATTAGTTGAACAGTTTGTGCCATTCGTATTTTTTTTGAAATTATAAGTAATACATAACATTCAAACTATTCTTTAACTATAACTCAACCCAAAAGCCTAACCTACATATTGTATGTAGGTACGTCAAAGAAAAATCTCATTTGCTTCATACACACAATGCGCGGCTAGTGTTCAGAGTCAAAGGTGTAAATAAAAGTGTTTGATTAATTATGAGTTTACTGATATATTCGGCCCTTTTGATTAATTTTCAAATACTGCTTGATACTCGTTCGCCTTTGTCTATCTCATGCGACGCACGCTGCGCGTTGTCTGGACGAAACCATTGGATTATTGATGGTGACAGCGCGCTAGCCACTATCAATACAATTAACAAAATGTTTCGTTATCTACGTCTATTTTTTTCTAATTAATATATACGTGTCAAATATGAGTTTTTGTGCTGTTTTACGCAGGATCACGTTGTTTTCGTCTAATTTGACATTAACTTTGTATGGAATGAACTACGGCATCCGGCTGACTCGATCGTTCATTCTGTAGAATTCAAAAAACATTTAAAAAAAACCGCATTGGGCATTAGGGGTGGGGCGAGGAGTGGGCGGTAACTCGACTGCGTTGTATCTTGACTGTGGTGATACGACAGTTTTTTTATTTCATTTTTAGTAATAATTTATTTTGAAGAGACCACCATCTTCACTTTTTGCTCCAAATAAGCTTAGACATCGCTGGTTCAAGTGTGTCGGTTTCGAACTGGTATGGACTTTTTCGGATACAGATTTCTTACAATATTAACTTTTTTTTATAGATATAACGATAGAAGACTAATATTTTTTTATATATTGATATAAGATTAATATAATTAGTAGGGATGTTCAACCAAAACGACCGATCATTAATATTATGCATCTGTTATGAAAAAACCACTTTCTCATGAAATGTTAAATTATCATTATAAACTTAGAATAATACTTAAGTTATGAACAGATATTTTAATGCGTTTATTATGTTTAAAGCAGAATTTTCCAATACATAGAAATAATTATTTTCTTTTTTTAAATTATTTTCTTTACTTTTCAAAAAAACATTATTGGACGTAATCGGTATTTTTCAAATACACATAAGTTTAAAAAATATTAGAAGTAAAAGTAACTTTGTTTTAAGACTACTTTATTGGATACATACACAAACCGGTTTCGGCTCTATCTGAACCTTCTTCAGGGTTGAATAAAGATGTATTAAATTAAAACAGAATTACAGTGCTTGGGAAAAACAACACAAACCGGTTTGTGTATGTATCCAGTAAAGTGATCTTAAAACAAAGTTACTTTTATTTCTAATTTAATTGTGTCTTACCATTAGTGCTTTATGTCAAATTTAAAAAAATATATGATTTCCAATGCCCATATATTAAGTGGTACATTTTAAAGAGGATTTTTCCAGTATTCAAAAGTCACATTGCTTCATTTATATTCTTTACTTTCTCGGCAAACAGCTGTTGTGTATCTAATCGTCTAATTCGTTTTTTCGACAGAATGCACTCTGATGCGGTGTTTTTATTTATTTTAGGCCAAGCCGGTGTTTTTAATGAGGGACGACGGTCCACTTGACAGGTGATCAAAGGTGCGAAAATATTTTATAGATCAAAAGGTTGCAGTGACAGATTTTTTACTTGTGTTAAGAAATCACCACTTTAATTTAATGCATTTGAAGAGCTTAACTATGTCGATACTCCTACTCTATAATTTGGCATTCGCCAATGACGCTGATTGCAAAATCTGTCAAAATCAATTTTTGACTATGATGATGATGATATACAATCAATTAATTTACTTCCATCATATCTAAAACCCCAAAAAAAATTTAAAAGCGCATAAAAACTTTGATTTTCTCGGTAACCTGTTCAATTAAGTCCTGGAGCTGCATTCATTTGTCTTACCAACGTCATTTCCTAACATGCCCTAAGCCTCATCTTGACTCAAACTCTCGCCCTTAAAAATGTTGCATTAGACTAGAGTAGTTACATACCTAAGCAACAACAACAAATAACGTAATTTAAAAAATACAAACTCATCTGTGCAATGGATGACATGTATTTTACTGCGTATATTCTGGAGACAGTGTAAAAAAGTTATTTCGTTTTTGGGTCACTTAAATAGAAAACTTTGTCAATCTTTACCATGTTGACTACATATTGTTTTCGTTTTGAGAACTATCTTTCTATTCAAGTACCTTTATGATTTTTCGTAAAAATACGATCCTGCTACCTATCTACATAAAATACAATGCTAATTAGGGTCAACACTCAAAAATACACAGGGAAAATGGCGCTAAACGTTACTTTGTAGCATTATAATATAAGCAATACTACAAATGATGTATCTGTTAATTCTATTAGGGTTGTTAAATGTCCAAGGTTTCTAGTGAAAACAATAATACCATATTTAAAATTATTTATATGTACTAGAATATTAGATAAAACGTTCAAAAATATCTTCACTGGTTTTAAAACTGCACTTTTACTAACATTTTAATATGTTTTCCATAGAATTTCAAAGATTACAGTTTTGAAATAAATTCACTGGAAACCAATAGATATTTAACTACCCATAGAAAAAATACAGATAAATCATTTGTAGTATTGCTTGTATTGTAATGCTACAAAGTAGCGCTTAGCGCCTTTTCCCCTCCCTAAGCACGAGAATTTTCTCAATTAGGGAGGTAATTTATCATAAACTAAACCAAACAAAAAATAATTACAAAGAAGAAGAAACCTAAGAAGTGATTTCTCTGCTGACTTTGGTATTTTATTGTTAAATAAAAACCTTTCTGCTATTAGCCTTAAGAAATCTCTGTTATTTTTAAATCTTTTTTTATTATTCATATTTTAAATTATATATTTTTTTAAATTGAGTGCTGAGGCTTGAGTAAAAAATTTAAAAAATTAAAATGACTCAAAAAAAAAAAGTTTTTTTTCTAAGTCAATTGGTAATATTTTTTTACACAAACATAAGTGTAACTATTGAACTCACTCGTTTTTTTCTACTACTCATTAAATTTCGTACAAATGTACCGGCGTCACAAGCCATCATCTTTTTACCGTTGCAAATCCATAGTTTAATTGGAAAACCTCAGCCGCAGTATTTTTGGCATCGACCTTAATTAACTTTATCAAGAATCTCGATCAAACGGTAACGAGTTTGAAAAAAAAATCGGCCGGAATGAAAATCTTAGAATCTAACTCTAATATTTTTTCCAATAAGTAATACAGCAGTTACTAAAAATGATATTTATCTTATCTGGTTTCCAGTGAGGCGTCAGATAAATTTCCAGATCGACTTTTCGGAATGAAAACCCTGTTTATTCGGCTGGAAAGATTATTATTAAAGTGGCCTAATGGAGATATTTGATAACTCGTAAAAAAAGTTGGTAGAAAAGCTGTCTCTGCTTAGACTATTTTATCAGAGCTAACTTATAATAAACTTATAAAAAATCATTTTGATTGTTTGCGTGTTTTGCGAATGTTTAAACCAGTGATTCTCAAAGGTAAAAGGAGCCACTGGAGATATACAAGCCAGGTGTTGGCTTCAATCATAAAAACGTGGCATTGAAGAGGGTGGCGAGGGCAATAAGAAAGCACTTGAAAAATCGATCAGTATGTTTTAAATATTTTACCATACAGATGTACATTTTCATGCATTGTCGCAAGAATCGTACTCGTACCAATGAACCGTTTGTAATATATTAATCAACCGCTTTTTTACAAAATAGTAAAAAATGCATATAACAATGGATCGATTTCTAAGCCGGCAGGTTTAAATAAATGCACTTTTAACTTATACAATTTTCAAATAAAAGTTATCATTAATAATAAAAAGCAATTTGGTTTTCATAAACGGAAATATCTTTCAAAAGGAGGGTAGTCAAGCAAGTTTGGGAATTCTGGTTTAAAGAAATGTTTTTCCCAAAACTAGGGTTAAAAGTTACATACTGGTGTTGTATTTCAAAATTTTGAGTCAAAATAGTTTTAATAAATCATCTACTTTCATGGATAAGGATTGTGAATTCTCAATTTTAATTAGATTTAGTAAATTCATCGCGAAATATGTATAACATTAAAATTTTGTTCATGCATCGTCTCATACGTACTTTTCTGTTTTTCTGACTCTTGACATTCGATACAGATACTGAATTCACTAAAGACCGATAAACATAATATGACAGTTATATAATTAACTGACTAAAGCACCACGCCCTTTCTCCGACAGGGTTTGCAGGGAAGATGGACAGAATCTTTGCTTCATCAATATGCATAAATCGTATCAAACATACACTCCTGTTATTCCGACTCTTGACATGATTAGATTGCGTCTCTTATGTCTTCTTCGGGCGTCCACGACTTCTTATAGCATTAACGCGCGATATCTCCTTCGAGCCTCCCTGAATTCGTATACCATTCACGTTGGCATCACGTTATATTCTCCAGGCACTCCTTTCTCCATTCGTTATATCATCGCTGAAAAGTCAAAAGGGTTTAAGCGACACTTTGGTCAAAAATGAATTAAATATGCAGTTTTGATCAGTTTCTTTTTCTGCGTCGAAAGCTCTGACTCTCGTTTGATTCTGATGACTAATGTGGCGCTTCAGACATTTAAAATATATTTAACATTGATAGAAGACTTGACTCAAGCGACTCAAGTTTGGGACTTTTTAGCTTCTTGTCGCTTCAGTAAGCTCAGTGAGGGCATTGAGTTACCTGACTTTTTTTTCAAAATCTAACCAGGTACCGAAGACTAATGAATGTTATTGTAAAGCAAAAAAACTTTAAAGTGCTCTGGTGTAAGCTTCCCAAAATGACGCTTCAGCCCTATTATAATAACAAAAAAAATTTAACATTTTTTCCTTTTTTCTTTTCCAGGTCTAGCAGTTCCATTCGTAGAGCTGACAGTGGCGCACGCCTCGGTCCTGACCATCCTGGCCATCAGCTTCGAGCGGTACTATGCCATCTGCGAACCGCTCAAGGCGGGATACGTATGCACCAAGACCCGTGCAGCGCTCATTTGTGCTCTGGCTTGGTTTGTAGCGGCGGTCTTCACGAGGTAAATAAACCCAATATATGTTTTTATTATTATTTTTATCTTGCAGGCTTTTTGAATTTTTTTAATGACGGTTGGTGACTTTTTTATACGGCGCTTTATCTTAATTTTTCACCCGCTTTATTTTGATGAATTGTTATTTCTCAACAATTTAAAATTGGCATTGTCTGCTATTGTCTGTCGGGTAGAAAGTGCTAAAAACTGTTATTAAGGGTCGGCACTCAAGAATGACGTGAAAATTTATTTTAAGGGATTCTAATGCACGCAATACTACATATGATGTATCTGTAAATTTTCTCTGGGCAGTTAGAAAAATGTCTGAGGTTTCTAATGAATACATTTTTTTTTACTGTAATCCTTTAAATTCCATAAAAAACATACTAAAATGCCAGTAAAATGTTCAGTTTAAAAACCATCAAAAGCTTTTTTGAACGTTTTATATAAAATTATAGTAAGCATTTCAAAAAGAATTTAAAATATTACTGTTTAAGAATTGTATTCACTGGGAACCTTAGACATTTGTCTAACTACCCGTATAGAATTGTCAGATTAATTATTTGTAGCATTGCTTCTACTAGAAAGCCAAAAAGTGTGTATTTTTGGGTGCTGACCCGTAAAATATATTTTTTTAAGCTAACCAAACCTAATTTAACATTTTTAATATACGTGTTTCTACATTTAAAAGAGTCACCTACCGCCCATGTTTTTCAGTCGTAGTGATATTGAATTAAGAACGTGCATGCACTTTATATGGAATAAATAAATAACGCAAACCCTTTTACTGAATTAAGGTGTGTGTACTATTTTCAATCCAAAATCTTTTCGATAAACTTTTCAGGAGTGCTTTTTTTATTGTCAACCAAGACAACCGTGTTAACACGACAACCATGTTCACACGATAACTTAGTTGACATTTAAAAAAAAAAAATGCTAACATGTATGTAAAAGCCTGTAACAGGCGTAAATAAATATTTTCTGGCAAAATCGAGTTGGTTTTAGTTTTGGATGTGCTTGGTTTTTTGCAAAAATTAAATTTAAAAAATTCGCAAATCAAAAAAATAAACATCTTTGTGAGTTCAACAATGTGTGACCAAAAAGCTTTGGTGCTTTGATGATTTTTGTGTGATTTTATGAAAATTCGTAGTTTGAATTTTATCATTTATTTATTTACTAGTTGTTTGTTGGCCGTGAATAATCACGGGATGTTACATGACTTGCCACGAAGAAATATAAGTTCCATTTCAAATATAGAATAATATCTTCTAAAAATACATTATAGGTAGGTACTTAATTAGATAGGTAGAGAATTGAAAAGATTCTTTTACAAACTTGATGATTTTAACTAACGTCATTTCCAAATGTAAAACGTTCACAAGTACGCACTCACAAAGGAAATCATCTCTATTCAATACGTTTACAAACCCATGAGAGGAAATATTTCAATATTATGTTATGGACAAAAACAATAAAAATTCAAGTAATGTTAATCCAATACCCCTAGCGGTTTAATTCTGATAACGTTTAAAATACAGATGTACGTACTTGTCGGTTCAATCGGGGGCATCCGTATAATAGAACTAGTGGTAAAAGTTTCAAAGCTTTTCTTTAGTCGCCTGTAACTGCACAGATTATGTTCTGTTCAAAAGCTTGCGGCCAAAATAAACTAACGAATTATTTTTGATATTGGTAATCACAATATCTACCGCAGCGACGCTCCCGACTTTACCGGTAAGTTTGGACATCTGTTTATTGGGTTGATTCACAAGTTCGCAGCGTTTTTCAGTAAGATGTAGTATTATTTTTACTATTTTTCAATTTGAAAAGTTTATTTTGTTTGTTGGCACACGAAAATTATGTGTCAATTACAAAAAATGAGAGCTTTTTAGACTTTTCTTTGATATTAACCGAGGCGTTAAAATCAGTTAAAAAATACGGTTTTGCAAAATAAAATATTCACATTTTCATAACTTTTAAATTAAACCAGTACATTTCAAATTAACAAAAGCTTTATCAAACTATTTGATCAAAAAAAAGAAGCCGATATTGAAATAAAATATTTTTCTTTCTTTATTTGTGTTCCGCAATTCATTTATTCAAATATATCCGAATTCCGAGACCCTTTGAAACTTTTCAGATTGGGTATCTTCGTATTTTACCAGCAAATTCATCTCTGTATTCAAATATATAAACTCAATTATTCTAATCAAACGTAAAAGTTGGTTTAATTTAAACTTTACGACGACAATTATTCTACAGTTTGAAGCTGGTGATAACCTAATCTGTAAATTTTATTTTGGTAACCTAAATAAATATTGATTAATGATTTATATTTCTTTGGGTAGGTACCTACCAGTTTACGTAATTTAAGACCGAAGAGTTTTTTTTAATACTCTCTTTTTAAAAATTATATTAACATATTTTTTACGAGTGATTATTGTTTCATGCTAAAATAAGATTAATGGCTTATATTTCTCATCAGAAGAGGCTTTCTCTTTTATGACCAAAGTCAAGATATTGCCAAGAATAAAACCGTTTACAACACCGTACAGATAAACCGACGTTTTGTGTGTTGTGGGCGTATCCGTGTACTAGAATTAAGCTCAATATTACCTTACATCTGGTGAAATTGAATAAAAATTTTCTCAATTTCATTGGCCTGTCTGAGGCCTAGAAGTCGAGTAGTTTTATGTAAATTAGCGAAAGTCGTTCAATCTCAAATCGATATTGATCACACTTCTAGGGAACATGTGTACAGTAGTTCACGAAAAAATATAAGTATAGTGTTCTTTATGAATTTAACCACAGCCTTTAATTAGCACAATAGAGTAGATCTTTTGGCAATATCCTAGTTCATTCATTCATTTTCTCAGTAGAAATTGAAGAATTAATATTAATTTAAAACACTTGTTAAAATTGATTTATGAATTTTCTGAATATTTTTTTATTATTTATTCAATAATGTATTGAATTATCAATTCAGTATTTGATATATTTAAAAATATATACTGTTTCTATCTGATTTCTTAAACCTTTAACAATTTTAAATCCGGTTTTTCGCTCGTATATTGTAGCTAAATAATTCGGTATTTTTAGCTTTCGAATGTCCTCGAATTTTAACAGTCCATTAATACCTAGTTTCACTAATTACATTTGAGTGAGATTTATTAACTAACTAACGAAATTAATGCTTCTTTCCAGCAAAACATTATAAAGTAAATTAACACATAAATCAAATTTAATAAAATCATTTCACCGACTTGTAATAAATATTGTCACTAAACCAAATTTTCTGTCTTATAAAAGATTATTATTTTGAGTGGTGTTTTTAGAAAATTAAAACTAAAACTATTTAATAAGCATGGTGTGGATTTATAACTATTATTTTATCATGTAATACACTATACACATTCTATTTTTCAGCTTTCATTTTAATAAATAATTATTCAAAATCTCAAAGGTATCATATCAACAAAGAAAGTCGTCAACGAGATCTCACTCTAAAAAGCTTAACGAACATCTTATAGCTTTATTAAGAAAGACTTTAAATAATGTTTGTGTTATTTTATGTTTCATTTTGTTTTACTGTGTCAGCATCAAAGGGTCAATTAAGCTTTCTTAAGTGCATTTTCTTGTCAAACATGTTGTATGCTGTTAGTGGTAACCTCGATATTTTTTTTAATTTTTATATGAATACCGCACAAGAGTCTCAACTGCTCCCAACCGTCTAGAGCCAGTGAGACTATGGCATCCCCAAATAGGGTATGTTGTGAGGCTGAAGGTACTGGGGAGGGGAAGGAGATTGGGAAGAGGAACGTTGGGAAGTACCTGGCTATTCAGATCTGGTCACCAAACACGGTGATTCTATTCAGATCTGGTCACCACACACATCTAAACATCACATTACATTTAGATCTTCTGGAATTTAAATTAGATAATGCTATTATATACACCGTGTTTGACAGTTGTACCGCGAAACTTCAGAAGGTGATTATTTGCAATATTCTAAGAAAAATATCAAATTCCATTCCAAACAGAGCAAACACTATACTTTCCAAAAATATGTTTGATAGTTGCCAAAAACTTGTGTTGTGGTCGTAGCTTTACAATAGATCAATCGTTTATCACGTCTTCAATGAGTATTATATCAATATAAATAATTTGTGTTATTTTGGTGAAAAGTGTATTTTGAGTTTTTTTAAGTTTTAGTTATTTATATCTATTATGTCTTTGGAAAGTTAATTGCTGAGTAAGAATAATGATGTTGTGCCGTTGTTGTATTGAGTTTCGGGGTCATTATTTGGCCTAACGTTCTTGATTTTATAATCCGGAAAACTAACATTCCTTTACATAAATCATATTGTCGCGTGATATGTAATGCCTCGATTAGGGTTATTACGACAAAATACCTTTGGCCAGACAATATTTCAAAAACTTATACAATGTCGACTTTTAAAGCCAATATGTTATCTTCAATCTTTAGCACGGCTAAAGTATGTGTAAATTAGCAATAAGGTATGGCAATTTTAAAAATACCATAGTATTACACATATTAGATAGGTATCATTTCAATTTATTTTTAAAAATATTTATGTACTGTACGAAAATTATTGCACCACTTGTTAAAGATCTGTTGGACCAAAAAAAAACTTGAAAGCAGTAGACATCACATGAGTTTATTCTCATATTCTATTATCCTTTTCTATAAATATCTAGGTATCCCTATCGTTGTGATTTCAAGTTTTCTTCAAAATCTAATGAAAATGAAATAACAACTTTGTATTAGACCAGAGATTTTTTTTTAGTATTTTATTACTGACCAGTTTTGCTTAGCCTAAGCAACATCAGGGTACAAAATTGAACTTAACAAAAAATACAAAATGTGCGGTCATATATACATAGAGTGAAAACACAATATAAAATAAAACAAAAGAACAGAGAGAAAACAACAGAATTACATTTCAATTACAACAAAAAACAGAGAGAAAGAGACAGATAATATTAAATGAAAGATACAAAACGTCTTGCACTAATTATGTCCAACCACTTAAATTCTTGCAATAAATATGTCAAATTACAAAGTGATTGATTTGAAATTGAGTGTTTTCTACGAAATTATAATACTACTTTAACTTGTGGTGTTGATGCAGATATTTTTTTTTATGAAAATAAAACTTTGGCCATTTTTTCCGTACAAACAGATGAAAATTTGTGAAAAACAAATATTTGTTTCTAAGAATGCCAACCCATTTTTTTGGTCTCAAAAATCACAGAAATTGTAGAATTAGGAACGGAACACCAAGAGGTATCATATGTTATAGTTCTGCCACTGAGAGTTCCATTGAAACATCTTTTCAACATCTCTTCCTGATAATAACATCATTTATGAAAGAGGGAGAATTATTACAACAGAGGTATAAGCAATATGTTTTTTTCAGAATCAACACATGAATTTTGACAGTAGGTATTGCCAAAAAAAAAACACAAACTACAAAATTCTAATCTAAAATTAAATAATTTTTTTGGGTTAAGTGCAGCAACCATATTGTATTTGTCAACACTAGATGTCCGCCAGTGAAGTGCATTCCGTTGACATAATGTCCGTTGTTTATTTTTAAACGTTTACTCGAAAAATAGACCACCGACATGGGCTTTTAAACTTGCCGAGTTAAAAATCATTTCTTTATTTTTTGCTTTGAGTTTTCGGGATTTAGTTGAAAAAACAGTTTAATGGTGGCTATTTCATTATGTAGAACATAATTTATGTTTGTTTATCAAGGAATCATTTTTTTAGTTTTAACAATTTAATTAATTCAATTTAAAAAAATCGATCTCTTGGGTGTCAGAGCCAGTGTAGGCAGTCCCACTTGGGGTATGTTGTGAGGGTAAAGAATGTGAGTGAGGGGTAAGAGAAGGGGGAAATAAAGGGTTCGTAGAGTACCTAGTTAGTCAGCGCTTGTCGCTTAACGTAGTCAAAGCTATTTTGGGCAATATTTTAATTCTGAACGATCGTCTTTACAATTTCTTGTTTTTATCAAAAAGTAAAAAGCTTGAAAACACAAGCAAAGACTGATATAAATATAATTTACATTCCTACATAAATTTCTAATCAAGTAGCGTTTTAACTTAATTAATTCCATTTTTTATTACTCTGTACGACCCTTAACCGAATGTAATTTCATCGATATTTTGTAATCAATATTTTTTTAAATACGTACAATTTTTCAAAAATTAGTCAAATATAAACAAGGTGTGTACATAATTGATAATTATCGTAATAATACAGTTAATACACTTAAATAGAAAATAAAAGTCCACCGTAAAGAATATTTGCTCTGCTTCATTATGAATTACTAGAAAACTTCAAAAAAATATACTGACAAAAACAAACCCTTTTTGGATATTAACAACGACATTGGCAATGTTATTCAAAATAATTCGAAATCATGTTTTTTTGTTTTGAAAATTTTATCACCTAGAAATAGTATAAATGCTTTAATTAAATACTCCGCGTAGAACACATCTTGGATTTTGCTTTGACATGACACTTTTAAGCGAGTCTTTTCATAAACTTAGAAAAAAAAGTTTCAGGCCTGTTAAAATTCTTTGATGTTTGAAATCTTCTACTGAAAAACCTTCCTTGGAGACTTTTTTATTGCATAGTATGGCAAATAAAGTTTTTTTTAGATTCTGACCAGGATTATTTTTTTAATATTTGTGCCTGAGCTTCACAAAATAAAATGAAACGTGGTTTTGGGCGTTGTTTTTTTTATATAAATCTAGACAGATGACAATTTCCACCTTTTCTCCACCAGCGTAAGGAGTGCGTGATTTAGTTCGAGTTGGTTCGATTTGATTGCCTTCAAACAAACAAACACAAATCATTTGCTGCAACATAGTTTAATCTTCTCTATATTTAATGCTACTTCAGTGTTCACGTGTTGCAATTTAAAATTTTGTCGATTGAGTAAAACAAAAAAAATCGTATAAATCAATTACTTTGTGGTTTGATATATTTAATTAAATGAAAAAATAACTTTGTACAAGATAAATAAATAATAAGTTATATTTGTCCAGTAAACCAATATAAGTATATTTCCTGTAAACTCATAAAATTTCTCATTATTTCGTCACCTTCTCAGTTGAATATGAATTGAAAGAGGCAAAACGTCAACGATAATAACGAGAATATTAAGAGACAGATAATATTACTGTCTGTCTCTTTCTCTTTGTTCCTTTATTATAATTTAAATGTTATTTTATTGTTTTCTCATTGTTTTGTTATTTTATTTTGTATTTGGTTCTACCTCTGTATAAAAATATTTAAAAAAAAACAAGTTCATAAAGGTATATACGATAAAATAAAAACAAAAAAGCTCACAATGTTAGCTGGAAATATAAACTTTTTACGGTCTTAAGGGGAATATGTTGTATTTTTTAATGTTATTTTATGAAATCACATAAAAGGAATATATACCTGTTTTCTTTAACAGTTCTTAACGCTGGCACTTTTAAAAACTTTCCGTAAAATCTCATACAACGGAAGGCAAGAGAACGTACTACATCTCTTATACGAAACGTAGAGATTTTTATATGAGATAACATGCGTACTTATCATCGCACGTTTTTTTATTCAGAAAATAAAGATTTTTCCATTATGTTTTACAAAAAAGCAACGGCGTAACAAAATCCTTAGCCCCGAGGAAAGTTTGTAAAACTAAGTGAATACAAGTAAATAAATGGACTTTTTTTTCAAATTGTTATTAAGTTGTGCTAATATTAATAATACGACTGGGGTTGAATCTTTTCCAACTAGCAAATAATCCTATCGAAGTGTAATACATGACAACTTTATTTATTGCTAGTAAACTTTGAATTAGCGCCGCAGGCGAAAATGATTGTCGTCATTATTATATAACATATTTGACAGGTTAGTAGCTGAGTGGACAAACGCGTCTGAATCTCATCCGGGCATCGTGAGTTTCTCTGCTAGCGAAGTCCTCCATCATTACACAAACAACATTTTATGCTTATTATGATGGCAATAGGAGTTTTTCAAGTATTGTTAGGTTATTCGTAACCCAGGAATGTTAGTCTTTCTTTTAAAAAAAAAATCTCGGTCAGATTAAAAGAAGATACATTTTCCACATAACATCAATAAAATAACATAATATTTTTCTGGAAAGCAATCATTATGTGGTTTCACATTACATTTTAAATATAATTATTGTTTTTTTTTAACCACTAATGTATTAAAATATTAGACGCCTGACGATTTCTTTTATACTTACGTATACCAGCTTAGGCTGGACAGTATATTATAAGTTGAGTCTTTAAGTTTATCAAACGATGCCAATAGGCGACAAGTATTTTGATGGTTTTTTTACGTTTTGCCTCAGCCCCCATTCAAACCCCGAACCTCCGGGCAGCTGCCCACGTTCCCCAAGCGGCTACACGCTACTTTAAAATATGAAAAACATGACTATGTTAAAACGTTAACATTTTATGAAGCAGGTAATATAAAAACGTCTTTCTTGCCGAGAGATTGGCACTATCAAACCACCCAAAGGTCAGGCAGGGATGATTATTATTTTTTTTACAGTTACTACCACACAAGAGTAACAACTGCTCCTAACCATCTGTGAGACTATGGCATCTCCAATTGGGGTATGTTGTGAGACTGAAAGTAGTAGGGAGGGGAATGAGATGGAGGAAAAGGAAAGTTGGGAAGTACCTGGCTATTCAGATCTGGTCATCAAACACGGCTAAAGCCATTTCAAGCAACGTTTCGATTCTGAATGGTGGCCTTTCACCAGGGCGATACTTAGTGTATCTACCACTCTGGAACGTGCCACAAATATACCATACATTATTTCATATGAATTAAATGTGTTATTTACTTATTTATAAATTATTGGACTATTGTCCAATTATGACACATATTAATCAAATAAAGTCTTTTGCGACTTCTGGATTCGTAGTCGAGTGTCTTACCACTCGACCTATAGAAGCCTTATCGAAAATATAGTTAACTTGGGCTATCGCGTTAATCATTGAAATGGGGTTTGTTGTTGTCTCCAACTTTTATGATAGTTTTATTTACCACATAAGACCCTTGACTGCCCGGAGCCGGTGGGACTATGGCTCACTCTGTTTGGAGAATTTTGAATATCATGTCTCTGAAATAAGAGTATAACGAGGTGCAAATATAGTACTTAAGGGTCAGTTCTCAAAAATGACACAAAACGTTACTTTCTAGCATTTGAATTCAAGCCTACAAATGATGTATCTGAAAAATTACTATGGGCAGTTAGAAAAATGTCCAAGATTTCTAGTGAATACAATTTTACAATTGTAATTCTTTAAATTCTATGAAAAACATACTAAAATGTCAATAAAATGTGCAGTTTTGAAACCAGAAAAGGCATTTTTGAACGTTTTACCTTAAATTCTAGTATGGTTTTCATAAAGAATGTAATGGTAATAAATATGGTTCAATAGATGTTTACCGTTACAACACTGTTTCCAAATTAAAATCTAGCTTACTTGAATGTTTTCAATAGAACTCAAAGGTTATAGTTACTTATAGTTATAATTATAAAACCTACGCTATATTTATATACTTGCAGTTAAATACTAACTTTTCTCTTAATGTTATATTCTACCCATCTATTATACTCCTTTATTTAAATAAATGTATTTATGTAAAAGCCTTAAAGGCGTTAATAAAATAAAATAAATAAATAAAATAAGATTACTGTTTAATAATTGTATACACTGGAAACCTCAGACATATTTCCAACCACCCGTTTAGAATCAACAGATAAATCATTTGTAGTATTAAATAAAGAACTACTCCAAATTTCTTTTGCTAAAACTGCTTATGGACAAAAACACTTTAAATACGTAGCATTCAAATTATTCAATATACTACCAGAAACAATTAGACAAATAGAAATACTGACTAAACGTAACGATGAAATAAAATTTTGTATTATTTAAATAAATGGTCTTATTGCTAACTACTGTAAAACACCTACTTAAACGTGCATATTTCAAATATAAATCTATCTCTATAGTAACTTTGTTTTGTATTCTTTTAATTTTATACTTCATTTCTTCGTTTTTATTACTTTTTATTTAATCTTATTATTATGTAACTTGCTTTATTTCTTCTTAGCTTTTTTAAATATTTATCACAGTTTGTTCAACCTTATTATTATCATTTGTGTACCCCGCGTCTGGCTCGACTTAGTATTTTACTTAGTGAGACAGACACAGAGCAATCCCATAAACTTTGTATTTACTAAGATGAATGATAATTTATTTTTTTTTAACAAAAAAAACTTGTATTAGAAAGCCAAAAAGTATCTATTTTTGGGTGCTGACACTTAAGCTATTTTTTATTTGAATTACATGTGAAATAACACATACTAATTTTTTTAAATATATTTCTCCTCCCTGGGAGGCTTTCACGCGCGACCTGTGGGTTCGGAGCCTAGAAGGTTGCCACTCTACCACAGGCTGTCGTGTTAAAAGTGTTCATTATATAAATACGACTGAATATCAGAAATACCAATTATTAACGGCACATAAAGGTTAATCGCCGAAATGCAATCATGAAAAGCAAGAAAAGTCCAAATGTACACTACATTAAATTCCAAAGTTATGATTTTATCTATTCCTACAGAAATTTCTTCATAAATGTTGGAGACGGGAACCGTTTCAATCTTGCGAAAAGGCTCTTTATTCAGAATATAAACACGTTAAGTTAAGTCAACGCTAATTGGGATCATTTATGAATAATGTTATTGAACGCTAACTGTCGCTTTGTTTAAAACTAAATTAAAGGTTTATTGGAAAAGAAATAATATTTATGGGTGACGGAGAAAGGAAGTACTTAAAGGATAGTTATTATTGAATTCGGAGAATAGAAGAGAGTTTATTATTAGTGATTATCGTGAGCTATTGTAATAATATTTTTTTAAAACAAGATAATACTCGGCTAAATTGTGAAGTGCCATTATTATGAAATTTCAGATTAAGAGCACTGTACAAAGCTAGTAAAATGACTAAAAACATTCGGAAAGAAACCTTTAAAAAAACGTAGAAAGCAATTACTTTGTAGTTTGACATTTTTTTATGAAATTTAAAAATAACTTTGTATAACACCATGGATTTTAAAAATTTTATTTGACCGACTGCTTTCGCTTAGCTTAGGCATTATCAGGGTATTGTGTTATCATTAGTTTCATTTTGTACCCTGATGATGCTTAGGCTAAGCGAAACCGGTCGGTCATAAAAAATAAAATAAAATCTGTGGTCTTCTAGAAAGTTATTTTTTCATTTCTATAAAAAAAAGTTATTTTCACTAGTAATTACTGGGTAAAACTGGTAATTTCGTATATTTACGTTCATTCATTTCTGGTGTCGTGAGCTATCAAAATGTTAAAATTTTTCGAGCATTGAATATTTTGAAAGACAAAGATAATCAAATTCAAATAATTTTAAAACAGGTTTTAAGCTTTTTTTCTATCTTTGTATATTTCACCAAATAAAATCAGGCAAGCAATAAAAAGAATATTCCATATACGAGTAGGTGTTCTAGTTTGATTTGCAAGATAAATACGGTACATTTAAGTCAGCATTCACAAAGCCTTATCTGCAAAAATTCGCAATTCCAACAATAGCCTACAAAACAAAACATTTCACGTGTGAAAAAGTCTCAACTTTTTCAATCCTTTCCGAAAAATACAGTGAAAAATTTACATAAATTTTTCCAATCACAACTTGCACATTTTTGGCAATTTCCTTTTGGGGTTATTTTTATCCAAGTTTTCTTATCTCGCAAATAACTTATTTTGTTTATTTTTGCCCTAGAATGCAGCCCCATATAACAAAGAGGGATGAAGGGATTTTCGGCCTTCTGCATTGGGAGGGTGGACCATCTTTACGCTTCCCGGAGCATCCCTTACAGATTGTCCGCCCGATAATAAGTTTTTCAATATAGCCGGGGTGATATGACCCAGTTTTTGCAGCGAATTATCATCGCAAAGGCAAATTTTGGCTAAAAATAAACAATTACCGCAGAATGCAGGGATGATGACGCGATTAAGTCAACAAAAAGTTTAAAGAGCCTTAAACAAACGCTGTTCAAAGGCTTTGTTG
Organism: Drusus annulatus; assembly: GCA_022651775.1. Classification (NCBI taxonomy): domain Eukaryota; kingdom Metazoa; phylum Arthropoda; class Insecta; order Trichoptera; family Limnephilidae; genus Drusus; species Drusus annulatus. Next base: position 573,494 of record JAGWCC010000032.1, on the reverse strand, counting down.
AACTGATTATTAACGCTTATTAATTTTGAAACAAAAATAAGGTTTTAAAAGTAATATCTTTTAAATAAGAAGCACTGGTCTATTTTAAATATTTTAATCTTCTTACAATCTTTCCCCTACAAAATAAGTATCTTCTAAAAACTTATTTTCTTTAAAAATCAATATTAATTATAAGAAAATAAGCTTTCATGAAAAAATAAGCAAATTAATTGAGGAAATTATTAAATTTAAATGTCTCTTCTTTACAGGTTCATCATTTTAATATTTTTAATAACATACATTAATTCAAACTATGGGGTTTTATTTTTATTTCTCAAAATTTATATTTATATTTTAAATATTTATGTCATTATTAACTTGAAGTGATTATTTCAAAAGATAATGATACATAGGCCTTTGATATAGGTATCGGTAAAGCACGGCAGGTTTATTAGGTTGCCTCATGAGTTCAATGGTTTAAGTTTAGAGCAGTCACTGCGACCTGTTAAGCAAAGGACCTTCGACTCAAATCCAAATCGCGGAAATATATAAAATGTTCAATATTTGATCACTGTTTCAGTTTTCGGCCACTTGTGAAGATTTGATGTAAATACCGCACTAGTGTCCCAACTGCTTCCGACTGTCCCGAACCAGTGGAACTATTGGATTTTCAATTGGAGTATTTTATAAGGCTGAAGAAAATGGGAAAATAACAAAGATGGGTAAGGGGAAGGTTAGGAAGTACTTAGCTATTCAGATCTGATAACTAAACTAGCTAAAGCCATTTTAAGCAACGTTTCGATTCTGAATAGTGGTCTTTCACAAGAGAGATACTGAGAGTATCTATCACTACGTCATTAACCATTTTTTGCTGCATTTGGCTGAATATGTTAAGAAAAACCTTTGATTTTTTTATACATACCAAGATTTCAATTTATTTTCAGGTTAGAATTTTGGCTAAATAATAAAGTTTATTTAACAACGTCTTACCAATCACTGGGTGGCTTAAGCATTTCTACTTGTCTTTGTCACAAACAAAGTTAGTTTATACCCGATTTGAGGAAAATTACACATAAACCCATTGTTTTTTCTAGCCCAAAACAGGCTGTTTTATTTGGAGGATTGTTTAAGTTGTCTTATTGTGAAGTCCCGGGAATTCATGGCTTAGACACAAAAACGCTTTTAGCCTTCCTCAATTTCTCGAATATCTAATGTTTCTCGAAATTAGTGAATCAACCCGAATAAATAGGACACGCATGGTGGAACATTTTTTTCCCTTTTCAAACGTCTCGGATCTAATACTGCCGAATATAATGGTATTTTTCTCACAAAGCAGCAAAGTTATAATGAAACTTGATTAATAATGTTATTATGAAGCAACAGCTTGGTAATTGTAAGGTAAAAGCGTCCAGTAAATGTGTCTTAAAGATTATTACTTAAATGTCATACTGCTTTGTCCCATCCTGAGTGTGATTTATTCTGTTCGGAAATTTATTAAAGCCATTCAAAGAGAATTATTAAAGGTTTAATATTGGAACTTATCATTTATTTTAGTTTATACGTAGGACCCGTAAGCAATCAAGCTATAAACTTATTGTGCTATCTTCCATGGTTCACCTTATGGGGGTTAATTTACTACATCCACTGCACACGCTACGATAGTAATGGCCTACACTGCCCGCTGCACCGGTAAAAATCCTAATACCACGAACTCGGCCCAGAAATGCTGACACCATCGAATCCATTGTGTTTCTAGCGTACTAGAACAACGAAGGACGATAACCTCTCCAGCTGCAGTAGTAAGAATAACAATAAAAAACGTTACCCCATTTCTTATAAAATTCAGTTAATAAATACACTCTTCGCCAAATTCGCCAGATCAGTTTGGCTACCGCCGACGTCAGCATATTTCACATACCAACTTACAGTATACCTGAAGCTGCTGCCGACGTCAGCACATTTTACACAGCAACGTACGGTATTAATAAGATATTCTTACAGTCGGTGAATCATTTAGTAGGAATCACAGCTCAGCGCGAAAACCCTACGACCTTATCACGTCGATAGTAACCCAGTTCTTTTAACACAGTTCACCGCGGTTGAAATCGGCTATTCGACGATGTCTCTTGGTTCCACAAAATGAATCTCCAGGTGTCTGAGCCTGCTTTACGACATTGTCACCATAAAATAATCGATGTTTCTTTATCCTCTTCATCTTTCCATCAGTCATCGGTGCTTTCCAATCCCAACAGCTGCATGTGTCTCGTGAGATGGCAGTATCTTGTTAAAAGTCCACCAGCTCATTCATTCGGTGAGTCTCTATTCTTGTTATGTTGGCTCATTTGGGGTTAGGGCCATGTATGGGCACTTTATATTGTAGAATAAGTAATTAAAACACAAAATAAAAACATATCAACTGAACTGTGAACACTTGATTATCAATCTAATGTAAAATTTGAAACCCATACGATGACAACTGAAAGTTTTAGGTCTGTTTTTCTAGGATTTCAATGAAAGTGCTTTAAAAATTAGCTTTAGTAATCCTTTTGACACCGGTGCCCAGTCGGGAGATGCGGCTAGCGCGTGTCCAGCGCCCGTACGCGGTTAATATTGGCTGCATGACAACGATTCATTTTGTAAACCATACTGTCAAGTCTAAAATGATCTTACAGATTTTTTGCTTTATTCCAACGACCTGGAACTTTTCTAGACAAAAGTTCACTTCTTCCTCTCCTAAAAAGTACCCTTACAAAGCAACCTTTGAAACTTCAGGGCCACTTTTTTGGGGTGTTGATTAAAAACACTAAATTAGTGTTATGTTAGATATTTTTCGACAGGCGGCCATCTTGAACAGTTTCCCGCATGCATTTGAATATGAATATGTCTGTTCGCGACATTTTTCTGAATTAATATAAATAATTCATTTATAACTATTGCGTACTTATTTTAGTGTCTCGCAAAATCATACAGTGTTTTATTTTATATGGTTTGTACCTACCTTTTGAACATGTGTATTTCACTCTTTTTTGTGGAATGCAATTTCTACTTCTTAAGAATTGAAGTAACTTTAAAAAATTCAGTATTCTATTCACTTATAAGTTATAAACGTTAAAAATGCTTTGATTTACATTATTTATCATTGATTGAGTTTTTTGTAATTTTATACTTGATGTATCCTTTGTATGAGTTTTTTTTTACAACTTTCTACTAACTAGATTGTTCTTACGTTAGTGAGAACATCAGTTACAACCCTGTATAAATAAATAAATAAAAACGTTAAACTATTTTATAAAGTACGAGTAAGATATCGTAAGCATCCAGTATCGCATGAACTCAGCTTAAATAAACAGTTGTTTATTTCATTCGATTGAAACATAACGTCAGCTACTCAGACTCTATTCCAGTCAGTGATTTCCCAGTGACAGCCAGGAGCCCAGAGGTATGCGAGTATAGGATTCCATAGATAAAGAAATAACCCAAGGGAAGGAAGACTTGTAATTCTATTTCCTCCGCAAGATAATTCTAACCGGGGATAGTAGTGCTAATGGCATAGATACACGATACAATATATACTTCTGTAATCACACAGGCAACATGTCAAAAGTAGGTTCAATGCTTAAGTGGTTTTCGGACAGAGAAAGTCTTCGGTAATGCGGACGAAACACGCAACATTTTCAAACGACACGATATTATTTTCTCGATAGAAATGGTCATTTGAAGTTTTCCTAATGTTGAAGCAATTTATAAGACAGGGTAACAATTTGTTTACTTTTTATTTACGAACTATGGTCCAATTTCAACATTCATAAAAATAAATTTAAAAAAAACGAAATAATTTATAGAACAACGGTTCAAATATGAATGTGATACTAAGGATTATTTTAAAATAAAAATTTGAAGTGCCTATATTATTCAGCATGTTATAATTTAAAATTTAGTATGTATAAATAAAAACAAAAACAAATCTGAATCAATTATCTAATTTTTTTTTTGTTCATATTAACTGATAAAAAGTTTAATATAGTAAGAAATTGGTCTGGCCACTAAATATTTCTACTGATCATCTTGACGATAAAATAAAAAATGAAATTTATTGAATATATTCAAAAATATTTTTTATCAATTTAATAAAAAGTAGATATTATTTAAATATTCAATAAATGTAAGTTGATAGTTAATAATTAAATACAAACTATTAAATTTAAAAAATTGCACAAACGTCGCTGAAAAGGCAAAACGGCTAAAGCGCCACTTTGGTCAAAATTGAGTTAAATGTGCAGTTTTGATCAGGTTTATTTTTCTCCATCGAGTACTCTGACTCTTGTCTAATTCTGAAGACTTGTATGGCCTTTCAGCCGTGTTAAATATATTTACCATTTGGGAGAAGGATTGACTCAAGCGACACACGTTTGGGTCTTTTTAGTTTTTTGTCGCTTCAACTTGTTAAAGTTTTTTTTTTCAAAATCCATCCAACTACCCAGCGACGATATATATTATTTCGGGTATAAAATTACAAAACATTTTTCTATTAATACTATTTACCAACAAACAGCCCGACGAAAAACGGCTTAATAAGCCAACTCGGTGTCACTAACGCGGCTCAGCGTAGTTTTTGATAAGCGGTACGATACCGTTATCCTAATATTTTCAGGAACTAAACTCTACTAAGCGTTAGACAGTGAAAGTGATGCCAGCATTGTTTTTTCCTGGTAAAGTTTGCTAATAATGTAATCAATTTTAATATTTAAATGTTTGATTTACAAAATAGAACAAAAGGCGGCAACAATGTGAACATATTGATTTAATAAATGCTATAAACAATGAGTTCAAATACCTACTGGTGTATTTCGAACAAAACAATGCGCTTTTATTTATTTTGGGCCTTGTAATGAAATATTAACAATGCTTTTCCTCACTTGAAAGGCCCCAAATGAAAATGCAAAACTCAGAACTTGCACAACTTCCCAATATTCAATAAATTGTATGGGTGGAAAAAGCCCTCAAAGGGAAAAAATACGTAATAAAAATTCCCTTTCAAATAACCTAGTACAAAAACGTGTAACGGGCTTCGATATATTTTTATATCGGTCTATAAAAATACACCAATATGTGGGACACATCACACGCTATGAAATGCATTTTGTTGACAGGGAATTTCTTTGAGGGGAGCGTGTTGGAAGAATTTGTCAAAATTATGGAAATATTTGGGTTGTTCGGTGTGGATTTATGTATGTGTTACTGTAAAATACTGAAAACTGGTTTTTAAAAGTTTAAGGTTTTACCGGTAAATCACCAACAACATGAAATGGAAGCGTTTACAAGTATTTTTTGGACAACGTGACACTTTTTACGCGTCGCTTTCGTTAAATGCTTTGATTGGATTTAGTATTTTTAATAAGTTACAATTTTAAAATATAGATCTGTGTGCGAAAGGATGAACGGAATGAGTAAAAAAAATCAAGTTTTGAGTTAAGTATGCAGAAGTGTTTTTTAGATACATATGTAGCAAGGAAAAATTAAAAGAGTCAGAAAATAAAATAGTCTGCTATTATTTTTTAAAAAAGGACATGTGACATTACATACAAAATAAAATTCCTCAATTTTGTTTTGGTTCTCTTGAACATCTGCGTTTTTCGCTTATTCCGTTCTTCCTTGTGCACTCAGACATTACAAAATTCTGCTATTTATGTGTAGTCAAAATTCAATACAATACTTGAATATTAATGTTTTATCATTTTAAATAAAAGAATACTTTGTTTTAAAACCACAGAATTTATTATGATGAAGGCCAACCGGTTTCGCTTGGATCAAGCTTCGTCAGGGCACATATAATAACTGAAGAAAAAATACAGAGTTAACAGGTATATATAGGTAAAACAGTTAATGATAGAGTGAGACAGTATATAATACAAAGAAGGAAGGGAGAAAGCATGTATTAGAGGGAGGGAACAGTTGAAAGTGCTTAATATATATTACGAAGAATTGGTAAATAAACAAGTGTACATAATAGAAAGATAATGATGTAATGTTAGGGGCAGACAAAGATCCCATATTGAATTTATATATGAAACGACACTTTACATTGTTACTGGAAAAGAAGGTATTTGGATACATAATAATAATTAAATGGGTGAGTTATGGAATAAAACAGAGTGATTCGTAGCTTCAAATGAGGGTGAAGTTGACAATTGATGGGATAAAGTTTGATTTACAGGAAACATATTTAAAATAGGGCTAAAGGATACATTTTTTTGATTATTAAGTAGGTTAAGTGATAAATTTGATTTTAAAGATTTCCTAATTTCGAGTGCTTCTAAATTATCTAATCTAATGCCTATCCCGTTTTTATGTAAAAGACTAATTTCTGTAGTTTTTTCGAAAGTATGGTTTGATGAGATTAGATGGTTTGCCAATTCAGAGAACCCGGTACCATTTAAGCAACGTAAATGTTCTTTAACTCTAGTGTTAACATTTCGTGCTGTTTTTCCAACATAAAACGCGGGACAATCATTACAGTTCAGTTTGTAGATGCCAGAATGGCTTAAATTATCATCTTTATCCTTTGTATTGATTAAAAATTTACCGAGATTATTATTTGTGTAGTAAGCGGGTTTTATATCTGTAGGGAGGTTCTTAACACTTAAGGTGGAAAAACTGTTTATGAATAAAATCCTACGCCACTGGTAATTTTGATTGAAGTTATCGTTAAGTGGAGTACTGTTGAAAAGGAATTTATTTGTGGAAATTTGTTTTAATTTCTTATTAAGGATTTTATTGATTAAGTCTGAGTCATATCCATTATTTAACGCTATTTGCTTGATTACAGACAATTCATCATAATAAATTCTGTGGTTTTAAAACAAAGTATTCTTTTATTTAATATAATGTCCAACCACCATGTGATTGCTTCTTACGAAAAAATTAATGTTTTAAGTGCCCACATATTAACTGTTCTCAATCATATTTCCTTTTCTTTTACTTGACAAATGTGTTTATATGAATTCATATGTTTCATCTGAATTTTTATACCCTTAGCTCCTGGTAAATTGTTTTTAATCTGTTGATGTACACATACACTGTTATACCCATATCTGAACATTTTCTCTCGTGATTTATGATAACGATCATTATTTTAGATGGTTTTAATTTGTATACATATTATGTATTATTTTCTCCTTGTTAGTTAGTCTTATAAGCTTAATTAATTTAGCATGAAGCGCACTTGAGGTGAAATATCACAAAACTGCGCCATCTAAGTTCACTGTTATTATTATTATTTTAAAAAAAAACAGATCTTTCTAATGGTGTTTTATTAAGGGTTATAACCAAAAAATAAACAGTTTTTGGCTTTCTAATAAAAGCAGGTCTACAAATGATTTATCTGTTTATTCAATTCGGATGGTTAGGAAATGTCTGAGGTTTCTAGTAAATACAATTCTTAAGCTGTAATCTTTTAAATTCAATATGAAATGCATACTAGAATTTTAGGTAAAGCGTTCAAAATGCGTTCGATGGTTTTCAAACTGCACCTTTTACATAAATTTTAGTGTGTTTTTCATAGAATTTAAAATATTACAGTTGAATTTCACTGGAATCCTTGGACATTTTCCTAACTACTCATGTAGAATTTATAGATAAATCATTTGTAGTATTGCTTGTATTAGAAAGCTACAAAATAACATAAAGCGTTAATTTTGAGTGCTGAGACTAAAGTTTGATTTATTTTACCTAAAAACGAGGTTATTTTAGGTTAGGTACTAGTATATTACGTTATGTTAGGTTAGCTAGTAAAGTTACGAGCGCTTTGAGACCTGCAGGCTACAAGCTCAGATAGACCCATCGCGTATTTCAGGCTTTTGCCAAAAATTGGCAATGGTAAGTATTTACAAGTAAAACATATGGTTTACCTATTTCCTGACTTTCATCGTAACACGTGCATCTATTTATCCGCGCCAGTTCAAACGGCGGCCATGGGAAACCCGGCGAAAGCCGACAAATAAATAATATAATACAAAAACACATTATTCAAAATGTGAGGAAATGATTTTGAATATATTTGAGAGTTGCTGTGCAGAGAAATTAAAGTCAAACATTGAATAAGGTGACGTAAGATATGTTCTAAAACAAATAAATAAATATAAAGGGTACTGGGTAGAACATTATAACTGCAAAAATGATATTTATGTAAACTTTCAATTGATCTTAAATTAAATAAATGAAAAGTTTAATTGCTATCTAATGGTTTTTCAAATCATTTTTGAAAAAAAATCGGTATTTCATCAAACAAAAGTCAATACAAAACTTATGAAATGATTTATTGTTTTTAAGTTTATTTTTTGTAGAACAATATTTTATTTCAAAAGTTTTTAATAATTATTATTATAACATTTTCGTAATAAGCAATCAATTTGTGGTTTAACATTTTTTTCTGTTTAATTTTATACCTTGATGAAGGCTAAGCGAAACCGATCGGTTATAAAAAAATAATTGAATCTGTGGTCTTATACAAAATTATTATACACTTATACATTTTCGTAGTTATTATTATTTCAATTTAGTATTTTTTTTAAAGCTCTGCTGTATCATTATGTTTAAGCGTGACAGCTGCTTCGCCTTCCAAAGACATTGCGAAGGAGAAACCACCTTCAAACGAACTATTTATTATATATAATTTCTAGGTTCATAATAAAAAGCATTTGACAAATTGTTTTTACTATCAATTTTGATTTATTTAAGTTTTTTTGTTTTAATTAGTGTTTTTAATACATTTTTTTGCATAGCGATAGTAGTTTATTTTGTAATATCACGATCTAGAGAAAAATAACGTATTAAATGGATATAGTGTTTACCTTAACTCCTTAATCTCACTTCCCACACCGATCATTCCTCAGAGCAATAATATACAAGAGAAAGCGCTACTGTAGTCAGTTTTGCCAGACTTGGCTGAACCTGGACGTGGCTAGGACTATGGCTAGGGTATTTATACATCCATTCATAGCACATGTCGACATATTGTTTTTGTTTATTCGTAAAACCACTTTTCAGAGTATTGTTATAAACAAAAATATATCATATAACCTAAAAAACCGTTGAGTTATGTCCTGTTATGTCGCATATGAAAACGTGTGGGCGGAGTCAACAGAGACGCGGGACACGAAGAACATCCTTACAGTACTTTAATGCGGTGTGATAATTTTGGAAAATTTGCTGTCTCTTTCTTTCTCATGGTGTACGACGTAAAAACCCGGAGAAAGTGTTTTTTCTCAAATTTGTATAGGTTGTTACTTCTAGGATCATTCTCATCCAGGAAAATTCAGACAAAGGAGTACGAAATAAAACAAGAGGAAAGTAAAGAAAAAATCAAATCCGGATGCACGTCTGCGCTACAAGGGGTTGCTCCGGGGATGCTGTAAAGCTAATAGATGGTTCTCCGGATACGGGGCGAGAGGCGAGAGGGGATGAAAAATTGCACAGATACCAAAGGGGAAAGATTGTACGCCCTTAAGTTTATTAGAATGAGATTTAAAAGATTGCCATCAAATTAAGGAAAAGTTATTTGTTTTCTTTTAATAATGTTGTTGCTTTGAAACTGTTGTTATTAAAATAAGTTTAGAAAATTGAAAGATCAATAAAAAGTAATTTATGTGGGTAAATTAAGATTGTGATAGTTTTTCAGAGTGGTAGATATTTCAGTATCGCCCTGGTGAAAAACCACCATTCAGGACCGAAACGTTGCTTAAAGTGTCTTTTGCCGTGTTTGGTGATCAGATCTGAATAGCCAGATACTTCCCAATCTTCTTCTTCTCCATATCTTCCTTTTCCCCTCAGTTCCTTCAGCCATACAACATTTCCCATTCATTGGGGATACCATAGTTTCACTTGTTTTGAGGTGCTGGGATTCATGGCGGTGTTCTGAATAAAATTATATTTGAAAAAAAAACTATTTTTTCAGTCGTTTTCCTGTTTTCTTTATAAGCAATTTGTACTTTTACTCCCCGACACCGATATCCTTGCGAAACGTCACTGAGAAAAAGCCATTAACTTTTATTATTTTTTAGCGAAAAGAGGACAATAATAAAAATTACACTTTGAACAGATTTGAATATCCATTTTTTTACAGTTATTCGAAGTGTGTTGTTTTTATTAAATTAAAAATTTCCTTTTATATTTTCATTTGACTTTTCTTTTCGGAAGTCGAATAGAAAGTTTGAAACAATGATATACAATGAATATGCAAGCAATGCATTAGTGGGAGTGTTGGGTTTGCATCAACTTTCACTGCGATACCTATAATCATATATCTTATATCGTCATATCGTCGCTGGAAAGGCAAAAAGGCTTAAGCGACACTTTGGTCAAAAATGATTTAAATATACAGTTATTATCAGTTTTTTCTTCTTCAACGAATCGTTTGATTCTGAAGTCTTTGTGGCCCTTTAGCGTTCTAAAATATATTTATTATTTAGAAGAAAGCTTGACTTAAGCGACAGAAGTTTGGGACTATTTTAGCTTTTTGCCACTTCGAGTAACTCAGCGAGAGCATTGAGTTAACTGAGTCAACTTTTTTTTTAAATCCAAACAGGTACTGAAGACTTATGAATTTTATTGTAAAACAACAAAAAAACTTTTAAGTGCTCTGGTGTAAGCTTCCCAAAATGGCGCTTCAGTTTCAACTTCATTTTATCACATCTAGATAGTTGCAACACACGCATCAAAAATGGCATCTCACTCGTTCAACATAACCCTAAATGACGTACGCACGCATTGCATAAAATTCCGCAGGGGAACTATATATAATAGGAGTACATCTTGCGGATAATCCGGCCGGCACTTAACCCAAACTCTTTGCCTCAAAATAGGGTCCAATTTGGTTTCATGCCTTGCACGGGATCCCCAAATACTCCGAACGGTCCGGAAAATTATGCCCATCTGTCAGCCGTGAGCCGGGCGAGTCTGCCGGGCCTAAGGCTTGCGCTGGATTTTCTTTCCGGGGTCAATTTAACGCGAATGGGGTAGTGAAAAACTTAAATTGGCCTTAAACTGACTGATTTCTGGTTTGTTTTTGTTCAAATCAGATAGACTTTTTTATTTATTTTTTTAGTATAATAAGCGGAAAATGTTTCTTGTGCAATGATGGAGGACTTATCCAGCAGAGGAATTGAACCCACGATGCATGTATTATCTAGGCTAGTGCGTCATGTTTTGTCCTGCGCGTCCCCAAATATTTTTCAATCATCTTTGGCCTCATATGTACACTTGACACTCTATTCTGAGTCCATCCGTTTGACATGTCTAAATCATCTCAGCGTCTTGTTTTTTTATTTTTTTTTCATTATGATTACAACGAGTGGTAGATACTCTGAAGTATCGCCCTGGTGAAAGATCACCATTCAGAATTGAATCGTTGCTTGAAATGGCTTTACCCGTGTTTGGTGACCAGATCTGAATATCCAGGTACTTTCTAACCTTCCCCTTCCTCGTTTCCTTCCCCTCCCCGCTACCTTCAGCCTCACAAAATACCCCTATTGGGGATGCCATAGTCTCACTGGCTCTTGAAGGTTGGGAGTGGTTGAGACTCTTGTGCGGTATTCAAGTAAATAAAAATTAAAAAAACACCGGCTTTGCATTACTTTCTGTCAATCACATGTGCTTCCAGAATCTCATAGCCGCTCTATTTAGTTTTAACAATACTTACAATGTTTTGTGTTTTTTCACACACGACCCGACCCGCCATATCAGGTAAATAAATACATACAAAAACCAACAAATTCGTCATGCAATATTAGAGAACAACATAAATAAATTCATACTTATTTTTCTTTTGAACGATAATTTAAGGTTGCAATGAATGCATTCGGCTTTATCTCAGATAAACGAATCAAAATTCGCAATCACCCAACCGAGTCTCTATTTTTCATGGGGGAGCGTTCTGAAAAGCAATAAGTAAGGACGCACGCCGTTATTGCCCCGAAGGTGCCCATTTCCATGCAAATCCTTGCAATTTGGGCATCGTTTGCACTGTCAGTCCTTAGACCATTATTATGCTAGGGTTGTACTTATATTTACGAGCAATACGATTGAATATACTTTTACTTAAAAATCAACAGCAAACAATATTAAAATATTTGAAACCTTTAAAACATTGATATATTTTACACAGTATAGGATTTTTTTTATTTATTTAAATTGGAATTAACTTTGAAGCACTAATGCTTATTTATTGTTAAATTTTTAAAAATAAAATCCAAAATATAAAATAATAAATCTAAAATCGGAAGAAATTCAAATACGAATAATTTTCAATATGAGTATGAGATCGTTTAAAATGCCGCTTTCTAATGAGGGGTGGTTTAATTGGCAGAGTGTTACTCCCGGATAGAGTAGAGGTTCTAAATTCGAGTCTCGGATATGACCATTGTTCTTTTTAGTTTCTAGCTTTTTTCTATTTCATATTTGTGTTTTAGATTATTAATATTATTTAAACATTGAATCTGTTTAATTCAGTCGGCTCTTCGAGGTAGCCGGGAAATGCTAAGACGATCATTTTAAAGTATTTAGCGAACATAAATTAACACATGGAAATACGAGAGATAGACAACTTGACATAGAATATTTGATATAGAATGATGTTGCCTTGATTATTTTGAATATGAATGATTTGCCGACCCCTGTCTCCTCCCTCCTTCAACATAGGCATCTTCAAGACCCAGGTTCACTCCTTTCTTTCATCAAAAAGACCCCTTAGCCGGCATCCCCAAAGATGACAAGCCCTGAAGGAAATTATTCACCCAAAGCTTCCTGTGTGGAGTTATTTAAAAATTAAAAAAAAAACTGTATTTGTATTATGATAGCAGGACTGCATTTTCTATTTGTTTACGATTTAAAGATTAGATCTTTTAATGAATCTTAGATTTTGTAAGACTTAAAAAATAATTTGGCTGCCAGTATAAAAGGCCGTTAATATTCAGCAAGAGTTCCGCTGTCTGGAACCAGTGGAACTTTAACACCCCAATTGAGCAATGTTGTGATGGGATGAACCTGGCTATTCTGATCTTGTAAAAAAACACAGTTTAAGCTATTTTAAGCGACGATTCGTTTCTGAATGTTTGGAGGCGATTCTTAAAGTATCTTTGACTCTGAAACGAACTGCAAATATAGTACTTTATTTAATATAAACTACGTAAAAGTTTCTTAATTCTACTAAACGAATATAAGGTTTGGTTTTAGACCTGTTACCTCTGGGCCCACAAGAGCCAAGGATCCTAACGCTCTGCCACAGAGGTCGTCGATATGATATTGTGTTGCCATAATAACCCTCAAACTGTCGGACCCTGTCTTTTCCTAAGGCGATACATAAAGAATATTCCACTAATAAGCGACTATGGACCCCTCTGAGCCCACAAGAGCCAAGGATCCTAACGCTCTGCCACAGAGGTCGTCAATATGATATCGTGATGTCATGATAAGCCTCAAACTGTCGGACCCTGTTTTTTCCTAAGGCGATACATAAAGAATATTCCACTAATAAGCGACTAAAGTGCAGATATAAAATTTATTTTTATTTTTCGTTACTAAAACGTTTTTTTAATCGCACTTTGCCGGGACCTTAACCCTCTACTTGAAAGAACAATAATTTAACCACTCTGCAGTAAAAGACCGTCAGTATAATAAAACCCCTTCGCATCTTACTTCGTACTTTTCCGTAATCATATTACAACCTATCTCCATTAAAAACACGTTTTTTTATTTAACTTTCTTTTTCGAGAGAAGGTACTTAAAATATTTGTGTTTTGTGAATAATTTTCTTCTGGGGAAGTTTTCGTGTAAAATAGGCATAAAGTACGAAATTTCGCGTATTTTTTGCATCGCTCGCGCATTTCGCGAGATCGTAAATAATGTAATCTCGATTTTAAAAAGTGCTTTACTTGTCAGTCGGTCGTTAAGAACAGGACATTTAACAAACCAAAATATTTATTACTGGCTCTCCATCTCCACTCAGTTCTTTCCGTATCTTCTTTGGCCTAGTCGTTTCAAAACAGGCCATATTAAATTCTGCGATAGAAAATGTAACTAGAATGATCTCAGTACTACAACGTTGAAAGATCTGATTTTCTGATCTATGATCTGAGTACTAGGTTTTTGAAATTAACATAATAAAACGGTTTCATGCACACTTACCTCAAAAATAATGGACAGTTCTGGCCGAGTCTAGGAAAAACCTCTACTCTTACTGGTCTCCTGCTGTCTCCCTGCTTTCCCTTATACCTTCCTCACTTTAGGTCTTCCAACACTCTATAGTCCTGTAATAAAGAAATCGTTTTGTTGTATATTTTCGGGATTCAATAATTTTACTGTTAAAAATTGAAATGTCAAAACCCCTATCGCTACTGTTTGTGAGCTCTTGACTTTTTAGTATGTTAGAGATTAAAAAATACGACTTTATTGATGTTGTTGTAGCCAAAAAGGACTATTTTTTAAAAATATTTTATTGTATGAAGATTTTCTGGATTTTTCAGTTTTGGTGGTGCACTGCACAGCTTGCTGAAAAATATCCATACAAACATTTTATTTTTTTAAAACCGTTTTCGGCTACAACAAGAATGGCGTTTTTTTTCTTCAATTCTAGCACTTTAGCACACTAAAAAGTCACGAGCCGCCACTGTTCTTGAGGGCACAGCATTATAAGCCCTGGGTAGCTTAGCACTTGTATTTGATCCAATTTTTTTTTTTTTTTTTTTGATAATTGACAATTTTACTTAATAAAGGTTATACACATAGTAAAATAATCAACAATTACTATTTATGCACAAATCAGAGAATGCATTATACATCATAACAGAGAAATACAAATAGGTTTTTTTTCATATGTTTACGTAAAATTTTAGCTAATGATAAGGAATGAAAAGGTTTTTCAAAAACAAATATACATACTCGTGTATGGATTAAAAAAACGCAAAAAAAAATACACCCGCTTTTCCGCAAGGGTGAGCAGAAAATATAGACTGCCATACAACTCTGTCTTAGGACGCACTCTTTGATTCATTCACATTCATACATATTCTTCTATTATACTGACTCTTGACATGACTCGCCTCAAGTAGCAGGATTCACTTCATTGTGCAATCTCTTCCTCGGGCGTCCCCGACTTTTTCTGCAGTTCACTTTAGCGCAACATATTATTTTTTTCATACATCCACTCAACATGTTCAAAACATCAATGCATCCCCTTCTTCATCTTTTTAATTGCGCTTTTTATAGTGAATACCGCACAAGAAACTGCTCCTAACCGTCTAGAGCCAGTGAGCCATGGCATCCCCGATTGGGGTATGTTGTGTGGCTGAAGGTAGTGGGTAGGGGAAGAAGATAGGAAAGAGAAAGGTTGAGAAGTACCTGGCTATTTAGATCTGGTCACAAAACACGGCTAAAGCCATTTCAAGCAACGTTACGATTCTGAATGGTGGTTTTTCATCAGGGCGATACTTAGAATATCTACCACTGGCGCTTACATCAATCTTGCATTATTTCCAGATTTCCATATTTGTAACACGGCCATACGTGGTTTTACGAAACATACACCTCAGGGATTTTTTTTCAAAGACATTCAATCCATTTTCATCCTTCCTCTGCCAGTTACATGCCTCACTTCCATACATCAGGCTTGGTATCAGCACACCATTGTGGAATGTTAGCCTAGCTTCTTTTGTGTTAATGCGTAACACGCGTTTGTGTACTCCCTGTAGTCTTATTATATCTAATGACAATCACTAAAAACTTTACCTTGGTCTAGTTTTCTTTTTAATTGTTCTAGAAAAGAACTGCCAAATTAATAAAACTTACCCACAGGGAAAATTATAATCTAATGACACAACCTCGTAAATATGGCTTGTAAAGCAAGAAAACCTTAAAAATTCGTCTTCAGTTATATTCCATAAGCCATTATTTTCGTAGAATACAGCAAAATCTGTATTTATTATCATAGTAATTGGCTTAAATACTGTTGTTTACGTGCTAATTCCATTAAAATTATCAGACCGGGTAAAACCTACCGACAAAAGATGGATAAAATGAATCTTTTTCGTTATTTTTATCCTCTAAATTATTTTTTAAATTATGACTCTATTATTTACGTTATTTTTTTTTTAATCTACAATGTGATGTTGATACCAACCCTGATTCACACGAGGACAGGACGATACTATCTTGTCCCAGTGTGAATAGAAGTTTGAAGGACAGGACAATGGACCAAGTCTTTGTCCTAGAGATGAACAGGCAGGCTATCTCCGCAGGACAATATCTTACCCTCATCTCCGTTGCCTTGTCCAAGTATAAACGCGCACGGACAGAACAGTAGGACAATAGCCACCGTTTGCACTTGGAGGAGATGAAGAGATAGCTTTGCGAAACGGTGTAACAGTATAGTTGACTTTATACTGACTCAGACGTGGCTAGGGTTTTCATAGACACACCAGAGACAAAGATATATTAAAGGATGTTGAATTGCCCATTAGTTGCCGCCTACATGGAATTCGAACAAACATATTTAACTAACTAACTAACTAACCATCACGCCGTTTCCCCGCAGGGGTAGGCAGAGAGGACGGACCGCCATATAACTCTGTCTTAGCACACACTTCTTGCTTCATTTACATTCATACATCGTCTCATACATACTCTTCTGTTATTCTGACTCTTCACCTGACCCGATTCAAGTATTTGATTTACTTGATCGTGCCATGTCTTTCTCGGGCGTCCTCGAGTTCTTCTTCCATTCACTTTCGCATCATATATTCTTTTCACACTCCTTTCTTCGTTCATTCGCTCTACATGCCCAAACCATCTAAGCGTCCCTTTCTTGATCCTATTCATTACGCTCACATCAGCCTTGCATTCTTTCCGGATATCCACATTTTTAATGCGGTTATACGTGGTTTTACCGCACATACGTCTCAAAGATCTCATTTCCACAGCATTTAGTCTACTTTCATCCTTCCTCTGCCAGTTCCATGCCTCACTGCCATACATCAGGGTTGGTATAAGCACTCCAATGTGGACTGCTAGCTTCGCTTCTTTGGATAATTTCTTATTTGCGCCAACAGCGTTCAGTCCTCCATTAATGGAGTTTCCTGCATTCACCCTTCTTTCAATATCCTTATCAGCCTTTCCGTCTCTCGTAAACATACTTCCTAAATACACAAACTCATCCACTTGCTCCAAGTATTCATCATTCACAACTGTATTGCACGCTGTTCTCGTACTCTTTCTTTCAAACACCATCACTTTGGACTTACTTACATTCATCATCAACTCATTTTGCATACATACTTGGTTCATCCTAGACACGAGAAACTGTAGATCTTCCATACTGTCAGCAATCAGCACCGCATCGTCTGCATACAATAGACAACATACTTTTAGGGTGAGAATATATTTAAAACTGTTGAAATACGAGTTTATAATCTTTGTTTGGTCTCATTTGAACATTCACGCATGGAGTCAGTGGGACTATAGTATTTCCGATTTGAGGAATTTTGTGAGTAGGGAGGACAATGAGATGGGGAAGAACATGCTTGAGAAGTACCTGGCTATTTAAATCTGATCACCAAATACGAAAACAGCCATTTTAAGTAACGTTTCAATTCTGAATGGTATATTTCACGGAGGCGATACTAAGAATATCAGATCAGCCGTCCTAAGTTAGTTTTGGTTTTATACAAAATCATATTAAAATCATTCCCCCACCACCCGCAACCAAACCATTTGATCCGATCTAATTAACCCTCTTTATTGTACCCATAAATATTTTCATTAAAGATCACGGGTAGGAAGGTTCTCGGTTACGCACAACTTAGTAAACAAGTCAGTACTCAGATTTGAGGTTAAGGTTGTTGAAACTAGTTTTTTATGTTCAATGATTTGAATTTCCGCAATTTGTAAGTAGAGTTTCACTATTCTAATTAATACGGAAGAAGTAATGGGGAACGTTTTCAACCCTTGAGTTAAAATAAACCTCTTAAATCTTCATGACTCATAGATATTTTGTTTTGCGTTTCTGTTCGTTCCAAGTATTTGAACATCAAACTAAAATACTTCAGAGAGTCGATCATGGGGCAAAATATTTCAAGAAAATAGATATGACTAGCTTAAAAAACGGTTATTTTTTTAAAGTTTGAATCAACTTTCAAGCATTAATGCTTATTTATTATTAAATGTTTAAATAACACAAATATGAAACAGAAACTAAAAAGAACGATGGTCGTGACCGAGACTCGAGCTCGGAACCTCTACTCTATCCGGGAGTAACACTCTGCCAATTGAGACATCAAGACCTCATTAGAAAGCGGCATTTTTAAACGATCTCATATTTCTATTGAAAATTAATAATATTTTAATTTCTTATTTTCTCTGATTATTTTTTTGCTTAGATAGAACTTATAAAGGGGTTAATTAGCGAACTGAGCTTTCATACTGCGCTCGTTTTCTGTGATCGGTGATATTGTGATCGGTGTGGTCTTGTAAAACATAATGAATAGAATCGCATATGAGCAACGTTGCCTAGTAATCAAAATTATCTTTAGAAATCAGTCGTTGATTTATAACTTATAGACTTCTTCGTGATTTGTAAAGCGCTCATAATCCTCCATCTGAGCAAGCTATGCGTCGGATTGTGGATGAATTTAATACCACATACTCTCTTAATGTTGAAATAACATCAACACGTCGAAGAAATGTGCGTACTGAAAAGAATATCGCTCCTGTACACAAAAGAGTGGAAGAAGATCTGGATTTATCGATTCTTCGTCGATCGCAGCAATTGGGACTCTGTCCGTCAACTACGTGGAAACTTTGCGCTAGGATCTTGGCCTATATCCAGACCAGCTGGTGCACCAATTGAAGAGCATCATTTGCGTCGTTCTTTCTTTATATATTTATTCTAAAATAAAATTACTCCCGCGGGTGTATTTACATAGTGTTACTTTCTACCAGCAATACTATTACTCTCAACGCTAAACAAATAATACAATATTATGAAAAAGCATTAATATAGATATTTAAAATATCAAAAACGAATTAAAAGAACAACAAAAATTATTCTCAAGATCAAAGAAGAGATAAGGTTATAAACTTAAGAGAAATGAGTATTTTTTGCAGATCAGAAAAATAGAACAAGATACAGGCCCGGTTCCGTGACATCTCACGCCCTAATAATAATAATAACAGTGAACTTATATGGCGCAATTTTGTGATATTTCACCTCAAGTGACCTGTGCAGTAAGTACCGATTACGGGCATGGTGATTGGTTATAGACTTTGGACCGCATCGATTTTAACGTACGACACACAACAGTAAAACAGACATTATGCCAAATAACTGTAATGCAATTCGTAAAAAAAATCCGTAACAAAAAACTGTCATCCATACATTTTCGCTAGTCGTCCAATGCACAGTGATGTTACCAGCGCAATAAAGAAAACATAATTATCCCATGATGCGAGTAATTTTTAAATGAATTTGGGTTTTTTTTTATACGATTCAGGGAATATTTTAAGTAAATTTAAATAAGATCTTTATTATCACGGCGCCCCTTCAGAGATGGCGCCTACGTTTTTTTGCACAGTTCGGACCTTGAAGGAACAATATATGGAGGGATAGCTAATTTGTTTTACCCAACCCATCCGAAATTGTAATAAATCACTGTTTCCGTGTTTTTACATCGTACACCATGAGAGAGAAAGAGACAACAAATTTCTTGGACGGCTTCTATATACTGTCGTAATGTTCTTAAGCTGGTTATTTTCGCTGGTTAACGGCAGGACTCCGCCCACATTTTATATTTTGCCACTAAACTTGACACAACTAAACGGTTTTTAGGTTAGATGCTATATTTTTTGTTGATAAAAATACTGTGAAAAAGTGGCTATACGAATACACAAAAACATTATGTCGATATGTGATATGAATGGATGTATAAATACCGTAGCCTTGGTCTTAGCCACGCCCATTTGCGCCGAGTCATGTTAAAATCATCAAAAACAAATCCAATACTGACTTCACTGGCTTTGGCTTGGGCTACCTCTTGTATACTCTAAGGTTCGGACATATGGTGGATCCGGCGCTGACAAGATACAAACAATAAGAAAACAAAAGATAGAGTAAAGACAATATTTTTTTATAATATTTCTAAACGAAAAACGGGTATTGAACAATTCGCAGATGCTTGGAAATACGATTAGATGCTCATATTGCGTATTTCGTTGTATATCTCCATTGCAATTATGTTTCTCGATTCTGTTTAAGACAGTCAGGAAATCGTCCGTTTTAAAAATATAAAGAAAAACCATCAGAAAAATTCAAAAGGAGCCATGAACAATCTGGATAATGAAACTATCGCACATAAACTGTAGGGAGATATAAAAATAAACGTGGTGGCTCGTTTTATTATTTCCGCTTACTAATCTGTTAAGTAAGTAACAAAGGAAAATCCCTGTAAATGAGTTTAGAAAACCGATTTGTTTTCATAGCCCACTGTATTAATATATATTCGTATTATAAAATACAGTTGGATTCCGCACGAAGTCGAACAATGAAACAGATTTCAGAAAATTTCTAGAAAATGGAGAGTTTCACTTTAAGATACATACACATAATAATAATTATTAGCAAATGAGTGTGAATATTGGGGGTACGGGAATGGCGATTTTTGATCAAAACATGCTTCTGAGTTTATAGTAAAAGTATTAAATCGTCGTAATATAATGCCTCAGTTGGCTAGAATCATGTGTGTAAGATTTTTTTGGCTAGTCAATTGCCTTTTGTTTTCGCTGTGAGCCTTCGTTGAAACCGAGAAAATAGACGAAAACAAAAATAAATAAAAATGTAAGAATATTCATTTCAAAAACATCATTTAAAAACAATTATCGTTCGAAATGCGTAAAGACGGAATTTTTGTTAAAAAAACATACTTTTAGTTTATGTTAATATATATATATATATATATATATATATATATATATATATATATATATATATATATATATATATATATATATATATATCTGTTTGTTTTAAAATACTATTTCACAAATCTACACCGCTTTAATTTCCCAAGATACCATAATATGGTACATATTTAATTGTGATGTTGCAAATCTTTTATTCTATTCAATGAGCTTCGGTGACTAAAATAAAATTATAATACGTGACATTTGACGACCTCCATGGTCGAGTGGTAAGACGCTCGACTGCGAATCCAAAGGTCGCGGGTTCAAACCCAGCGTGCGCCAATAACTTGTATTTAATTATTATGTATCATAACACATTTGATTCTTATAAAAATAATAAAAAAGTATATTTGCGGCACGTTCCAGAGTGGTAGATACTCTAAGTTTCGCCCTGGTGATAGACCATTATTCAGAATCGAAACGTTGTTTGAAATGGTTTTAGCCGTGTTTGGTGACCAGATCTGAATAGCCAGGTACTTTCCAACCTTCCTCTTCCTTATCTCCTTTCCCTCCCCACCATCTTCAGCCTCACAACATACCCTATTTGGGGATGCCATAGTCTCACTAGCTCTAGACGGTTGGGAGCAGTTGAGACTCTTGTGCGGTATTCATATTAAAAAAATATTTTGAAAAACTGTGTTTGTGTATATTACATGAAACGTCGGTAAGTAGACTTCTGATATAAGTGACATCTCTTGATATAAATTAAAAGATTAAATTAAATGTATACATAAGACCCATCTTTTGAAATAAGTACCTTGTAACCAAGTACCAAATTTATACAACATAATTAGATCTTATTTCATCAAGACACTCCAATACGTCGGACCCGAGAGTCGAAATAATATTGACCATCAAATATCGAACATAAATCGGTACCTGCTGCTTGACACGAGATTATTTGTAGAGAGCGTTGATTTAGTTTAAGTCTATCCATATTTTGGTTTATGGGTACTACAAATAATTAGATACCATTAATTAGACAAAAATAATTGACGAAAGCCTGTGCAATAATGTATTATAGTTGAAAGCGGAAAGTTTTAAGGAGATCTTTTAAGTGTTTTACACTTAATAAATATCGTGAAACCATCGAAGTTATGAAATAATTTCCCTGGAAATAGTTAATATAAACCGCTCAGAAACGATTCTTGGAACTTTGATCAAGAAAAGTTGATCAAGAGATATATGTATTGACTTTGTTTGTAAGAAGACAAGTGCTTGAAATAAATTCATATGAAATTAATTAGTTTTGAGAACTCAAATAGTATGAATATTATCTTTCACATCTTTATTCAAATTTATTTTATAGTTAAATAATACTCAATCCCCTGTTCACCGAAAACGTATTATTTTCATTAACAAATAATTAATAAATTTCTTCAAGTGATTGTGATATGTGCAAGTAAATATATTTTATATGTCTTTACCATCCGACTTCACCCGAGTTTCAACTTTGTTGTCAAAAAAAATTGTAACTTTATAACAAACAGTATAAAAAATGTTTGCATTTTTTATTTTCTCACGAGAAACAGGGATTTTAAAACTTTTGTAACACAAAATTATTATATATTCGTAAAAAGCATTTACTTTGTGGCTTGCCATATTTATAAATAGAACACATACACTTTGTTTATAACCACTTTATTAATAAAGTGGTTATAAACAAAGTGTATGTGTTCTATTTACAAAATTATTATGTTTAAGTGTAATAAACTGCAAAAATGTAAAAACGTCTGAGCCACAAGATGAAAACTTTACAGGAGAATGTAAAAATGAATATTTAACGATTCGTAAAACCAATAGAAAATCTAGAAGTTTAGAAGATATTTGTTATTATAAAATGAAATATTTCATTTTTAAATATTTAAATAATATCAATAATCTAAAACACAAATATGAAACAGAAAAAAACAGAAAATAAAAAGACTAAAAAACCGTGACTCGAACTCGGATCCTCTACTTTATCCGAGAGTAACGCCTTAACAAATTCGGCCATTTGGACCTTATTAGAAAGTGTCATTTTAATTGACCTTATATTTTTATTGAAAATTAAGAATATTATTTTTAATTTCTTTCGATTTTTGGCAGCCATATTTGTAATGAAATCAAAGCTCAACCCGAGTTCATTGAATACCTAGATGGTGTCTTGGATAAATATCTATTTTTTAATACGGAAGATCTTTAGACTTCTTACAAAGTCTCGAAATAATATTATTTAAAAAAAACATTAGCATTAATGCTTTAAAGTTATTTCCAATTTCAATATATAATTTTTGTTTATAATTACAATGATACTAGAATCCCAATAATTTAGTGTCATAGTATTACAGGTATTTTTATCAGTTCGATTTTTTTTACCGTGTTATATATTGAACACAATTATATATGTAACCTCTTATAAGAAGCATTTTTTTTTAATTGTGGCTTAAAGAGATTTACCCATTTGCAGTCGTAAGTATATGGTGATTTTTTTTGTTGGAAACCCTTGTTACTGAAATTTGACACCCCTGTGTATAATTATTTCTACAAACTATGATATTTTGTTTAACACTCAACATATTTTGTTTATTTTATATAAATAATATAATTGCTTCTATTTTTAAAACGTGTGAAATGCTTACGTAACCAAACAAAGCTTTAATATTAACATTAACCCAAACTAAACACAGTTCTACTAACAGATTACAAGGAAATGGCTTAAAGCTGCAAATGTGGGATATGAAAAACTACAAAATGGCTAAGTATATTATATTATACATAATACATACAAGATACAAACTATATTACACGTCATATTATATTATAATTAGTCTATTTGCATAATTTGAACATTTGGCTTTTTGGCTTCTATGGTGTGAATTCTGAACTTTCATATTAAATAGGTACCTATGTGTTTGTTTTCATGGCTTTGAATCGACCTTTGCTTAATGATTCGTTTGGTTTATTATGGTGGCAGTTACAGCTTACAGCTTGTTTATACGGATTACTAAAAATACTAACTAATCGGTGATACGAATCTATTGAAATAGATCAAAATGCTTTAATGCAAACGCTCTTTCAGATCGAAATATTATTTACGAACCAATTTTCATTATGTGGTCAATTTTTACGTAAACAGAACTCAACTTTGATTTTTTTTAAATAAATTAGCAAAGTCGTAAATCTTTTGATGATGAAAAACCATGTCGATGATTCAATCAATTGATGATTATAAAACTCTCTTCTTAAAATTTTCCCCGACTCGGAAGAATTTTAATTAAAAACAGAGACCTTACTAAAAGTTTGCCTTATTGCGAAAACAACTTTGATTTTTCTGAAGAACTTAAAATAAACCCAATTATTCAATCTGTTAATGATTTCTGCCAACAGATTGAAAAAATACCGGTAGTTTTATAGTGAAATGACTAAGAAATTCCATTTCTAAAACAAATTAATTTGAATTTTCATTTATAGATAGGTACTACTCGTAATTGCAAAGATAATATCACAGGAATTCGCATTGTTTGTGCGTAAATCACCTAATAAGGCTACTTCAGTCACTTTATTTTCTCAAGTGTTTTACGAAGAAACTGTATTACGTTAGCTGAACAAACAATCAATTAAGTGTCCGAGTCTCTGATAATATAAATTGTTCTGCCATTAAAACGGTAATAGTGATCATGTAATTCAGCTTCGCTTTTTTAAATGCTTCCTTTTGAAATAAGCTTTTGGGGCGCTAGAGCAAGCGAAATACGAGCTTTTGAATGCTTGTGTAATTTGAAAAATTAAAACTGAAAACCAACGCTTTCGAATTATGTAATCAAATCAAATATATTTGACGAATTTTAAAAATACCCACGAAATGTGTGCATAAATACAATTATAATCAAAAGCTGCAACAAGTCATTGGTACTAGATCCAATAATAAATACATAGCTGAATGATTCTTTCTTTTTAATGGAGGTGTTCAGTGAGATTGTTTTTTTTATTTTAATTTGTATGTATTCGATATAGAAGTCTCCATTTTTTGCTACTTTTTCATTAATATATTCACCGTTCACATTATTTTCCTTAGAGACAAAAAGCCACATGAAGAAATGAAAATAAATCATGAATTATGTTTTTTTTTAGCATTCCCTTATAAAATATGTCATTGTGTTTATTTTTTATTTTTCTTTCCAGTCCAATCCTTGCAGTGGCGGAGTACCGACAGCTAGAGTACCACGATGGCACATCCGTTCCAGTCTGCCTCACTCAGGCGACCACCTTCTGGCCGACTCTTTACTTCCTCATGACCATCTCCCTCTTCTTCTTAGTCCCATTCCTCATCCTCCTGGTCCTCTACACCATCATCGCCAAGAACCTCATTTCAGCAGCCTCCAAGGTCGTCATGAACAAACACGTAGACTGCTATAATCTCAGAGCCAGAAGACAAGTGGTCATGATGCTTGGGACTGTCATTCTTAGTTTCTTCCTCTGTCTTATGCCATTCAAAGTTTTAACACTTTGGATCGTAATTGTTCCAGATGAATCCATAAACAAACTTGGCATTGAAACGTACTATAATATCTTGTACTTCAGCAGAACTATGCTGTATCTAAATTCTGCCGTAAATCCAGTTCTTTACAATCTCATGTCTTCAAAATTCAGAGATGGTTTCCTTCTGGTCTGCCGTGTGAAAAAGAAAAGCGAATTAAAGAATCACAGAAGAGGCGGCAGAGATAGACTCGGAACCTTCAGAACAACTTCTACGTCGTACACAACTAGTAGTTCTGTCTCTAGGCAAAGTACTTTGAAAAACACCCTTTATAAGAAATGCAACTTGGACAGAAGTCAGTCGATAGTTGAACATCCTTCTTTAATTTCTAAATCACCTGATTTGAATAGTAGAATAACACAAAGTGAATTAAATAAACTAAGGCTCAAAACTAACAACTCGATTGACAGTGATCCAAAAACTAAGCTAAAAGACCAAAGAGATGATATTATTTTGGAAGAAGAAGCAAATAGCGTCATTGATAATGAAGTATCAATTATTTCTAATGCCGATAATTTGAAGAGGACTAAAAGTCTGCTTCGTGTTTTCAAACCTTTTAAAATCATACGACAAAATTCTGAACCTGTTCAACAAAAATCTTTTATTCAAGCTAATGACCAAAAAATAAATTACAAAACTGAAGTTTTGAATAATACCAAAGAAAAGCTTCCCGCAAGTCAGAGAGTACAATCAAATGCAAAAAGCAAATCTGGTTACTTTAAGAAAGCAGTATCTTCCGAAGACTTACCGGAGCAAAATGACGGTCTTCCGGAGAATCGGGAAATCGTGGAAGGAAGTGACAAATACAAAAAGGAAACAAACGACAAGAGGAATCGTCCCGGAGTTTCGTCGATTTTAATAAAACAGCGCTCGCTAGACAGCAGCGGATATTCAGCGAACTACTCGCTGAGAAGGAGCGTCATTTTGAAAAGTGCTAAAAACATTAGTTGCGACGAACGGGAACTAAATAAATTAAAACGTTCCCCAGAGAGCTTTGTGTAGTGTACAATTCGTGTTTATAATATTTATAACTATGTGATATTATCAAAAAGGTGTCTATGCAAAAGCGCTTTCAAACAATCATAAGTAGACATCGGATTTTATGAACTAAAACATGCTAAAATGTCCACACAGAATGCCAAAATCTGCAATCACGCAAAGTATGGCTAAAATATACAACAGACACAGTAAAAGTTTAATTTCCACGAGGTGCATACGATATGCATTCATGACGAAAAATGGTTTTAATATGCATAAATCATATAAGCCGATGTCTATTCATAAGACGATATATATATACGCAACAGCTATTCGCCCGACTAAAACCAAAGAATATACATTTTTATTTTTTAATATGATTTTTTTTAAATATATTGTTACAGTATGGGTGAAGGGTAAATATTTAATAGGACTTATTTACAGATTTTTATTGAACCGTAAAAATTTTATCCAATTAAAAAGAGTTTGATAATACATAAGTATACCTATTTACAAACGGAATATTTTTTTAAATATGTGAATACATTTTTTTATAATTGCTAAGAAATATTGTGTGAGAAATGTTGATCCGTTTTACCATTCTATGTACTTAAAGCCTGCTTGGCGAAATGAATAAATATTTGCACTTGCTTTATGTATATTCTATTCTTAAATGAATACCAGTATTATTTTAAGTTTACAAACTTTTTATAAACTTTAATTGATTCCTACAATTACATCTATATAAATAAATGAAATAAAACATTATCGTTATTCATGCTGGAAAATTCGTTAAGAAAATTCCACGCATTTGCTTAAAACGTTGTAAAATGTGCTATTTTGGGCCAAATATAAAATCTCTAAATAAAGCTTTGTTTATTATACCTAAAATCAATGATATGGTAGAAATTATTCCCCAATGTATTTCATTTTCATAAGAAATCATCTTCATTATACAATTAAGCTGTCTGCCTCCGGAAATGTTTGGAAACATTTTTTTTCTTCAATTTTTTTTACCAAGAAACTACCCGGATCGATGTAATTCAATTTGCCAAACGTTAGTTTTAATACAATATGACAATTATTTTGATGGATCCTAAATTTACGACATTGATTTTCGATGTCTTACAACCTTCTGAGGTCCAGCTTTACCGACTATTATTGGTAGTAGGTACTTAACCATTACAATTGAGAAACTATAAAGGGGAAGCCCATAAATTTATTATGGGTACAATCAAAACCTCATCACGTATTACTCTTATTAGTACTATGCGCAACTACGTAATAACATATTTAGAAGATAATCGAAGAATTAATGTACTTAAACATTCTACAAACAGTATTATAATACTACATTGATAATGATTAATTATTTCTAAATGTATAAAAAGGTAAATAAAAATTAGTATATTTTCGTTGTTGTATTTTGTCCTGATCGTTTTGAATTTAATCTAATACTGTTTTACTATTTTTATTCCAGTCCGATTCTCGGCGTTGCTTCCTACCACTACGCGGAATACTTCGATGGCTCTACAGTTCCCGTCTGCCTCACGCAAGCCGACACCTTCTGGACCGCCACCTACTTCGTCACCACCATCTCCGTCTTTTTCCTCATCCCCCTGGCCATCCTCATCATCCTGTACACCATCATCGCCAAAAACCTCATGGAGAACCCTGGTATCATCAACCAGACCAACAAGCACCACCATGTCTCCGGCAGCCATCTCAGATACAGAAAGCAAGTCGTGATGATGCTTGGAACTGTCGTCTTGTCCTTCTTCGTGTGTCTTCTACCGTTTCGAGCTCTGACGCTTTGGATTGTCATAGTACCACCAGAAAATTTAGAATCTTTAGGACTTGAAGGCTATTATTCAATCTTATTTTTCTGCAGGATAATGCTGTATCTTAATTCAGCTGTGAATCCGATTCTTTACAACTTGATGTCGTCTAAGTTCCGCGATGGATTTTTGAGATTGCTCAAACTCAACAAGTTCAAAAAGCTGCAGAGGTATCACAAAGGTGATAATGTTAAAAGAAAGGATACTTTCAACACTACTTCAACTAATTATTCTAGTAGTCAACAAACTACTGATTCATTTTGGAGGCGCTATAGCAACAGGAACGCTTCTCAGAAGTCACCGCAGAAAATCAACGCAGTTCTGAATGGTGTCGCACGTAAAACTTCTCAAAATAATGGGGGTCAAGTTAAAAAACCAGTACTTGTTAGTGGGAAGGTAAGCGAAATAGTGACAGTACAAAATAATAGGCGTAACAGCATGCGATTTGTAAGCGACGTGATCCTTATACCAAAGGAAGACAGATTAAACAACGAAGCAAGGAACGCTAATTTAAACAGCTATCTGGACAAAAACTACGATGAAATAGACAGAGAAGTTGTCAGCGAAGTAGTTGTCATAGAGAATGTGGAAAACTTAGACACTATACACGAGAGCTCGACTCTTGAGAATGACGGGGAGGAGGAAAATCTGCAGAATAAGAGTGTGGACTCGACTTACTGCAAAGATGCTATCGTCGTTGAGGGGCTCGGCTCGAGTGAGAAGAAAAGCTATTTTGTGAGGGTTCCCTTGCTGATATCGAAAAATGCAACGTCCGCCATTTCTAATCACGGCGTCAGTCAATTTCCCAAGGAGAGTTTCGTTTGATACTTTCTATTTTAGTCTACTAGGATTGTTTTTATTTAGTCGAGAAAGATAGTTTGGTAGTCCATGTAACTGTGTAGGTACAAAATTCATCGATTGATGAGATTTTATAAATGTTGGTTTTTCATTTTTATAATACGTGTAGAATTACGGAAATGATCTATTTTTAGGCAGCTGTTGTTTGGTTAAAGCTTTTACGGAAAAATACGTGATTTTTTGTAACATTTTAAGAGAATTATTTTCCGGAAAAGCTTTCAACAAGTTTTCTAATAAGATAGATACTGATAGTTGTTATTCAAGGTATACTGTTTTAGAAATTATTCGAAACATAATGCCGACATGTTAAATGGTAGTTTTTGTGTAGTAGCTTTATCTATAGCTGGATGGAGGAATGTTTGTGATGTTTTGTGTTTTTTACACTATAAGTAGGCATTAGGTATTTTTAAGTCTTAGAAAAAAACATGTATTACTTTTGTGATGTACACTTGTACAGGGTGATTATTACTTGATGCAAAATATTGAATAACAAAGGAGACGTATTAAGCAAAAGTTAATGTGGACATAGCGCCAGTTTTCAATAGTTATAGAGGTTTACCTGAAAAAACGAGTCACTGAGCGTGATAAATAATGAAATATTCGATGAACCTGCCTTTAAATGACCGCAAACTGCACGTTCATACTGAAAATAGAGTGACGATTTGACAGCCTGCATGGTCGAGTGGTAAGACGCTCGACTACTAGAACAGAGTTCGCGGGTTCGAACCCGGCTTGCGAAAATATTTTTTTATTAAATTAGTATGTGTCATAACACATTAAAATGATATTAAATAAAATATAGTATATTTGCGGCACGTTCCAGAGTGGTAGATACTCTAAGTATCGCCCTGGTGAAAGACCACCATTCAGAATTGAAACGTTACTTGAAATGGCTTTAGCCGTATTTGGTGACCAGATCTGAATAGCCAGGTACTTCCCAACTTTCCTCTTCCTTATATCCTTCCCCTCCACACTACCTTCAGCCTCACAGCATACCCCTATAGAGGATTCCATAGTCTCACAAGCTCTTGACGGTTGGGAGCAGTTGAGACTCTTGTGCGGTATTCGCGTAAAAAAAAAACAAGTAAATTTTTTGTTTTCCATTTTTTCGTGTGCCTATTATAACAGGCACTATGCTCACAAGAACAATTTTGCTTAAATACATCTTCTTTATATCGTCTTTAAATAGTCATCAAGTACAAGCCACACTTTATAATACCAAATTAATAAAAATAAATTAACTTTGTATGGAATTCATGAATAATTGAAATGAATTCATTTTGTATATTTTTACGATGTTTTGTACCTTTTTAAGATTTATAAAAAATAATTAAAAAGGATGAATTGAGGATTTTTTTAAAAGGTGAAAAGTAAAAAGGCAAGGAAATAAATAAATTAATTAATTAAATAACATCAAAATTACAAGACATTATCAGACAAATATTTTTTTTCCATAAAATGGAGTACCAACGTTAACTTAATAACGAAGGCAACAGTATCAGAATGGCAATACTTAAAATTTTGCAGGTCAATTTGTTAGTCTTGGCAAACTATCGTGTTATGTATTGTGTAGGTAGCGTATGCATGAAAGCCTCTTTTACTACAAGAAGACATGTTTGCATGGCGTAAGTAAATAATGTAAGTTCGTATTCAATAACAAAGTTCAAATTATTCACCGAGCGCAGTAGTTTTCTGTCGTGCTTTAGATGTTTTTATTCGAAAGAAATGAATATGAAAGCATCGTCTGCAACTGTACAGTACTATATGATAGAAAGTTGACCTGTTATCTTTTATATTGATGTTTCATACTAAGAACCTAACACTAACGATTAATAAATAATATATGCCAAAGATATTTTAAAACGTACAATGTCTCTCGAGTAAAACATTAATCTTAAAAACTTGAACGTTTAGTTAATCTAGATAAGTAAAATCTACCACTGCGAGTAATACTTTATACTAATCTAACAATTAAACAAAAATAATAAATTTGATAATTAGAACCTTTGCGGTGGAATGTTGTAAAAAAATAAGCTACGAGCATCTTCGAATTCACCACTCTATTTGAGTTGAAAGACATACGAGGCCTGTTCAAAATAAAAGGTGAATTTTGAATTTTCGTGGGCTGTGTACATTCGATAATCGATTTTTTTGTTTTGTTATGTTGGTACACATATGTTTATGATATGGTAGCATTATCAGCCATTTTGGATCAGTGGTTTGTTTTTGACAATTGGAAAGGTTAGTCACGTTTTTGTGTGTTCTTCGATTTTTTACTTTTGAAAAAAATGGATCAAAGAATATGTATTAAATTTTGCGTAAAAAATGGAATAAAGTGTTCCAACGCACTTAAAATGTTGACTGTGGCATTCGGCGAGTCTATTTTGTCTCAAAAAAGTGTTTATAAGTGGTACAAGCGCTTTACAGAAGGCCGAGAAGATGTTAATGACGATGAGCGTCCTGGAGTTGTGGAAATACAAATCATGGATTTTATTCTTTGATCCATTTTTCAAAAGTAAAAAATCGAAGACACACAAAAACCACAAAAACGTGACTAACCTTTCCAGTTGTCAAAAACAAATCACTAATTCAAAATGGC
This sequence comes from Drusus annulatus, assembly GCA_022651775.1. NCBI lineage: Eukaryota > Metazoa > Arthropoda > Insecta > Trichoptera > Limnephilidae > Drusus > Drusus annulatus. The sequence goes on along the minus strand of JAGWCC010000032.1, from coordinate 541,726 downwards.
TGATAATGCTAACATATGATAAACATATGTGTACCAACATAACAACAACAAAAAAATCGATAATCGAATGTACACAACCCGCGAAAATTCAAAATTCACCTTTTCTTTTGAACTGGCCATGTACATCGTTCGGCGTCACTAAAGAGAAAAACCGATGGAAGTGTGTTGTGGTAGTGTCCGAGTGCCAGAATTAAGTCAATTTTTTCCTTAAAAAAAATTAAATATCGTAATGTTTTCTTAAACTAATTATCAATTTAATTGGCCTGTCTGGAGCCCAGGAGCCGAAAGGTTTCTTTCAAATCGGTATAGATCACAATTCTAGGGATTATCTGTGCAGTGTTCGGGCCAGTATAGCGAAAAATTATAACACCATCACAAAATTGCAAGTATGTTATCATAGCACAAACAAGATATTGTCAGCAACGATACAGTAAATACAAATATGAAACCACACTTATAGACTAGATAGGGAACTATTAAAGATCCTCGCGGTGTAAATTTTGGTAACAAAATTAGAACCTTGAAGTAACAATATATGGAGAGAGAGCTAATTATTTTTTACCCAACCTATACAGATTTGGGATAAATCACTTTCTCCGGGTTTTTACGTTGTACACCATGAAAAATAAAGAGACAGTAAAATCTTCCAAATTATTACTCCGCTTTAAGCTGGATTCACGCCAACGTCGGGATCCGCTCAGAGACGATATTGTTCCGCATGAGAGCTTATTGATATGGTTTGAATATCAATCAAGAAGTATATGCCAAGACAAAGTTGTGTGGCAGTATATCCTTCTGCCCACCCTTGTGATATTTAACTACTTAGTTAGTTAAATAGTTATTTTGAAGTGTAAAAATACTTACATCGCAGATTGTTTTTTTAAACCATTTTTTTATCACTAAATAATATTTTTATTAATTTTTAATCATTAAAAATATTATTTAGTGATAAAAAAATGGTTTTTAAAAAAATCTGCGATGTAAGTATTTCTACACTTCAAAATAATTATTTGACTAACTAAGTAGTTAAATATCGCAAGGGTGGGCAGAAGGATGTACTGCCACACAACTTTGTCTTGGCCCATACTCCTTGATTGATATTCATACCATATCAATAAGCTCTCATGCGGAACAATATCGTCACTGAGCGGATCCGGACGTTGGTGTGAATCTACCATTAAATTATTGTTAGAATGTTCTTCGTGTCCCGAGTCTTCGTTGACTCCGCCCGCACGTTTTGATACGCAAAATAAATTAGCATAACTCAACGGTTTATTAGGTTACATGCTATATTTTTGTTTATAACAATACTGTGAAAAGGTGGTTAAACGAATAAACAAAAAAATTATGTCGTCATGTGCTATGAATGGATGTATAAATACCCTAGTCCTAGTCACGCCCAGGTCTAGGACTCCGGAAAACCTCATAAAAATTGACTACAGCAGCGTTCTCTCTTGTATATTATTGCTCTGAGAGTAGAACCGAGTCACGGCACAACCGTTCGGAACTAGCCTAGGTAGTTTCCAAGTCTGATTTATAGACTTTGCAATGGTAGAGCTAAACAAATTAAAGAATGCGGAAGGCCTTTCGTAACTGCGCAACTTTGCCGAAGCTGTTCGGGAAGTAGACAATTCGTACAATGGTGATTGGCATTTTTTTCAGTCATGCGAGTCAGTCATCAGTCATTCGCAGCCGCATTCTTTCGTTTGTCAGATTCTAGTAGATAACTGTCCTCCAGTCGAGGGAGGGTACTTAACCAGGGCAAGTAGACAGGATAACTGTATCGTTAAGAGGCGAGTTGTAGTTTCTGGAGGCTTCTACTCGGAACCAGTACCGCGGGGGATGGTCAGCCGCGTGGTGGGGGTAAAACGCGCACGCCAAAAATTGTATTATTGTCATGAAGAAGGTAAGTGGTTGTTCAGACCTTGTCACTAATCACGGATAAAGTCATTTCAAGCTACGTTTCCATTCTGCATCGTGGGCACTTACATAGACGATACTAAAAGTGTATCACTCTTTACACTTTGAAACCCACATAAAGTGGTGCATAAAAATATATATATTTTAATTAAAATGTTTCCATTACATAAAAACGTAAGGTAAAACTATTTTCTAAAAGAATGAAAACAAATTAATGTTTTTATTATAAAATGAAAACGACCTCTTTGTATTAAACAAGTTAAATAATGATTGGAACAACTACAAAAACCATAAAAATACTTTTTTCTTTTTTTGGGTCTGATGTTAACCTAAGTGTATTTAAAGGATAAATGTGATAATATTTATACAAACATTGTTTACACAAAATACAATAATACAATTAGATTGTAAGAAACTAGTAGATTAGAGAAAATAACAGAACGCGTGCATTAGGCCAACTGAATTATATTATTTAAATTAAATTTCGTTTTACCAGACAAAAATTTAGAACTCTGAGAAAATATTATGTAAAAATCGAATAACGTGTAATTTAAAACATACACAATTTTTTTAAAGGTTTTCGGTTCGGCCCGGACTCGAATTTGTAACTTTCCGCTTTTTAAATTAAATAAAATAATCTGTTTTATTTAATTATTGTTTAATATTATTTTAATACAATGGGAATTTGTACCCGCTAAGCTACTACAAAAAGCTTATCATCGGGAGCTTAGTTAAATAATAATATATTATTATACAGTATCAATATAAATAATTATAAATAAAAATCATATTATACTAAGTTTCAGAAATTCAGTAATTCTTAATAAATAAAAATTAAAGCGTCGAAACCATTTCCAAATTCGAGTCCGGGTAGCACGAAATATTTTTTTTTTCTGCCGACGTTTTCTAATCCTAAGAAATAATTAATATAATTTAAAATAAACATCTTGTGTTTTCCACTTTTTTGTGGGTCAAAATTTACCGATTAGTTTCTTCACAACGGAATATTTTCAGTATGTAATTGTGTTTCATTATTTAATTAATTATTTTAAATAACTAATTTTTATTCGGTACCCGCATATTTATTTTTAAATGCATAAGTCTTTAAACGTCAAAATTATTACGGTGATTTATATATTTTTTTTAAAATCTGGTCGCAAACATGATTTATTAAAATTAAAAAATGCAAACAAGTATACTATGAAATAATAAATCGTTCGTGATTGAATAATTAATACCTACTTTGATTACAATTAAGGTGCAATTGAATAAAATTGTAATATTTAAAATAACCAAACTGATTTTTTATACGGATTCTAATGTTGTCTCTGTTGGTAGGTAATAATTTAGGTATTAAATCATTTCTTCTGTGAGTACGTATGACCTTTTCAAATTTGTAACCTACCTAATACAGTATCTACCTATTAGTGTATTTAAGCCAACATTATTCCATATTTGAAATGGAACTAATAGTTTTTCCTGACAAGTCAAGTTGCATCCTGTGATTTTTCACGGGTGACTTCACTAGGGACTTTATGATTAAGTTATTTGTTATCTGGTCCAGTGTCCGCAAGCCATTGTTTGAATAAATGTTTTTAAATACACAAATGTTGGAATTTTTATTTGTTACCATTACTTTTCTTGTTTCTCAGGTCTTGGATTAACATTGTTTCAGGAAATTTAAAATTATCAACGCAGTATGTATTGAAAAAATCAGAATTGATCCTATTCGTTGTCCGGGCGACTGCTTTATACACTGAACTATCGCAGAATCCTCCCGACCAGTCGTTTTCTTCCAATGCATATCATCGCCGGAAAGGCAAAGGGCTGAAGGGCCATTTTGGAAAGTTTACATCAGAGCACCTTAAGGTTTTTTGTTTGTTTACAATAAAATGAATAAGTCTTCAGTACCTGGTTGGATTTTGAAAAAAAATGATAATTCGGGTAACTCAATGCTCTCACTGAGTAACCTGAAGCGACAAAAAGCTAAAAAGTCTCAAACTTGTGTCGCTTAAATCAAGCTTACTCCCAAGGCCACAAAAGTCTTCAGAATCAAACGAGAGTCAGAACTTTCAATGCAGAAAAAAACCTATCAAATCTACATATTTAACTTGTTTTTGACCAAAATGTCGCTTAAGCCATTTTGCCTTTCCAGCGTCGATATGCTGTTTGAATGTGTAATCATTAACATTACTTCAAGTTTCACTCACTGGATTCATTAACCCTTATTATTGCTTACAAACTAACTAACCATCACCTCATTTCTTCGTAAGGGTATGCAGAAAGAACTGAATAGATAATCACTAGAAGTATGATCAATACCGGCTAAAAAGAAAAACCAATATCGCCAATGTACTTAAGACCTTTCGATTCCCAGGAAATATTTTTTGAGCATAAAACGGGAAGTATCATATGTGATACCTGGGGCCCGAAGAGATTAATTAAGAAGAATTGAGATATTTTCAAATGATAAAGCAGAAGTGAGGAAAAATTGAGCTTACTTCAAACACACGAACACGCGCCCGCAACACGCTTCTACCGGTTTACCTCTTCAGTAGCAGAAAGATGAACCGCTATACAACCCTATTTTGGCACCCACTCCTGGCTTCATTCACATCCCGACTTCAGAGTGGTGGATACTCCAAGTATCGCCCTGGTGAAAGACCACCATTCAGAATTGAAACGTTGCTTGAAATGACTTTGGCCGTGTTTGATGACCAGATCTGAATAACAAGTACTCCCAACCCTCTTCTTTCTCATCTTACTCCTCTCCCCACTACCTTCAACCTCACAACATACCCAGATTGGGGATGCCATAGTCTCACTGGTTCTAGACAGTTGGGACGCTTGTGCGGTATTCACTATTTAAAAAAATCACATTCACACATAAACAGTATCAACTTGACCGACCATGACAAAAAAATATTAATTTATTGAAGGAAGCAATCACTTTGTAGCTTGACATTATAATTTAAATAAAAAATATTTTAGTTTTAAGCCACTTTATTCATACACATATAACATTCGACCGGTTTCGGTTAAACTTAACCTTCTTCAGGAAAGTATATATATATATATAAACATAGTATATAACAAAGTATATAATAAAAAGTTTAAATATATACTTTCCTGAAGAAGGTTAAGTTTAACCGAAACCGGTCTAATTTTATATGTGCATAAATAAAGTGGTTTAAAACTAAAATATTTTTTATTTAAAAAAAAATATTACTTGATTCACTTGATCGTTTTAAGTCCTCTCCTGTCATCCTCGAATACTCCATCCATTCACTTGCGCATTCTATGTTCTCCTGACACTAATTGTTCCATCTATCCGCTTTACATGTTCAAACTATTCAAGCGTTCCTTTCTTAATCTTATTGCAAGCGATGTGGTCTAGTAACAAGGAGGAGTCCCTAAAAGTGAGTTACTTCAACTGTGGTTGAATATTCGTTACTCAACGAACCATGAACAACAATAAACCATCGTTTATTGTGATTAATATCAAAACTTTGGTTAATTCTTTCAACTTAAATAACCTCTTAAAACATTGTTTCAGATAATGCAGTTATTTCAAATTCAGTGACCTAGATCGTAGCTTTTTCGAAACTTTCTACGTTTCGAGTTCCAAGGGGAAAATGGAATCAATATGAATAGATGTTTGAAGGGACTGTCATAAACACTCTTTCATATCACATCCATATTCTATACGAACCCTTTCAGATGTTGATGACACTTAATAATAATAATAATAAAAAGAAAAAATCACCTCAAGGGCTCTGTACAGATCTTACTTTCTATCATTACAAATTAATTCCTAGTTTAAATAAGAAAATATACAGGAACATACTTACCTGGCAGGTCCCATCAGATAAGACACAATTATTAACTTAAAATTATGATCATTATTTTTAATTTTTTTTTTGATTTAGGGCATGGGAGCGAAATTAAAAGAATGGACTTTCTGAATTTGTCATACAGTACAGGAATTTTAAAGAAGTAATTTGTGAAATATCCTACTAATTTGGCGAAAAATAACAAGAAAGACTAAAACACGTCAGGCAGCTGCGAAAGCGCCACGACATATCTAACAGGTTATATGCGCAGGCAAAAAGAAGAACTAACGAACAAATAAAAAATATTGTAATGATGATTGTATTGAATTGACAAAAAAGGCCATCTGCTAGATTGAGCTGGTTTATGACAAATATAGAACCTCGGAGTAAGAATATACGTGGAGGGCCACCTTTGCGAAACAGTGAAGTCAGTATTGTCGACTTTATACTGACTCGATAGAAAGAGACGAAGATGTATTAAAGGATGTTGGAGAGCCAATTAGTTACCGCCCACATGGAATTCGGACATTTTTAGTAAACATATTTTAACACATTAAACAAAAAAATATCAATACACCATTAAAAATTATTTATAAAGTCAAAATAACACACAAACACTAATAACACAAGGTTCGCCTAAAAATGGTGGAAGTTTTTTGTTGATTTTATGGCTTTATATCATTAAAAATGTGAAAATTCTAAAGTTCGGTCAAACATATTTAAAACTGTTGAAATACCTCTAAAAAGTGATGTTTTATAAGCTTTGTTTGGTCGTATTTGAACATTCACGCATAGCACATAATAAGTTAATAAATACTAAATTAAAAAGTTAAAATATTATAAAGTTAAAAAGAAAATGATATAATTAGCTATTTGTAAACTTGAATGTACAAAGTAACCAATATAAAATAAATAAAACTAAAACTAAAAACAAATCACCATCATGTTTGATTTATTTGTATAACCGCTGTAAGTTTTTTAACCAACACAAATGTGGAAAATAACCTCAAAATCCGTTGACCTAAGTTATACGCCTCGATGGTAAGAAGTTAGCGAAGAACAGAGAACATTCTTACATACTTAGAAGTGTTGCAATATTATGTTATGACTTTTCTTGCATCTTTCTCACTCATGGTTTACGATGTAAAAACCCGGAGAAAGTCTTATATGTTGGGTAAAAATATTAAGCTCTCTCTTCATATACTCGTATATTCTTACTCCAAGCATAGAATTTCCATTTTTCAATCACAACATTTTCATTTTATTCTTATAATATTGGACAGGCTTATAACCAGCTGTAGATAATAATGGAAGTGTTAATTTTCACTTTAAAGCCGGAAATATGTTGGTGTGAAGTCTGAAGGAGCAAAAACATTTGAACGGTGAGCTCTGGTGTGATGAAAGTCCCTGGATAATAATTACTTTTTTCTATGAATTCATGATTTATTAGCCTTTGTAACACTTTGCAACCAGGCCAGGTCCTGTGCAAACGCAATTAGAGCAGTTCGCTCCAGGCGGCGAATTGCCAAGGCGCTGAGAATACCTACCTAATTACAGTGTAATGACAGGAAGAACGGAATAAGTAAAAAAAAACAGGTTTTGAATTAAGTAAGCAGAATTGTTCCTCAGATACATATCTAGCAAAGAAAAATGAGATAAGAAAATAAAATAGTGCTATTATTTTTTGAAAAAGGACATGTGACCAGTGGCGGCTCGTGACTTTTTAGTGTGCTAGAGTGGTAAGATTGAAAAAAACAGTCATCATTGATGTTGTTGTAGCCGAAAATATATATATATTTCTTTTTGAAATTTCATCTTTTGTATGAAGATTTTTCAGAAATCCGTGCAGTGCACCACCAAAACTGAAAAATCCTGAAAATCATCATACAAATAATAAAATCTTGAAAAAAAACAAAAATCATTTTCGGCTACAACAACATTAACAATATCGTATTTTTCAATCTTAGCACTCTAGCACACTAAAAACTCACGAGCCGCCACTGCATGTGACATATGACTTAACTAAATACAAAATTCCTAAATTTTATTTTGACTCTCCTGAACATCTGCGTTTATTGACTCATTCCGTTCTTCCTTGCGCACACACAAATAATATATTAATTAAATAAAATTACAAAAAAATCTTCCCGACCCAACGGCGCAGAATGATAATTCCGCGCCTATTGTTTTGTACTAAGCAAATTTTTACAAGGGGCGACTAAAAGTTACTTGCAACAGGCCAGTCTGAAGATGCCAGGTGCAAAGTGAGATCGGCCCGGTCAAAAGTAAATAAGTAACAAAGGTTTTTTAATCACAAATAAATTTAAAATAGAGTTCTTCTACGAATTATCATTTTCAAAATTAGACTTTTATCTACTTTTATTCCGAATGTCGTCGTATAGTTTTTAATGTTTTTTTTGGGATAAGTATCTGACGTATCATAATAGATTGGTGTTATGAAATTTGTACAGCTGTCTCTGTCTGGTTAATTTTAGGTCGACACAATTATTTCCAGCTAGCAACGTAATTTACATAATAAACCATGGAGTTTTGAAATATGTATTTTTATCTCAAAAGACAAGGCGCCACAATATTAATTGTTGCATTTTATTTCAATTGTAGAATGAAAATAAAATATTTCCCAGCAATGTAATAAGATAAAACATCTTCGCCGGAAAGGCAAAAAGGCTGAAGCGCCATTTTGGGAAATTTACACCGGGTCACAAGTTTTTTTTGTTTTACAATAAAATTCAGTACCTGCTTGGATTTCGAAAAAAAAGTTAACTCAGGAGAAACTCAATGCTCTCACTGAGTTACCTGAAGCGACCAAAAGGTTTCGAAAAGGCTCAAACTTGTGTCGCACGATTCAAGCCTTCTCCCAAATGGTTAATATATGTTAGATAGCTGAAGAGCCACAAAAGCCTTCAGAATCAAACGAGAGTCAAAGCTTTCGATTCAGAAAAAAAAATGATGAAAACTGCGTATTTAACTCATTTTTTACCAAATTGTCGCTTAAGCCCTTTTGCCCTTCCAGCGACGGTATATGTTTTAATGAAATAAATAATACCTCTTAATAATAAAACGAATTCTATAAGATCACCTCAACGTCCAGCTTTAGGAAAAGCTCATCGAACACACCGCGCAAACATGTTTTCGCGACAAACTTTCAAAAGTTTCGGCACGTTTCTTTCGGGAAGTTTGTAATTGTTTTATCACTTTAAGGCTTGGTGCACACCTTAGGATTGCTTCCGCTGCGGCTCCGCAATTGCGGCGCGAGATACGATACGTTAGACGGGGCGCTGCAGAAAGAACCCAGACGAGTTTTTTTATAGTGAATACCGCACAAGAGTCTCAACTGCTCCCAACCGTCTGAAGTAGCGTTGGGAAAAACTTCAATGTTTTGTGAATGCTTCACGAATTGTTAGTTCTTTAAAATGAACCCTTCGAAGTGAACACTTCAATTGAAGTCGAACTCGCAAAAAAGAGATTTGAATTTATCCGGTTAATTGTTCAGTTCTTTTTGGAGCCGGTTCCTCGCTGAAAAAGCACGTACTAGTCGGTAGCGCTTTGAAAGTGGAAAGAACTGGAACCGGTTCCTTGCCAAAATAAAAAATTACTAGTCGGTAGAGATTTGAAAACGAAAAGAACTGGAACCGGTTCCTCGCCAAAATCTTCAAAAAATCAAATGAAATGAAGTTATTGAAATGAATGAACGCTAAAATGAACTGCCGACTTCAATTGAAGTATTTGTTCAATGAACAATGAATGAAGTAGGAACTGTTGCCAAAAGAAGTAGTTATTTCAAAGTGGTCACAACGCTGATCTGAAGCCAGTGGAACTATGGCATCCCCAATTGAGGTATGTTGTGAGGCTGAAGGTAGTGAAAAGAGGATGGAGATGGGGAAGAGGAAGGTTGGAAAGTACCTGGCTATGCAGATCTGATCACCAAACAATTTCAAGCAACGTTTCGAATCTTAATGGTGGTCTTTCACCAGGGCGATACTTAGAGTATCTTCCACTCTGGAACGTGCCGTAAATATTACGTAAATATCACGGTTTAAACCTGCGACCTTTGGATTCGTAGTCGAGCGTCTTACCATTCGACTATGGAGACTGTCATAGGCCGTGAGGCCGTCAGAGGCCGTGTGCACCAAGCCTAAGTGTTTTGACTTTGGGCTGCAGTTTATTGGTAAACCTGAAGTTGTAACGTCTAGAAATTTTTATGATGTGAAAGTTCAAAATTGTTATTTTCTATCTCGCAATTTAAATTCAAGGAAAAGTATTTTTAACCTGGGTGAAGAGGGATTAAAGAGACGAGGAAGAGGAAGAGGAAGATTGGATAGTATCTAGCTATTCAGATTTGGTCACTCGACATGGTTAAAAACATCTTAAGCAACGTTTTGATTCTGAATGGTGGTCTTTCACCGGGACGATATAGAGCAGTCATTCCCAAAGTGGTCTATATGGACCCCCAGGGGTCGATTCCAACCTGCAAGGGGTCCATGTCAATGAAAAAAAAAATTGGGGGTGCCTGAGACGTAAATGGGGGTCCACGATAGTGGATTTAGGCAGGCCGTCACCAAAATGTTGGTTAATTTTTTGGGGAGGATATTTTGTAGATTTGCTAGTACTTTTCGATTCCAAATCTCTACCGACTAGTGCTTTTTTTTCGGAGGGTAAATTTTGTTGATTTGCTAGCACTTTTTGGGGGAGTTTTTTTTGTCGATTTGCTAGTACTTTTCGATTTCAAATCTCTACCGACTAGTGCTTTTTTTTCGGATAGGAATTTTTGTTGATTTGCTAGTACTTTTCAATTTGAGATCTCTACCGACTAGTACTATTTTTTGGCGAGTCCAACTTCAATTGAAGTGTTCACCGCGAAGGGTTCATTTCAAAGAACTAGCAGTTCCTGAAGCGTTCACAAAACTTTGAAGTTTTTCCCAACGCTAAAAAAAACAATTTTAGGAAAGCAGGGGGTCTATACAAAACAGAAAAAATCGGCAAGTGGTCTACAGGACAAAAAAGTTTGGGTACCTCTGATATAGAGTATCTACTACTCTGAAGCGAGGTGCAAATATACTACTATTTGTGTGAAATAATCTTCGTAAATCAAATTAAATTTTCCCGCCGGGTTTCGAACCTGCGACCGCTGCAAAAAGCTCTGTCACGGTGCTCGAGATTAAGGAAGTACATATATGTAAAAGAAAAACGTTACGGGAAAGTTAGATGCAAATCAGAGCAGGCAGTTAAAATATACAGCTGCAAGTAAGAATGCAACACAAAAACTTTTCAACGTTCATAATAATGTTAACTGATGGTATATTTACTTATACACTAACAGACCATTGTACAATTACAAAGATACAGAACACATAAGGAAAAAAGAGCAACAGAGAAAAACAGCACATACATAATATTTAAATGAAAAATAAGACAAAATATACATTTGAAAGAACATTCAAGGCAAAGCCAAGGTCAAGTCAATGTTTTGGTAGAGTTGTAAAGAAAGTAAAAAATCATTTAGACTGGTATTAAAAATTTCAAGACCATGGCTTGAGTTAAGAAGTCTTGACATTCTGGACAGTGGAGAATGATACCCATGATTAGTACAGTGATGATTGAGGAACAGCAATGCATTGTTTCTAAGTCTACGACGAATAATATTGAACTGGATGAGTTGCAACAAAGAAGGTGAGTCAATAATACGAATAATCAATAATTGTGAAAATGCATAACATAGTTTTTCCTACGCTTTTCTAATGGAGAAATTTTAAATGTTTGTTCAATTTCATCATATGAATAATCGCCTCTTTTTCGCCCAAATCTCCATGGAATTCCGCGTAAGAAGCGATGTTGTACGGATGTTATACCGATTTTATATATTTTTAGAAAAATTAACACTAAACCTTTAAAAGGTAAATTATATGCTGCGGTAAGACTTACCACCGGCGCATCTAAATATTCCCATATTTCAGAACACCTCAAAAATCTTCACTGGCTTAAACGTACCGAAATAATCCAGTTCAAGCTTTGCTGGGTGGTATTTAAATCAATTAACGGAATGGCTAACCTATTGGACTGTGAATTCCTGAAGATACTAACTGACGATAGTCAACCCTTTGATCAGCAGCTTCATTAGCTATCGGAAGGATGAAGGAATCAGAGCGCACACCAGAAACAAAGTTCGAAGAGCGTGCTTTCCGAGTGTCAGGCCCCAAAACCTAGAATAAACTGACATGAGATCTAAGAATGATAAAATACTCGACAGAATTCACCACGAAACTTTAAACTCATCTCTTTAGAAAGTAATATTTATAAATGGTAGAATTACAAATCTTATTTGCATAGCTAGACTAGCCGGTTAGAACCTAAAGTCACTTATATAATATTATTTCATCCACTGGTGCGAAAATTCTCTATCTACTGCTCAAAAGAAATTGCGAAACTTTTCACAGCCCTCAATAAAATTTAAGTACATAATTAATAAAACCAGTGATAATTTCTTTTTAAAACATAGAGTTTTTAAACTTTTTTAATATAATTTTAACTGTAGTTGTTAGTTATTTTATAGCCTTGTATTATTACGCTCTTGAGGTGATTTTTCACAAACATCACAAATTATTAGTATTAATGTGTAATAATAAAAATAGCACTTTCCCGATTAAAAAACGTTCCTATCTGATAGTATTAATACCATAAAACGTCTGTCGTTCACACTCCCTATGAAAACATCCACGCACTAGCTACAAACGAAAGTCCTACCATCTTTAATATTCAAAGAAAACTATTAGTTTAGAAAATGAAATATCAAATTTTAATCATTACTCGTAGGTATGTATAATTAAGCTAACAAAATATTATAACCGAACTCACTAGTTGAAAAAATTGATATAAAACAGGTGGACATTGAGAATGAACACCAATCAAAGGTAAGTAATGTTCTAAGCAGTATTGAATCAATTTTGGTACGCACTATTTATCTTAAAAATCCTCTCCTATAACTCAGTTTCCAACATAAACATAACCCGTTTTCTCTAGTCACGGGTCGATGTTTTTAATTAGTGGGTATTGTGAAATATTTCCATTAATCTTTTCAAAATATTTACGCCATTATTATCCCATCAACTTGTTGAAAATACAAAGAAAACAGAATCTTGGGAAACTGCGCAAAGAATAAGTCATAATTTGAATATTAAAATAACTTACTTCAGTCGCTAGCATTCAGATTACAATTTCAATAGCTTTTAATACATTAAACGTGATTCCTAAATATTCTCTTTAATAATTCAATTTAAATCTCTAAAAAACTAAAAATTAATACGGAAGACGATACAATAAAATGTATGCTAGTGACATCTATAAAAAAAAATACAAAGTTCTCTATTTTGTCAAGAAGATGTTCTATCATTCACGATACAAAAGGTGAAAAACTCTGCTAAAACTTTTCCTCGTGTCCTGAAAAAGTAATTACTTTCTCACTGCTTCCAACTACTGAAGCTTTCTTCGCCACGTTACTAAATTCATAATATTGTTATCCTATTTCTCATTATAATCTTACGGTTATTTATAAACCAACGGCTTTTTTTCAAATAAAAAGATCTGGCTTATGAATTAAAATCCCCTCGTGAAGGATAGATTACTTGAAAAAAAATTGTGTTAATATTTTGACAGCTTTCTCTCACGTTCTTTATTAAAAATTGCTTTTACAAGTGAAATAAATAAGTTAAAAGCCGCTAAAGATTTATTTTTATGAGCAGAGTTGTTAGGATGCAGAAATGTGCACAGAAAAAAATTAAACCCGTTAAAATAATGTCGAATTGTTACAAAATGCCCGATTTTTGACAGGCCCCTTATTCGCCAAATATTATCGTTCTCCATCAAATTCGGTTGTTTATTTATCAGAGATAGCGAATAGATTGTTTGTTTGTAAAGTGTATTGTTCCTAGACGTTCGTTCTATTTTCAAATCAAATAAGGACAGTACTTTTATTCATATTCAGCTGTTCGGTGCATTAGAAAAGTACTATGGCAGATCAAAAAGTACTCCTCGGAGGAATAGAGGGGTAAGTCAATGATCCAGTTAATACATTTATTTTTTCAATGTCAATAGGTAATATTACCTGATCAAAAACTTACTTGAAACTTGTTTCTGTCAACTTTATTCGTATATCCAGTTTGCTGAAGGATTTATATTCCGACTTGTTTTTTTTTGCCGGAAATCATGCAAACCGGAAATAATACGAAAAACTTTCATGATATATAATTAGTTTTAAATATTTTAAGTAAATCGCGAAGTAGTAAATTAAAACCCACCGTTTTTTTTTCAGTAAATAGTGTAACTTGCGTCGTTATTTATTAAATGTTTCAAAAGATAATAACTCTGCTAAATATAAATAAACTTTTTGTTTGCAATTTTTCCTATCGACAATATTATTGCGCGCAGAGTTGAATTCTTTGCAGAATATAAAAAAAAAAAAATAAACAATTAAATCGTAGGAATTTTAATAGTTCTAAGTTCGATTACATAATCTCGCGAAATATGTAATCGGACAAAGATGATTGCCTTGATAGATAATCTTCCCAAAATGTTTGATAGCGATATATGTAGCTAGCTAAGTCTACTAAAACAACAGTTGGCTAGTTTATATATTTTATGAAGTTATATATTATGTATTCATTTGGGTGAAAAATAACCAATAATTAAAAATAATAATTTTTAAGTGATTCTTGAGTTTTTTTTTATATTTTTACAATATCGGGCCTGATGTTTTTGTATAGCTAAGAGCAGTGGCGGCTCGTGACTTTTTAGTGTGCTAGAGTGCCAAGATTGAAAAAAAACGTCATGATTGATGTTGTTGTGGCCGAAAATGAATTTAAAAAAATACATATGTAAATATATATTGTATGAAGATTTTCAAGATTTTTCAGTTTGGGGGGGTCATTGACCCACCAAAACTGAAAAATCTTCATACAAAGCATGTATTTTTTTTAATAAAATAAAAATCATTTTCGTCTACAACATCAAAAAGTCGTATTTTTCAATCTCAGCACTCTAGCAACCTAAAAAGTCACGAGCCGCCCCTGGCTAAGAGCTACCTTTATTTCTAGTTTACCTTACTAAGTTTTTTTTTGTATACATTTAAGTATAATTTTACCAACCTCATAATATAGTATCTATGATGTTGAAAACCGTACCAAAACTATTAGACCGGTCAATTAGAACGGTCCGTAGCTGAGTGGACAAACGCGTCGGATTCCCACCCAGGCGTCGTGCGTTCAATTCATCTGCTGGCTAAGTTCTCCATCATTGCACAAGCAACATCTTCCGCTTATTAAGATGGCAGTAGGAGTTTTTAAATATTGTCTGGTTATTCGTAACCCGGGAATGTTTGTCTTTCTTTTTTAAAAAAATTAAAATGTTCAGTGCTTTTGTAAAGAGAGCTGGTTATTCGATTTTTACAAAATCCAAAAAAGGGTTACATATATTTTATTTTTTAGAATACGACCCCACGACAAGGTAACCAACTAATCTTATTCTTGTTACAAAAAAATGTGATCGAATGCATTAAAATTACTTAAATTTACATTTCGTATTTAGTCGTAATTTTATATTTCTATTTGCAAACAAAGTAACTTACAATGTTTTCTTCCAAAGTATAATAGATTTAAAAGATAAACGAATTAAATTTAAATATCTACTGTATTTTGCGGCGGAACACTTGTGACAAGTTCGCGGAACATTGGTTTTATGAGGAACACCGGTTGAGAACCACTGTTCTTCAGTAAAAGCGTGGCCCCCGGAAAGTTCAAGTAAAGGAATGTATTACTCGAGTAGTGCTAAAACACGCTACGGCATTCCAGTCTAGACGGAAATGTAAGATTTCAGGGATATTCAACTTAACTTGCTTTACATTGCGTTACTTTCAAAAGAAGATTTTTATTCAATTCAATTTTTATTCATTTTAAAAACATAACAAAATACATGTATTTAAGGTGTTTTTAAAGATAAATTTAATAATTCGTTCAATTCCTCTGCTGGCTAAGTCCCCCATCATTGCACAAGCAACATCTTCCGCTTCTTATGATGGTAGTAGGAGTTTTTCAAATATTGTCAAGTTATTCGTAACCCGGGAATGTTTGTCTTACTTTTTTTATTTTATTTTTTACATATATATATATATATATATAGAATAATGTATATGGGGTGTACAAAAACAGAGTACAATTTATATACGAGTATATTAAGACAAGAGAAAGGTAAATTAGTGATGAAAAAGATGTACAATTTCTAAGATTTTATAACTTAACAAGATAGATTAATAGTATATAGAAAATAAGCAAGCAGCAATAAAGTTTGCTGTTAAAAGACAGTTTCACTGACGCAAAAAAAACGATATACGAAGCGATTCGATTCAACAGCATCTTTTTGAATTGTGTTGTAAGACGGATAAAACACAACAGCTGCCGGTGCCCGGTAGGTAGTTTCACAGCATTGCTTTTGAGCACAAACGAGTCATAAAAACGGCCATTTCCTACGTGTCAAATGTCAACCGTGAAAGAACGCTATACATGGGTTTATCGCGTCTCCAAAATATGCACCATTGCCGAAAGAAGTTGGTTCGTCGGAGCACATTACACTGAAATACCGGTAAAACAGACTGAGAATTCTATCTGTCGTCTGTGTTCAATCGATTGTAAGCTAGAAGATTAAATCCAACGGGTTGACTTTTACTCGAAGGTGATGAATGAAACTAATGCATGCCCGTACGGACGAGTGATAAGACGCTCAACTACGAATACAAAGGTCGCGAGTTCGAACCCGGCGTGCGCAAATAATTTTTATTCAACTAATATGTGTCATAACACATTTAATTGATATAAAATAATATATAGTATATTTGTGACACGTTCCAGAGTGGTAGAAGCTCTAAGTATCGCCCTGATGAAAGACCACCATTCAGAATTGAAACGTTGCTTGAAATGGCTTTAGTCGTGTTTGGTGACCAGATCTGAATAGCCAGGTACTTCCCAACATTCCCCTTCCTCATGTCCCCCCCCCCCACTACCTTCAGCCTCACAACATACCCCAATTGGGGATGCCATAGTCCCAATGTGCGGTATTCACTGAAAAAAAAAATACTACCGAAAATTATTTAAATGATCTCGCGAAATAACTTAATATTTTTCATACACCTTTAACCTTAAAAATTGTTGGAACCTTAAATCTAACGCATGTACCTATATACCTGAGGATTTAGTTAAGTCGTGTACGCATTTCACTTTAAATCGGGAGGTTGCGGGCTTGATTTCTGTGGAGTGCTAAAATATTATACATTAACACGATTGTGTTGTGATGTCGATCTCTACGTGTATTTTTACATGTCAAGCGGATGGACGGAAAAGTGTCAGAAGAACATATACGTGCAAGTGGATGGAAGAAAGAATACATGGTACGAACGAGTGAAACAAATACTTGAGGCGTTTATATCAGTTTCATAAGAGTCGGAATAATGAAATAAAATAAAGAAGAGGAATTATAATAATATGTAATTTAAAAAATAAACAGATTTGAAATTTTTAAAACAAATACTATTATTCAATTTTTTTTTTAATTTTAATATTGTCCTGATGATAGAAGGGTACTTTCGAAACCGGTAGACGTAATATTAAATAATAAAGTAGTTATAAACAAAGTTTATGTGTTTTATTTATAACTATTATTCAAATTTAAACCAAGTCCAACTCAGCACAGGGGATCTTGAGAGGAGGATTATGACACACTAAACTTTATTTTTACACTTTAAAATCCATTATTAATTTTTTTCAAATATATGATACAATGAAACCAAAAAACATATGTTTATTTATTTAAAACTCCGTTTAAATAATCAAAAGAGTATGACGCATGAGACGGTGTATTATTGTTAATTAAGAAAGAAGAATGTGCCAAGATAGAATCTCATGGAGTTTCATCCTATCTGCCTACCTCTGTGAAAGTTGAGGAAATTTCGTAATAGTAAGCATAATTATTTATAACAAATAATAAGTCAAATATGAGCAACCTTTCCAAAACAAACTATTACTAGTATTAAACGACCGTACGAGTGTCGAGTTTTTAAATTTGTAACTGATGTTAATTGAAATTAATTATGAGACGGTGTATTATTGTATATTAAGAAAGATGAATGTGCCAAGATAGAATCGCATGGAGTTTCATCCTATCTGCCTACCTCTGTGAAAGTTGAGGAAATTTCGTGATAGTTAGTAAGCATAATTATTTATAACAAATAATAAGTCAAATATGAGCAACCTTTCCAAAACAAACTATTACTAGTATTAAACGACCGTACAAATTTGTAACTGATGTTAATTGAAATTATCAAATTTAAAAATTAATATTTTCAAATCTCCACCTACCTACTAAAGTATTATACCTGTAATGTATTTAAGCAGACATTATTCTGTATTTGAAATGGGTGGATTGAAGCGATAAACGTCACGAGTATTATGATGTTTAACAAATATTAAAAATATACCAAATTGGAATTTAGGTCGTGACTTGAGATATTTTAAGTTCATCGAGAAATTATGAACCGCAAAATGCTTGAAATGACAGTAATGCCAACATGCAACGTCATAGTACTCGTATGAGAAATATTTAAAGAAACTTTGTTTGACGAAAACGTTTTTTATAACTTATTATATTGGTTTTCTTATTTAGGTAGATAACAGACCTTTACCGAAAGCCAATCCTAAGAATTTCGACTATTTTTTTACTGATAACATTGGTACACAATATTTAATTGGTAAAAACCAAATTAAAGCCGAGTTTTCGTCAGGATATCCGTTATTCGATTAATTCGCTATTTGATACAACACTATTTTTGTTTTTATCAAAATAATTCAAATGTGATTTGAGAATTCAATAGTGGCAAGAAACAAATACAATGGGATTATTTTAAGCTACCCGTAAAAAGGCAAATCAGATAATTTAAAATGTATATGTATTATAACAAATTTACAAAATAATTAATAAAATAATATTTGTATAATTTGTATAACGCCGTTTTTTTTGTAGAAAACCATCTCAATGGCGCTTTATTCAATAATCTCAAAATCCCCATTCAATGTCTATGAAGCATCCAAAATTCTAGGAGAGCTCTGGCGTCATGATATTTGCATAGATTTTTTTTTATATTTGTAATTTCTTGGTTCGCAATATTATTTCTATCGTGAGCTATAGAGCATTGAAATATTCGATTTAACAGTAAAAAAAGTCGGGGTGCTATATTACTCAATTCAATCAAGTGTTGAAATCTGGATCGATCCAAATCTCCCCACGGGAACTCCTCCCTGTGAGACAAGTATAGCAAAAATAATCGTTATTATTGCTATCAAGACTAATATTTTTGATTTGTTTTAAATCCGGATAGTAAAACCAGTTATTAATAATGTAAAGCATTCATGACAAACTACGAGTATAATGGATTCCAAAAATGAAAACAAGTATATTTTTTCTCATGATCTGCCTTTTATGTTGTTAGATTATACGTCACAAAAAAGTAGGCGGTTTCTACGTCACATGTATCTATCAAAGGTTCCGAGGGCATGTGAAAACATGCACCTGTTATCTGTTTTCCTGAAACATTTCCTGAAATCTCCAAGTAGATACTTCAAACGCGTGTAGGAACCTTCAAAGAACATCGTATTACACTCGAACACTCGTACGTGTAACTATAACCTATATATGCATGAAGGTACTTTTAAAATCTAATTAGAAGATATTAAGAGGGGTTAATATTTATTATCAAATATCTACGGTCGAGAAATCGGACATCATCGCTTTGGGTACAAGAATGCTTCCATATTTTATTTCTCACTCTTTAAACAAAGAATTCCAACGAAAGATATTGATCAAATATTTAAGTCATATCAATAATCAACTCTGACGGCCTGCATAGTCGAGTGGTAAGATGCTCGACTACGAATCCAGAGGTCGCGGGTTCGAACCCGGCGTGCGCAAATATTTTTTAATTAATTAATATGTGTCATAACACATTTAATTGATATAAAATAAAATATAGGATATTTGCGGCACGTTCCAGAGTGGTAGATACTCTAAGTATCGCCCTGGTGAAAGACCACCATTCAGAATTGAAACGTTGCTTGAAATGGCTTTGGCCGTGTTTGGTGACCAGATCTAAATAGCCAGGTACTTCCCAACCTTTCCCTTCCTCATCTCCTTCCTCTCTCTACTACCTTCAGCCTAACAACATACCCCTATTGGGGATGCCATAGTCTCACTGGCTCTAAAAGGTTGGGAGCAGTTGAGACTCTTGTGCGGCATTCATGTTAAAAAATAAAAAATAAAACTACACAAATATAAAAAAAACCACACAAATATGTAACAGAAAAAGCCAGAAAATAAAAAGACAATGGTTACAACCGATTTATTAATTTATTTATTTTTGCCGGTTTTTTCTGTTTCATATTTGTGTTGTTGGTTATTGATATTATTTAAATATTTTAAAATAAGCATTAATGCTTTTAATTTAATTCTTATTTCGATATTAATAGGGTTTAAAATAATTATTACCACAAAATAATAAAAGTAGTTCTCATAGAGTTGGTAGAGTAGTATCTATCCAAGGCAGTGAAGTCGGTTTTTTACTTGTTTTTGATGATTTTAACCTGACTCGGCGCAACTGGGCGTGGCTAAGACTAAGGCTACGGTATTTATACATCCATTCATATCACATATCGACATAATGTTTATTTATTCGTATAGCCACTTTTTCACAGTATTTTTATCAACAAAAATATAGCATATAACCTAAAAAACCGTTTAGTTGTGTCAAGTTTAGTGGCATAATAAAAAATGTGGGCGGAGTCCCGCAGTGAACCAGGAGCTTAAGATCATCCTTACAGGATACAGAAGCGGTCTATGTAATTTGTTGTCTCTTTCTCTCTCATGGTGTACGACGTGAAAACCCGGAGAAAGTGATTTATCACAAGTTTGTGTAGGTTGGGTAAAAATAATTAGCTCTCTCTCCATATATTGTTACTTCAAGGTAGTTCTATTATATGTGCTCATTCAAACACTCAATATAATTATAAATCTTTAAAGTCATTAAATAACCAACATATCGTCGCCCGAAAGGCAAAAGGGCTGAAGCGTCATTTTGTGAAGTTTACAGTAGAGCAATTTAAAGTTTTTTTTTACAATAAAATTCAAAAGGCTCCAGTACCTTTTGAAGTAAATTTTGAAAAAAAAAATAACACAGGGAACTCAATGCTCTCACTGAGTTACCTGAAGCGACAAAGAGTTTAAAAAGTCCCAAACTTATGTCGCTTGAGTCAAGCCTTCACGCAAACGGTAAATATATTTTTGATGTCTGAAGGGCCTCAAAACTCTTCAGAATCAAACGAGAGTGAAAAACGATGCAGAAAAAAAACTTCTCAAAACTGCATATTTAACTCAATTTTGACCAAAGTGTCGCTTAAGCTCTTTGCCTTTCCAGCGACGATATATATATAAATGAACGCTTCGGACGAGTTCTGACGTCATAAGAATCCCCTGAGACATCATCGAACAGAGAAATTGACAACTGGTGTGGGTGTGTATGACGTCACACACCCCTGCACCACTTACCACTATAAACCTACCAAGGGTTAAAAAACTTTTTTAAGAGAGTGGAGTGGGCCTGCAAATGGACGGAGGCTGGAAGAGGGACACCTGGAGGCGCTTTTTCTAAGCGATGAGTCCCCGACCCGAATAGGTTAAAGGGAAGAAGATGAAATAAAACTAATTTAAATTGAAATGTCTCTTCTTATACTGTTAAGTGGGTACATTAACCCCTAAATAATAGTACCTAAAATTGTGTCATGATTCATGACATTGGTCAGTACCCGCCCTTTACAGATAACGTTTTTTCAAGTCCAATGTTATTCCAATGAACACTGATAATGGCTTACACGTATCATTATCTCACTTATTGTTTGCTATCATTCCTTCATTACAGCAGCTCGATAATTCAAAATGGGGGAATCATATTGCTGATGCTTTATTATACGGGATTACGATGCACTAAACGTGTTATTGAATAACAATCCATAATTTTCTTTTATTATTAGGTGTACCTACTCTCAACAATTTGTTTTATTACGTATCGTACAAGTTTATCCAAAAATAATCCAATGAATAGTGAATTTTATTCATCTCATAAAATCGAACCATTACAAATATAGACGTTAAGAGTTATAGCTGGCGCAACGAGAGTTGAAACAAACAATACATGCATAGCGTTGGGTTTATTGTGTATCGGTATACGCTCCAGTGGCGATGTATTTACGATGTGTCATAAAAAAGAGCCCTTTGTCTCGTTTACGCCTACTTATTGTCACTAGTGGAAAAGGGACAGCGAGTGTTTATGTTGATATTGTAAATGCGTGTCCTATTCATTCAGTTCGACACGCTGTACGTAAGATATGCATCTGTGTGAGTATTGGCCGGCACCAACTCTCGTGGTGAGACCTATACTCTTGACTGTTGAATGCTTTCTTTCAACTACTGACTCAAACAATGTTTTCTCCGTTTTGCTCAACCTTACCTACCATAAAGCCATAAATACTGAAAAAACAGAAGTGCCCATATTTCGCTCGAGACTCAATACCAAAAAGCAACAATACCTAAGTTTACAATCAAATCCAAGTGGTCATATTCGCTTTGGTGCAACTTGCCTCAAGGATGATGCATATATTCGCTGGAAAGGCAAAAGGGCTTAAGCGACACTTTGGTCAAAAATTACTTAAATATGCAGTTTTAATGAGTTTTTTTTCTGCATCGAATGCCCTGACTCTCGTTTGATCCTGAAGACTTTGGGGACCTTTAGCCATCTAAATATATTTACCATTTGGGAGAAGGCGTATTTTTTAAACTTTTTGTCGCTTCAGGTAACTCAGTGAGAGCTTTGAGTTACCTGAGCTAACTTTTAACTTAACTTAAGTTAACTTTTTTTTAAATCCAACCGGGTACTGAAGACTTATGAATTTTATTGTAAAACAAAACAAAAAAGTTTAAAGTGCTCTGGTGTAAACTTAGCAAAATGGCGCTTCAGCCCTTTTGCCTTTCCGGTGACGTTATCACCTCTTTAACGCAATATCTAATTATTTCCAAATGAGTTTTTTTTTTACGTTATATTTTAACGTTTTAAAGTCATACCGCCAAGAATAACCTGATTCCACTATATTTTGATAATTTACGTTTTACATTTATTTTAAATTCTTTTTTTATGTTATTTTTTGATAATCTTCGACCTTGCGTGACTCATTTTCATACTTGTGTATCACTTCCGATCGAAGAATGTAAATATCGTATTTTTTTACAGATAACTGAGATAACGTAACACACTTCCCAAAGAAATTAAACTTTTAATATTATTTGTTTGACATATTTATTTGGGTAATAAGGTCATTCAGTGGCTTTCGATATAATTAATATGGTACGCACAAGCAAAGAAAATAAAATAATGTCTTTACGTTTCTGTATAACGACTTTTGTGCATTTATATTACGAAATTACTAAGATGAATTTAAAACCAGATCAAAATTAAATAATAACACTTCATTCTTAATAAAAAATATTGCTTAAAACTCGTTATTTTAGAGTCAATTACTTATTATATTGCGAACGTTTTATTGATTTATGAATGTAATTAGATACAATGAATGCTGGTGGAGATAAGACAATCGATAAGATTAACAATCTAAAATCCTGCAATAGTCAAAAATTTCAGTGAAATGTCTATTTAATAAAAATGAAATAATAACTTTGTACAAGACCACAGATTTTATTTTTTATGACCGACTGGTTTCGCTTAGCCTAAGCATTATCAGGGTCCAAAATTAACTAAACAAAAAATACAAAGTGTGCGGATATATATACATACAGAGGGAGAACCCAATATAAAATAAGATAACAGTGAAAAAACAATAGAATAACAATTAAATTATAACAAAGGAACAGAGAAAAAGAGACAGATAATACGAAATGAAAGAGGCAAAACGTCAACTATGAAGGTGATTAAAGAATAGTGACAAATTTCATGACTTTAGGCAATGACATTATATATACGAGTATAGACACGTTATAGTCTTAGAATATTAACACAAAATGTGGCAAGCAAAACGCACACGTTACCAGTAAATTCATCATTCAAATATCGGTCATGTATGACAAAGATAGACATTCATAGAATATATGTGTATGAACGAAACAGATCCGAAGTTCGGACCGCGTTCCATACTTGCTTGAAACGACCTCAAGCGATGCGTGACGGTTTAGTACTAAATCGGCTTAAACACCGATCACACCAAGTAGCGTGATTATTGCTTGCCACTTTGAGAGCGCTACAACGTGTCTATAATTTATGTAACGGCATTGACTTTAGGGGAAATATACCTAATATTGAACTACTGGACAAATTTAACTCATTATTAAGAATATTCAAATTTAATCTGTTGCCATGACCATTTTTATGGAGAATATAAGCATTGGTGCTTTTGTCGAATGTATGATCTATATCAATAAGATGATTGTGATTGCTTTCTACGAAAATATATAAACGTCTATTGTAAATTGTCATGTTAGTGGTAGGATACTGTCAGTATCGCCCTGGTGAAAGACCACCATTCAGAATCGAAACGTTGCTTGAAATGGCTTCAACTGTGTTAGGTACTTCCCAACCTCAATCTTCCCCATATCCTTCCCTTCCCCACTCCCGTCAGCCTCACAACATACTCCATTTGGGGATGCCATAGTCCCACTTGCTCTTGACAGTTGAGAGCAGTTGGGTTTATTGTGCTGTATTCACATTATTTTTTATTCTAACAATATAAATTCTGTGTACAATCAGAAACAATGATAAAATGAATAAACAATTTTACATTATTTGATGTGAAAACATCACAGTTTAAATAGAAGTACAGAAATGTTGAGACTAGCGATGGGAAAAGCTTCACAGATTTGTGAATGCTTCACGAATTGCTAGTTCTTCAAAATGAACCCTTCACGGTGAACAGTTCAATCGAAGTAACAGATCAATCGCAATATTCCTCGTCGGGGGGGTTGCTAGCGATAAATGTACCAAATAATAGTCACGTTTTTTCATAATAGTTTTATTCGGGACAGCTCTCCCAACCACATAACCCACCCCTCCATTATAATATAGCAAAAATTATACCGTGTAGAAAAACTACTTCTTTCTTTCTTCTATGTGTGTGTTGATGAATTGTCTATTACTAGTTTCTTGTCTATTGTTTCTAGATGACAGCTGCCCATATGTTTGAATTGTTGGCGGTATCATGCCTTAAAATGAATGATGTACAATAAGTATGCATAGCCTTACAGAGAACTTGCAAAAAGCAAATGTATTAATTGCGAAATTTCCAGTTTCTGTAAGAGCGATGTGAACGTTTTTCAGGGCTTGAGGTACAATTTGAATATTTCTTACTGTGCACAGTTTGACAGTTTGGTTAGCAATAGGGTGAATATTGCGCAAATGCAAGCGTTTTTACAAAATCACATGTAATAGTTGTTCTTATTTTAAATGCGTCTGAAATAATAATAATCCTTTGGTAACATATATTATCGATGCGTACTGTATCACGTGTCTGGATTAAAAATGTTATTTTTATAATTTTCTCAACGCATACATCAGTTATAATTTTGAAAATTTCACTCATATGTATCTACGTACAAGGAAATTATATTGTTTAATTTGCTTTTAAAAAATTATGACGGCCCATTTTTAGCAAGCTAGTATTTTTTTTTCTTGATAATGTCGTTTTTCAAATAAAACATATTTCTACGCATTACATTAAGGTACCTACGTTTGCCTTATCTTATTTGACTATAAATATTTATACTTGATGTCTCTTTACTAAAGCTTAATGCTTCATTGTGATATTAATTATTTAAACAATATCTATCAATAATATTCAAAGTATATCAAACGGAAGACACATAAAATACAAAGATTAGGTTGCGACCGAGACTCAAACTCGGGACCTCTACTCTATCAGGTAGAAACGCATTAACAAATTTTACCATCGAAACCTTTTTGAATTCCGTCATTTTTTATCTCAAATTTCATAAATAGAAAAAAACGATTTTGGCAGCTATCTGTGTATTTGTGCTCAAAACCCTATACGAAAAAAAATTGCACACATACTTACTCTTTAATTCTATTCAGTTCATCATTAATTTATATTTATTATCTAGTCGTATACAGATCGACACACTTAACTTTGCAGGTTGTGGTATCGCCAGTGAAGATATTAAAGACACCAGTGTTGAATAAATATTAACTTTTTTTGGACCAATTAATTATTATCTGAATTTTCTAATTAATTTTTAAATTTACAAAATTGTAATATTATAATGAAAACATTTGAATGCATAATTGTATTCATTGCACACCATCATTATAAATATTAAAAAAATAATTAAAATACAGTAACCAATTTATTCCGCAACGCTAACACAACTCAAACTGGCGGCTACTCGTCCCAATAATGAATTTACACAGGAATCTAATAGGTTTTCTAATAATAAAAAAAATAAAAACGAAAAAACGGAGCCCTTAGTTCGTCTTCTGGCCACCGGGAGTCAAGCTGTACCTTCCTTTTTCATCAAAATTTTACGTTACTTGATGTAAATATGTAACTTTGAACTCACATTTGAAAATACATACGAGTATATACCAACTGTGTTTCATGGTGGTCAAGATGTGATTATATTATTCACGATATTCTACAATAAAAATCCTAATGAACTTTTTCAAACAGCAAATCTACTTTCCAATTGTGAAAGTGGTCAAAAACTTGTATTGTGATCGTAGCTTTACAACGTTATCGCCAACATTCGGCGGAAGCATAGGCAATCAGTCGACGGGTTACGGTCGGTCAAACAGATTTCGCATTAAGCTAGCCAATAGCGGTAGATTACCGCCTGTAGTGAGTGATATAGTTTTTGTCATAAAAGATCGGTCACACGTTACCGTACACGTAAATATAAAATATATCATTCCTTTTTTTATAGGATAGAATCCTTAGATTTTCATGATTTACTCCCTCCTGGAGTTTCGCGGTTCCACCCTGAAGCGCAGTGTATAATATTTATGCTAGCCTTATCACCGTGACAATGTACAATGGATGATAGTATATTGTAGTCATTATCATAATATATTGTAGGGACATGAGTAGGTTTCTTATGTAAAGTGTTCAAATGAAATACGTTCGAATCGTATCGTAATCAGTAGGTACCTACCTATTTTCTAGCGTATATAGCAATATTTTATTATATGTATTGTAAAATACTGTTACAGTCTGACACATAATAGTAGAAAGAAATCGAGGGCGCTGCAATCGTTTAAATTGCGTTAAATGGCAAAACACCAAGATGGTTCATATTATTTTTTAACTTTCAAGATGGTAAAAAAGGTGTAACTTTAAAAAAGCACTTTGGTCCAAGTGTGTATTTTGAGCTTGTAAGGAAATTAATTAATAAGGACGTTTATTACTAAACGCGCACTTTAAGCAATAAAACATTAAAAAACAACCGTTATTCCTGTCAATTATCAAACTCTCAAACTTGACAGTCAAACATAACCTCACATCTGATTGTATAGTAATTTGTTCTAAAATCAGTGTTGCCATAAAAAAAGTGTTGCGCCTAATTAAGTTATTTATTGTCAAACTATACATTTTGTTTACATGCAATTTATTTCGAGTAAATAACATTGATCTTGTCCTAAGTTCAATACGCTATATTTATGATAATATCGCTTTCATTAGCAGTGATGAAATAAAATTGAAAAATAACTGGGTTAGTGCTAGCGACCCACATACTCGTATAAACTGATATGTTATATGCAGCGGAGATGTACGTTGCTGTATAATGTTTGGAGAAGATAATATATGTAAATTGGATTGAATTATTCGCAACAAGGCATGAAGAGCGGTTAATCATAGTTAATTTATTGTGAGCTGACAGTGGCCACCAAGCGATTATTTGGAGATTACTAGTAAGTGCCTCCATGGTCGAGTGGTAAGACGCTCGACTACGAATCCAAAGGTCGCGGGTTCAAACCCGGCGTGCGCCAATAACTTTTATTTCATTAATATGTGTCATAACACATTTAATTAATATGAAAATAATAAAAGTATATTTGCGGCACGTTCCAGAGTGGTAGATACTCTAAGTATCGCCCTGGTGAAAGACCACCATTCAGAATCGAAAAGTTGCTTGAAATGGCTTTGGCCGTGTTTGGTGACCAGATCTGAATAGCC
Organism: Drusus annulatus; assembly: GCA_022651775.1. Classification (NCBI taxonomy): domain Eukaryota; kingdom Metazoa; phylum Arthropoda; class Insecta; order Trichoptera; family Limnephilidae; genus Drusus; species Drusus annulatus. Next base: position 513,624 of record JAGWCC010000032.1, on the reverse strand, counting down.
AGGTACATCCCAACCTTCCTCTTCCCAATCTCCTTCCCCTCCCCACTTCCTTCAGCCTCACAACATACCCTATTTTAGGGATGCCATAGTCTCACTGGCTCTAGACGGTTGGGAGCAGTTGAGACTCTTGTACGGTATTCATATAAGTTGATAAATAAATAAAAACACAGTAGGTATATATAAACATGATAAATTATGATAAAGTATTACTAGTATTTATTATTAAAACTCAAAAAAACCTATCTGTTCACTAGCCTAAATATGTGTGTTTTCATTAGTATTTTTTCGATTATTATTAGCAGCTTCCCGCTGCTTGAAGAAGAACCCCGGATGTGCGCGCATCTCCTCGGAAAAGATTTAAATTTTGAAAATCAATCAAATTTATACGCACAAAAGTTCCACTATATTCTTTAAAATAACACACTTCTGCATATTATATGTAAAAAATGGATACCAAACAGCTTCAATGATTTTAAAAATACAAAGGAGCGAAACTTTTAACTGGCACTTTTCTTCAATCAAAATATATTTACATATTTGTAAAAACCATTTGCTTTGAGGCATGCCATAATTATAATATAAACACATAAATTTGGTTACTACTTTAATTTAGTATTTTTATCGACCGGTTTCGGAAGGACCGTTTCTTCGTTAGCACAATATAAAAACTCAGTTTTGTCTGATTTTATTGATACCAATTTTTAACTTTATTCCACTATTTTTTTTTATTTAAGACCTAACCGGTTTTACCATATGACGGACATCTTCAGACTGGTAAGGTGAAACCGGTCAGTTCTTAAATAAAAAATTGTGGAATAAAGTTAAAAATTTGGTATTATTAAAATGGTGTTCCACCACGAATTAACAATTTAAAAATTAGTTTTGTCTTTTTTAATATTGTCCTATTTTTTTCTACATTATAATATAAGGATGATAGTGCCGCACCTGTCTCGCTAGGAAATCCTGTGTTGAGAGTAGGCGCAGTTTACAGTTTACTCGAATATCATAATTTTATAATAAAAAGATTTACAGTTTTTCCATTTAGAATGTCTTGTTCAACGCAAATGTCTTCTTCTCGCAGTGTCGTTCCTATTACGAGCGATGGCGCTTTGAAATATTAATGGAACTGTAAATAAGACAAGTCCCCTTATTTTGTGTTCTATAATATACATTTCAGCAAAGATATTTAACAACCTGACGTTTTAGATTTTTTTTAAATTACAACGAGTAATAAATAAAATACCGCTATTTCCAACAGTAAAAAACATTTTCGTTTTTATGATGTTCAGATAAATTTGTCACTAAGTGCACGTATGCAAAATGCATTACGTCAAAACGAGCGTGATTTACAGCACTTGCATCACTTTACACAACCTTGAGCTTGTTACTGACTGACATTTGATTTTTTTTATTCTCATTGTCTCCAATGATTTCCTTATTTCCAACAAACATAGTACCGCAAAGGTTTGCCAGAATAATCTGTTTTGTCTTGCATACTAATTAGTCTACTTACTAACACATAATTTGTAATTTAATTTTGCGCAAAAAAACTGCTGACTGTTTGCAAATTAAAACTTTTTATAATTTATAAACAATAAGGTATTAACTGTATGTGTTTTGTTTTAGAATCATTTAACTGTTTAAACCTTGGACCAAATTAATTTGATTGATTCGAACCACGTCACACATTAATTATTTTCTTTGGCAGGAGTCTCACAGAAATAAATGCTCGACCAGTACCAAGTTAGGAGAAACTTAGATTAATATTATAATTGAAACCATACAGTTTAATTGGTTAGTGTTCCAAATTGTTAGAGCTCTAGACAAAGACAGTATAATACTAGTGTATATAGGTAATACATACATATTCTTTTATTGTATGTTAGCTGTTGAGCTGCATTGGCGAGCAATTAAATTTGTAGTGAAATTAGAATTAACTTTAAAGTATTACCGTCTTACTTCTTAGATTTTTACGCGCCGACTTAGTGTTGGTTTAGTTACACTGGACGTAGGCCATTAAATTAGCAAGTTTATCGCTATTCCGACCTTATAACACGCGTAACATTTACACCTCGTTTATAAGTAAGGGGGTTAGTGCTTATTTTTTTTAAATTTAAATAACATCAGTAGTCAACAACACAAATAGAAAACAGAACAAGCCAGAAAATAATAAAAATAAAATAAATGTCGGTTGTGACCAATGTCTTTTTCTTTTCTGGCTTTTTCTGTTTCATATTTGTGTTTTTGATTGTTGATGTTATTTAAATTAAACCTTTCAAACAAAAAGTTAAAAATCTAATAAAAAGAGTAAATGGATTGATTGGGTACCAATTTTTTATGTTTTTTTTTATGTTTTTGTGAAAAATTCCCTCAAGGGTGCTACACAATTAGCCAAATCACAATAAAATTTAAAAAAATCGTAGTCAAATTCATTTATAATCCATCTTTCAATCAAATCTATCACATTTAAATAAAAACTTGGAACTAGTGACATGCAACAAATCCCTTAAAACGTATACCTTACAAATATTATCGAAAAGCCACTTTGGTGAGTAATAATTCGACTAATAATTTCTTACTCAAAATTTGAAATTATTCAACTAATAGCTATTTCAATATTAAATTACTCGTGACAAATAACTTATAACTAATTATTTCTGTCAGAATATATTATATTGCATTTTAAAATTAGAGTTAACTTTATGAAAAAGGTTTCGGTAGCTCAATTGGCAGAATGGTTATTCCCGATTCCCGTATAGAGTAGAGGTTCCGTGTTCAAGTTGGGTCGCGACCGAATTCTTTTTATTTTCTGTATTTTTCGGTTTCATATTTTCATTGAAGATTATTGATTTTATATTAATAATCAATATGTATTACAGTTTATACGTAAACAACATGTTGGCAAGTTCATAATGTTGATATAAACTTCAGATCGGGGTTTTATAGTAAGCTGTAAGTAACTCGATATATATATATATATATATTAAACTGCACTGAATCTAATTACAAGAAGGCTATATATAACAGCATACCTCTTCCAAAAATACTAATGTTAATTTAGTGTACTGTAAAATTTCTAGTAACTTAGTTATGTTCTTGTGTGCTAATCATTTAATCCATGTTATTTCTAGGTCACTATTATTTTATATGACATATTGCGCAGTTGTGTAAAAGCCCATAAGGGCGTATACAATAAAATAAATTAAAAAAAACTCTATTGTTGAGCGCGAATCACATCCGTTATTTTTTTCGGTAAATGCATAGCGCAATCGATCATTTGTGTGTCATAAACAGATATAACGACTAAATCTAGGCTGGTGTTTACTAGGTAAACAGAGCCTCCGACCCTTGTTCAGTACATCCACCACCATTAAATCCCCGTCACTTTTATCCGCATTCATAAGGTGTCAGAAAGCCTTACCCGATGAGCGAATGTATTGGCACATAATGTACAATGTGCAAAAATAATAATGGACATTGTACTCGTATATACAGTATACAACCCTGTAAGTATTTGTATTGTAAACATAATAATTGTGGTCAGGGGCGGATTTACCCAAAACCTTTCTATTCAAATGCCGAGATACTAACAGCGCCTCTAGCAGCAGATGCATGCATCTTGATAAAAATCAATAAATTAGGATTTGAGTAAATAAATAAACATCCATTATGCAAGAATTTTTTTTTCTATGTATGTATTTATACAGTCCTGACCTTGCAGTAGGAATATATATGGAGAGAGAGTTAAATATTTTTACCTAACCTATATAATTTTAATAAATCACTTTCTCCAGGTTTATACGTCGTAAACCGTGAGAGAGAAAGAGACAAGACAAGTTGTCACATAATATCGCACCACTTTTAGGTATGTAAGCATGTTTTCCGTTTCCGGCGACTTTTCTCACTACGTTTTGTTATACGACACAACGCAACGGTTTTTGAGGTTATATCCTATATTTTTGTTGATAACAATACTGTGAAAAAGTGGTTATGCAAATAAATGCTACATTGTGTCGACATGTGCTATGAATGGATGTAAAAAAGGTGTGTCCATGAAAACCCTAGCCACGCCCGAGTCAGGAAAAAATCAACAATCCTGACTACACTGTTTCGCAAAGCTATCCCTCCTATCCTCCAATAATATATTGCTCTGAAGTCCTGACGAAGGTTCAGGGTGAACTGAAACTAGTTGACAATATGTACAATAAAGTGGTGTTACACAAAACATGTTTTTTTTTATTTGAAGAAATTATACATATTTGAATTCGATCAACAGTCATCTTTCTTGATATTATCTAGTTAATAGAATAGTCATTTATAGAGGTAGATTTTGATTTAGTGGTAAGTTATTCTTTAAATTAATATTTTATTTTCGTAAAAAGTTCGCGGTAAGCTTGTGTATATATACAACAGTATAGGATAATAGCTGTATTGTCCCAAGGGCCCTAGTACGAAACATCGATATAGATTTTATTGACAATGTCGATAATTTGGAATCGTTCCTGAGTCTAACTGCAGATCGCCAACTAACAAACGACAACTCACGTCGACTAAAAATGCTTCATTTAGTCGATGTGAACCGTCTTTGGTTCGTTGGCGATCTGCAGTTGGGCTCGGGAACTATTCCAAATTACCGACATTGTCGATAAAATCTATATCGATGTTTCGTGCTGGGGCCTCAGATGTATTTTTTTTTTATGGATAGATGGATGTCGAATTAGAAAAGGTGAAACATTTTTCACTCTTGATAGTTGTGCAATTATGTACATAATATCCAAGAAATGGTTTTTCAAATAATAATAACAGTGAACTTATATAGCGCAGTTTTGTGATATTTGACCTCAAGTGTGCTTCATACTAAATGAATTAAGCTAATAAGACTAACTAACAAGGAGAAAATAATATGTATACAAATTAAAACTATCTAAAATCATGATCGTTATCATAAATCATGAGATAAAAAGGTTCAGATATGGGTATAACAGTGCATGTGTACATCAACAAATTAGAAAAACAATTTACTAGAAGCTAAGGGTCTAAAAATCCAGATGAAACGTATGAATTAATTTTAATATTTTTTTTAAGCAAATAGATTATAAAAAGTTAATAAAATATTTGAGATGTTCGATTGTGCTAGGTAAAGATGGGTACTGAGTACATTCTACCTTCATCAGTTCAAAAACAACAGATTTTAAAAAATTGAAGACACGAGAAGGTAAAGGTAAAGAATGACGTAAAATAATATATTTTAAAATGCGGTTTTACGTGGCCTCGATTGGTTAAATCAGCCCCTGGTAAGGTTTATATTTGTAGGTAAAAACGAGTCCTCGTTTGTTCTCTGTGAACTTACAGTTGCTATTTCCGGGTTAGCAACACGCGCTAGACCTTTCTACGTCCTTCAATACGTGTCCACTCTGAGGCAGCGTTTTTTTTTTTACCTCCAGTATTATTTCTGGTGATACACTCTAATTTATACAGTAGATAAATAGATACAAATTATATATTTACACAAAGAAATAATGTTATAAAGGGCACATATACGCGGAGATATACTAAATGGACAGTTGGAGACAGCCAATATTTTAACACAGTTGACTTTTTCCGCATGAAAACGGGTTGTTTTTACAAATAATACTTGCTGGCTTTTGTGTTTCCTACCTCTTAAAACATAAGTCTCTTCGAGACGAGACTAGAGAGCGTGGAAACCATCCCTTTCATAAGCCAAATACGGGTATCGCTACCCCTACGATGAATTCAAATAACTCCAGGAAAACCTTCCATAATCTGACAGGGCTGTATTTGGGCCTAGGTAACCTAGGCACCTGCCCGGGGTGACAAGTTTTGGGGGGCGCCATTATGCCAAAATTCTGATGACTAAATAATTTTCCGCAATGAAGAAGGTGAAAGTTTATCTGCAACGATGAGAGAACTCAGACTTAACGCAATTTCTATACTATACATCGAACTCGATCTTCTCCGTGGAATAGATTACAGGTCAATATTTTACTACTCTACTCGTCTACTGATAAATAAATGTATGAGTGCGGGCTTTTTATGCGATATCTACGTAAACAACGGTTGGTCGATAAGCAACACTTGGAAATCACACCGAGATCAGTTGTTTTTTGTCATGCTTTTTAATTATAATTATTAATATTTTCCCACAGCTGCAAATGATTTAAAAAAATCGTGCTAAATAGCGAAAAAATTGCCTACGACTGTGAAGAGCCATAGCAAAAAAAAACCTGTACGACGAAGATATAGACGACTTTGCTGCGAAGATGGTGTGACCTGTGCAATTACCGGCTTACTTTCGAGTAACTTAAAACCATCACTAGAAACTAATTATTACGAATTTTATTTTGGGGAAGAGTGACAATGTGAAAATGTATTTTTGAATAGTGGCTCTAAATACGGCACTGCAATCTGAGCATTCTTGTTTATCTGCATATATGTATCTGTTACGAATATAATTTAATTTCCAGTGGCGCAACACACTCCCGGCTGTGCATCTATTCGGGCGATGGACAGCTTCTGTCCAGTATAGCGGGCCCCGGCACCAACTACTGGATGCTCGGGGTGGACGAGACGGCTAACAGGATAGCAGAGATGGTGGAGAGGGGCAAGCAGGAAGCTAGCATTGACCCCATGACGGAGCTGGACGTTCTGGTGAGTTGGGCCTTTTAACAATAGCTTGTTTATAAGTAGCAGTGGCGTATCGACTGTGTAGGCAACCAAAAGCCGCCCGAAGCCGAGTCCAAAATCATTTTCAATGATTTTTTAAATGCAAATCTTACTCGCTTCACATGGGTAGATAAAAAGAATGACAAGTGCATAAATGACATTTCTCAAGAGATCGGTTTGAAACTTTCAATTGGACGTAGTTATGCAGAAAGCATCCAACCCCAAAAAGATTAAACTGAGAAAAAGGCGTTTGAAAATATGACGATACAAAACCATTAATATGCGAAATCGGCATTTGTAAAATAAATATCACTGTGTTTTTCGTTGTGAGAATTATTATAAATAGGTTATTTATAATTCTTCAATGTATTTATAAAAAATATAATTGTATTTTCTATGTTATCTTACATTTTAATGTTTAATATCAATATAAAATTACCAAAAATATATTGCATTTGGATGTTTTCAGCAGATATAAATCTCGTATTTATCTATTGGAAAACATGTAAAACTCGATTTTGGCAAATTGTGGGTTGGACGTTTTCTGCATAACTACGTCGAATTGTCCCTGCAAATCGACAAAAAAAGTTTCACTAGTTTGTCTGGTCTCTCGGATCATTTTTGCATAAGATAAGATAAGAAGTCACAAAGAGAGTTATATCAAACGTAATAAGTCACAAAGCGTGGTGAAATGACAAAATTACTATTGTTTGCCCTTATCATACATACTCGTATATACTGACCTAAGACCACGAATTTATTTTGATTTATGTATATATGGCTAGGATGCATTCTATGTGTTAAAAAATCGTCTTTCCGGGACTCATAAAAACTCCTGTTTTTTATACAAAACGTTAGTTTTTGCCGGGTGTAGTACAGAGGTACTTTGAAAGCAGTCTTTTTTTATATGAATACTGCACAAGAATCTCAACTGCTACCAACCGTCTAGAGCCAGTGAGACTATGGCATCCCCAATTAGGGTATGTTGTGAGGCTGAAGGTAGTGGGGAGGGGAAAAATATAGGGAAGAGGAAGGTTGGAAAGTACCTGGCTTTTCAGATCTGGTCACCGAACACGGCTAAAGCCATTTCAAGCAACGTTTCGATTCTGAATGGTGGTCTTTCACCGAGGCGATACTTGGAGTATCTACCACTCTGGAACGTGCCGCAAAATATACTTTTTTATATTATTTTTGTATGAAATTAAAGTTGTATGACACATATTAATTAAATAAAAGCTATTGGCGCACGCCGGGTTTGAACCCGCGACCTTCGGATCGTAGTCGAGCGTCTAACCACGCGACCATGGAGGCCGTCAACTATTTCGTAATAAGTTTTTTTTTTATTGAGGTAATGTATTGATTCTTGGTTATTGTTGAGGTTGTGTTTTGAGCCCTTTTAATGTGAAGATCACTCTAGTAAAAACAACCCAAAGCCAGTGAGACTAAAAAATTGAGGCGATTGAATTGTCTGGAGGAATTCCAAAGCAAAGAGGTTGCTTGGCTTAAGTTAGGTTAGATTTGTCGAAAATAGATAAACAATGCCAATATTGCTCACAAGTGGAGGTTATCTCACTACTGTGGCATCATAACTGTTATTATTTAATAAAACTGCTGCCATTCGTAGAACACACCCTCCGCACTTGATGTTCGCAGCGAGCCCATTTGCAGATAAAACAACAGAGAACTGACGTGTTATTAATACAATGCATAGCACATCAATCTAGTTAAGATAAGCTATATGTACGTAATTAGAAACATGTGTATTGGAGTGAAAATTACATACATAAGAGAGATTTAGTATTTATTAACTCAACACAGTTTATAGGTACATACAAAAACAAGGAATAATTAATGTTAACTTATTAGGATTGAAAAAAATACATCTATATATCAGAAGAGTGCTAGTGCAGAAGAGTGGTCAGACGGCCTCCATGGTCGAGTGGTAAGACGCTCGACTACGAATACAAAGGTCGCGGGTTCAAACCCGGCGTACGCCAATGACTTTTATTTAATTAACATGTGTCATAACACATTTAATTTGTATAAACATAATAAAAAAGTTTATTTACGGCACGTTCCATAGTGGTAGATACTCTTAGTATCGCCCTGGTGAAAGACCACCATTCAGAATCGAAACGTTCCCTGAAATGACTTGAGCCGTGTTTGGTGACCAGATCTGAATAGTTAGGTACTTTGCAACCTTCCTCTTCCTAATCTCCTTCCCCTCCCCACAACCTTCAGCCTCACAACATACCCTATTTGAGGATGCCATAGTCTCACTGGCTCTAGACGGTTGGGAGCAGTTGAGACTCTTGTGCGGTATTCATATAAAAATAAAATTTGAGGAGACATTTTTGTCTTTTTTAATTCTAAAAAAGTTTAAAAATGTATACGCAACGTATCAAAAACAATATCATCGCCGATGTTTTTGTTTTACAATAAAATTCATAGGTCTTCATTACCTGGTTTAATTTTGAAAAAAAATAACACGGGTAACTCAATGCTCTCACTGAGTTACCTGAAGCGAAAAAAAAGCTAAAAAAGTCCCAAACTTGTGTCGCTTGAGTCAAGCCTTCTCTCAAATGGTAAATATATTTTAGGTGGCTGAAGGGTCACCAAAGTCTTCCGAATCAAACGAGAGTCAGAGCATTCGATGCAGACAAAAAAACTGCTCAAAACTGCATAAACTCTTTTGACCAAAGTGTCGCTTAAGCCCTTTTTCCTTTAACATTTTTGATTTATTGAACCCTATGAGAAATGAAAACCCTATCAAGCATCATCCGTGAAAAAATCGATTTAGCGGGAATTTTTCAATATTCTATCTAAAAATTGACAATCTAATTACAAGCCTTCGTATGCCTACAAACCATGTTTGTAAACTGCAGTACGCATTGGAATATCCGGAAATATATTGGAAACCCGTTGTTATGGAAACGAATGTCACCACTGATAACGTCCATTAGGTACTGGAGTATAATATATGTATATACCATTATACGAGTACACAATTGTGACAAGGATCTCACTTGCTGAGAATAACAAGATCATAAATGTACCTAATAATAACTTGCATTAATAATTATTGATGCAGTCGTCAATGAAATATGGTTGTTCGATAAACACATAATAATGTTAGTGTATTTTGCACCTTCTGTACCTACCTACGTAATAATAACGATATGGTAATAAAGCATTTTTTATCTTTACTGGTCCCTTATAATTGTAATTAAGTCATGTTGTAAAATTGTTCCTATATTTCATACTATTATTCTTAATGCCGACTTTATTTGAGTTGCGATAATTTCATAATTTTTATTTGCAAATTTACATGTTATCATTTGTTATTTATCTTTCTTGGATATCATTATTGTTATTATCAAAACTAAGGGGTCACATTGAATTTCACAAGATTCAGGAAGTAAGTTATTTTGAATTCGATCTCACACTCGGGTTCATTGACCCTAAAACGGCAAAATTTACGAAAATTTTACGAAATAAAGATAAGGTGATAGATTTTTTCGAAAACATCGGTCTCTTCGAAGAGAAACATGATAGTGGAGCAATTATCACTCCGATAACGCAAATACAGGTATCCCTATCCTCTTTATGTAGCCAGAAAAACCTTCCACGATTTGACAGGGCCGTATTTAGGCCTAGGCAACCTAGGCAACTGCCGAGGGCGGCAAATTTAGGGGGGCACCATTTCACCGAGGTTCTAAAAACTATGTAGTTTTCTGCACTGAGGGGGATAATTATTCAAAAGGTTATCTTCATTCAACGACGGGAGAAACCAAACTTAACGCACTTTCTGTACTGTAAACCGAATCCCATCTACTCCATGGAAGAGATTACGATGGTGCTATAGACGACTTTGTGACGAAGACATGTGCAGTTAAGGCCTACTTTTAAGTTAGAGTTAAAAAACTATCGCTTGAAAATATTTGTTTCGAAGTTTGTTTGGTCGGCTCGTCGAGGTCTTCCCTTTTCATACAATTGTATCTATTGATTTCTGTAATTCCAGGGGCTCTCACTCTCGGGCTGCGAGCAAGAGGCGGGCAACAACAAGCTGGAGCGGGCGGTGAAGGCTGTGGCGCCCCACGCCGCTCGCGCCTTGCTCGTGTGCTCCGACACCAAGGGCAGCGTGGCCACGGCGGCGCCCAACGGCGGGGTGGTCATTATTAGCGGTGGGTACTCCCTTCACAATGAAGCATTATGTTAACGCCACTCAAATCTTTCAGCTATCGAGGTAAAAATCAACTATGTTTTATATGTAAATTTCTTTAATAACAATTAATTATCTTTACTTTGGTTCGGATGCTGAATTTCAAACCTACAACTTCTGGATACAGAATCAGGAAGCTTACTTCTTTGCATCGTCCAAATATGATAGTGTCTAAACAAAGTGAGAGTGCTAATGTTAAAGTAATCTGTATCTAATGAAATCTGCAACATGTGCATTTTATCCGTTTGATTATCTAATACAATAGTATTTTTGATTATCGTCAATCATTATTGAATTCGTTTCCCTGTTCTCTTATCATTTTCTATATAACAATACTGCTGGTGATAGGTGTCATGAATTCCCGCCTAGTTAAAAACGTTAATTTACTATTTTTGAGATGCGTTGTGCGAATGATTCGAATTATGTACCTAGTTTAATGAAAAGATTCGAACTTACAATAAATGGTTCATAGTCATGTTAGTTTGAGAGAGAGACGTTGTATTGAGCACATTATAATGATACTGTAATTAACAGAATGGCGAGTAATCAATTTTCAATATCCACCCAATGTAACCCCTGTTATACACACTTATAAGTTTTTGTGTTCTGCAGCAAATCCAAGATGTCGCTACATTGTTGAATTTGCTGTCGGCACATCATCTTATTTAAATTCCTTTTATAGTTAATTTGATACTCTCTATACAAAATGATTTAATACCATCAAGAAGAAAATTATTGAATAATATTTTTAAGTAACTTACAGCATACATGCAGTTTTGTTCCCTTGCAGAAGCTGGGTTAAAAATAATCACTTAAAACTTAAGTTTTTAAATGTACACATATGAATGGCTGACACAAGCACAAATGTTACAACACACACACACAACTTCAAATTAGGCACTTATTACTACTTCAATATTGATTGCATCAAAACAAAATAATCCTTCAGAGTTTATAGCACATTTATAGTATCAACAACAAATCTGATTAATATCATTGGTGACAATATTTTGAATTGATGTAATACATAGACAAAAGAAAATTTCAAACTATCAACATTAAATTGTTATGTACTTGCCAAACATAAACAATAAAAGAATATCATTTAGAAAAATCAATAGACATTTTTTGTGTTCTCTATGAGATTCTTGTGGTTTCCATAAATTATGTTTTTTTTTTTTAATTTCAGGAACTGGTTCAAATACACTACTTTGCAACCCAGATGGAAGCCAGCATGGGTGCGGGGGCTGGGGACACATGCTAGGGGATGAAGCCAGTGGTAAAAATATTTTTTTAACTACACAACATTATTGCCACAGGTTTTTGTAAATACATACAGTTGCAAAATGCGTTTAAGTGTAGTTAAAATAATTTATATTGAGAGAATACTTTGGCACAGTTCGAAATTTTGTAAAAGTTTACCCAACCAACTAACTGCTAAGCATGCTCGAATTTCACTCCCTGTAGTTCAGAAGGGAGAAGTAAGCCGCCCCCACGTCTTCAGACTGCCAAGGGGTTGTGTCGAGAATTCATTGACATTATGCATAGCATAAGTCATGTTCCTGATCACTTCAAATACAATGTCAGCATGTATTGTTTTATCTTCCTGCCTGAAGAACCAACCTGCCAATGGATCTGCCAGTAGGGAGGAGTACGCTATTGCTGAATAGAATCGCTTCTGATATCGATACATTAAAATTAAATCATTGAGGGGAGATTCAAAAAGGTAATCCTTTAGATTCCTAAAAGAATCTCTACCAGTGCCTGCATAGCTTCTGTAATAATTGCTTTAATTAATTATTTTTGGCATCAGATTCACATAAATTCTATTATAATTTAATCCATGCTTCAAAGTTTACTATTAAAACATAAAATTTACAGAATTATTAAAAGTAAACATCAAGATAGCTTGTTTTCTTGTAATGAGTAGCACTTTGTGTTGACCTTCAGGATATCATTTCAAGCATTCTTTACAAAACAATTATGTTTTCAGAAGTGTATTACATATTGTTCAGCGACATTCACTGCCAAGTTTTTATTTTTTTCATGAAATTATTTTTCAGCATACTGGATTTCGCACAGAGCCGTCAAGATGGTGTTTGATGACCATGATAACTTCCTGGTGCCTCCTCACCCAACAGACTATGTGTGGGAAGCTGTGAAGTCACATTTCAAAGTCTCCAACCGGACAGACCTGTTGGACCACTGCTATGCACATTTTGAAAAACCTATGTTTGCAGGTATGTGAGACAAATAAAGAAGATTCCGGACCCGTCCTTACGGGATCTGTCTTTCCCCAATAGACTTTGACAAATTGTGGTCTCAAATCCCATTTATGCTGCCCCTACTAATTCACATTGCACATTTTTTTGATTTGATTTAAATTACCTTAAATCTGTTTTCAGGTCTTTGTGCAAAATTAGCCGACGGTGCTAAACAAGGCGACGCTCTTTGTCTTTACTTATTCAAGGAAGCCGGAATTCTGATGGCCAAGACCATAATCGCTCTGAAATCCAAGATAGACCCTTCACTCTACGAAACCGACCCTCTCAAAATCATCTGTGTTGGCTCCGTATGGTTCAGCTGGGATTTCATCAAACCAGGATTCCTACAAGTACTAGAGGAGCAAAAGCTGGCTTTCGATATTGAATTCGTAAGGTTGACCACTTCAACCGCTCTGGGAACAATATATCTGGCCGCTGATTTTATCAAGTTTAACTTTGCAAGAGAATTCGAAAAGAACTACAACGTCTTCTTCAAGTACGAGGGCAGAACCCTGTTCGGAAAAGCGGCCCTGACAAATGGAAATTCACGTAAGAAAACAGTTACAAATGGAGTTCACGCTTGAAGAAATCAACTAATACAATTAACGTTCCACATCACATAAACCTGAAAGAAATTTAAGTCATTGTTTTACTAAATAACAGACATCTAATCTAAATACCACTTCTCCTTATATTTTTTTCTGAATTCTTTCAATCTATTTAGTACTAGCCTTTTGGCCTCAGCCATTTTTCACTTTTTTAACGTTGAATAGAATAACGAGAATAATATTTCTCATGATTTTTTTTATTGCTTTACAATGATTTCTATATCATCATCTTCTACGATACATCTGTAAATGTTCTAGAAATTAATCAAAATTCAGAACTTTTAGTACTAGAGTACGAGGCTAAGAGGGTCAAATTTTGATCAAAATATACCATGATTTATTTTCCCAATCTATTATGAGTAAATTTGATTTTAAATAAATGTGTAAATATTTAATAATATAATATGCATGAGACTTTTAGTTATTATTTCCTAGTATAATTTAGATTTATTTATGAACTACAATATAATATTCTTAATTAGAATGAACTTTTATTTTATATTGAATTATTTCCACCATGGATTTAAATATTTTTTTGATAACATTACATTTGTTAGAGTTCTTAGAGAATTATAATAAATGTGGTAAATTTTAAATAAAATTTTACTATAAAAAATATTATTTTATAATGTAGGTGGTATGTATGTATATGAAATCATTTTTTTTATATTGTAATTTTTTATTCCACTAGTTTATTATTTCATGTGACAGCTGTTTCGCCCCTCAAAGGCATTACCAAATTGCTGTCACATGAAAATTATAGCAAATCCCTAGAATCCAATAATTATGACATTATGATTTTGATATAATTTGTTTTAATTGACAAATACTGTAAATAAAATATATGTATATATTTCTACATATTTATAACTTTATACGCTACATATTGAAAATTTCCTTTTATTTTATAATGAATCAAGTATGTTCTGAGATTACAAAAATCGTTGTCATTTATTTGTAAATAAAATTAATTTTACTGTAGAAAAGTTATTTTTATTTGTCATGAATTTCAAATCATCAATCACTCATTTATTTTTTTATATCTTAGATCAAGGCGGTCCTAGAACAACACCAACTGATTTGAAGCAGAGTTCCAGCAAGTTATAAAAAGCATTAACGAAAATAATGAAAATTCGAAGGATGCCTAAAAAATCCAAAAACAAAGATTTTTTATATATTTTTGGGGGAGGAAAATTAACGGTGAAATAAAAAAAAATCTCCTTAAAATCAACTGCTTTTAAAATAAAATTGTTACATTTTTACTGTATACATGTTATGCGGTACACCGTACAAAGGGGACGGTGTAATAATGCAATAGGTAAAGTCAAGACAGTTGGTATGAAGTAAAACAGATCTATATAAAACTTTATAGTGGTAAATACCCTAAGTAACACCCTGGTAAAAGACCACCATTCATAATCGAAATGTTGCATGAAATGGCTTTAGCCGTGTTTGGTGAACAGACCTGAATTTCCAGGTACTTCCCAACGTTCCTCTATCCCCTCTCCTTCCTTTACCCACTCCCTTTAGTCTGACAACATACTCCAATTGGGGGTAAGTAAAGGCTTGCATTGAGATGGCAAGGAGTGCTTTTAGAACCACTTCTGTTACAAAGGTGAAAATATATGAATGAGCCTGGTTTATGTTTTTTCTGCTCTTCTGAATGGCATGGAAACCTAAGATACTGAAGCTTTTGCTGTAAATTCATAGGCGCATTCCCAAAATAGCATGGACAGATAGGCTGACTAATGTAGATGTTCTTCATCGAATGGCTAAAAATTGTACTAGATATAACAAGAAAACTTAAAATATTTTAATCACATCAAGGGGCGACAGAACTACTAGATTACCCAACTGACATGGTTAAGGAATATCCGCATTCATAGCTTTGAAACTAACATAACTGGTGTAGGTATCGCAACTAGAGTTGACCCGAACACAGTACTCATACAGATGCATTGCTTGCATACAGCATGTTTCAAACTAGTTACATATTTGATTTCATAAAAGAAAATTCCAGTGAAATTGATAAAGTTCATTATTAAATACTAAAAAAAATTTTTTTGAATGTATACAATTTCCCTTTCTTGCTAAAAACAATAAGCAGGTGTAAACAAACCAAAAGACTGTTTCTCAGTGACGTTTAGCAAGAACATTGCTGTCGCAAGTGATTACATATCGACTGTGTTTAGGTGAAAGGCGTTATTCCACATTTGTTGCAAGCAATCTTAGGCCTAGTGGTTTGAACCACTGTCACATTTTACAATATCGCAAGTCGATGATTAGCGCCATTATGATTTCTTTACCGTTACCACTTCAAATAATCACTCCCGTTAATCACCGATTCTCGGTCCGTTTCGGCATTTGATCAAACAATGTTCAG
Organism: Drusus annulatus; assembly: GCA_022651775.1. NCBI lineage: Eukaryota > Metazoa > Arthropoda > Insecta > Trichoptera > Limnephilidae > Drusus > Drusus annulatus. The sequence continues at coordinate 497,463 of JAGWCC010000032.1, read as the reverse complement.
GTGTAAAGCATAACAGCATGACTGGTTACCACTAAGGCCTAAATTTCGTTACAAAAAAGGGAATAACGCCTTTCATCTAAACACAGTCGATATGCACCAATACACATAATCCTATGTTGGTGTTAACTCAAATTGCGCAATCTATACCAGTGCGTTTTTGATAATTTGTTGCGGGCTGCAGCGTGCAAGGTGAAAATTTATTACCAATCACAGATTGCCAGAAACCAAATACAGTGAAACCTATATATAAGGTTTGTTTGAAAATCCTATAAGAGAGTTTCACTCTACTTTACACAATATATCATGTATAAAAAAAAATAACAATTTAATTATATTTTCTACTTTATTTTATTAAACTATTGTTTGTAATTAAAATAAACAGGTTCGATCAAAAACAGAGGTTAACAAAACAGACTTACTGAGGGCAGGAGGTGAATTTAGAGATCTTTACAAAAACTTACATATGAGGCTTGTAGAAACAAACACGGCAAAGTCCACCGATAATGGAAAATGAGTTAAATATGAGGTTCGAAAGAGTAAAAAAAATGCTTCATGATGCAATGTTGCTTTCTTAACAAACACGGCTCTAAACCATTTATTTTTACGGATTAAAATTGAGTTCCATAACAAACTCGGCAAAGTCCACTTCTTTCCAAATCAAAGACGGCAGTTTTCAAACGGACCAATAGGAGCGTTGTAAATAGCTGTTTTCAAGATGGCGGTTTGTTGTTGTAAAAAATTGTTTTTGTAAAAGTTGAGATATTGACAATTTCGCAAATTACCGAAAATGTCCGCTGACGTGCATGTTGAACTTTTGTTTCTTGTTATTTTTTATGGACATAATTTTTTTAGTTACTAAACAGCATAGTGGTAAAATAAATGAGTTTTTACTTACGATTTAGAGTTTTATTGAATAATATGATTACTTTATTAGTAGTTATTGTAATGTCATTAATATTGTAGAAATCATTGCTGTATGAAAAACAAAAATGAATCAATGATAATTCCAAGCAACATAGAACCCGGAAAAGTTGTTTTGAAATCGTTAAAAGTAAGAGATGTCAACTATCTTTTGACCAAGCATTTCGGTGATAACTGGAGAAATCTTCCTGCTCTTGAATATTATTCCGCATTCATATCTTATTAAATCTTTAAAACTTATTTATAAAAAAAAAATATCAGAATAATAGTTATTATTCTTTTCTAATTTTTTCTTTCGATTTTTTAGTTTTTTTTTTTTTTTAATTATTAATTAGGTCACCATAACTTACAAACTTTTTCAAAATATTTTGTGAGATATTATTGTTTTGTATTTCTATCAAAATAAATAATTTTTTAAATGTAAAACTATTTTGTTACTGACTTTGACTGCAACCTTGTGAAAAAATGTGTCCATTTCAAAACTGGCAAAGTCCAGTTGTGTTGATAACAAAAGCGGCAGTTGTCAAATGTGAACAACAAACACGGCAAAGTCCACTAATAATTTGAATATATTTTTTGTTTCGCACCAGTTAAACTAATGTATCAAGAAGAAAATTAATGTTTTTAGTAGATACTATTTGTCGAATTTATTTTAGTGACAGTATCACAAGTAATTTTTAAATTAAACGTTTTTTGTTCTTCCTCGAAAACTGTAGTCAATGGACTTAGCCGTGTTTGTTTCTACAGGCCTCATATGTAATATATAATATTCAAATTCAAAAACTTAAAAAACGTATTTCAGTGTGTTAAAAAAATAATTACTTTTGCTTATTTTTTTTTTAACAATTTTACTGTTGTGAAATGAGTTACATAAAGCTATACTGGTTTCATATCTTTTTCGTGCATAATATACATATTGTGAGAAAGAAAATCTAAAATTTATGTTTTTATGATAGTCATACTGGGGCAATTGCTGTCAGGATCATAATTTAGATTTTAAGGTTGTCAACTAATTATGCTTATTGCAATAAATTATAACATTTAAAAATTGCTGAACAAATCATATATTTTTAATTTTGAAAATTGGTAAACTCCAGATAACTTGGTTAAATTTAAATCAAAAATATTTATTTATAAAAATCATAGGCTTATTTTACAACTTAATAATACTTTTACTTGGTTTGGGGAAAAATATGTACATCAACTCCTGGTGCGCCAGAGGGTCTCAAAGAACACGCAACATTTGTACTTCTTGTGTGCCAGTGTCCTCAAGGACCCGCGCATTCATCATTATCTTTTCAGTGGTTTTTATCCTTTAAAACCTGTTTTTCATATATTTAAATGAACTGTTATCACTTGTCAACAAAATAATCAATCCATAGAGATATTTTATATTGCTTTAAATTCAGTACAAGTCGAGTAATTAATATTTTAAGTTTGGTTGTCAGTACAGCTGAAAAAAAAAAAAATTTAAAGTGACATTACTGTTTGTATTTACAGGAAAACCTAATGCAATTTTCCAGTATGTATTTTATAAATAATTTAAAAGATTATTTTATAAGAATTGTATTCACTGGAAGGAAACCTTAGACATTTTCCTAACTACCTAGAAAGAATTAAAAGAAAATCATTTGTAGTATTGCTGGCATTAGAAAACCAAAAAGCGTGTATTTTCGGGTGCTGACCCATAATTTATTTTTTTTAGAGACATGAGGGAGAAAAAAAACAATCTCCTGATATAAGTAGCTATTTCAGAAAAACAACATATACCACTATTTTTTTTTCAAATACATAGACATAATCTGAAAAGATATCATAATTGACAAAAACATCATTTTGTAAAACACAAGTGAGTTATGTAGTGATAAATTACAAGTCGGCAATCGCGCGGCGCACTGATCGACTTTTATGCCCGGTACACGACGGAAGTTGTACCTTTCGAGAATCCGGCATTTCAAAGGTTAATTAATAGTAACTATGTATTTTTATAATTTAGTCAAAGCTGTAAACCCCTGTTTGGAAGACACGTGATGGTTATATCAGAAATTACAACCTCGGTACATAATAAAATCAGTAAAGGTTTTTATTCCATCGGTAATGATGGCGAATGCCAGTAATGAGATAATGCAACAAAATAAGATTAAAAAAGGCCTATAAAAACCTATACAATTTTATGAGATTCAACGTTTTATAAAGGTTTAATTTTAAGTAAGAACAAAATGAATTTGAAACCATTTTTCCTGTTCATTAAACTTAACAAACATCACAAAACCGAATTAAAATACCCACATTTTGTATGAGTGGAAAAATCCAAGTCATTCGGTTTTTAGTTTTAGATGTTTAGTTGAAAAAAAAAAACCACATACATACATATTTCAAATACAATATCCATTTTTTTTTAAATATACAAACAATGTGAGAGCAATACTAAAGACTTTTTATGTGACGTTTTTCTTAACATAACTATTTAAAAAAATAACTTATGTATAACAAAAATTATTGTATAAAATCTTAAGAGCCATCTTTGTATAATATAAAAATAAATTTATTATTAATTAAAGGCTATTTTGATACCGTCAAGAGTCAAACCACCAAATTCAAACATTTAATAAAACATTAAAAACAAAAAAATTACATTAAAATGCACTTTTGACACATTTACAACTAACGCTTATTAAATGTTACTTAAACAATGTAGTAAATCTTTTTTTTTTTAAACCAAACTAACGTAATAAAATATGAAAACACATTGAATCAAAATTATGTATTACTGATGAATAATTTATGTACATTTTTAATGGCAACTCAAAACATGTAAAAACATAATTTTTGTACTAGGTATTGTCTATGAACAAAATATTATATACACATTCATTGATATAGAATATATTAGACGAGCCTCAAAGACATATTTTTGGACACATTCATGGGTCCAATTTACAGGGGTCCAGCCAAGTTTCATTTCATCCTGTGGTCTCTCAAATGGAAAAGGGCCTTAATTTTCTAAATAGTAATTCACACAGAAGGCCCTAAAGGAAATCTCACGGCCTATGAATGATGTGTGGAATATGATCCTCGTGATTCTTGATCTAAATAATTTTTAATTGCAAATTGTTGATTTGGACACCATTTTCTTCATAAAAGAAAATAAAATCTAATTGGGTTTTGCAAAAAAATACCATGCAGATTGTTTTGATATTGAATTGTGAAAGCAATTGATTATTGCATTATACAGTTGGCAGGAAGTGACTGGTGAAACCGCAATCTGGTTTTCGTACCTACAATACAAAGTTGTTTTAGGAATAGAATGCGTCAATCTATAACTATTCTATATCAATATTATAAAAATCCTAAAATTCTTCAATTCTAAATTTCGTCAACCGAATTATTGAGGGGTTTTCTCGTCCGCGCTCGGTAAACCTTCAAATTTTTTCCTTTGTCATTCAATTCTTTTGTCTTGCAGAAATCTAAAGAATCCTTATCGAGACCATTGGTCGTAACACTTTCTAAATGTCCATTTAGTTTCGCATCAGAAACGTCTTTGGAAATCAATAATTGTTTATCTGAACTGGAAACAACATTACTATCGTTTATGTAGGTGACGGTTTCACTAAAATGTACACTATTCGATCGGGCCCTTTTTTTAACCGAATTCGTTGAGGATTTATCTAAATTGTCGCTTTCCGGATATGTTAAACTGACTCGTTTCCTTTTCACCGACTTTGATAATTCAATGAGATCAATTTCAACATCGTCAGTAACATCACCGTTTGTTAATATGGGGTCATCTTCCTTTCCCGAACTTGGACTGTCAGAATCTTTTGATTCTATGGATGATTCTAAACTCTTTTCTTTTTCTTCTACTTCTCCCATTGCCTTCTTGATCTCTCTAACATCATTCTCAATGTCATCTTTAGGCTCAGGTTCGGCTTCAAGTTTGGGTTCAGGTTCGGGATCGGGTTCTTTGACTATGACAGTAGCTGTAGAAACTGTAGAAGCTGAAGAAGCTGCAACCTCCGCAGATGCAGCAGTAGCTGCGGATCTTCTCCTTTCTGTCGTCGGCGTTCTTGTCCTAACTCTTTTCTTGGGTGATGATGCCATTGGAGAATTCGTGGGAGTGTTTGGAAGTGATTTTTTCTTATTTCTTCGTTTTATTTTGATATTTTTGATCTTTTTGGGAACAGGTTCATCCTAAAAAGGTGGGAAAGAATCACTTATCATTGCTTTTCTAGGATCAGTGGTAGATTGTTAGCGAACAAAGGTTGAGAATTCCCGATATGGGGAATTACAAGCTATCAAAAAACATTCAAATGCAATTCATTCGAGTGTGGCCAGTCAATATTAGAAATCAGATTTATCATACAAAACAGAAATCTTGACACTGAATTAACTAGAACAAGACCGGTTAGTAGCTGAGTGAACAAACGTGTCGGATTCCCACCCGGGCATCGTGGGTTCAATTCCTCTGCTAGCTAAGCCCTCCATCATTGCACAAGCAACATCTTCAGCTTATAATGATGGCAGAAGGAGTTTTTCAAATATTGCCAGGTTATTTTTAGCCCGGAAATGTTTGTCTTTCTTTTTTATAAAGAAAAAATAAAAAAGTGTGGACACTCAAGTCTGCAATGAGTAAGCAAACATAACAAGAAATCATCTGAGCGAGACCCTTTGAAAGGTTACAACACGTTACTATCTTCATTGAGGGTTTGGTCCACGGAAGTATTAGGATTATTCATTAATTTCTGTATGCATTTGGAGATAGATATTTATTTATTTAAAAGAAAGACAAACATTCCCGGGTTACGAATAACCTGAAAATAATTGAAAAACTCCTACCGCCATCATAAGAAGCGGAAGATGTTGCTTTTGCAATGATGGAGGACTTAGCCAGCAGAGGAATTGAACGCACGACGCCCGGGTAGGAATGAACTAGCTGTTTAACGAGCAAGATGGATAAAAGTGAAGACTGGTGCTTTTATCACACAAAAAATGAACACACATTTAAGCAAAATTAATATCAAAAGTTTGTAAGCAATAATGAATTACCTGCAGAGGTTTGGCGCCAATGAAACCGGCGCACCTTTTAGCACCACACAAACATCTCTTCTTGTCATCACCAGCACACGACAGGTTGTAGTTAAAGGTTGCTTCAGTGCCCTGGTTGAGATAGAGAAAATAAAACAATTACATAAAAGTCAATACATATAATAATATGAAGAGGAAAGATAAAAAAACGAGAGTTTTCCAGTCCCTATATCAACCCTCGGAGTTAGTAGCAATGTCAAAAAAAATCGATTGTGAATTCAATTGTTTGAGTTTTGACTTTTCTCAGAGCTCAATCAATCGTAAATAAATTCATTCAAGTGTTTCGATTGTTAAAATGATTAATAATCTTAATATTGTTATTTCAATTGTGCATCATCACTAGATAGCCAAGGAAATAAGATATTGAAAATACTTACAGCAGGAAGATCTTTCAAAGCAAAGAGCCCAACTCGAGTGTCTCCGTTCACTGTCCATTTCTGTGTTTCACAGTTGGGTTCACAGGAGTGGTTCATAAATCTAAAAAAATAACATGATAAGTTTATTGTGGTGATAAGAACGTGATAGAAGTTAGATGTAAAACTAATCATTTCTACGGAGTAAAACTATGTCGTTAATATGATACCACAAAAAAGGTATGTTGTTAACAAGATCAGCATTTCAAAGTGCAGAGTTTGAAAGCCCAGGTGACCCAGGACACTCAAAAACTGTCAAGATATTCAGAGCCACCGAAAGAAGCCTATTAACAGCTTGGAAATCGTTGAATCTTCAGTTCCCATATTTTGTGAGTTTAATAAAATAAATAGATCATTTGACTCGGCTCCTACTTCAGTTCATAAAATTGCACAAAGTGAAATTAAAAGTTATACTATAAAAAGAGAGTGCTCATTTCAACACCATTTTGACTGCGGATAATAATTGACATTAAATAAATTTATTTGTGTAACCTTGCGACGTTTCCTTTCGGCCCTGCGTCAATCATGCGGTCCTTGTCCAGGGTGAGGAAGTAGTAGTTCTCGTCCCGTATCTCCTGCCTCCGCGCCATTCTCCTCTGGAACTCTGCTTCGTCTATCACTTCTCCCACGTATTCTATCACAAAGTCCCCTGGAAATTAAAAGCCAATAAAACTGATGTCACCACCAGCACTACTATACTACGCAGAGGCCACTCCAGCCCAACACAGGCCAAAAAGATCAGAATCTGATTTGTCAACTCCATTCTCGGGCTTTCTTTTGCCATCAACGGTGTCAAAGAATAATTCAAATTTTCTCATATTAATAATAATAGGTGACTTTTATACCAATTTTAAAATGAGCTCTTTTTTTATGTGGCAAGTGATTAGTGCACGTTATGAAATGATCTGTAAAATATAGCACCTTTCTTGACATCTCCCAACAGCTTAAGTCCCCAGCCTCTCTGGCTGGTCCGGCTGGGAGCTAGGGGGGGGTAGAGGCGCTTTTCAAACGCCTGGTTCTCGCATCTCTCGCCCGCGGCACATACGGTCGGCGAACATTCCGTCAGCAGCATTCTGGAAGGAAAATCAAGACACTATTTTGATACATTATTTTGTTACCTACATTGTACAGGTGGGTAGGGTAAAGTGATTGGGACACTTTATTTATTATTATTATAAATACAGAGACCCCCTGTATAGCTCCCATAAGCACTTAATCCTCATAAGGCTCATTGCGCTATTGTCTAACTTGTGTTTTTCTTTCACTAGGTAAAGTTAAAATGTATCTCCAATAATAATAACAGTGAACTTATATAGCGCAGTTTTGTAATATTTCACCTCAAGTGCGCTTCATACTAAATTAATTAAGCTAATAAGACTAACTAAGAGAAAATAATATATAATATGTATACAAATTAAAACTATATAAAATCATGATCGTTATCATAAATCATGAGAGAAAAAGGTTCAGATATGGGTATAACAGTGCATGTGTACATTAACAGATTAAAAAAAAAAAACAATTTACTAGAAGCTAAGCTATTTTGAGAGAAATTATCCACTATGAAAGATTTATACTCATTTTGAAATGACCTGTAGCACTTGATTGTGAATACTGGCTTTCGTTCTATGCACTGCGAGGAATTTCAGAGATACTTGGATACTCATAATATTATTCAATTCCTTGGTACGAAGCAGGCCTGAGTGGGTCGAAAATTTGGAGTCCACACAAAGTGAAGTACTCTCTCAAATTTCTGAGATTTCTCTAACTGAGGGAGTATAATTCCTACCTGTGGCTCTATCCTACTAATTTTCTCTTGGGTATGCTCGGAACAAACTATCTGAGGGTCGGAAGGGATGTGTACATTGTTACGCAATTCTTCAGATTGTTTCGTGGATGTTTCAAAAATCTGACTATCATGAGGAGCATTAACTTCTATGTGCTCGATGGGTATCTCCGTCATCGACTGTTTTATCTTCCAGCCTGCAAGGGCAACTTGCCAATGGTCATGACAGGGGGGAGGGAATTCTCATTGTTGAAACGAATCACTTAACCGTATTGACATAAATTGCATCAATGAAGCTGCATTTAAATAGAAAGGTTGAATTGTGTCTACCTGTTTTCCATTTCTTTTTTTATCTCTTTCCTTAATAAATATATTTAATGTACACTGTTGTGCATTCTGATTTATTTCAAATGTAATTGAAAACTTGTATTATTCAAAAATAAATAAATTGAATGTTCCATTTTATTCCTTTGACAATAGCCAGGTATTTGGCGATGTCTCCTTTTAACACTATATGCCTCTCGAGGTATCTGAACTTTCTTCCCATCGAGGGGGGAAGAAAGGGCGGGCATAGATAAATCAAATTTTCCTCATTCTCTTAGCCTTTCCTACAGTTATTGCTGCTTTTCAATTCCTACAGCTGCATGTCTCTTAATAATAATAATAAATGGATAACTTTTATAGCGCCGTTTTTGTGGGAAAATCACCTCAAGGGCGCTTCACAAATTAATTTATCTAACCTATAATTTATCACTTAAGCTTATAACTAATAACTTACAGTTAAGATTTATTACTAATGGCTTACACCTAATAATTTCAACCAGTGACTTACAATAAGGACTTATAGCTTGTAACTAACAGTGAAATAGATGCTAACATTAAAAACATTAATATGTATTTACAGACATTTAAAAATGTCAGACGAACTAAATTGGCTAACAGTGAAATAGATGCTAACATTAAAAACATTCATATTTACACATACAATAAAAGTAAAAATAAAACTTATAACGAACTTATTACCAAATTATTTACAACGTGGATATTCACAGACATAGTACAAGGGAATGCAAAGAAATCAGACTACCAGAAAGAATAAATCCAATAAACAAAACAGTTTACTCTATAAAGAGATGAATTTTTACAATACGCTGCCGGAAACCATGAAAATTATACTAAGTAACAAATTAAAAATAGCCTGCAAGAACTATATAAAATACATGAGTATGTTATATCAAGTAGTATATAACATTAGTTGTGACATCGTCTCTAGAAATGGCGTGAAACCCTTAGGTGTTTATCTAAATGCAGATCTTTCACTCAGATCCCAGATTACGAAAAAAGTAAGCGCAGGTCTCTTTAACCTGCGTCAAATTAAATCCAGATGTTGGTAAGCTCATACGTTGCGTCACAACTCGATCACACTGACAGACTTCAGTCAGTCTTGAACGCCGCAGCAAGGCCGTCTAATTAAATCAAAAGCCACTAGTAACTAATTAAAAACTAGCCATTTCTCCGCAGGTATAGGCAGAGGATAGGCCGCCACACAACTCTGTCTTGGCACACACTCCTTGCTTCATTCACATTCATACATACTCTTATGTTATTCTGACTAGTGACATGGCCCACTAGTATCATACCTTGAACTGAGAGCTCTGTGGTAACTTCTCTATCACGTGTTAAATGCGTCCTTTATGAGAGTGAGGGAGTCGTTACAACATAGCTACCATCAGTATAACTTAAAGATCCATATTTGTATTGTTACCTGTTGAGACAGTCAGAATCAGGGGCGCAAGGGTGTGGGGCGGAGGGGTTGCAGTCACAGCGTTGCGCCTTGCCCTCGGCCGCAGCCCCCTTGCCACCGCCCCCGCATGCCCCTGCCACGGCGCGGTTCACCTTCAGCTTCACGTACTGCGGGGGCAATAGGCTGGATGAGAGCTCCCCTTCTTCGGAGTTTTGCTGCTTCATGTCTGTAAAGACCACAATAATCAATTTATTTTAACTTTATAATAAAATTATTCTCATTTAAGCAAACAAAATTGTCGGCTCAAGGTCAAATATCTTCAACCATTTGCACTTCTGAAATATTAGCCCTTTCCTGCACTCATTGAATACAATACACACCCTACAGCTAGACCCGGTCCCGTAAAAAAAAGAGGAAATAAATGGAAAAGGGAAAATATATATTATTAGACAGTAAAATAATTTTGAGTACACTGCACGGAATAGGGCGAATATTTCAGAGTGCAAACGGTTAAAGATATTTGACCCCTTGAAAACATGTAGCTTACAATTTAACAGTTTTTCCTCGTAATCTTTGAACTCATAATTGTTCCATGAAAAGACATTACACACCCGACTCGCAAGTCTGCTGTAAGAAGCCAACACACACTGTTCATTCAAATGAGATATTTACCTTAATTGGACGAGCATATCGAATGTCCGATCTGCCCCTGACCACACAGAATTTCTACCTTATGGTTACAATCGAAAATCTGTGACTAAAAAAATTATATAAAAAGATGGACAGCAAAAAAAGGCTTGTTTGAATTGTTGCATTTTAAGTTTCGACATTTTTCAAAATTATATTTTTACACACATAATACAGGGTAATCATTGGTATACAGATTTTAAGAGATCAAAACAAATTGTTCTACAACCTTATTTGCATGTAAGAATTTCATATATTTTTTTAAGGTATGATAAATTAAATTGACTGCACTCACGTGTAATGATGTCATATGCTTCTTGGGCCTGCTTGATCGCAGTTAAGAATGTTGTGTCGACAGCTGACTTTTTGCTAGATGCGTGACCAGTGTCGCCTAAAAAATAAACACAAAATGAGCTCAACAAAGTCTTCTTCTTTCGTATTGTGTGAGAAAATTATAGACAGTTTTGTTTCTTGAAAATATGAGATCGATTAAAATGTCACTTTCTAATAAGGTCCCAATGGCCAAATTGGTTAAGGCGTTACTCCCGGATGGAGTAGAGGATCCGAGTTTGAGTCTCGGTTGTGACCGATGTCTTTTTATTTTCTGTTTCATATTTGTGTTTTAGATTATTAATATTTAAATATTTAGAAAACATAAGCATTGATGCTTTAAAGTTTTTTCTGATTTTAAATATATATGTAATTGATTGTATTATATAGATATACTCGTATATGTTGAATATTGTTTTAGTGGATCTTTAATAATAATAATAATATTTGGATAATTTGTATAGCGCCGTTTTTGTGAAAAATCACCTGCCCAAGATCGCTGTACAAATCTTAATTTCTACTTAATATTAATTCTTAGTTTATATAAATATACAGCATCATACTTATCTGGCAGGTCACTTCTGGCAGGACACAATCACCTTATCATAATAACTTAAAATTTAGAATAACTTAAATTCTTATTTATTTTTATTTTTTGTTTTTTTTTTTTTTTTTTAGACTTTAGACTGATATAATCCAACCTTGGGAGTATCATAGGAAGTATGGCAGGCCAGGCCAGGCAGTGTAATATCACCATGCGTAACACACTGCAAATGGACCACTCTAGGCCACTACTTGTGAACATAGCAAAAAAAACTCGATCATTGAGAGAGCCACACAAATATATAGTAAAAATAGATTTTCCTCACCTTCCTGATGCGGGAAAACACGCCCCCCGCTGACCCAATAATGATCGTAGTCCCCGAAGAACCGCACAGCAAACTGGTTGGGCGCGTGCGGCAGGGCGGCGATGTTGGGCGGCACGTCTACAGGGTGGAGCACCAGGGCCGGCCACCAGCGATAGTTACCCAGCTTCACCCAAACCAGCTCTCCATACAAAGGTAGTCTGCCGGTCTCGCAATCTTCGCAAATGTAGCCCCCTAAAAAATTCATAAAATTAATGAAAACTTTCAAGCGATGTAACAAATACAAATAGATGTTTATTTTACATTAATACAAAATTAAACAAATCAACTAAAATTTGAGGGCAACAAAGACACATTGAAATTAAAATTATTTACTAATAAAGGAGTCTATTTAGCTTTTTGTCTATTTTATGACGAACATAGTAATAATTTAAAAAACGTGCTTTTGGTCGACAGAACATCTACTGGTTTTTAAACATAATCAAAAGTAAACCGCAGAACAATTGGACGTAGTTATGCAGAAAGAGTACAACCCCAAAAAGATGAAACTGAGAAAAAGGCGTTTGAAAATATGACGGTAAAAAAGCATTAATATGCGTAATCAGCATTTGTAAAGTAAATATCAGTATTTTTTTCCTTATGAGCATTATTATAAATAGGTAATTTATAATCTATCAATGTGTTTATTGAAAAAAAAAATGTGTTTCTTATGTTATCCTACAAAAATTTATTGCATTTAGAGCTTGGATGTTTTCAGCTGATTAAACCTCGTATTTATCTATAGGAAAACATGTAAAACTCGATTTTGACAAATTGTGGGTTGGAAGCTTCCTGAATAACTACGCCCGATTGGGGGTTATTCTTCTTATTCGAATCGATGCCTCATTGCTACAGCGACCCCCACTCCAATTGTTCTGATAAACCAGTGGTGAAAAAATGGAGTTTACACGAATTTTCCAATAATTTAATTACGTATAAAAAAAAACCAAGCTTTTTCGAGTCATACAATAATTCATTTACAGATTAGAAACCTATTATTAAAGGAAACTGATAACAGTACCATTAAAATAAATAATAAACAAAAAAAACAGCAGGAATATAATGGATTTTAGACGTCAATGCTTTACCTTCGGGCGGTGATATTTTAAGACACTCAGCGTGGAAGGAGGTGGGGCAAGTTTCACAGCAAATAAGGGAACCACCCTTTGCACATATGAAGCACCAAGAAGTATTCACGTGAAGTGGTATCTTGCTCAGTCTGAAATAAAACGAATTCATTAATTTATATAGTATTACATTATAGTTGTTGGATCCTAAAATAAACAATTTGATAGGTCATAACCTGATACCTTTTGTCCAGTCCCTACCTTCACCTTTTGCCAGTTTGTTCTATTTGTATGACTACGTAAAAGTGTGTTGAACAACCGATAACCCCCCACCATCCGACAAAACACAAGACAAGGACGTCAAGAGCGGCGCGTAATTCGATTCCCGCCGCAGTCAACCGCAGTCATTCGTCTACAATAGCTGGGACCACCCAGGGACGGCGCCTCGTTTCGCATCCGTCTCTGGTGGATTCGTCACTCAACTTTCATCGCTCGGGCAGATTGGTCGGCCCCTTTCGCAGACGCGGAAACAGGTGAGCGAACTGGCTTAAAATCTACTTTTCTCAAATAAGATCAATCATTCACCAAGTCTTTCATCGTTTTACAGTCCACTCAAATTCATTCACGTCTTTCCAAAACTGAATCGCAGTTTCTGGATCGAACAATAGTCATACCTTGTTATCAACATTTTAATTTTTTAAATCGAGAGGTACTAAATAAATTTTATATCTTGACGCATACATACGATTCAGTAATTGATACGGCTAAGAGAAACTGTTGTACTCATTTCATTAGAACTAATTTTGAGTCATTTTTCTTTTCGCAGACAGATAATATAATCAACAAGAAGTGAAATTTTAACAAGACTACAATATATATAATATTCTCACTTTGCATCACAATGTCTCGGGCATACAATGGTAGCCGCCGTTATCACCTTCGTCCCGGCTGGAATGCATTGCGTAAATGAGTGATAGGTGGCGGGACACTTCACGCAGCGCACAAGTTTATCTCCGGAGAACCTCGTCCTACAGCCACGGGGATCATCAGAAACGCATGTGTGACACACGTGTCTAGGGCAACTCACAGCCTCAACGTGCGGCTGCGATTTCTTTTGGTTCTTGGACGGCCCACCGGTACTGTATTTAGTCTGCGGCCATGCTCGAAGACACGACACGTGGTAAAACTTGTTGCAATGTATGACGCTGCATTTCTGACGCTCTTCGGAATTTATTTTAGGGCATGTGATCGACCGACACACAAAGCACGGAGGGATTTCGTATCTCTGACAATCGTTGCACTTGAACACTTCCAATACCTCAGGTTCATTTGTAATTTCCGCAAGTGTTTTCAGTTTTCGTTCTAACACGTCTACGATAACGCATTCTCCAGCTCTGACGTTGTCCCAATCTGCGTCTCCGTCTGTAGAAGAAGCTGAGGAAAGATCTAAGTCTTGTGGAACCGCTGTTTCCATCAATTCTTGCATTTTCTTTTCTAGTTGAGACTCAAAGTCATCCGCATTAGTTACAATGTGCAAGGGAGACGCACTGTCTTCTTTCCTGGGTGATTTTTTAACCAAATCTCTCGCCGCACCTCGCGAACACCGCCGTTTTGTCGGAGAGATTTGAATTTCCCCATTCAAGAGTGGTTGAATGATTCTTGATTCATTTGTATCATCGCCATTCTGCAGAGTGAAAAATTCAGAAATGGATTCATCAACTTGGCTATCGTCGCCACTATCACAATCTGAATCTGCCTTACTAGCGTCATTATCGTCAGTTTTAGACGTATCATTATCACTTTTCTTTTTCAACTGGTAAGATTTACGACCTCGCTTCTTCCGTTTCCTGGTGCGTTTAGAATCAGTATCGTCGGTGGAGGATGGCTCCAACTGTTTTTGCACGCATACTAGATGATACATTCCACTACACGACCCTTTGCATTTGATCAGACCGCTTGGTTTTTCGCAGATTTCGCAGACCTTTTCCTTGAACAGACCTTTAAAGATACTGGGTTTAGGGACTGAAAGGGCGGCCATATAATAATCAACGGGTTTCTTATCACTTACTTCTTCTTCTAACCCATTCTCCTCTTTAGTTTTATTTTCTTGCTTTGTTTTCTTAACTATTTTCACTTCTATCTCAACTTTGGTTGGTTCGGATTTTACTTCGAAACCGGGGTTTGTGACAACTTTCACCAAACTATCTGACGGTTTAGATTTTGAAATAGTATTTTTCTTAATAGCATCTTCTATATCGGAAAATTCTGAATCATCTTCAATCAAGTTAGATTTTACCAGTTTCTTTCGTGAAGACTTCTCTCTGACCTTCTCGGGACTAGCGGGTGAAGTATCGTCGTGCACCACTTCCTTCCTTTTCTTTTGTTTCTTTGGCTCGGGAGTACTGACCTCATCCCCCATTCCTTTGACCAAACAGAAGTCATTACTGCTCTTATCCTCAGTTCTCTGACTCTCTCCATACTGCCAAGCTTTATACAGATAAGACAGAACATAATCTTCAGTTAGCTCAGGATTTTCATCTAGCAAGGCATCCCGTTTGAATTCTAGAAACTCTTGGAATTCTGGATCCTCATATTTAGATGGTGGGATTTTACTTGCAACTGAAGATTTTGAGCTGGCTGGTGGGATTGATTCCTCTCCATCGCTTTCAACTTCCTGCTTTACTTCAGAAGTAGCCTTCTCATCTGCTTGTGTAGGTGCAAGTATAGATTTACGTTTTCTTAGTGACGCAATGCGAGGTGTAGTAGCCACGTTTTCAGATTCATTATCCTCATTATCAGCATCTTCTAACCTTTCTGGTGATATTTCTTTAGATTTCACACAATCAACAAGCTCAGAAGACTTATTTTCATCCTTTTCAATCAAAATTATATCATCATTCTTAGCTTCATGTTCCTCGCTTGAAGAGTTTATCTTACCATCACCGGTTGTTTTCTTAGGGGTAAGAACTTCCGGAGATAGTTTTCTTTTCTTTAGAGGTATGCGAGATTCACTGTCCAGATTCCCTTGACTCTTGTTCAGAGACAAACATTTGGATGTAGCTGATTTGGGCGATTTCTCTTCGTCATTAGTAGATTCTGAAACGTCTTCAGTAGGTGTTTTGGAAGATCTAGTTTTACGCTCCTGACTTTTAGGCTTCCCAGCCTCATCTTTGTCAGCAGATTGACTTTTTGGGGTTGTTTTTATTGCTTTGACATTAGTTTTAGCAACATAACAGTCAGTCAATTTTTCAGCAATCTTGGGCTCTAACTTGACAGGCTGCTTGGCTTTCAAAAATCAACGATCCATATGTGATTGTGTTTTCATTTTCACAATTCCACTTTTTTCAGCAATGCTATTTATACAATCGTCGACTAAGTCTATGATATCTGTACTATCTTGAGATGTTTTTCCCGAGCTTTCAACATTTTCTACTTCTTTTTCTTCTGGTTGGCATCGGAAGAGGCTATCGAATAAGGATTCACTCAACGATATATCAGAAGAAATCTCTCTTTTAATTTTAGGTTTCTTTTCTCTTTCAACAATATTATTAGTGGATAAGAACATGGTGATGAAGAACTCCTCCCTGGTCTCAGCTGGTCTGCGGAAAAGCATCTCAGCCTCTGAGACTCCCGTCAGCCATTTAGATTTCTTGCTTTCAGAAACGTTGAATGCGGCACAGTATTTAGAATCCTTTTTCTTCATCTACAAATAAAAAATAAAAATTATTGCTTGAAATGCAGACAGGCCTTTAGTGGGCGTAAGATGTAGCACAATTGACAGATATTTAAAGCCGATTTCATTTTAGTAGATCATATGCCAGAAATACAATATCAAAGGAAAAATCCTAACCTCTGGAGTGAACTCTTCCTTAGTCTTGTGGAAGTGACTTTGCCCCTCAAACTTCATGAGGAAGTTGGAGAGCAGCCAGGCTCTTCGGCCGCAGTCGGCGAAGAAGGTGACGTGCAGCACCTCAACTGGTATCAGCGATCTGCCCACAGCTGGAATAATAATCAATTAGTAATCTTTATACACGAGACACTTTAAATATGATTATGGGGCAAACTGCTGCATCATCAGTTACGACAACAGGCTGAATGGCAAGATGCGATGGCAGGTCAGTCACCAAACAACCTCCTAACAAACATCACCTTCTGTTCAAATAAATTAGTACCCATCGCTACATAACTATCCCAGCAAGTACTTTAGTGACTACATGCATCTGTTCATGAGCGCAACTCAAATGAAACTTAAACAACGTCAAGCATTACAATGTTGAAATGGGCCGAGAATCGGCGGTTAACAGGGTCTGCTCGAATATCAAAAAATCTAAATGGCGCTAATTGTCGATTTGCGACAATGTCAAATGTGATGGGGCTTCAAACAAATGGGGCTTACAATTGTACTCCCACGAGTTATTCTGAATTTTAATCAACAGTAAATTTTAAAAAAAAAAGACAAGAAAAAATGGTTTTAGACTGCAGCAGAGAAAGAAGGTAGGATCGACACGACTTACCGCTAGTTAAGTTTTTCAGTAAAATCTGTAACAACCAGCATCGGTTTATCAAGATGACACTTTTGTCAACACATTTCTCAACGAAACTAATGTTTACTGACAAAAATAAAACATGCACGGGCTTGTTTTATTTTCATGTGGGGGCGGTAATGAACTAAGATTTGTGTATATTTTTGCTATCAAAAGACGTAATGAAACAATGTGTACTTTAATTTTCTTATGTAACGGATAACTGTCGAAAACTATGCACCTACGGACATTTGAATTTTTACCTTATTTAATCTAGAAGGCAATAAGGAAATTTCAAAAAACATGCTACTTTTTACTGGTGGTTCATCCATTGTGCTTCAGTTTGGGTGTTCAACCAAGTAAGACCAGCATCCGGCCAATGACCTGGAGATGTAAAGTTGCTATTGGTTTGACAGCATATCACTTGCTGGTACCTATGACTACTGGGAAGTTGTGCGTCCTCTATGCCATACAACTTTTCAATCTATTATGTAACCATGATTATTTAATTTAACATATATTAGAAATATCATCTATGAATAATCTCATAATTTTCCTAGAGACCATGAGCTACACGTGGTATTATAATGTATACACTAATACACCTGACCATTTTCACTTCATTATGCCTGCCGGCATATTAGATTAAATAATTTAAATATTCCGACTGGTAAAGTTAATCAATATTTGTTTAATAATTCACTGTCTTTAAGCAATGGAGTTCAAGTAACAAAACCTAAATTATATGTATTTATTTAAGGCCTCGGTAAACATATTTTATTACAGCAATCTACAACGGAGGCATGGATGTGAGAGAGAAATAACAATCACAGTAGAAATTATATAGAGAAACGGCGTTTAACGGGAACCGTTCAAATGCTAAAAATTTAAAATCATCAATCAAATGTGACAGAGGTTGAAACACAAACCTTGTTTATTTAGTTTTCTAAAATAATAAGGGAGCATTTCACCACCTCGGAGTTAACTATTGCGTTTCAGAGACTTTAGATTATTTACTTTAGACTGTGAAAAACTTTATGATAAAAAATAATTTTGCATAATGTAGTGCATTGAAAACTGATTTCAAAATGTATTAATAATAATATTTCCATGTTATCTATATTCTCAAGGTTTATTTAAATTTGTTCAGAAATTGTAAATTGAGACTGCGCATAATATGTAAAAGTGTATATATATAAACACATGATATTGATGCGTAGATAGGACCATTTATTTCATACTCAAGTAGAATTACGTAAGTATCGCGTAATCCGCGTTGATATTCTAACCATTGTAATGATCCTCAAATCGACGACATAAGAAAAGATTTATTTGCGGATATTTTGCTTAATTTTTTAAAAATTATTGATGGGTAAATAACTGATAACTGCACCAACATTTTATAGCCGTAATGATTCGATTATACAGTCATAAACATTGCTATTATATTTTACGATGTTAGAACATGGCGGCAGAGAAATGTGGTTAACTTCCGTGCTAATGTTAATCTAGCAGATAACCAACTTAAAAATGTTCGGTATTTCACCGCATTATGGAATCAACCTGCCGATTAGGTGCTCAAATATTCTCACTTTATAAATTAATTAATGTGAACTTCCAAAATAATCTCAGAAATATAGTACGGCATGAAAGAATAGGAAATTGCGATACCAAACAAACTTTACAAAAGATCATAAAAACAATATTTTGTTTTAAATAAATACACTTAACACCAACTTTTCGGATTATCAAAGAGTCGCGTCCATAAACAGACTGTATTTTAAATGAATTAGAAGACTATTGAATGTGCTAAGACTTTTATTTTTTACAATATTTGGAACCTTAAGACCACCAGACAACCACCGTGGCAAAGCGGTTATGATGCTTGGCTATGAATCCAGAGGTCGCAAGTACAAAGCCCAGTGTACGCAAATAAACTTTGATGTGTTATTTACCATACACCAATTTGGGATGCCATAGCCCAACTGGCTCCAGACGATTGAGAGCATTTAGGACTCTTGTGCGTTATTCACATTAAAAAAGATGTATGAAAAAAAAAGTTTATAAAGTCGATTTGTTAGATTAAATCCAAGTCCCCTTAAAAATAATGATGAATATTATGATAATACTTTGCTACCTAGTCAAATTATAAAAAAGGGGTTACTCACTCTTTTTCCTGATGAATCTGGAACAGACAGGATCCCTTGTGATGAGGCAAGGCCAGAATGGATGAGAACCAACCCTCGCCCAAGCCAGATCTCCCAATTTCCACTTGGAACTCGCTTCGTCTTGCAAAACACTTAAATTATTCACCGCTACGCTCACTAAATCAACCGTCATAGCAGATTCCGAATTCACCGACGAATTCAAACCAGAAACATTTAATGAATCTTCTGTTTCTTTTTTTATCTTTGGTTTATAGATTCGTTTTGGTTGTTCTTTAGGTGAGGGTCCCAAACTTAAACTCCGCTTTTTAGGCTTCTTTTGTTGTTTCTCTATGGATTTATTGACCGCTTTTTTTGCAGAAATTGCATTTTCCAACTTGGGACTTATGTCTTTTGGCAGTGACTTTATCGGCGAAAACATGCTCATCATGAGACTGCCTGTCTCTTCCTTCTCATCGCGCTTTCTTTGTATGAGATCTTTTCTTACGTAAACTTTCATGGGGACTTTTGTTGGGTTGTCATTCCAAGGCGTGTGGATTATTTTCTTTTCAACAGGAGAATAATCGTCATCAGAAATAGAAGAAACTTTTCCAGGTGTATGATTTTCATTTAACTTTGGTGATGTGTATTTCGAAGGGGTTGACTGCATTTTTACAGGAGATTTGACATTTTCCGGAGTTTTTGGTGAACGTTTCATGGGTGACTTTGTGGGTGACTTGGTTGGTGATTTTGACGATGATTTGGATAGTTTAGAATTCAGTTGAAACGCCACGTCAGTTGGATAGAAATCGGCGATTGTTTTCTGTTTTCTCGCTCGTCCATATCGACTAGTATTTGGAGGACTAGAACCTTCTGGAGTAGATGATTTTTCATACGATGTTATCTTAGGAGTAAGGTGCGTTTCCAATTCTCGTTCTAATTGAGATCTCTTGATACTCTTACGTTTAATACTTGGAGTGTTTGATTTATCATCTTCAAATAATAATGGCGAATCAGTTGTTGATTTATCGAATGTATCTGTTTCGTCAGACGAATCAATAAAAACCTTGGCACTCTCAGATAACATTGAGCTATCTTCATTGGGCAATGAAGATTGATTTTCGGTAGCCATGTTTGATGTCAAATCATGCTTTTGAGGAAATACTCGAAACTGTTTTTAAGGTAACCTCCTCCAAAATGCATAAACCTCATTTATCACTGTAAACAAGTAAATAAAGGAAATTATTGAATGTTTTGATTTTTTCTGACAGAAGAATGTAGGCTGAATACATAAAATAGGTTCAGAACATGAAATATAGAGTTAATTTGTATGCAATAGTGAATTTCAAGGTAACATGTTGAATCCGAAAATGGGAACTAAAAATACAGAAAATATCAAATTTTAACTAATTAATAACATAAATAAATGCAGCTGAGCTAATATAACGTTATACGGGGGTGACCGCACCTGTTTATTTGTAAGATATTATACACAACGCGTGGAAAACGTCCGACGTACAAAATGGGAGATGCAAGGAACTGCTATTATGGCATAGGATACTAAAATAGGAACTAAAGAATTGCATTATTTCGCCTCTGAGAAGAGGTAAAAATACACTCGATGTGTTTTTATACTCCAGCATTACAATGGACACGGAATATACGGTGCAAATTGGCGCTATTTACGTATTAGCGAAAACAATTGCTAAAAACTTTCTACGAAATCACACTCACCCACTGAACGTACTGCACGCCATGGAAGCAAAAATTTTCGAACGAGATTTTCGCGGTGATATAATTCGGGAATGACCTAAATAACAAAACTTACCCGCGTTTTATTGCTTGTTTTGTGAAAAACTGGGCCACGAATGTGAAAACTCACTGTCAATTTGCGACATTAAACGAAATTAAGTTCAAACGTTCATTGACACAAGCACGAACAAACGGCGGCTCTTCGGCCATCGGCATTTATGGAACTTCTTTACCGACATTACGTCTTTCCCGCCAACTTTATTTAATGAATGTCAACATTATTCGCTTATTATATTCAATTCAAATAAATATTCAACTCCCAATCATTATAAAAATATCAACCACTTCAAACAAATGTTTCAGCTTCTATAATTTTTTAACATGTGTTTTACCGAACATTTTTATTTTTAATAAATAGGTTATGTTTTTCTCATTATATTTTTAAATATAGATTATATGTTATATACACTATCCGGAAACATGCACACTTTATTAAAAAACACACACAATTTAAAATAATAAAATCTAGAGAAACAGTTCGCTTTAATCTCATGTAATTAATAAACAAACAATGTTATTAAAATCGAAAATATTTGAATTTTATTTGTTTCTTCTTTACCTACAAATAACGTATGTTTTTTTGTAAATCCGCAAGATGGCAGTAGTACACCAAAACAAAATCTGTAATCATTTTACATTCCATTTCAATTCGACACATTTATCTTTGTAGGCGGTCAAAAGTGAAACTAACGAACAAACGTACTATTTTTATTCATTCGGATCCAAAATATGAAAATATCTATAGTGGCGACGTTACTGACTGCAAAATTAAGCTTGTCAAGCAGAATCTGACGTTTCTTGCAGTACTAATCAAAAATGGCCGTGGGCAACAGAGGTAAAAATACCAAATCGGGCGAAATATTCGCTTACAGCGAAATGGGACTGAGAAATAATGCAGCCGTCGTTGAATATTGCCGAACGTCAATGGCCGCTTTATCGGGCGGAACAGCAGGTTTGTTTGCTTTTGTGTCAACATTTAAAAAAACATTTCATGCCGATGTCAAATGTCATGTGCCTTGCCTTCATTAATTGAAATGCAATTTTTCAGGATTACTGGGACTGACGAGCTTCTACGGATTTGGATTCTACCTGTTCTCGGTAGTCAGTTTGTGGGCTCTTTTACTACTAAAGGCCGGCAGCAATTGGCAAAAGTTCTTCATCTCCAGAAGAAGTTTGCTCACTAACGGATTTTTGGGGGCACTGTTCACATATATATTATTCTGGACTTTCATATACGGAATGGTCCACGTATATTAATGAGGTTTATTAGTTGTTATGTTATATATATACATATGCTAATATATTTTTAGTTATGTAGGGATGTTGAATTTTGTACTCTACTAATAATATTAATAATAATCACCATTCAGCACCATTATTTCATAATATTTTTATCTTGTTTCTTAATTAGTTAAATCTATAGTGAAATAGTAATTTTAGTGTATAAATAATACATTATCCGTTGTTAAAAGATTCCAAGATATCTGTTTATGACAGAATTTATCGAAATTATATTTATTTCACTCCATATTTCAGTGAATGATTGTTTTACAACCAATCATTTCAAATTATCATGATGACCTATAATTTTAAGAACTATTTTTCAAAGAATAAAATATTAAACTTACCATGCAACTGAGATGTTTTTTAATATGACAGGTCCAATGTCCACATTGTGAGCTCATTTTACTGGAGATCTCTCAGTCAAAGGGTATGGCCTTAATGGTAGATCGTTCTGTGGGGCGGAGCGTGCAACCATTGAGCGTTCATTGCCTGGCCTCAGTGAACAGACAGCATTCGAAGGAAAAGGTCATCGTTGAAACTGCCACCATGGCTTCACTACATATTATCAACATATATTTGGAAGAAAAATAATTTATTGAATAAGGAAGGTCACACTTGAACGGTAGACAGAGCTTTCTTGGTTGTCTTCAGCGGGGCATACGCGCCCAGCTTCAAACCAGTTTGTGGAATTGAAAAGATTTTTTTTTTAAATTTAGAGAATTTCCTACCTTATATAAAAATCAAAGGTTAAACGAAGACAAACTCCATGAATTCACAAAAATGTCAGTGTCAACCTTTGACTATATTCCATATTTCAGGCTTAGATTGAATTTCGGATATTATTTCTTCCAATGACAAACGCTGTTAAAACACAAACTGGTTTGAAGCTGGACGTGCACGCCCCGCTGAACACAAGCAAGAATGCTCTGTCCACCGCTCAGGCGTCTGCCACTCGGGATACTTGCATCCATGAACATGTGCTTGTGGTGCACGCTCCGCTCTGCTAAACACTCGAGTAGAGCGTGCACTCGGGCCTTACGCTAACTTAGCGTTCTATTTCTCCACCTTATTTTTTAATTTATATTATCGATGTAGTTTGTACGTTTACTCATCAGAACTTTACTTACTAATTATGTAAATTTATTATTTTTCTCAAAAGACAAACATTCCCAGGCTACAATTAACCTGTCAATTTTTTAAATACTCCTTTTACCATCATTATTGTTTAGAGGAAAATGTTCTTTGTGCAATAGTGGAGAACTTTAATAGCTGAGGATTGAACCCGCAATGTCTGAGTAGGAACCCAACACATTTGTCCACTCGGCTACTAATCTCTTCTAATTGCATACTAATCGTTGAGTACTTAACATTTGGATTACCAACTCACCCATTAATCTAGTGATTATATGAACTCACTAGCTGCAATATAAAGAGAAGCAATTGGCTAGCCCATATCACATAGATTGGCATTCTTCAACCTTTTTACCCCTGAAAATTGGAGAAATACTTTGAGGACCGTCTGACGGCTAAGACAGAAGTAAGACCTGAACGTGTGTCGTCTCTGAGTAAGATTGTCCCTCACGCAAAAATAAGCCATGAATTTGTGACAGTTCGTTCATTGCCATATAGACCATAAGACAATTTTTTAAGTGAACTCTTTCTGTGACTAAGCCAGAGTAGAAAATCACATTGTTTAATGAAACCATCCAAAGATTTAACAGTTGCCAAAGTGCCAGCCCATCGTAGTCTTTAGAATTAACAGATCCTTAAAATGGTTTCATGCTCAATTAGTTTCTCCGGTTCATTGTTCATTTTAATCCTGTAGGTTTGATTGTCTAGCGTAGCTTCAAATTTTATTTTATTTAATAATAATATGATTAAAATATTACAAAAGTGAAAGGGGTCTAATTATTAATTATCTAATAATTGTTCTGAATGTTAAATAGGTTCAAACGCATGGCGGGGATGGAGAAATTATAGTAAGAAAAAATAAGGAAAGTTGGATAAAGAAATGTGGGAAGGTTAGTGCAATCCTGCGCATCCCATATATTATAATTACATACATGCAAATATAAAAGAGGAAATAAATGTTCCAGGTTATAAATATATATTTTATGAACAGAAAGAAGAAGAAGAAGCTCTCATTGAAAACATATTAGAGTAGGAACCAGATAAAAACACATGCACCCTTTTAATTGAGGCCTTGGGACCTCAAACCTCAAACATTCTGAAAGAGGAAAAAAAGAGAACTCTAAACAATATACTTTATGCTTTGGCTAACACTGCACAAGACTCCCCAACTGCTAGAATCTAGTAGGACCATGGCATCCCCAATTGGGGTGCGTTGTGAGGCTCAGGGGAGTGGGAAAGGGAAGTTTGAAAATAACCTGGCTATTCAGATTTTATCACCAAACATGGCCAATGCTATTTCAAGCAACGTTTCGATTCTAAATGGCGATCCTTAACTAGGATGATAATAAGAGTATCTACCACTCTGGGACATGCCATAAATATACTAGTCATGTTATTTTGTATTGAATATAATATGTGAATAAAAGTTAGTTGTGCATGCTGGGATTTGAACCTCTAAGTATCGCCTTGGTGAAAGACCACCAAGTTCGGGGACCAGATCTGATTGCCAGGTACTTCCCCACCTTCTTCTTCCCCTCTACTACCTCCAGCCTGGGACTCTTGTGCACTATTCACTATAAGAGAAAAAAGGCGTTGCAGTAGTTTAAATTGCATTAAATGGTTCTAATGTAAAAGATTAAATTTTTTAAAAATCAGTATGGTCAGGGTGCACATTTTTCTCATTATGCATTCAGAAATTTGTGATACTTCCAAAAATAGAATTCTACATCATATTATATTTGAATTCTATATCTGAAATCGGCCTTAATCTGTGTTGCCATAATAATGAACAAAATTATTTTCACATTATTAAATTTCTGTATTTTATTGTCAAACTGTACATTTTATTTCATTTGAAATATTTTCGGTGAGTACTTACCAACTTGACCGAATAAAATCAAATACGGTAATTAAAATTGACTGCAAAATACAATCGGAAATAAAACTGGTTTTGCGTGACTAGATATCGACATGCCCACGATCGCATTGTACAAATGGGGCCATAAGAAATAATAGTAACCAAAGGAATGTTGGTTTGGGTTAACATGATCAAGTTTGTTCAAAGGTAAATGGTTCTAATTTTTCAAAAGAACTATGGTCCAAAGTGCATATTTCTCACATTACGTGTGCTCAATGTTCAGAAATTAGTGCTACTTACCTATTTTCTGAAAGAATATGATTCTACACCAAATTTTATTAATTTGATATTCATATTTTTTAACAATATGTAGGCGCCCTTGAGGTGATTTTCCCACGAAAACGGCACTATAAAAGTTATCCATTTATTATTAAGAGAGATAATTGCATGGAATTAAAACGTTGCTTGAAATTAGTGGTGTTTGGTTACCAGATCTGAATATCCAGGTACGTCTTAATCTTCATTGTCTTACCTTCTTCCCTTCCGTAATCCCTTCAGCATCAAAAAATACAGTTGGGGCTGCTATAGTCCCACTGGCTTTGTGTGATCTTCGTATTAAAAAATGCAAAAAGGTTTTTTTGTATTTTTGTAATGCATGTATAAAAGAAGTAATTAAAATGAATAAAGATTTTTTTTCTGTCAAGTTGACCCCTAAAAATATCAAGGTTTCATTTGACACAGTAATGTTGTGCGATAATGGCTCTATAAAAAGTTTTTTAGAGTTCACTATCGCATAACATTGTCGTGTAAGATGGAAACTTGTTATTCCAAAAGTGTCAAATTGTCAAATACGGTATTCAAGCATAATATCTTCACATTTGAATGTACCTACTATATATCGTCGTCGGAAAGGCAAAAGGGCTGAAGCGCCATTTTGGGAAGTTTACACCAGAGCACTTTTGTTTTACAATAAAATTCATAAGTTTTCAGTACCCGGTTGGATTTTGAAAAAAAAAGTTAACACAGGTAACTCAATTCTCTCACTGAGTTACCTAAAGCGACAAAAAGCAAAAAAAAAATCCCAACCTTGTGTCGCTTGGGTCAAACCTTCTCCCAAATGGTAAATATATTTAGGATGGCTGTAGGGCCACAAAAATCTTCAGAATCAAACGAGAGTCTGAGCATTCGACGCAGAAAAAAACTACATATTTAACTCATTTTTAACTAAAGTGTCGCTTAAGCCCTTTTGCCTTTCCAGCGACGATATATTATATTTGTTACAAAATCGACGTTACTCGGTGCTTCCACGGTAGTTAATTTGTTTAGTTCAACTTTAAACTGTCTGATGATGCAGTCTGTACATTATATTAATTATTAGCGTTGGAAAAAAAAACAATGTTTTGTGAATGCTTCACGATTTTTTAGTTATTTAAAATGAACCCTTCTCAGTGAACACTTCAATTGAAGTCGAACTCGCAAAAAAGAGAATTGAATTTATCCGGGTATTTGTTCAGTTCACACGTACTAGTCGGTAGGGATTTGAGAGTGAAAAAAACTGGAACCAGTTCCTTGCCAAAACAAAAGTACTATTCGGTAGAGATTTGAAAACGAAAAGAACTGGAACTGGTTCCTCGCCAAAACAAAGAAATTTTAAAACGAAAAGAACTCCCAAAAAAACACGTTCCTTTAGATCGAAGTACTTTGAAGTCGAACTACAATTGAAGTACTTGAAATGAAGTACTTCTTTATAGGCTTTGAAGTTCAACTTCACTGAACTGCTGCAAATTGAAGTAGTTCTTTGTAATCTAACTTCCATTGAAGTATTTGTTCAATGAAATTAATGAAGTTTGAACTGCCGCAAAATGAAATAGTTCACGCGAAACAGTCAGAACGCTAAAATAAACTATCAACTTCAATTGAAGTATTTGTTCAATGCTATGAAATGAATGAACTTTGAACTGCCTCAAAATGAAATCACTTACACGGAGCAGTCAGAACGCTAAAATGATTTACCAACTTCAATTGAAGTATTTGTTCAATGAACAGTGAATGAAGTAGGAACTGCTGCCAAAAGAAGTAGTTCTTTCAGAGCGATCACAACGCTATTAATTACAGTAACTGTCGATTTTTTATGGGCGTTAATTTTTGCACATGGGCAGACAGACATTAAATTTGTCGCGGGGCGGTCCTGGGCATATTATTGTTATACCTAATTTCATTTGTCAATGAACGATGGCGATGAAGGAAGCCTCACAAGAAAATGTAATGGTCTTTAGAACCCATACAAAGGCATCCAATCAATAATTCAATGAATAAGCACCGGCAGCTAGCGCGCGTTACGACTGCCTACGGTGCCTACCTAAAGCAAAGCAAACGGGGCTTACTGAAAATGTAGGGAAATTTATTTGCAAGAAGTAAGTACCTACCTAATGAAGCGATGATTTTTTTCATGTAAAATCCTAGTTGCAAAAATGGCCGTATTTTGTAATGATAATATTTCGAGAGGTGATCAGTAAGTAGGTATAGGTCTCCCAATCAGAGTTGAGCCCGGGACAGTACTCACACAGATACATAGCTTACGTACAGCGTGTTCCATTTAAACCTTCATTTTTTTAAAACAATTACTGATTATTTCACACTTCAGAGATCGAAGCCAAAGCGTGTTGAAGTCAGTTATATAAAAGTGTGTACATGTATGTTGTTTTATTTCAATGTTATTAAAATACAGTTATCAAGAAAGGAATAAATTCATAGGATAATAAAAATAAAAAAATGCAAGGTATCCAGTAATTCGTAGTATTTCCCGATTTGGGACATTCTCGAGCACGACCATGAATGATAATTACTGTTTCTTCAAAACAGATTATAATATTATTTTTAACAGCACCCGGTCGATCTGCATGAATAAGACACGCTGTAAGTGCACTTTCAATATACTAGAAGAATCATCGTAAACACTTGGTGTCCCTTTTCCACTAGTGACAATAAGTAGGCGTAAACAAAACAAAGGACTCTTTCTATATGACGCATCGTAAATACATCGCAACTGGAGCGTATACCAATACACAATTCACCCAACGCTAAGCATGTATTGTTTGTTTCAACTCTGGTTGAGTTACCTATACCTAGGAAGAACAAACGGGGAAAAAAATCATCATAAACGTGAATTTCTTTCCATTTTCCTAACCGGATCTGATAGCAAAATCTTTTTTATTTGTCATATAATATATCGACTGTATTTCGGTGAAAGGTGTTATTCCACATTTTTTGCAAGCAAAGTTAGGCCTAGTGGTTTGAACCACTGTCACATTTTACACTGTCGCAAATCGACGATTACCGTTATTATGATTATTGTACCACTTCCACTTTAAATAATCGCCCTCGTTAACCACCGATTCTCGGCCCATTTCAGCATTTGATAAAATTACGATCAGGTGTCAAACATAACAGCATGACCCCTATGTTATCACTAAGGCCTAAATTTTCTTGCAAAATAATGCGGAATAAGGCCTTTCATCGAAACACAACTCGATATGCTATATTGCGGCACGTTCCAGAGTGGTAGATACTCTTAGTATCGCCCTAGTAAAAGACAACCATTTAGAATCGAAACTTGAAACTTGAACTTGAAATACTGCACAAGAGTCACAACTGCTCCCAACCGTCTGGAGCCAGTGGGACTATGTCATCCTCATTTGGACGTAGTTATGCAGAAAGCATCCAACCCCAAAAAGATGAAACTGATAAATGGCGTTTGAAAAATGACGATACAAAATGTTAAGTGAATATCAGTTTTTTTTTTCTTTATTTTTTATATATATTTTTTTTATATTAGTTACTTTGTACATTTAAGTTTACAAGTATCTAATTATTTCATTTTCTTTTTGAATAATATTTTAACTTAAACACTACTTATTATTTTTGGTTTATATGCATTTTAAATTATTTTTACAGGCTTTTTTAAATTTATGGATAGGCATAATTTTGATGGTTTCCGGCAGCGGATAATACGATTTCATTCCTTTATATAGTAAGCTGTTTTGGGTGTTGGCTTTATTCTTTTCTGGTAGTCTAATTTCTTTGCATGCCCTTGTATTATACTTGTGAATATCAACATTGTAGATAATTTTGTCAGAAAAATACTCTGGTAACAAGTTGTTCTTCATTTTATGTATAAACATCAATGTGTTCAATGTCAACATCTGTTTAACTGTCAGCCAATTTAGTTCCTCTGACATTTTAGCTACTTTTGAGTATCTATTTCGCCCAAGTATAATTCTCATTGCTCTATTTTGGAGAATTTGAAACCTGTTTTGTTCTTTGTCGTTACACAAGAAAAGAATCGTTGAACAATAATAAAAATGTGGAGCAATAATGGAGTTGTATATGGTAATTGCTGTTTTTCTGGGCATTATTATAAATAGGTCATTTATAATCTATCAATGTTTTTTTTTATGTATTTCTTCTGTTATGCTACATTTTACAATGTTTTTAAACTTCAATTTAAGTCAAATATCTGCAATATGCGTTGGTAAAAAAAAAAACAAAAATCTATTGCATTTGGAGCTTTGAATTTTCAGCAGATACAAAAAATTTCGTATTTATCTATAGGAAAACATGTAGAACTCGATTTTGACAAATTCTGGGTTGGACGCTTTCTGCATAATTACGTCCAATTGGGTTATCATGTAAGGCTGGAGGTAGTGGAGAAAGTAAATAGATTGGAAAGAGAAAGGTTGGGAAGAATCTGGCTATTCAAATCTGGTCACCAAACACGACTAAAGCCATTTCAAGAAAAGTTTCGATTCTGAATGTTGATCTTTCAGCAGGGTGATACCACTTTGAAAACTATTCGAGTGAAGGTTCTTACAGAGTTGCTTGGCCCACAAAACAAATTATTTTGACTCTTCAAAACTCATCTTCAGTCGACAGACATTATCAGAGAAACAAACAAAACGTCAGAGAAATTTCTGTTTAGTACAGGTAGGTATCAATTAATATTCAATACATACTTCTAAAATAATCTCGGATTTATTATTGTTAATCCGTTTAGTTGTAGGAAGCAGATGCTACCATACCTGTAAGGGGTTACTACTGGTGTCGATAATACTTAGCAGACTTCTCAGTGCCTAACATAACCTAACATAACCTAACCTAACCTAATCCAACATGAAAACCAAATTAGTAGTCTTTAAGCGTAAAATTCTACCAATAACTAGACTAACCTTCACTAGAAAATTGATCTTTCGGAATAAAGCAGAATCACAAACTAGAAAATTTTATAGAGCAAGACACCATTGAAAATTATGATCAAGTGGCAGCTTCAGTGGAAGCGAGCAGTGCCCAGAGGCAGACAGAGAAAGACTTTTTTATTATTGAGGAGAAAACACAGATACAGACACTAATAAATAAACAATATTAAACATAATGTATAGAGAATTCGCCTGCATCCTAATTATTCTTCACAGATTTAAGCACCTATGAGCAGCAATAGATAAATCAAAGTAGATGTCGTAATACCAACATACAAATAAATTTAATATATATATATAAAAGTGATGGTAAGCAGTGTTTATAGACTAAGCAGTAAATCTCATATTATTATCATGTCCTTTAGAGAATTGAAGCCTTTATATTTCTAAATAAGATGAAAGATGAATCAAGGGGTCTAACTGAGTACAGTACCCGCATAAAAAAACATTTAAGGAAAAATTGCAAAAGAAAAAGGTACACAATTTTTAAATCAAATTTGTCATTTACAGGAATTTTTCAATTTTTTACTGAAAGTAATTAATGAATCAAAGAAAATGACAGAATCCTTAAAATTTTGATTGAATAATTTGTACATTCTTCTAATTGGGTCTCTTATACCAGCATGAATACCAGACTTGAATAGACTGGGTGGATTGGAGCAGAACGTGAAGGACTGAGAACTGGAGAGAGGAGGCGAATGCGAGGGACCTCAGCCAGTGGAGAATATTTGTAGAGACGTAGGCCGTGTTAATGATGACTTATATCTATTTCAAAAGGATCAATGATTTGATTGTTGATGGTGGGATAGGTACTTGGCGTGGTACCTACTTGTGGTTGCAAGTATTTAATAAAGAAGATACCTTCAGATTAAACTGTAAGCGATATCTCCAGAGGGGTGAGTATTGGGTACCGGGGTACCTACTTCCCTACGTTGAAGCAAGGACAGATAGCGATCACCACAGATGTATGTAACTTGTAACGGATTGGTAGATATCAATTACAAACAGAAAAGGAATTACAAAAATAAAGATCGCCGCGTGGACACTATCATTTGTATTTATGGTAACACTAGATCTGAAAGATGGCGCAGGGCCGAATGGAGGGAATCAGAGGATTTTTGTGCACGGGGCAATAGACGCAAGGCGAACCACCATCGTGGAGGGTATACTGATGTAGAGGGGTACTGATAATTTATGAACGCATTTATTACACAACCAATTATAATCCAAGCAAAACTGCGCGATATTATAATGGAGAGGTAACACACGGGCTTCATGGCCATAGGAAAAGCCTTGCTAAGAGCTTGGAATATGCATAACATTGTACACTTATCGACCATTAAAATGCATTCATCTTTAATGTAGCTTTGTCAAAGTTCATATTACATCCATGCTATAGAAATAAAATTAAAACAACATTTTTTTTAATAAATCAAGGGCTGTAAATTATATTCTATCGTCGCTGGAAAGGCAAAAGGGCTGAAGCGACACTTTGTTCAAAAATGAGTTGAATATGCAGTTTGTTATCAGTTTTTATTTCTGCATTAAACGCTCTGACTCTCGTTTGATTCTGAAGACTTTTGTGGCCCTTCAGCCATCTAAAATATTTTTACCATTTGGGAGAAGATTTGACTCAACCAACACAAATTTGAGATTTTTTTAGCTTTTTGTCGCTTCAGGTAACTCAGTATATTATACTCAACATAGGGTTACCTGAGTTAACTTTTTTTTCAATATCCAACCAGGTACTGAAGACTTATGATTTTTATTGTTAAACAAACAAAAAAAAAGTGCTCTGGCGTAAACTTCCCAACATGGTGCTTCAGCCCTTTTGCCTTTCCGGCGACGATATATGGCTCCGATATAAAGTGGTGGAAACTTTATAAGTACTTAGCAGCTAATATATTGAAAATAACACCCTACATATTTTTTCCCGCTGGCCCTATCGTGAACAAAAAAATCCGCCATTAAAAAAAAAATATTTGGGGTGATTCTTTCAAATAAAGAATAATTTAAAAAAATGCAAATTATTTGGTGGTATTTTATAATAGCCGTAATTATTGTGAAATGTGAAATAACCAGAGGTAGCCGATAGCCTTGTAGGTAGGACGCTCGACTGGCTGTTGAACGGGCTGAGTTCGATGCTCATACCGGGTGACTGACTTACGCCCTTTTCAATACAAGGCGATTATTCATATGATGAAATTGAACACACATTGAAAATTTCTTCATAGAAAAGCGTAGGAAAGACTTTGATTTATTTTGCATTTTCAAAATTATTAATTGTATTATTGATTCACCTTCTTTGTTGCTACTCATCCAGTTCAATATTTCTTGCCGTAGACTCAGAAACAATGAATTGCTGTTCCTCAATCATCACTCTACTAATTATGGGGATCATTCTCCACTTTCTAGAATGTTAAGACCTGTTAACTCAAGCCATGGTCTTGATATTTTTGGTACCAGTCTAAATTATTTTTGTCTTTTTTTTCGACTGTACCAAAACTTCGACTTGACCTTGGCTTTGATTTTAATGTTCTTTCTTATGTATATGTTTGTCATTGCTTCGTCACAATATTACGTGTGTGCCGTTCTTTCTCTGTTGCTCTTTTTTTCCATTTCATGTTTTGTATTTTTTTTTGTAAATGGATAATAGTCTGTTAGTTTAAAAATAAATAAAAAAGTAATGCTTGGTGGAAAGGTTTGTTCTATAAATCTTAGAGTGTTTTTTTTTAAATTGTGTATTACAGATTACTCCATATACAATACACATGAAACACACAAAAAATACACGCCTAATAAAGAAACCAACAATTTAAATGAAAGTAACAACATTTGAAAGATATTAATAATAAATGACTATGAATTAGAGTTGGGAAAAACTTCAAAGTTTTGTGAATGCTTCACGAACCGCTAGTTCTTTAAAATGAACCCTTTGCAGTGAACACTTCAATTGAAGTCAAACTCGCCAGAAAATAGAACTAGTCGGTAGAAATCTGAAATCTAAAAATACTAGCAAATCAACTAAAATTAAAAAAAACACCAGTAGGTAGAGATTTGAAATCGAAAAGTACTAGCAAATCGGCAAAAGTTCCTTCTCAAAAAAGTACTAGCAAATCAACAAAAATTCCTCTCCATAAAAAAGCACTAGTCGGTACAGATTTCAAATCGAAAAATTTCAATTGAAATGTGTGAACTACCGCAAAATAAAGTAGTTCTTCGCACAATGAAAAATGAATGAAGTTTGAACTGCCGCAAAATGAAGTAGTTCGCACGGCGCGGTCACAACGCTACTATGAATAAACCTACACATTTTGAGTTCGATTCTCTCCTAATTACAGCCCTGCAATCTTCGCCCATCCACCCATCCACCTATCACCCGTCACCATCGTCCCGACCGCGGCACGCGCCCGCCACGCGTCTCGGGCCATTTTCAGATGAATTAACCCGACCCACAATGGCCGATGCGACGTTTACAGTGAGATAATATTCCGCTTAGCGTATTTAATAAACCTAAGTGCAAATATTAGAATAACTAATCGGCCATCTGGGCTACGGTCCGGCGCTTTGTCGGATGATTTTTGCCGGTGGGAAACTGTGGATGATAATTGCTGGCTCGTCTTTTAATATTAATAAATAATATTTGGAAAAAAATAAAGTTGTGAAAAATCACCTTAAAGGCTGATTCACACCAACGTCCGGTTCCGCTCAGTGCCGAATTGTTCCGCAAAAAAACTTATTGATATGGTATGAATATCAATCAAGGAGTAAGTATTTTTTCTGCGTTGTAAGTATTTTTACACTTCAAAATAATTATTTAACTAAATAAGTAGTTAAATATCACAAGGGTGGGAAGAAGGATATACTGCCACACAAATTTGTCTAGGCACATACTCCTTGATTGATATTCATACCATATCAATAAGTTTTCTTGCGGAACAATATCGGCACTGAGCGGAACCGGACGTTAGTGTGAATCAGCCTTAAAGGTTCTGTACAATTTTGAATAGAAAGGCTCCATCTCATTACTAACTATTGATAATCTATTTTATATACGTATAACTTATGAGTAACAGCAGGCCCGGCCCTGAGTCAAATGGCGCCTGGCGCAGGTAAAAATGTAGTTCGAACAGAATATTGGTATCAACTCGTATCAAGTATAAGACGAGAGCCTCGTGTTTTTACTCCGCACCGTCGGGCCGGGAACTTAAGGGCTTAATTGCTGTCCATAAATGGTATAGTTTTTTTTTCATTTCATATTATATAATATATAGAGCACTGTTATTAGGTTCTATCAGCGCCTTTGCGATTCGCCGCCTGGAGCGGACTGCTCCAATTGCGCCTGCACAGGACCACAGGGTAACATATTGCATAAATCAACCCATAAAACAATAATACGCGACTATTTCTATGTGCAATCCATTTAACCAAGAGTGTGATGCTGTGTAAAAATGTATATAACTAATTATATAACGTACAGGCAGATAATATACAGAAACATAATATTTTCCGGGCAGGTATTTTGACGGCCTCCGTGGTCGAGTGGTAAGACGCTCGACTACGAATTCAAAGGTCGCGGGTTCAAACCCGGCGTGGGCCAATAACTTTCATTTAATTAATATTTGTCATAACACATTTAATTCACATTAAAATAATAAAAAGTATAATTGCGGCACGTTCCAGAGTGGTAGATACTCGCCCGCGAAGTATCACCCTGGTGAAAGACCACCATTCAGAATCAAAATGTTGCTTGAAATGGCTTTAGCCGTGTTTGGTGATCAGATATGAATAGCCAGGTACTCCCAACGTTCCTCTTCCCAATCTCCTCCCTCCCACTACTACCTTCAGCCTCACAACATACCCTATTTGGGGATGCCATAGTCTCACTGGCTCTAGACGGTTGGGAGCAGTAAACTCTTGTGCGGTATTCATATAAAAAAGGTCACATATTTTAGAAAATTCAGCTTCAGAGGACAAAATATTGAAAACACTGCCTTTTTAAATTTTCTTTAAAGATACTGTTTCTGTGTGCGCAAGGAAGACCGGAATGAGTCAACAAATGCAGATGTTCAGGAGAGTCAAAACAACATTTAGGAATTTTGCTTTTTTTTATGTAATCATGTCATATTATGTCACATGTCCTTTTTTAAAAAATAATAGCATATTATTTTATTTTCTGACTCATCTCATTTTTCCTTACTAGATATGTATGTATCTAAGGAACAATTCTGCATACTTAACTCAAAACTTGATTATTTTACACATTCCGTTCTTCCTTTCGCACACATATTTTATCTTTCACTGTTAATTATTGTGACATAAAAGCATTGATTAGAAGATTAGTGGCCATTGATTATTACTCCTGTTTTCATTGTGTGATATGTATGATATCAATCATCTGAATTTGGTACAAATATCTAAATATCTTACCTTCTTCTTTTTCAAGAGCCCTCTTGCGTTCAGCTTAAAACATAGCCCTCCCTTAAAAAAAAAAGGTTTTTCGATCCTGAATCCGAAGCCTGCAGTCCTCTTCAGATCGTCATCCCATCTCATATGTGGTCGATCACTGCTCCTCTTTCCCAACAAAGGACGACATCCGAACAGTCTTCTGTCAGTCGTACAACATGCCCAGAATAATCTGACCGCCACAACACGGGCATGTGGCCTAATTTGGTGGTCGAAAAAATGAAAATACACCTGTAATTTCTAATATTAAAATGAATAAAGAAAATGTAAAAAGTTCCATTTGGTGTTGGAGATTGTGATGGTGATGAATCTTACCTATGAAGCGGAAATCAGTTTATATATATTTATGAAGCAGCAAAGACGCTCCAACGGTAATTTCTGGCATCACAAAATTCGCACACCTTTTTTCTCTATTTGCTTTAGATCGACGAGATTGCTTTTCAGCTCGCATCTTCATTTTCACTATTGGCTATGGAGCTTCTAAATACCAATTTAACTGACAAAACAAAATATGCCATATTTAGGAAAAATGTGTTGACACTCGGGCAAAGCCGGTTAGTAAAATGATAAATCAAATTTCAACACACGAGAACCATAAAAAAACATATATATAATCAATACTTATACGTGCAGTAGGGGGCGTCACTACTATTAGGTATTAGCAAAAAAAGTTTGTTCGTTAGTTACTATTTTCACAGTCTCGTTCATTAAGTAGTTCAATATTTTAATCTTTAAATATCAGTGTTTTAAATGCAGTGCCATAGCCCAGAATGGTCACTTGCTTTGACCCTTGTCCAGATGTGTCCCTTCGACCGCCAGCCCGGGAACTGGCAGGGGGGGCGGGGGAGTGCCGATCTCGACCGACTGTTCCCGAACGCGAGCGAACCAGGCATCCAACAAATCACCCAAGTGACACCCTTACGACAGCCAGATGACATTTGCCCACGTTGGTCTAAATCTGTTTGGGCGGCCGCATTTCATCTCACATAAACATTACAATTTAACAAGATCTGTACAGCCCCCTTGAGGTGATTTTTCACAAAAACGGCGCTATAAAAATCATCCAAATATTATTAATATTATTATTATTATCTTTTTGTTGCCTGAACGGATACTTTTATAGAAGTCTACCAAACATCCTTTATTTTTCCAGATTAAAAAAAACATACCTTGAATGGCAAATCCTTTTTAAGAGGTCTTAAGAAGATTGGAATATATACAGAATAATTAATACGCCTACCTGCCTAATTTTATATTTTTCGAAAATCATTATATTGTTGTGATCACAGACCTAAATGTGTTTACAGCTTGTTGAGTTGTTTATATTAACCTACTCAAATTTACACCCACAACATAAAAACCTCTAAACATTAGAACACAATGAATTTAAAAGGGGGCTGGTTGCTTTGAAGATTAATATTAATAATACAATTTGGGGTAGGTACTAGGTACCCGCACATCTCATGCGGAAGAAAATCGCAACGCGCATAGCCGATAAACAAACACAGGTGGAATAAAACAGATAATGGGTGCTCTTATCTGACCGGTTTGTTTAATGTTGCCCCCTGTGAGTGGTTTATTTGGTTACACAGGTAGGTAGGTACCTACTGCAGAAAGGTTGTATTAAATATTAGTAAAAAAAAACTTCACAGTATTGATTCTAGACTTGATAGGTAAGTGATATTCATCTTGGCATTATTTTAATAAGCAACTAAAAAATAAATCAACTCGAACCAGACTTTATGTATCAGCGTCGTGCCATGACTTTTTAGAAACAGTTTTAGTCCTTATGTATTTACACTTAAAAAAATGTACGAAAAAAGGACAAATATATTCCCTTCCTGAAAGAGTGATATCCAGACAGATTTTTCCATTTATAAACTTAGATTTTTAAAATAATATTTCGGCTATAAATATACCAACCGAAAGGTATTTTCCGTAAAATAGTAAAATCGAAAGTAATGTCACGACGCGTCACTGGTAGCTTCTACATACCTGCATACTATTCAGTCAAGATAAAAGTAAAGATAAACGAAATATCAGTTGAAGAAAAACATATGTTGTATCAAAAAACTTTTTATTTTAAATACTGTTCAACGTATAATAATTCTAATTTAAAAGCACGAATACTGTCTGGAGGTATATTTAGTCTCTACTTGGAGAGGTTATTACATAATAAGGTATTTTGTAAATTTGTGTAAAACATTAAGAGATTATAAATTAATCATAAAGCAGAACTTCCGCCTGTTTGTTTCAGAAGGAGTGAAAACATTCAAAAGTTCTGTTGTCATGAAATTAACACGGAATTTCTAGTTCAACGTAACTGTTTTCAGCTTGAAACATATTTGCCATCATAAGCTAGGGAGCTTTGAAATAACTATCCGACAGTTTAAAAATAAGACGAATTTATTTTTTCCGTATGATTTTTCAATAGTTAATTATTTTTTTAAGTGTTTTAACAAGAGTTTTAACTCGTGGGAAACCGGGCAGTAAACCTAGAATTAGACTTTATAATAATAGCAGTAATGATAAAAAAAATAGTTTCTTACAATAAAATAACAAACTCCATAATAGAAATAATATACTTTTTCCACTCGACTACATTTAAATTCTGATCAATTTCTTCCCTATTATTGTTTTAAGAGACTAGGGGAAAGGAAAAGCTTTATTTATTGAACCAATGGGAGAACCGGGGAGTGGTTTTGCACCAATCACAGCTCTCTGCATAGGGTGGGGGCGGTGCCACAAGTTTCAGAGATAACACCCTCGTATTGCTATGACAACGGAAATCGATTTACAAAAACTTGGAAATAGTGGTACATTCTGATGCTTTGCTTGGAAATTCCGGAAAATGTTACGATGTAAGAAGAATATTTATTGATAGTTGGAAATTATTCAGCCGTCAGCCCTCTCTCTTCTTTTACTTATGTCAATCTTCGATCCCTCATATAGTGAAATTTTTCCAAAATATTTGATCTGACCCGTCACAAATCATACATCTAGTACTAGGTCCAGATTCACTCACTCCTTTTTTTCCTCGAAAATAAATTATTGGTTCAGATTGTTGGGTAATGTAATATTTTTAAATAAACCCAACTGCCCGGAATCGGTGGGACTATAGTATGAGTTGGTGGGGAATGAGATAAAGATGGGGAAGAGGAAGATTGGGATGTACCAGGATATTTAGATCTGGTCACCAAGCACGGCTAAATCCATTTCAAGCAACGTTTCGAATTTGAATAGCGGTCTTTTACATGGAAGTAAAAATAAAATGAACAACAAGTATGTTCGAAAATATAGTATTCTAAAAGTTATACATTTATTCGAAAATTCTCGAATGTGTTATTTTTGTTAGGTATTCAATTTCACCGAACTTTCTTCAAATTTCACTTTCTTTTATGAAGTCGAATAACAAGTTTGAAACTTATTGTATGCAAGCAATCCATGAATGATTTGAAATATGTACCTATTTGATAGTGGAGTAACGAAGGTAGTTTAATTAGTTGTGATAATAGAACATTTAACTTTTTTCCCTGATATAGGTATTTGAAGATTTCACAGAAACCAAAATTATTTACCGCGGTTGTCATAAATTTCCAAAATTATTTATTTATAAACTAACGGACTATTGTCCAATTAC
Organism: Drusus annulatus; assembly: GCA_022651775.1. Classification (NCBI taxonomy): domain Eukaryota; kingdom Metazoa; phylum Arthropoda; class Insecta; order Trichoptera; family Limnephilidae; genus Drusus; species Drusus annulatus. The sequence continues at coordinate 457,415 of JAGWCC010000032.1, read as the reverse complement.
AAAAAAATACATAACACGAAATGGGAAAAAAGAGCCACAGTGAAAGAACAGCACATACATAATATTAAATGAAGCAATGATAAAAATAGGACAAAACATAAATAAGAAAGATCATTTAAATTTTAAATCAAAGCTAAGGTAAAGTCAATGTGTTGATAGAGTCGTAAAGAATGACAAAGATTATTTAGACTGGTACTAAAAATTTCAAGAGCATGGCTTGAGTTAACAAGTCTCGACGTTCTAGACAGTGGTTATACATGGCCTGTTCAAAATAAAAGGTGAATTTTGAATTTTCGCGGGCTGTGTACATTCGATTATCGATAAAAAAAAAAATTATGTTGGTACACATATGTTAGCATTATTAGCCATTTTCGATTAGTGGTTTGTTTTTGATAACTGGAAAGGTTGGTCACGTTTTTGTGTGTTCTTCGATTTTTTACTTTTGAAAAAAATGGACCAAAGAATAAAATCCATGATTTGTTTTTCCACAACTCCAGGACGCGATCCATTTTTTTTCAAAAGTAAAAAATCGAAGAACACACAAAAACGTGACTAACCTTTCCAGTTGTCAAAAACAAACCACTAATCCAAAACGGCTGATAATGCTAACATATGATAAACATATGTGTACCAACATAACAACAACAAAAAAATGATAATCGAATGTACACAGCCCGCGAAAATTCAAAATTCATCTTTTCTTTTGAACAGGCCTCGTATATTATATATTTATACTTAATTCGTCGAAATGTGACTTACCCATCCGAGTTTTTTTAAGAATTGATAAATCGTAAGCGAAAATATATTATTCTTTAGGTTAGAAGTCATACCTACCTAATTTAATTTTAAATGAGACATATTGCAACCGAGGTGTCACGATGCGTATCACCTCTCACCAGTGGCGGCTCGTGACTTTTTAGGGTGCTAGAGTGGTAAGATTGAAAAAAACGTCATTATTGATGTTGGTGTAGCCGAAAATAATTTATTTTTTTTTCGAAATTTCAATTTTTTGTATGAAGATTTTTCAGAAATCCGTGCAGTGCACCACCAAAACTGAAAAATCCTGAAAATCTTCATACAAAAAATAAATTCTTGAAAAAAAAAAAAAAATCATTTTCGGCTACAACAACACTGACAATGTCGTATTTTTCAATCTTAGCACTCTAGCACATTAAAAATTCACGAGCCGCCACTGCCTCTCACCTGCGATGGTTTAAGGGAGAAATAGCCATGACGCAATGACGCGTCTAATCAGGATATCCGTCACTCGGGTAACATCCATGGCATGACAGCATGGTGTTCTGGGATTCACGATATTTGAAAGGATATACCCCTGCGTTTGAAAAGATAAACAACAGCTTATTAGGTGTGTTTTTTCGTTTAGAAAATTATGCCTCTCTCTGGAAAATTATACGAAATACAATAAATTATGTAGATAACCAATATGATTCGCACATAATCAAACGTTAAGAGGACACACCACCCTCAAAACAAATCGGTGAGAAGCCTTCCCACGAAAACTGGGAGAAAACTTAAAAATACATCAAATTCAAAAGACACAAGATTTCACTAAGTACTCGAAACAAAAACACACAACTAATAAATTAAGAATTCACGACGACGATAAACTCAGATCTGATTCTCGAGCGGCGACTGAGCCAAAAACAACCTAACTGAAAAAGGCGAAATGTAAAAACTGATATAAAAGAGACGGACATAAGGTCGAGTTTTCTGTAGCAGGTCTAAAATGGTATTCTGCCAAGGTGTTAATTTTAATCAATTACGATGAACATTTTACCATACTCTCAAACGTTTTTCGAGGAATATCTCGGGAAATAACTAATTTATTGATGAAAATCAAATAATAAGTTTGTATAAGGCCACAGATTTTATTTTATGTTTTATGACCGACCGGTTTCGCTTAGTGAATACCGCAGAAGAGTCCCAACTGCTCCCGACCGTCTAGAGCAGAGGTTCCCACCTTTTTTGTCCCACTACTTGCCGTTTTTTTCTGTTTTGTATAGACCCCCTGCTTAAAGTCGAACTCGCCAAAAAATAGTACTAATCGATAGAGATCTCAAATCGAAAAGTACTAGCAAATCAACAAAAATTACTCTCTGAAAAAAAAGCACTAGTCGGTATAGATTTGAAATCGAAAAGTACTAGCAAATCAACAAAAGTTCCTCCCCAAAATGAAACTGAGGAAGAACCAGTTCCTCGTCAAATCTTTGTAGTTCTTTGGTTCTTTGTAGTCTTTGAAGTCGAACTTCCATTGGAGTACTTCATTGAAGTCCGACTTCAATTGAAATATATGAACTGCAGCAAAATTAAGTAGTTCGCACCTACGGAACTACCAACTTCAATTGAAGTATTTGTTCAATGAGAATTGAATGAAGTTGGAACTGCCGCAAAAGGAAGTAGTTCTTTGAAGTTTGCGGGTAGCCAACATTTTGGTGACAGCCTGCCTAAATGGAATCCACTCTCGTGGACCCCTATTTTTTTTTCTCATTGACGTGGACCCCTTGTAGGTCGGAATCGACCCCTGGAGGTCGATATAGACCACTTTGGAAATGACTGGTCTAGAGCCACTGCGACTATGACATCCCTAATCGGGGTATGTACAAATCTGGTCACAAACGGCTAAAGCCATTTCAATCAAGCAACATTTCGATTCCGAATGGTGGTCTTTCACCAGGGCGATACTTAGAGTATCTACCACTCTGGAACGTGCCGCAAATATACTTTATATTATTTTTATATGAATTAAATGTGTTTTGACACATCTTTATAAAATAAAAGTTATTTGCGCACGCCGGGTTCGAACCCGCGACCTTGGATTCGTAGTCGAGCGTCTTAACACTCGACCATGGAGGCCGTCAACATACTACAAAGCTGAAGCCGTTTCAAGCAGCGTTTCAATTATGAATTCCGATTTTCACTATGGCGGTACTGCGAGTATCTTCCATCAACCATGCCTTCTTAAAAGTTGTCAATTAGTTAATAATAAAAATGTAATAGTACTTTTTTTGTGCTTCGGCAGGAATCAAACTCATGTGTCAAAACCACTGCGTCACTATTCACCACTCATTCGTCCTCTGAAAGACTGAGAGAAAAAATGCTACGTATAGGTCTCACCACGAGAGTTGATGCCGGCCAATACTCACACAGATGCATAGCTTACGTACAGCGTCTCGAACTGAATGAATAGGACACGCATTTACAATATCAACATAAACACTCGCTGTCCCTTTCCCACTAGTGACAATAATTAGGCGTAAACAAGACAAAAGGCTCTTTCTTTATGACACATCGTAAATACATCGCCACTGGAGCGTATACCGATACACAATAAACCAAACGCTATCCATGTTTTGTTTGTTTCAACTCTCGTTGCGCCAGCTATACCTCCTATTTGATATGTTATTTGCATTTCACCCTACTTGTAAAGATGGTAAATTAATCATTATTTTGAGTTCACATGTTACGCATGAGGCTTTCTATCATACATCAGCATATAGGTAGGTACCTACTTTTATTATATTTTAAAACTACTTTACAATTTTGTTTCAAACCTCCCTAATCCCGAATTAAATATCAAATGACACTACCAAACATCAAAGCCATGAACCGTCGGTATTGCCAACTACAAGTATCTATATACAACCTGTATAAGGTAGCAGTCCGGTATGCGGATATCCGCTCCCCAGGCCTTTCGTGGCGGCCGGAAGAGGATCCTACCCGCTGCCGTTGGACCGGAACCGGCGGGAAACGATCGAAACTCGAAACTCGGTACACGAATAGGCGGGAAATCGATACAACAACGCGATGTCGGGACGTATTCGTGAATTTAAGGAAGGATTATGTCAAGTATTTCGGCTTAGCGATAATAATAATACTTGGGTAATTTTTGTACCGTCATTTTGTGTGAAATATCACCTCAGGGGGGCTGTGAAAAGCAAGAAAATAACTCTTTTTTTAAAGGAAGACAAACATTCCCGGGTTAATAAATTGACAATATTTACATCTTCCTCCTCCCATCATAAAAAAAATCTGAAATTGTTGCTTGTGAAACGGTGGAGGACTTGGCTTGCAGGGGATCAAATCCCAAAACACCTGGGTACGAACCCGACGCTTTAGATCACTCGGCTACCAACTTAAAACTAAAATTTAAATTACTTTTAAAACACTTGTATTTGAAGAGGTTTTATGAAATAAACGGTAATAAATCGCATTTACATAATTTACAGATGTGTCGCGGTCTGTGAAATAGTTCATACTTGGTGAGATAAACTTGCCAAAATTATAAAAAATAGGAAACGAGGTATCTAAAATTTCGAAACGGCGCAAAAAGTAAGCATGTATACATTTTTTTATAATTTCAATTCAATCAACTTAAATATTCTTACCAAAAAAATACACTAAAAATAAAACTAACAGAACTTACAAATAAAATTATTGAACTTTTTTTATGAAATAAAATGGAGTTCTATAAATTCAACACCAAAATGGTTTGAAGAAACGGCTCGTTCTCATGCTACCAACATCATCTGTAAGCAGGTATTATTCAATATGGGAAGACAAGGGCTGAATAATTTTGCTCCTGCCTGCCGAGTTTCTAGTTCAGGGGTGGCCAAACTTTTGATCACTACGGGCGACCTGCTTTTAAATTATTGGCAGCGGTCTACTAACGTCGTAGTATGTGTAAAGTGATCATAAGAAAAGTAGTAATTTAAAGCCAAAAATATCATTAAATTTGAAATAGACATAGATATTACCAATTCCTATTTAATATCCAGTTGTTTTAATTTCAGACATTAATGATTTCTCTACAGAAATATAAAAAGAGTTTATAAATAAAATAATATGTCTGTACGCGGCTTCAGATAGGCGGGCGACTAGGAATATTTATGCGGTCGACGCTTTGGCCACCCCTGTTCTAGTTGATGCGCCATACCGCAGGAGATCAATGCCAGTAAACCCCCCCACCCCAGCGCCCTACTCTACCATTTTTTTTATTTGACACAAATAATGACATTTCAAAATTGCATTGCTAATTTAAGTTTTGTAACAAATGCTCCAATTATACAATCCTGAACTAGCCAAAGCACTAATTACTAGAGATATAGAAAATATCCGAGATCTCAACTTCAGCTCTCCATACCGATGAACGTTACGTTTTAAATCTCCGAGCTGGACAGTTTTCTAAGGTAAGCTATCAACAATAGAAATAATGGAAATAAAAGATAAAATAATCACATCAAAGGCGCTGTAACTAACACAAATAAATCTTAAGACACTAATATAACCCAAAAACACCTAAAGCTACACAGCGATAAAGAATTTCAAACAGTTTATAAATAAATTTATGTAATAAATTGATAGCTGTCATTGACAATGACAGATTTCAAATGTCAACAGAGATTAGGGATGTAACATCTAAAACGGGCTGTCACTACTTTTGGAACCAGTTACTATTAGCTATAGGAAAAAATCGATAGCGGAGATGTGGGATTTCATTTATATATATTTTTTTTTTAACTTTAGCAAAGTATCACATCGTTGAAAAATAAACTCCAAAAAAATATTACTGTAAACTAATTCTGAAAAAAAACGAATAAGCGCAAATTCACCGGTACAATGTCGCCGTGACAAAAATATGTACCATCTCCAATGGTGAATTTACACTGTTGTATGAAAGCAACGGGCAAGGTGATTGGATGTAGACTTTGCGTTCTCAGAACTTTAACGTATAACACTCCATTGAAAAACAGACTTTATGTCCAAATAATCATATATATGCAATACGTAAAAAAATCCGTGACAAAAATTTACTCTCCATACATTCCCGCTAGTCGTTCGATGCACAGCGATACTGCCAGCGCAATAAAAAAACATAATTACCCCATGATGTGGGTAATTTTAAAATGATATAGGGAAATTTCTATATGATTTGAAATTTTTTATCTTTATTTTCACGGCGCCCCTTCAGAGATATCGCTTATGTTTTTTGCACACTTTGAACGAATGGTGGATCCGGCGCTGAAGATAGGGCACCACAATACATTGATAATCCACAGTATTTTAAGACGTATTACGTTCTCACATCCTCCAATATTAGCTTATTCTTCTACCCATATTATAAATACTGATATATGGTATATACTCGTATGGTGTATTTTGTAACTTGATCTGCAATATTGAACAGGCGGCCTCAAGTCATCCGTAAGAAAGTGAGTACGTGCATTCCTGCTACCTGCCTGCCTTCACGTGCATAAAAAATAATAGTAACATATCGTCGGCTCCCAATTAATAATATTACTTTCCGTGTATTTTTTTTAAGCATTTTATTTTTATGATACTTCAACACCACCAACCATAAGTCTCACAGACGAGATAAAGTATTTATTTAATTTAATCTTTGTACCAGAATGTGAAGAAGTTAGTGCGATCCGACACGTACAAAGAGTGAAAAAGGAGGAAAATAATATTGGTAAATAATACGTGTCAATTAATCAATAAAATAATATCATCGCCGGAAAGGCAAAGGGGCTGAAGCGCCATTTTGGGAACTTTACACCAGAGAACTCAAAAGTTTTATTTTTTTATTTTACAAAAAAGTCTTCAGTACCTGGTTGGATTTAGAATAAAAAAAGTTAACTCAGGTAATTCAATGCTCTCACTGAGTTACCAGAAGCGACAAAAAGCTAAAAAAAGCCCCAAACTTGTGTCGCTTGTGTCAAGCTTTCTTCCAAATGGTAAATGTATTTTAGATAGTTCACAAAAGTCTTCAGAATCAAACTAGAGTCAGAGCATTCAGTGCAGAAAAAAAAAACTGACCAATACTACATATTTGACTCATTTTGGACTAAAGTGTCGCTTAAGCCATTTTGCTTTACCAGCGACAATATGTCAAATGATCGATGTCAGGTTCTGTAGAAAAATGTATCCTGTAATCGCCGCCATTCGCTATTGATGGGGCTACTCATGATAAAGGATGCTCAGACGATGGAGTCTATGTTCGTGAATGTTTTCTTGAAACCAGCCACAAATGCTTATTTCACTACGCTACGCAGTAGTACACCATAATGTTTATTAGTGCATCTTTTTGTAAAAATCACCTCAAATCCTGATGTTTTAGGTATGCGAGCCTCGCATAACTTTTCTCACATGGGAACCCGGCTGTGCCTAATGAAGTGCATCGAGATCAGTCGGTTTTTATCCATAAACAATATCGAACACGCCATGAGAAGAGGAAGAGGAGGGGCTGCCTGCACCCGCGCGCCGTGGGTGGTGAGACTTGTCAAATGTAATTCGCGCTGCGTTATATTGTAAAAGGGTAAACCACCCTTAGAACTCAGGGCTGACTAAACTAATAATGCACTGGATCAGACATCGCCACCAACCCTCGAAAAAAGGCGGTAGGAAAGAAAGAGATCTAAATTTATATATATATATATATATATATTTTTTTTTATTTTTTTTATTTCTTTTTTAAAGAAAGTCAAACATTTCCGGGTTACGAATAACCTGACTTGAAAAACTCCTACTGCCATCATAAGAAGCGGAAGATGTTGCTTGTGCAATGATGGAGGACTTAGCCAGCAGAGGAATTGAACGCACGACGCCCGGGTGGGAATCCGACGCATTTGTCCACTCAGCTACCGACCGGTCAGATAGAGAACGTTCTAATACTAAAGAAGGTGAAAGGTATACATATAATAGGTAGATTGAATACAGCAGAAATGTGTTTTAAAAACTCTCAAACGGTGAACTCCGGCATCGTGAACTTCTGCACAGCTTTTCTGCATTGAATGTGTAGGTTCACATTGTTGATCACGAATCCAGAGGTCACGGGTTCAAATTCCGGCGTGGGCAAATAATTTTCATTTAATTAATATTATAATAAAATACCTCTATAGTATATTTGCGGCACGTTTCAGAGTGATAGATACTCTAAGTATCGCCCTGGTGAAATACAACCATTCAGAATCGAAACGTTGCTTTAAATGGATTTAGCCGTGTTGGGTGACCAGATTTGAATAGCCAGGTAATTTTCCAACCTTCCTCTTCGTCTTTCCCATCTCCTTCCCCTCCCCACTACCTTCAACCTCACAACATACACCAATTGGGGGTGCCGTAGTCCCTCTGGCTCCAGACCGAAATGATCATAAAAAAATAAAAAAAAACAATTTACTTCATAAACTTTGAAAAATCGAGGAGCCTGGAGCTAGTAGATCTATGGAATACTCGATATAAAGGAGTGTGAAGCAAAAGGAACTGGAGGAAAGGAATCGTGACCGTAGACTCATTCAAAATTCAAAATCAAGGTACATTTCTGAATTTTTTAAGTACTTTTACTTTAGATTTTTTTTTTCATGAACTTTGTGGCATCAAATTACTTTACAGATATCGTAAACGCCATCGATTTAAAAAAAAATACAAATATACTTCTCTTTGACAGCCGTCGATTAGATTAAGATTTAATTAGACATAAAAACAGTTTTGATTTCGTTTTATAAATATAAAATAAAAAAATTTATAGTAAACTAGAATTAACTTCAAAGCTTTTATGCTTATTATTTTATATTTATAATTGAAATAATATCAATAATCTTCAACATAAATCTGAAACAGAAAAAAAAACAAAGATGACAGCCAAATCGGAAGAAAAAATTATATTAATGATATTAATAATTTTCAAATAAAGAATGACATCGATTTAAAATTCAGTTTCTTATAAGGTCTCGGTGGCTGAATTAGCAGAAGCGTCTAAAGTAGAGGTTTCAAGTTCAATTCTCGGTTGCAACCGTTATATTTTTTCTGTTTCATATTTACGTTGAAGATTTTGAAAGACAAACATTCCCGGTTTACGAATAACCTGACAATATTTGAAAAACTCCTACTACCATCATAATAAGCGAAAGATGTTGCTTGTGCAATGATGATGGAGGACTTAGCCAGCAGAAGAATTGAACTCACGACGCCCGGATGGGAATCCGACGCGTTTGTCCACTCAGCTACCGATCGGTATAATATTATATATACTCGTATATGATTTTTTTTACGTTAACGTGGCCGCTAGTACGGAAGGCCTTGAACCACCTTAACAATGCCAGACTATCTCGAATTAATTTAGCTTCATTGAAAAATCTATCGCCAACCCTGCAAGTAGCCTGGGTGGCCCGGCGGCTGATTGGCTGCGTGCTCACACTCCGCAAGTCCTCGAGAAGGAGAGAGGGAGAGGGGGTGTTTTTTACACAAATGGACCAAGCGCAATACCGCCAATGTGTTTGCAGACGACCGGGCAGGGATATTCGGCGAGGAATGTCCAAGCCCCTTGTTCACATCATCACACCCACTCACCTGCAGAGTTTTTCTGAAATTCGGTGGTTTAAGATGCGAGAAGATACAAAATGCTTGACCTAGGCTATGCATTTGACGGCCTCCGTGGTCGAGTGGTAAGCCGCTCGACTACGAATGCGGAGGTTTAAACGCGGTATGCGCAAATAAATTTTATTTAATTAACATGTTTCATAACGCATTTTATATATAAAAGATAATATATGGTATGTTTGCACCACGTTCCAGAGTGGTAGATACTCTTAAGTATCGCCCTGGTGAAAGACCACCATTCGGAATCGAAACGTTGCTTCAAATGGCTTTAGCCACGTTTCGTGACAAGACCTGAATAGCCAGGTACTTTCAAACCTTCCTCTTCCCCATCTTCTAACTGTCCTCACTACCTTCAGTCGTATCGCCCTGGTGAAAGACTACCATTCAGAATCGAAACGTTGCTTGAACTGGATTTTAGCCGTGTTTGGTGACTAGACCTGAATAGCCAGGTACTTCCCAACCTTCCTCTTTCTCGTCTACTTCCCCTCCTCTCTACCTTCAGCCTAACAACATACCCCAATTGGGGATGCCATAGTCTCACTGGCTCTAGGCGCTTGGGAGCAGTTGGGAATCGTGTGCGGTATTCACTATAAAACATTTTTTAAATGTTGTATCATTTGACCGATGTAGATTTCACACGTTTAAATTCTTGTAAACCAGAAGCGGACGATGATAGAGGGAGAACTCGTACAAATCGTTCAAAACATCGTTTTGACTGTCTAATAAAAAAATTCTAATTTTCGGTTAACACAAAAAAATTCGAGTTCGGAACGTCATTTCGCAATATATATCCATTTATATGTCATTAAATAAGATGCCTCACATAGTAATCAAACAAATCATTGTAAATCTGTTTCAGTGGTGCGCGTAACAATGCGCGTAGTAAACCACCATGAAAATATAAAAAAAATATATTAAAAAACTGGCGCAAAATGTGGTGGTCTTTAGCCCAGTGGATATGATGCTTGGCTAGCAGTCGTACGAACCGAGTTCGATGATCACAACAGCTAATCGACCTACGCTTATCAAAAAGTCTATACTAAAAATCTTAGATTTTATAGCAAAAAAATGTTGTATTTATATTTTAAAAATTAATGCAAAAAACAATTTTATATTATTTTATAAATATTGCGGAATTAATCGGTAGGTACTATTATTTATCTACCTAGCCTAAAATGGCCTTTAAAAATAATTTATCTCTCCACATTTTATAAGTGCCCTATTAAAGCTTCGCCAGAAACAAATATGATTTGTTTGGTGGTTCTGCGCACGCCTCGCTGCATCCTTTATCCCGAGCTGCGGTTCGAATCCCGGCTCACCCCATCGTTTAGGGATCATCTGGATTCGGGATGTACAATGAATAACACAGTTTGTTGCATTTTGGCAGTGGTGCAACTGTCTACGGGTTTTAATAAGTAATAAGTATAATAACAAATGTAGATAAAAGATTACAAAGCTGTGATTACAAAAAGTTTTACATTTAATAGCTCGTGTTAAAAAGGGGTTAGTTGAAATCATCTAAGATATTCTAACTCGAGTTACTCGACTGCCAGCCGAGCGACTTACCCACGGGGCTATTAATTATTAACATCACAACATCCGGACTGACAATGTCCATTATATATAGGTATATAATTTATAATTATTATATTTTATATCTTAAAAAAAAAAAATAAATAAACATTCCCGGGTTACGAATAACCTGACAATATTTGAAAAACTCGTACTGCCAACATAATAAATGGGAGATGTTGCTTGTGCAATGATGGAGTACTTAGTCAGAAGAGGAATTAAACCCAAGATATGTTACACTACTTCGTATATTATATAGTGGGATGTGAATAAATACTTTCAGCTTCTTTTGTTATCCTATGCATGTGCCTACACTTTTGTTATCCTATGCATGTGCCTACACTTTTGTTATCCTATGCATGTGCCTACACTTTTGTTATCCTATGCATGTGCCTACACTTTTGTTATCCTATGCATGTGCCTACACTTTTGTTATCCTATGCATGTGCCTACACTTTTGTTATCCTATGCATGTGCCTACACTTTTGTTATCCTATGCATGTGCCTACACTTTTGTTATCCTATGCATGTGCCTACACTTTTGTTATCCTATGCATGTGCCTACACTTTTGTTATCCTATGCATGTGCCTACACTTTTGTTATCCTATGCATGTGCCTACACTTTTGTTATCCTATGCATGTGCCTACACTTTTGTTATCCTATGCATGTGCCTACACTTTTGTTATCCTATGCATGTGCCTACACTTTTTTTATCCTTTGCATGTGCCTACACTTTTTATCTATTTTTATTATATGTAAAAATATGTAAATGCATCTGTTTTATTACCTTCTATCCTATTTGTTTATACTAGATTTATTATAATATGTATCCACATTACTTTCTACTTGGTATTTTTAAATAAATAAATAAAACGATTAAAACATGAAAAAAAATGTTTCCGCTAGGGCGGGTTTTGAATCTGAAACTTCTCACATAAGTAAAATATGTAAACCATTAAGCTACGGAATCAGACAAATTGATATCGTGTTAGTTTTTAACCGGAGATATTTTTACCCACGGAGCTTTCAACCTTTTATTTTGGTTTTCCTTAATATCTTACTCATAAAATTGACCCAATATAAACTGTTATGTGTACCCAATACCTAAATTGTTTGATGGATTTTCCTCTCCACCCTTTAGAAAAGAATTGAATTAGGTACCTACCATTTCTTTTTAATGTTCAACATGTTTTTACGGCCGCAAGTATACTCATATAAATATGTTCATTTTTTTTTTTTTACTGTTTTAATTTTCCCATAAAACTATAACGATGCTTAACTACTATATCTGTTTCATAATAATGTGTTTCATTTTTTTATTCCTTTTTAATTTTTGTTGGAAAATAATATCACCGCTTTACAATAACTGGAATACAAAAAGTACCTGTTAATATATATTTATTTTAATGCGTAACAATATTGTTTTATTTTATTTTTTTGTATGATAAATTAAAGATTACGGCTACCCTTCTCAGAACAGACACCGTCTAGTGAGGCGGGTGTGGTACATGTACAATAAACAAAATCAAATAATAAACGTGTGGGTTGCCAGCAATGAAAAAAAATATGTTTGAAATATGTTCAGATATATTCCAAGTATAAATCTATATTATATATTCCACTTTTTCATTTTCACATAATGCGTATTCTTTGGAACTTTTCTCCTTTCTCGGGTTCTTCTTGTAAATATGTTTTTGAAACGTTTTTTGAAAATGACTCATGTTAATATTTGAAGCACTGGCTTTTCGAAAGGTAACTAATAAAATAAAAGTTTCCTCTGTTTTCGAATGAGTGAACTAGTATATTTACCTAGGTCAGCTCCCAACCCTTCGGGGTAATTCCCTACCTGCTCCAATATTTATATTTACCCCTACCTTACACTTAATCACCAGTTCAAATCAATTGATCATCACCTGTATTATGATTTTAAGATATGCACGTGCGCTGTCACAAAGAACGTTAAATATTTGTAAAAAAAATATTTTTCGTAAAATCGGAAGAAATTCAAATATTAAATAATTTTCAATGGAAGTATGAAAAAAATGCCACTTTCTAATGAGGTCTTGGTGGTTTAATTGGCAGAGTGTTGCTCCCGGATAGAGTAGAGGTTCCTAGATCGAGTCTGGGTCGGGGTCATGACCATTGTTCTTGTTAGTTTCTGGCTTTTTCTGTTTCACATATTTGTGTTTTAGATTATTGATATCATTTAAGTATTTAATAATAAACCAGCATTATTGGTTTAAAATTAAATCCGAAAGAGGATCAGCAAACATTATTGTGTGAAACGATACAACACAAAAAAAATACAAAACACTAAAAAGGGACAAAGCTGAGTAAAATATCGTAGTTCAAATAATATAGACAGCTTTACAATTCACTAATTAAACATCAAAAGAGGGAGACAACTCATTTCTACAGGTGAATTTGGAAAATAGCTAAGGTATCAAAATGTACCAAAGTTGATACTGGTCCAGACGACATTTGACCCAAGGCCGGTATGACCATGGAAAACAGGGATAATTTGAGTGATTTAGTTTGATAAATGACAGATTATTTTGGTTGTAGTATGCATGAGTATATGCTTCAAACTTCAAAGACGAAACCTTACCACTTCTAACTGTTACTATCCCCAACCCTGACCTACCGCTGACCAGAGAACTGATGTGAAGCCATCTTTTTCAATGTTAAAACTACAACAAACTTTGCCACCAACATACGTAGTTAGGCTCGATGTAGTCAAGTGTTATTTTGTGCATTTCAACTTATTAAAACTTAAACCGACACGAATACTGCACTTATTCGCAGAATATTAAAACAAAACATTAAATTGTTTATAGTAAAAATATCAATGTTTGAATTAGTTATTTTATTTTAGTTGATAATACATTGAAGTTTATCATTAAGTAATTAAAAACTTTCACAATATTATTTTTTTTGTGAGTACGTACGAAGTACGTACATTCATTCAAGTGTGAATTTTTCAAAATTAGAACCGACGGATGTGTTCAGAAAATTATAAAATTAAAAAAAGAATATTTTCAAATCCCAAGCTATCTTTGTTATCCCAACTGGCGGATTCATTGGAATTACGGCACTAAGCGTATTTGAGGTGATATTTCACAAAAATGGCGCTATATAAATTATCCAAGTATTATTATTATTATCACACCCCCATTTGGGGAATGTTATGAAACTTAAGGAAGTTAAATAAGGGTAAGGAGAAGGAGGAAAATTGGGAAGTACTCGGCTGTTCATATCTGGTCAATAAGCATAGTAAATGCCATTTATTTTAAGCAATGGTTGGATTCTGAATAGTGGTGTATAACCAGGGCGATACTGAGGGTATCTATTACTCTGCAGATATATTATGTAATTTGATTTAAATGCGGAGGAAACCTACTGAGAAAGTAGCTACTACTATTTAATAATTTTAATTAATTAAAATTTCTTATTTATTCATTAATTATTTAACATCTTTACGCAGTCATTTAGCATTCCTCCTTCATTCATCTTAATTAATAAGTCCCTTCCTACAGTCTCTTTTTGACCCACCTCACAAAGTTGTTCTTGTGAGGTGTAATATTATTAAAAAGGTTTATTGTATGTATAGGATAAAAAAAGTAATAGGATCTAAAAATCGAAAACAATTAAATCACATTTGATATTACTTTTGTACGGGGCATTTTGTGTTATGTAATATTGCTAAGATGATATTTTCCTTTCCTTGTTTTAACGATGTGAAAACAACGAGTTATCTCTTCAGAACCGCCATAGATTAGAGGCTTAACCACAGACACTGCCATAGATTTTTTGTGGTAACTTCATTTAGTTACTCCGAGATAAAACAATACTCATACACCTAACATCCTTAGCATCCGATACGGCTCGTAGGTACAGAAAGGTACAGTGTGGTACGGAACGGCACGTTAAAAAAGCTTCCTCCGGTATCGGGTGTACAGGAAATCCGATGATCACTGGTCTGCGAAACCGTCGTCAGCCAGTTAACTCTTCTGTTCTGGTTAACATGAACGTTCCGACGGTTATATGGGATATAGGATCGACACTGTCGGTTGCCAAAAAACAGGGTTGGAATACATGAAGATATTTTAATTAATTTTTTGGAAAGAAGACTGGTCGACTGTTTTATGATATGGAGCAAACAATATGACATCGTTTTATTTTTGACAATTTATTTACAAATCTTCATAACTTGTGATGGAAATGACGTTACTGGCTGAATATAGTTACGTTGTCTGATACAAGAGCTCACCGTTCGAGAGCTTTCAGTGTCACGCAAATAAATATTCTACTTCATAGTTAAGAGTATTTATTTTATTACCCGTGAAAAATTACAGGGCGTAATTTAACTTGCCAAGAAAAAATATTAGTTGCTTCAATCCACCCATTAGAAATTTAATATAGAATAATGTCTTCTAAAATACATTATAGGTAGGTACTTTATCAAGTAGGAAGGCATTTGAAAAGATTCTTTTCAAAATTTGATAATTTCAGTTAACATCATTTCCAAACTTTAAAAGTTCACGCTCGTACGCATGGTCGTACTCACAAAGGAAATTATCAATATTTAACTAGGCATTATCATTATCGATAGCCCGGTGAGTATGATGCACAACTAGCAGTAGGATGGACCGACTTTAAACATTTCTTATTTTTCATAAGCTTTTTGGCCTCACCAAGGTATCCAAGGTAGGCATCCCAGAGTGTTAAAATTGTGACGGTGTCATTATCAACACGCTAGTGAATTTGATTCCCACAGCTTAAGTTGATATTCTACAAAAATGACGTCATATAAATTAGTCAAGTATTATTATTACAAAGTTACAATTTACCTACTCCCTTTTGATAATTACCTAATATAATTTTATTTTTAGACGAATATGAAAAATTAAACCGCTATATCAATTTTATTTTAAATACTTATTAACAACAGAACTGTCTGTGATCATTAAAATACCTTTCATGGTGTTATACAGCAAAACAAGGCCAGAAAACTTATTTGAAATAGGTAGTAAAAATAAATTTAATTTTACATTAAAAACTAGTAAATATGGCTATATTTGTGAAATATCACCTCAAGGGCGCTCATCTTCTATGGAACTCGAAGGAATTATCATAGTAAAACTAATAAAGCTAAAAAAAATACATTATTTAATTTATCTCATTTTGATCCAGCCCTTGTAGACGTTTGTTACCCTATAGGTCCCCATACTCCATCTTCTCCTCATCTCACGTCACCCCGCATCTGTTGAGATAGTCCTGCCTCCTTCACTAAACATACGTCAATCACGGATCGATAGTTCGCACTATCTTTTATTGAACTGCGCGAGCTATGAGTTGTTCATGTTTTAAAACTATGAAACGTATTCAAAAACGGCAAAAAAATTAAAATAAAACATTATGTTTCACATTTATAAATATCAGTTTGCCTCCTTGAATCTATTTTCAGGGGTATTTCAGCCTTAGCTTATAAATTTATTTGTTAATTAATATCAAGGAGGTAGAATTTCACTAAAACTCCATGAAAATTACAAAGTAAAATTATTATTTACTATTTGAAAAAAACCCTTATATTTTGTATGCCTCATTTTTTCACCCGAGCGGCGCCGTCACTTTAAGTAACAAACACTAGGCCAGCACCCAAAATGGCACTAAACGTCAAAAAAATAAAAATAAATTAATTGATTACCAACTAATAAAACGAAATATTCTTGCTTGGAAAAATCGTAAAAATCTTTTTTAAACCGCGGAATGCCCTTAGCAACACGTTCCTTGATTCGAAAAGCCGACAGCTAGACAATGACACGCCTTCGAGCACGATTATACTTTACTATGAACTTCTAAATGTTACGCCTCACCAGAAATTTCTTGGCTAGAGCTAGGCTAGAGCTAGACCTCCATGGTCGAGTGGTAAGACGCTCGACTACGAATCCAAAGGTCGCGGGTTCAAACCCGGCGTGCACCAATAACTTTTATTTAATTAATATGTGTCATAACACATTTAGTTCATATAAAAATAATAACAAGTATATTTGCGGCACGTTCCAGAGTGGTAGATACTCTAAGTATCGCCCTGGTGAAAGACCACCATTCAGAATCGAAACGTTGCTTGAAATGGCTTAAGCCGTGTTTGGTGACCAGATCTGAATAGCCAGGTACTTCCCAACCTTCCTCTTCCCGATCTCCTTCCCCTCCCCACTACCTTCAGCCTCACAACATACCCAATTTGGGGATGCCATAGTCTCACTGGCTCTAGACGGTTGGGAGCAGTTGAAACTCTTGTGCGGTATTCATGTAAAAAAAAAAAAGGGGATGTTTAACGACCCCCGGTTCAGTGAGATTTTAAGACGGGTTGGAAAAGGGGGTAAAGTAAGAAATTTAAGGAAAATGAAAGGAAATGAAAAAGGTAAGACTAAATCTTGAAATTAAATGCGTAACAAAGTTTCCGACAGTTTCCAAAATACACTTAGCTTCATATTGAAAAATTGGTGTACTGTAATTTGTTAAATATATCTGATTTTACTCTTATTTTTCTTTTCTTGCCAAACAATTACAGGGAATTGAAAGGTACAAAAATTGTTTAATAAGGTTTGTAATGAAAGTCCTCACAGATGCGATACGATGTGATGTTTTATTAATCACCAGACTGATAAGAGCTTTTCTTCTGGTTCCAAAGTTTTCGGGTGCAAAACCAGTCGTAGTGTGATACACAAATGGATGAAATATATTTTTGTAATTTTGCTTGACAAAACACAAAAAAATGTTTTGTGAAAAAATAACTTTTTCGTAAAAACCATCTTTCAGACAAAATGTTGACTTTAGGATGATTTTTTTTTTGCAGGAGAACCTTTACAAAACATAACTTTACTACCCGGGTACACTTACCTATCCTGTGAAGTATATTTTAAACGTTTTATCTTTACACAAAACTTTTTACTGGTTTAACCCCAGTTTAAAGGAGTGCCTATTTATGTCTAGACATTCGAATGCATTTAATTACTGAGGAGCTTGGCGTGCCCGACTTAAAAAATCACAAAGATTAACTACTATAAGTAAATATTATCCGAGCCGAAAATAATTGTGTTTTTTGCCCTACGGAGATACTCAAAAAGTTAGCGCTCTCCCTTTTTCATTACTCTATTCATTAGTTGAACTAAGTTGCTAATAAATGTAAACCTATCTACACATCCAGTCATCGACTGTCACCAGCCTACTTAGACGTAACAAATCCTGTCCACACACACAAGGCACACGACCCTCTTGACTGTGTGGAGGTAATTCAACACCGGAGTGTGTTATTTTTTTCCACATGCGAGGGTAGGCGGTAGGTGTGATGAACCCCCTCCCCCCGACGACAGTGATGCCTCGGGCCAACAATGTTTTCAAACCCCCTTTAGTCAATAGCCAATTATGTCAATCGACAGTCGATCCGGCATTGTCTACTGGCCGCATACACGAAAAACGCGCTAAAACCCTGCGGCGGGAAAACTGTGAAATGTGCAACTGTCAAAAAGAATGAAAGTTTTTTGAATTGTGCTTCGTAAATAGTGCCGTCATACAAAAAATCATTCCATAAAGAAATATTAATCAATGTGAGTAGGTACTTAAATCCTTGGAAACTTAATTCATTTTTTATGTTTTTATGGAACTTTGAACAGAATTTTAGAAAACGTATAATAATTCCCAAATATTATTCGTTTAAAAGAAATGTGATAAATTATTTTTGTGTTTGAACTCTTAAATCGTTTGATGTTAAATTTATGTTAAACCTTTGCCTAAAATGAAACATTCATATATGTGGTGTTTTAGTGACGTTGTTACAAAATAATTTGTGGGGATTGCTTTGTGTGATATGTGGAACACGGGATAAATGAATGTGAATAGAGATATATTATTATAACGTAGATATTGTTAAAGCTTTATTAGTATACTTCTTATTTAATTATTTTTATGTGACATGTGTTATTTTAAATGGGGAAACATAACTTTTCGACTTTTCAACGATTCCGTTAGAAGTTTTTTTTTCGTATTAAATTATGTACGTATTTTTGTGCAAGAACAGGCACCAAACACGAGTCCGGAATGTTACGATCCATTGAAAATACATTCTAATTTAAAAAATAGAAACGGAAAAAACGTTTTCGTAATAATTTTTAAAACGTACTTTTCAGCATTGTTGTGTGGAGTGCCCAAAACATAACCCACCGTTTTTTATAAATGGAATTTTTCAAATGTTAATTTTACAATACCTACGCATACAAGTAGGTAGATAATTCAAATTAAACGTGAGTCTTGGAGCGCTTTTAAATTCATTTTATCGTATTTTTGAGTGGGATAGGACTCGGTTTGATTATATCACTTTCTTTTATTAATGGATTTCTCAAGAAATTGTACCGTATTTTTTTTATATCTAAAGTCCATAAAAATCTTACCTGGTGGAATGTAGCAAGTATAACGTAATATTTTTTTTATTGATGTTCATTTTGGTGCAGTTTGTAAAAAGTATTAAATTTATAAAAAGGAATATTAGGTTCTGGATACAATTTTTCTAGGTCGTGGGCTATATTTTGTATTCAGTTCGTATCCAACAATAATTAACTTCGGGTTATGAATTGAAGTTCAATGTGCATTTATTATCTGCACATTTTCTATGGTTTTCGCTCTCAATTGTCGCTTATTGTCAGAGCTTAATTTTATAATGACCATTTTTTATTTTTTTACTAATATCTTATTTTGAAAATCGTGTTACAATTTACAAACCTTTTGAATTTATGGGAAAAAAAATCAGCTCATCGTACCTAGTCATTAAAAGCAGTGTTTCAATACTCAAGGGTTGTCTATTATCAGAGCCATGAGCATAATAATTATATGTACTTTGTTTTAATTTTTTAATAATTATATATATATATATATATATATATAATTCAATTTTTTTATGTGATAAAAACCAAATAAATGTATTTTCACTAGCCGGGGTTTCAACTGTGATTGTACACTAGGTTTAAAGCAAATGTGTTTACCGCTTTGCCATCGAGGTTTTCATTTGTTTATTATTTTTCATATTTTTCATTTTCAACCGTTTGAGGTTGTTTGTGAACGTAGTCATTGGAATTTAAACATGTTCTCGATAAAGGTAACTGTTTCGGTCTTTTTAGAATTTTCTTCTTTGTTGACAGAAAACACCATGATTTCGCGAAACGGAACGTTAAGGGTTTCACAAACCGCCGCATTGTTCAGGTTTTATTTGGTTTAATCCTAGCACTGTTCCTGGCTACACTATCTTCTTGTATCTGAACTGTTTTTTTTAATAAATTTAATAGTTGATATCTCATAAGATAGGTTCCAATTCTCTTCGAGTAAAAGAATTGGGTAAAACTAACGTTTGTTTAATATATTTTTTATTTATACTTTATATTTCATACATGTATTTTGACGGTCTCCATGGTAAAGTGGTAAGACGCTCGACTACCAATCCAAAGGTGGCGGGTTCAAATCCGGCGTGGGTAAATAACTTTTATTTAATTAATATGTGTCATAACACATTTAATTAATATAAAATAATTTAAAGTATTTTTGCGGCACGTTCCAGTGTGGTAGATACGTATAGTATCGCCCTGGTGAAAGACCACCATTCAGAATCGAAACGTTGCTCGATTGAATTTACTTCAGCCGTGTTTGTGACCAGATCTGAATAGCCAGGTACTTCCCCACCTTCCTCTTCCCCATCTCTTTCCTCTCTCCACTACCTTCAGCCTCACAAAAATCCGTAATTGGGGATGCCATAGTCTCGCTGGCTCTAGTTGGTTGGGGGCAGTTGAGACTCTTTGTGCGATATTCACTATATTTTTTATTTATTTTAAAAGCTTTACATTTTTAATGTGTTCAATAAGAAAAAAAGTATTTCGACATTTTTGGCATATCTGGGTAGTCAAACTAGTCATTTACAAATGGTGTACAACATCATTAGCCTTTAAGAAATATATTTTTTTAATTATTTATCACGATATCTCGTGGTAATATTAAGCTACTTAGAATTTTTGATTTTCATCCATCCTGAGAATTTTCGGCAAAATTTTTAGTGGTCCAACATAAGAACTTAAATTTAAACATTTTTCATATGGCTTGGTGCCTCCCACAATAATAATTTAAATTGTGTAAAAAAAATATTTTAAATATATATTTCTAACCGTTGGTGTTCGTTTCCCACTGAAGGTTTAACCCTACAATGGCTTGTTAAATACAAATACACGTACTCGCGTGCGCCTGGCATTCTATCTACAATAGGTACCTACCCACTTCTGTTTCAATAGACTTTTGGCGATTTTTGATTACTTTGTTAGGATTCACAAAACAAAATAAATAAACATTGCCATGAAGATACATAGGTTCTCAAGCATTTTTTATAGAGAGACTCTAGATTGTTCTGTGTGGCATGAATACGCAAACATTACACCAGTAAAAAACATTTATGGATGGCCTCTGTTACACTTTCGCTACCAAAGACGCCATATTGGATTTCCAACGTTCATCTGTTACCCGTGCTACGTGCTCGAACAACGAATGTATTCAAATTTGAACATTTGATTCAATAAGTTTTTTTTTAAGAAAGACAAAAATTCCCAAGTTGCGAATAACTTGACAATATTTTAATTTCTTCTACTACCATCATTAAAAGCGTAAAATGTTGTTTTAGCTGTGGATAACTTGACCGGGTAAAACTAGCGACCCCTGGATGGGAACCCGACGCTTTGGACCGCTCAATCAACTAACCGAGTTAAACACATTTTAGATAAATTTAAAAAATATTTAAAAAACTCCCTCTTTTTTACGGCATGAAAAATTTTCAATATTCGTGAGCCTGCCAAATACGGAAGAGAGATCGTAAAGTTTTAGATGAGCCTAAATTAAGAAAAGACTAACTCTACAATATTTTTTTTATATACACTACAGCAGTTTTTCCCTAATTGCTCATTGGAGTTTGAATATATCAACGACAGCATCTTTTAGCAAACTCCTCGCAAAAGTAATTTGAGGTGCTCGATAGTAGACCGCGTACGTGTCGATATGTGGGCAGGACGCTTGACTAACATTTGGACGGGCCAAGGTCTATTCCACAGCGAGGTAGCCGACTTACCCCCTTTTTGACACAAATTATATATGTTGAAAAGGTCCGTAAAAGGTGTCAATTTATATCTATTTATTAACAAGACTGTATACTCTTATATTAACCATATTATTAAATTAATGTGTTTCGTTCTACTATTTGAAATGTACTTTTTCTTACTAAATGTGTGAATATATTTTTTTGCATACATCTAAATAAACATAAAAAAATACACAAAACAAAAAAACGAGTTGATAAATCGAACCCTTGGATTAACAAGGCTCCATCTGACACCGCAATTTCATACGATAATGGGCTCTATAGAAAGCTACTTTTGTTTATTACCGCATACATTGCGGTGTCAGATGGGACCTTATTATTTCAAAGGATCAAAATATATAATTCGCCTATGTGCCTAGATGAATTAAATAATGTAGATACGTTACTGAGACAACGCGCCTGGTTGCACTAAACCAAGTCCACGAGACATACCTTCGTGACACGCTTCATATAGCTATCTCTTCCGCACACACATATTCTTTGAATGGCTATCCTTTTCATACGCGGGTGAAACGTAAAACAAGACAAAACAGTGGTGCTACATTTTTCGTAAGATTTGTATGAATATGACGTGTCTTGTATTTCATGTCTATGCCTATTTTTTATTTTATTTTAGTACATATAACAGGCATGATGCCCAAAACATATATACATGAGTGGTTATTTAATTGGAATATTTAACAATAGTAAGTAATCAAGTAAAAGTTTATGAAAAATGCAAAAGTAAATGAAAAACAAACAAAATCAAAAGAATAATATTATATAAGGTAGAACATAAATTCATGGATTATTGGCACCTGTACTGAAGAGATGCCTATTAGCCGTTTGGTACTTGGTACTTAATATAACCAGTCCATAACTAAAGGGCATCATTACAATATCAGCTTGATATGATTGACAGATTTATTTTTTTAATTGATTTATCGTGTCAATAAAAATGTCTACTTCATTGTTTCTGCAGTGAATTGTGTTGTAGTTTCTTAATATTCTCGCCAAAGGAAAGAAATATCCTGTATTTGTGTGGTAGGCTTTAATGTTAAAAATATTGTTTATCCTCCTCGTTGATTTTCTTATTGGTATGTTGATGTTAATTTGGGATAAAATATTTGGTGCATCAATTGATGAATGCATAATTTTGTGTAAAGTTAATATATCAGAAAGTTTACGTCTGGCTGACAGAGAGTGAAGTTTATAGTGCGAAATTCATTCATTGTACGTTTTTTAAAGTGACCAAATAGTGGACGCGTATTCTAGAATACTCCGCACAATCGATTTATATAATGTTAAAGTTAATTCGGAACTTTTAAAACAACTTGTAGTTCTTAGAGTTAGTCCTAATATTTGAGATACATTTTTTAAAATATTCTCTATATGTTTATTGAAGCTTAATGAAGAGTTAAATGTCACACTTAAGTCTTTAATTGAAGTAGTGTTCAATAAGTTGACGTTATTGATGCGATGTACATTTGAAAATTTATTTTTGTTTTTTGTGAAGGAAACTGTGGTGCATTTATTTTTATTAAAATATAAATCATTAATTGTACACCATTCGTGAAAAGATGATAAGTCATTTTGCAAAAGGGTGCAATCTTCTATTGATGTGATTTTTCTATACAGCTAAAGATCATCAGCAAACAGGAGATATTTTGAAAATTTTATGCTTAAAACTATGTCGTTAATGAAGATTAAGAACAACAATGGTCCAAGATGAGAGCCCTGTGGAATTCCCGATGTTCCAGTAAAATGGTCCGCGGAGTACCCTCCTACCTCCTACCCTCCTTGTAATTGTCTTTCGGTGGTGTAACTCTCAAAACATTTCAAATTATTTCCATTTATGCCAAATTTTTCGAGCTTCTTGATAAGTAGTGATTGATTTAACAGGTCAAAGGCTTAGACTGCAGACTGCATCCACTTGTATTCGGTTTTCAATGTTATCGCGAACGTATTGGGAGTATTCAAGAAGGTTTATTGTTGTGGAACGCCGAGGGAAGAAACCGTGTTGTTCAATGATAATATACTCGTATTTACTTACGTGAACAAATAGATAATCGTATCTTATTGACTCGAACAATTTACCTATGCAGTCAAGTTTTGAGATGGGTCTATAATTTTTAATATCACTCTTGCAGCCCTTTTTAAAGATGGGAGTTTAAAAATCTGTTTTCCATTTGACTGGAAACACTCCTTTTCGTAGTGATTTGTTAAAAAGTAAGCTGAGTGCTGGCAAGGACTTCCCGGCACGTTTTAACAAAAATAGAAGGAATACCATCAGGACCTGATCCCTTATTGGTTTTCAATTTCTTACATTTAATTATTATCGTCAAAGGTGAAACATCGATCGCACCGAGGCTTTCGTTACAGAAATTATTGGCAATTCGAGGTGAATAGTTAGCGTCGTGTGGTTTGTAAACAGATTGAAAGTGCCTAGAAAAGAGCTCGCAGATAAATTGTGTAGTTTTTATATTATCAAGATACATCTCTTTTGGTATGCCAGTTGTATTTTTGTATTTGCTTTTTGCAAATTTCCAAAAGTCTTTGGGATTCGTTTTTAAATTTTTCTTGATTTTGCTCTAATCAGATTTTTCGTTCTAGTTCTAATCAAATTGAATGATAAATGATCAAGTTCATAAACCATATTTTTTATTTTTTTTGTGAAATTTGTTTTTTTCCTTTATCAAACGAATGAGATCTTTTGAGAACCACTTAGGGAAGTGTTTTTTGTTATTTTTCATGGGAACATGAGAAGAGATAATCTGATGGAGTATGCTGTAAAATTGATCAACAGATTGATTTATATTGCCCTGATTAATAAATTCCCAATCTAGGTCAAAAAGCAAACTATAGATTGAGGTATAGTCAGCTGTATAGAAATTTGGTCTGGGGATGTCATGGATTTCTAAGTTTGTTGAAATATTTAATTGAAAATTTATTTCTAGAGCAGGGTGATATGAAGAGAAGTAGATATGAAGAATGAGTTACTGATATATCCTCTTTATCCGATAAAATGAGATCAAGTATTTTGGATTGGTGATTAACTATTCCTTTATGTTGTTTGAGATTACATAATGATAGAGTATCAATGATATCTGAGGTGATTGTATTTGTGTTTGTGGTGAAAGGTAATAGATTCTTGATTTCATCGGGAGTCCAATAAATGTTGGACTTGTTAAAATCGCCAAATATTAAGATGTGTTGGTTTGGTGTTGTTAGGTACACATTCCGAAGATTACTTAAAAATAAGCTCACAGTGGATTCTTTTTTCAAGAAAAAATCCACAATTTTTTTTTCAAGAATTTATTACAGTTTTTCATTTGTTGTGAGGTGCTTGCTTATGAAGATAGGAACCTTTTTGTGGGATGAAAACTTTATTAAATGTGTTATGTTTAGCTTATCTTCCTTTAGTGTGTGTTGCATATTAAAAGTTTTCACCGCCGCTAGGAAGTTATCTTTATTTTTTCTTTTATTAAATTTGACTATTATTGGTCGTACATGTTCATGTAGGGCCACAACATCAGCAATTATTGGGTCCTGACGTATTCTATAGAATTTATTAATTTCAAGTTTAGTGGGGTCGAGTTTTATGGTTGCACCCAATTCATTAATAATTTCCAATAGATTTTCATTGTTTTTTTTTCGAAACTCCCCTTATTTCGACGTTACATGCTTTGTTGGCGTGATCGATTTCGTTTAATTTATTTTGCATTACTTTTAGAGTACTCTTTAAATCGGATTTGTCGTTTTCGTTTTTTTCCACTTTCTTATTTTTTTTCCATTTCTAGTATCTGTTTAGAGAAATCATCAATTTTGTTTGCACACAATAATCGATTGTGGTTTTGAAATCTGTGATATCTTTTCGAAGCTCTTTGAATTCCTGCCTCATATCAGTTAACATGTCCATGACTTGGGTAGATCTTGTCATTTCACGTGTTCGACCTTCTTGTGTGAAGTTAGCCCAATGGTTTTGATAATGCGATTGTTTATGTACTGATTTTACTCACTTTAATTGTACTTTTAAACAAGACTAAAACACAAAAAATTGTTTAGAGAACACTAGAGATTAAGCACTGTTGAATTCTCAATTCATTTGTGTACTTTTTTAATGTTTTTAATCACTGTTAATATTAAGATTTGCAAAATTTTGACAGAGCAGTTGCTTGACGTTTCTACTATTAGATTTTTGTTGTTGTATGTCACATATATTATTTATTGTTTGGGTAACTAGCAAAATTTTCAATTTAAAGTCATTTTTATCACACTAATGGACAAAATTACGTGTAATTTTATAAAAAAACTATTTAAAACATAAATGTTAAATTTCAATGATGTTTTTTCTTCCTTTTTTAAATATCAACAGGTATAAGTTTTTTTAATGACCTTTGAATGAATAAAAATTAAATGCGATACCGATGTGTTTTTAGAAAACTAGATGCTTTTTTCGTACTTGGCTGTCCACGTCTTTTAAAATAAATTTGTTCACGTTCAGATTATTTATTATTCTATTTAAAATATATTTCAAAATTATCTGATTTATTTTCAAAATAGTTATATAAAATTACACGTTATTTTATTTCCAAGAGCGCATATATTGATTTTGTAACAGAATATTCTGGCAGTACTTAATCATTATACATTCCGTACATTTTCTATACATTCAAACATGGATCGAGATAATGTCTTTGCTTGATTTTACCTCTGCAATTAAGTCATTCGAGTGGCTGAAATTTTGTTATGAATTGTTGAACCGGCCCTTTTCTCGACTGACGTGTAATGGTCTTTACGATCTTTACGGCCATTTTCAATGGGAGCTTCTCCGATCGCTGCATAACGTTTTGTTACCACCTTTAGCACGAACGGAAACACGATGCAATTTAAAAATAATTATAACAATCTATAAAACCAAGGTATTTTTGGAAATAAATAAAATTATTCGTCTCAGTTTTATTAGATGACTTACGAAAATGAAATAAGTCATCC
Source organism: Drusus annulatus (assembly GCA_022651775.1). Lineage (NCBI taxonomy): Eukaryota > Metazoa > Arthropoda > Insecta > Trichoptera > Limnephilidae > Drusus > Drusus annulatus. The sequence continues at coordinate 430,292 of JAGWCC010000032.1, read as the reverse complement.
GTAGAAAACGAATTGCATTTATATTTTTGTTTTATGGCGTGATTACATTTCGGCTATCCAGGCAAACAATTGACCGAATACCTAAAAAAATGAAAAATGTACTAATATAGGTTTTTTTTTAAATTGTGGTGATATGTTTATCTACTCGTATTATGTCAAGTAGTGTGTGACTGATATTTAATTCACAGTAAATACATATGCACGTACTACAGTTATAACCATAGAGTATATAGAGTGGTATCAATCCAAGGCAGTGTAGTCAGTTTTTGATGATTTTTACCTGACTCGGCGGACCTGGGCGTGGCTAAGACCAAGGCTAGGGTATTTATACATCCATTCTTATCACATATCGACATAATGTTTTTGTTTATTCGTATAACCAATTTTTCACAGAATTGATATCAACAAAAATACAGCATCTAACCTAAAAAACCGTTTAGTTGTGTCAAGTTCAGTGGCATAATAAAAAAATGTGGGCGGAGTCCCACGGTGACCCAGGAGCCCAAGATCATTGTGACAGTACGTAGAAGCGGAGTATTATATTTGCTGTATCTTTCTCTCTCATAGTGTACGACGTAAAAACCCGGAGAAAGTGATTTATCGCAAGTTTGTATCGGTTGAGTCAAAATAATTAGCTCTCTCTCCATTCATTGTTTCTCCAAGGTTATAATAGTACGGACCCTACGACGGAAATAAATATATTCTCTTATAATATATTAGATATCTTGTAATAACTTACAATAATGTATGCTTCCTTCCTTTTTAATTTTTTTTTTCTAATTGACTAATTAACAACACTTTCTTTCCATTGTAAAGAGAAAATAAACACAATTGAAACACAACAAAACGTCTTTGCACTGCACGGTATCAACAAAAATTCATAATTTCACACTTCTTGAAGATAATAATGACAGTGAATGAATTGGTTGTGATGGAAAAGTCGGTTGATGCGCTGCTTCCGGATAGAGTAGAGGTCCCGAGTTTATCTGTCTTTTTCTATTTTTATATTGTTTGAAGACTGTAAATATTATTTCAATAATCATAACATGAAGCTTAAAGTTTCAATAATTTGATAAAAAATATACATAATATATCGTCGCCGGAAAGGCAAAATGGCTGAAGCGTCATTTCGGGAACTTTACGGTTCAAGTTTTAAGTTTTTAATTTTTAAGTTTAGGAATGAATTTGAAAAAAAGTTTAGTCAGGTAACTCAATGCTCTCACTGAGTTACCTAGAGCGAACACAAGTTTAAAAAGTTCCAAGCTTGTGTCGCTTGAGTCAAGCCTTCTCCCAAATGGTAAATATATTAATGACTAAACCGCCACAAAAGGCTTTAGAATCAAACGAGAGTCAGAGTATTCGATGCAGAAAAAAACGAATCAAACTTAAGCCCTTTTGCTTTTCTAGTGACGATATGTTATTAGTGTTTTTCATAACGATGCATTTATAATAAACTTTTTAAATTCATGAGCGATTAAGCAGATTAGTTTTCAAAGGTGTGACCTGCCTTAGCATAATAGATGACAATAATGGGAACCGATTTCAATTGATTTCATCTGAGATTGTTCATCTAATGCGTTCTATTTCGATGTATTTACAAAAACAGCAAAAGAAGTCACCGGTTTTCATCGCGATCAAAATAAGCTTTGAGAGAGTTTTTCTTTCAGCCATTTACAGTGTTTTTTACATCACAATAAACTACAAACAAAATAAACAAAGCCTTCCAAGGAAGCGATGGCGTATTTAATACTTTCCCATTGAATTATTACAATAATGGTACGTTTAATATTATTTGTTGGAAACCTTTACTTTAAACGAGTATGCTCTTTATATCAGCTGGGCTTTAGAAGGCTTCTATTTTCAGAACATCTAGCAATGGCGGAGATGAACTACACACGAGTCGAATATTTGAGATTTTACTGAAACAACTTTGAGCAATGCGATTTTTTCAGTAATTTTAATTTAGACGAATAAAGAAATATACATTTACAGTGGCGTACCGCAACCTCGGCTAGGTTTGGAAGGAATTTTGGTCGCAGTATTTAATAGTGAACATTTTTTTATTGCCATCTCCTATCGGAATTAAACTATCAACATCACCATGGAAATCTTCGTCCTGCAGGTTTTTGCCACGTTCGTAACCCTGAGGTTTTCCATCAATCTTCCTTTTGATTTTCAGTGGAAATCATCGTTTGCTTCTCATGGTACAAGATATTGAAGCTTACCTTTTCTACGCGTGATTCTAAAATATAACAATTTCGTTAAGAACTTAGCACTTTTCGTAGAACTTTTAAATTGGTAATTTAATTTTAGGTACCCAGCAGTCAAACTCCAGAGATCAACAAAAATACTATTTTTCCCGGACATACGTTTTTAATACTTGGAGGTTGATTAGCAAAAACGTAATTCTTTGCAGAAAAGAACACGATTTGTAATTTATATGAGTCCGCAAAAGAGTGGATATGTGGTAAAATAATTCATACGGGATTTCCTCAGAATCGTTCACTGAAAGACAAGTTTCAGAATCCTAATAAGGTAATATCGCCAACGACAACAACAACAACAAAAAGTATTCTGGTAATGGCAGCTAAATATTCGCACGTTTTCCAGAGAATCATCTGTAGTATATACACCGTGTAGCTACAGATGATGCTCTGTTCTACTCTATTTATTATCTAGTCGTCTATAGATCGACACACTTAACTTTGTAGTGGGTGGCGTCGCCAACGTAAATATTTGAAATGCCAGTGCTAAATAAATTAGGCTTAGGCTTCGTTTGGACCAATTCATTATTTTCCAAGTATTGTAATTTGTTTTAAAGTTTTCAAAATAATAATTATAATGAAAACATTTGAATACATAAAAAAATGTATTCATTGCTCACCATCAGAAAATTATTAAAGCGGATTAATATGCAGTAAACAAATTTATTCCGTAATGTTAACAACTCGATAGCATTAAGGCCAAATAAAAAAAAGTCACGATATTTTTTGTATGTGCGTATTGTAACGTTTAAAGGCTGATTCACACCAACGTCCGGTTCCGCTCAGTGCCGATATTGTTCCGCAAGAAAACTTATTGATATGGTATGAATATCAATCAAGGAGTATGTGCCAAGACAAATTTGTGTGGCAGATATCCTTCTGCCCACCCTTGTGATATTTAACTACTTATTTAGTTAAATAATTATTTTGAAGTGTAAAAATACTTACAACGCAGATTTTTTTTTTTAAACCATTTTTTTATCACTAAATAATATTTTTAATAATTAATAATTAATTAAAATATTATTTAGTGTTAAAAAAATGATTTAAAAAAAAATAATCTGCGTTGTAAGTATTTTTACACTTCAAAATAATTATTTAACTAAATAAGTAGTTAAATATGGGGGGACCCAAGGGTGGGCAGAAGGATATACTGCCACACAACTTTGTCTTGGCACATACTCCTTGATCGATATTCATACCATATCAATAAGCTCTCTTGCGGAACAATATCGGCACTGAGCGGAACCGGACGTTGGTGTGAATCAGCCTTTAACCGATTCTTTATATATTAACAATATACCGCCCACAATATGCGGTAATCTACCGCTAGTGGCTCGCTAAATACGAAATCCGTTTAACCTACCGAAACCTAACGACTGATTGGATATACACATACCTACCCATACATATCTATTGTAAAGTTACGACCACAACACAAGTTTTTGACAACTTTCAAACAATTTTTTGTTATTGTTTGTTTTGAAAGTATATGTGTAGGTAGAAGTGTTAGCAATAAAAAACGAATTCTTAGAATGTTGTTCATAACCACCTCCGATATATAAACGATAACATTATCTTGAACAAATCTCAAATATAATAACGTTAATTGGCCAAGTCCTGCAAGAATGGGTCACTCAATAATTTAAAAGCTTGACAAAAAATATTTATGAACTAAACCATTGTCACCATCTCGATCAACGTCCACTCAAACTGATAAAGATAAACAATACGCACGTGTCCTTTTTAGCGATATGACTAGCCGACTAAATTAAACTTCTTATTTTGATCAACATTTATGGTACCTACCTATGTAATTTTAAAAAAACCGTAACGTTTCTGGCAATTGGACCAACGAAATATAATATATTTATTTAGTTTAAGCTTAGCCTTACTATCATGTTTACAGTTAACAGTTTAATTTTAATTTATTAGTAGTCAATTAGCGTTAACGAAATTTTGCTACGAGCTACCCCTGTTGTGGCTGCTTGTCGTATCCTTGTCTCGAAACTTTCACGGACTCTCTGTTGACAAAGAAGCTGAAATGGATACGAATGGCTTCAAGTTACAAAAATTCACCATCGCCCAAGCAAAACGTGCTTAACGACATTATTTTACTGCGTGATAAAACCTCACTTAAAACATAAAAAATAATAACTAATTAACTCTCCATCACGCCGTCTCTCCGCGTGGGTAGGCAAAAAGGATCAACTCTTTGCTTCATTCTGATTCATACATCGCTTCATACACTCTTTGCTTCATTCTGATTCATACATGTAGATCGCTTCATAAATACTCTTCTTTTATATATTCGTAAAAAGCATTAACTTTGTGGCTTGCCATATTTATAAATAGAAAATAAAAATTTTAAATTTTTTTTTTTTTTTTTTTAAAAGTGGTTAAAAACAAAGTATATATTTTCTATTTACTCTTCTTTTATACTGAATTTTGACATGGCCCGACTTAAGTATTTGATTCACTTGATCGTGCCATGTCTTCCTCGTGCGTCTACGACTTCTTCTACCTTTCACTTTCGCGTATTATATTTTTCTCACACTCCTTTCTTTGTTCATTCGCTCTACATGCCTTTCTTAATCCTATTAATTACACCTACATCAGACTTGCATTCTTTCCGGACATCCAAATTTATGGTATGATATCCATACATGGTTTTACGCACATACGCCTCAGGGATCTAGTTTATACAGTATTCAATCTACTTCCATCCTTCCTCTGTCAGTTTCATGCCTCACTGCCATACATTAGGGTTGGTATAAGCACTACTTTGTGGACTGCTAAATTCGCTTATTTAGTCATTTTTTTTTATTTGCGCCAACATGGACTTTCCTGTATTCACCCTTCTTTCAATATCCTTATCAGCCTTTTCATCTCTCCTAAGCATACTTCCTAAATACACAAACTCATCCACTTGCTCCAAACACTTGATTAATTGATAGTGCGTAGCAGATGATAATGACAAAGTCGCGGATTTAGATTATTGAGAAAAAAATGTCACTTATTCTATTGCGTAGGATTCAATCTCTAGACTGTGGAACAATGTAAAAGTTATAATAGGTGGTGTGGGTGTTATTAATGATACTTTTCTGCCTTCTATAGAGCCTTTTTTTAATATCAACTCACGGGTTTATGGGTAATGCCCTCAGAGCAAGAATATTATTGCTCCGAAGTAATGCCTTAACTAAATAACAATCATCGATTTTTTAGAAAGGTGTAGGGATGGTTAGCTACACACCCATTGTTTTATCCCAATTATCGACGTGCCTCGACTTGAGTATTTGATATCCTATATCTTGCTGTAGTATTTGCTTTCCACTTCTGATCTAATCTGATAAACTTTCAAAAATGAAAAAGTTTGTAGAAGACTTCATTTTACGCAACAGATTAAAAATATAAAACCAATTAAAATGAAATAAAACAGGATTTTATACTTAAGTAGGTAGGGTTGGATAAGTCTGTAAATATAATCAAACTCGTATTTAACATTGATGACGTAAATATCGCCTACCCACAAGAAAGGGTAATTCAATGAAAAATATGATGAATGACACATAGATCGTAAAACCCGATTCTGTTTTTTATACTAATTATTTCAATAGTGATCATCATCGGGTCAGTGGGACTTTGACGGTCTCCGTAGTCGAGTGGTAAGACGCTCGACTACGAATCCAGAGGTTGCGGGTTCAAGCCCGGCGTGCGCAAATAATTTTTATTTTATTAATATGTGTCATAACACATTAAATTAATATAAAATTATAGATATTTTATTTGCGGCACATTCCAGAGTGGTAGATACTTTAAGTATCGCCCTGGTGAAAGACAACCATTCAGAATTGAAACGTTGCTTAAAATAGCTTTCCGTGTTTGGTGACCAGGTCTGAATAGAGTACGCCTGAGAGAATATCTACCACTCTTGGGGATGCTATAGTCTCACTGTCTCCGAAAATTTGTGTTTAGTCAAGTTGGAAAAAATAAACTTTATTTTACTTTTTGGTTAAAATAATAGTTTGGAATTGATTAGTTTTTCAATTTTGTCGGCTACCTAACTATTTTTGAACAAATTGCCCTTAAAACGGTGTGTTCACAAATTTCAGCCAAATTTAATTAACTGCGGGGAAGCTCCGGTGTATTATATTTCATAAATCTACCGAAAGCTCGACATTTCCTGCGTAGGTAGCAATATAAAGTGCTGTCATCCAGCGGTTTTCCGATGGTTTCCGGAAAACCCTTTTATCCAAAATTAATGTTTTACGGAAACCAGTTAATAATTACATAAATAAACCTTGGTTTTCCAACGATAAGGTTTTAAATTATTGGTAATAGAATATTCATGAGATAACATTTTTAATAGTCTTGCCTACTTGGGGGTATCAAGGGGATATCTAGAATTCTGTCTATTTAGAACTATCGAATAATTGGAATTGGACATACGACCCGTTGAGAGCCCCAAGAGAAAAAAATGAGGTACTCTTGGATTTTGACTGTATAATCTACGACTCCATACAATATTTATACGCAAATATTTTTTTTAAATATTGTAATAATTTTATGTTTTTATACTCTCGAAAATTGTATCTACTTTTATTTGCAGTACCTATTATTATTATTTTTTTGGAAACCCGTTTTAATGAAAGTCGTATGACACCACTGCCTTCATCCCACGTTTTTCAATATGATTTGAGTATAATTTCGACGTGAATTGGTGATCCTGTAACATCGTTGTTCATTTAATTTAATTTGTTGTATATAAAATAAGCACGTGCTCCTTTAATTAGTTGCCTATCTATAATTTGTTAAAACTAATTATGTTAGTATTTTTACCGGAATATAAATTGTAAGCATTGTTTTTTATATTAACGATGTCTTTTACAAAAACCTGTACTATTTTATGTATTATTGAACTCATAGATCTAGAATAAATAAATAAAATAAAAAACAACTACAACACAAGTGAACTTTTAGCATTAGAAGACACAATATTTTTTTTGTTTGTTAATTTTTTTTTTTTCAATACCGTTGAATATTATTTTAACACCTATTGCAAAATAGTTGAACGTTCGGTTAATAAACCCGGCCGTGCATCTCTCTTAGGGAACTATTTCAATTACATATCCAGCAGCCTCTGAAAGTTCTCAAAGCAACTTTACCCTAAGAAGCCATATTCGAGCAATGAAAATATCTTATTTCAATGGCTATCAATTAAGTTATAAGGGCGCCGACAGTATTGTGATATATCTACCTTTCTAATAATTAATTTCATATTTTCATCCCCCTCCCTTTAAAATGAAAATATATTCATCTCTTTCCTTCTCTTTGCAGGGTATAGCGGAAAGAGCAGAGTAACCATATTTCGTAAATTTCAATACTGATGGTGGGAAATCACAATATCAGCAAAGATGCCGCCGTCGAATCTGCTAGAGCGGCAGAGGGTGAGATGGAAATACAGCATCCACGTGAAAAGGAAAATGACGATCGATGTCTGTAAGCTCCCGACTGGGTAAAATTTTTCCGATTTCCCCCCAGGGAAAAATTGCACGCTGGCGATACGCCAGCTCGGCGGGAGGGAGGGAACATTCCGCAGAACTCGTATAAAAGGGACATTTTCAAAATGGAGTCTTGTTATATTCCGAATAACCCCCAGTACGGGCTGACTCTGGAGTACTCGGCCTACAACAGCGCTGCCAGCTTCAATGGGACTCTCGCCGGCTTCCCCTCGAGCTGCGACCCGGTCTCCGACAGCGTGCTCTGCTGCAGCGGCAATCTACAAGACTGTACCTCCTGCAATGGACCACTAGGCTCGCTTAGGGACTGCGTGGGAAGCCATTGCCACCTGAACTGTGGGAATGGCGACTGCGGAGGGACTCTAGACACCATCAACGGTCATCTAGACGAGTGCAACGGAGGCTTAGATGACTGCAGCGGTCGTCTAGTAAACTGCGAGCGGCTGGAGGACTGCGAAGGAAGACTAGTTAATTGTGATAATAGTTTAGAAAACTGCGGCGTTCGCCTAGTCCAAAGTGAAGAGCAATTAGCAAATTGCGAACGGAGTTTAGATAATAGTGACGTGCGTTTAGTTCAATGTGACAATTTAGTGGAAAGTGATGGCCATCTACGAGACTGCGATGGAAGACTAATCGACAACTGTAGTGGTCGCTTGGATCACTGCGAAAGACAGTTAAGTAATTGCGACGACTCCTTGGGCAATTGTGGGGATCATTTGGTGGAATGTAGCGACGCTCTGAGAGATTGCGACAATCGCCTGACGAATTGTGACGGGAGCTTAGACAATTGCAGCGATCAGCTTGTCGACTGTGAAGATCAGCTGGGTGACTGTGGCGACCGTTTGGTCAACTGCGACGAGCGCTTGGGCAACTGCGACGACCGCCTGACCAATTGCAACGGGTGCGCCGACCACCGTCTGGGCGATTGTGCGGCTCGTCTAGGTGATTGCGGCAACGGGCGTTTGGGCGATTGCGATGACCGACTGGGCGATTGCGACGACCGACTAGGCGACTGCGACGACCGACTGGGCGACTGCGACGACCGACTAGGCGACTGCGATGACCGACTAGGCTTCGAGGAGTGTAGGGGCGCACTGGGCCCGGGACAAGCGGGTCCTGGCTATTGGATCCCTGACGAAATGGCCTCGTGCTCCTTCTCTTTGCCCCCGTTAGATTTGGATCCTCTACCGAGCCTCTTTCCCTTTTCACCTTGCTCTGGAAACTACAAGTAAGTGTTTTCAAACATTTTCCTTTTGTTTGTTGAAAATAATTACACAAGGAACTATGTTTCTGTATAATATATTATCTCTGTGAATTATGTAAATATTCTATAGATTATAATACATGTAGTTAGTAAGATGGAGCATATGAATTAAGATTCGTACAGAGCCTTTGAGTTGATTATTTACAAAAACGGCGCTATACAAATTATCTCATTTTCATTATTATTAATATTTACCTAAGAAACATAACTCGTTTCATGGCATCTTTGTTGCCTATTTTCCTAATTCGTGTTATGAAAAAAATAACTCGAACCTGTCAATAATAAGTGGTAAAATTCGAAATAAAAAACCAAGTAGGTACGTGGATAGAACACATAATTAACCAACTCCGCAAGAAGCAGACTAAATATATTTATACACATATACGAAGAGGTTGATAATTTTACATTTACATTAACAAGACAATGATATAATCATGTTAAAATTCGCCTACTAACTGAAAATTGTAGTTTACATCCTTGTAGGAATCATATCAAGGAAAAGGTAGAACTTTAGGATGTTTCAAAAACTCCAAAATAATTGTTAGGAACCGGAAATGATGGAGACTTTTTTTATGTAATGCAGCGTTAGTAATTTTTGTCTTAAATTTACCTACAAGGCACTAGGTATTTTCTATTCATTAATTCACAATAAAATAAATATTTATACCCAAATTTTTCTTAAAATTTTCAATGCATTATTTTACAATCAATAAAAAGTACTTCTAATTTTGAAACTATAAGTTAATTAATTATAAAAAAAACTATAAGTCACAGATGTTCACTATGCTATTGACTCAATAAGCGTCCATTCCGAACATTAATAGTACATACACCATGGATTTACTTAAAATTGTACCAGTTTGAAGATGCCCGTCATAAGGTGAAACCGGTCAGGTCTTAATAAAAAATTGTGGAATAAAGTAAAAAATTTGGTATTTTTAAATCAGTATAAAACAATTATAAAGCTTTTGATTTTTGAAAAGCATTTAGACTTTTAATACTTCAAAGGCGAATTTTTAAATGACTGGGAAGCGTGCTTAGTTTACGGGAATACTGGAGAAATAAACCAAAAGTAAACGAATGTCGAATTATCATTGAATGTTTCTTCATCTTTGGATTGCCCTATTCTTCGCTGATTTTATTGGCTACAACCCTTCCTAAATGTCTGTCCTAAGTCAATCAAAACAGCTCTTCCACTTCTCTCCACTAGCGAATATTCTTCAGCCACGAAAATCTCATTCGAGGACGTAGGAATACTATCACTCCTTTTTCATTACTTTTGGTATGTAACCTATCTGGTATTTTTTCAGGATCGCTCTATCCATATACCACCCTATTTGTTTAGTTTCCTTAGCACTTGATCGTGTGAAACCCATACTGGCCACGGTACCTTAAACTATTTACTGTACAGCCACAGTTTTAAAGTTTGGATCATGTCAATTGAACTTGCTCTCGATGTTGGAAATATCTCATGTATATGGAAGAATTGACATTATACAGCTTATATAGCTGAGTAGACAAACGCGTCGGATTCCCACCCGGGCGTCGTGCGTTCAATTCCTCTGCTGGCTTAGTCCTCCATCATTGCACAAGCAACTTCTTCCGCTTCTTATGATGGCAGTAGGAGTTTTTCAAATATTGTCAGGTTATTCGTAACCCGGGTATGTTTATCTTTCTTTTTTAAAAAAAAGTAAAAACACACTTATTGGTTTTCCAACACAAGCAATACTACAATGATTTATCTGTTAATTCTTTGCGGGCAGTTAGTTAAAAGTCTAAGGTTTCCAGTGAATACAATTTTATAACAGTAATCTTTTAAATTATGTTTGAAATGATACTGGAATTTTAGGTAAAAAGTTCGAAAATGGCTGCGGTGGTTTTCAAAATGCATATTTTACTGTCATTTTAGTTTGTTTTTCACAGAATTTTAAAAAATACAGCTTAAAAATTTTATTCACTGGATTACCTTAAACATTTTTCTAACTTGACACGTAGAATTTACAGATACATCATGTGCAGTATTGCTCGTATTAGAATACTACAAAATGACGTTTAGCGCCATTTTAGGTGCTGAGCCTTAATGCCATATAATTTGTGTAGCCAAAATTACTATTTAAATGCAACGTGAATTTTATTGCTCTCTGCAAATGCCCTATTTAGTTGAGGTGTGTGCGATGGGTACTCGTTGATCAAAAGCAACACCGAACTGGTATTTAGTGTTTGGAGCATTTCTGGAACGTGATTTGTAACGTTGTGTAACAGTTTACGATGCCCCTTTTAATGACATTTTAGTATGTTTTTCATTGAATTTAAATTAATACAGCTTAAAAAAATTATTCACCGGAAACCTTAGACATTTTCTTGACTGCCCATGTAAAATTTACAGATAAATCATGTGCAGTATTGCTTGTATTAGAATGCTACAAAGTGACGTTTAGTGCCATTTTGGGTGCCGAGTCTACCAGGAAATCTACCAAAATGATACAATGTCCCTCTAAAAGCGTTGAACTCGTGGAAAAGAAAATCACTTCAAGCCGAAAAGTAGTTGAATTCTATCTGTCTGGAAAACATCAATCAGCCTTTGCAAGTGTAAATATCCGCTAAAACCATTATTTGTTCATCTATAAACGTAGAAAAGTCAATGTAGTTAATGTTTCTAGAGGGGAGCTGAAAGAGAAGCAGCCGCACGAAGTAGCCGACGTCCTGTTGTCCCTCAAGCACGCGGTGGTGCACCCGGGCGCGGAGCTCGGTGTGCAGTACGGCCAGCAGGATCTGGCGCTCCATCCTCAGGTATTACGTTAACTGCTGTTGGGATTTTTATACTTATCCGCCGATCAACACCGGTCGGATTATAATTCCTTGGAATTTCGAAAAAGCAAGCTTGAACGCACGAACCTTGACCGTTTTCATGTCAGAAAACCGTGCGGGTTTTGGCAAAGTTAGCAGCATTCAAAGTGCCACCGAATACCATAAAGGTTTATTCTCCTTCTGAACTTCCTAATTCGAAGGAAGTCTCCAATTATTACAGTCCTCTCTTCTCCAAGGAGCCTGAGCCATGAAACAACACCTGCGTTGCAACGGCACCAACTCACCGGAACATTATTGAGGATAACACAGATCTCTCTTTGTGACTAAGCTAGTGTTTGCAAAGTGAAAATAAATCGTTTAGCCGGGTACTGCAAACAAATTCACAGTTTACACTTGCGCTGTTCAAGCGGGTTACCTAGAGCATTGTTCCGCAAAGCGTGTGCCGCGGCACACTGGTGTACCGTGGTCATCAGTTGGTGTGCCGCGAAAAGACAAAATTGAAAGCTTTCGCGCTAAGTTGGTGCTATGGATCAGCCATGCTGTCAATAGTAGTATTGAAATGTTTCCAAATGTCATGGCTGCCGATTCAGAAAAAAAAATTGCAGGCTTTGATAGACATTAAAACAAAAATTTTCCGAAGTAGAGCTAGCACATTTTTGGCTGCATATAAAAAATGAGTATCCACTGCTTTCAAAGCGTGCTGTTGCAATTCCATTACCATTTGCCACAACTTACTTATGCAAATTGGGATTTTCAACTCTCACTACTATTAAATTGAAAAAAAGAGAACTCCTGAGGACGACCAATGAAGAGATGAGAGCAGCCTTATCGACGATTCAGTTAAACAGGCTCAAATTTCTCACTAAACATCTTTTCATATTAGGTATATTGATTTTAGTAATAAATAAATATTAAATAAACATTGCTTTTTTCTTTGCAGTGGATGAGTTTGTGTATTTAGAAAGTGTGTTTACAAGAGACGGAAAGGCTGATAAGGATATTGAAAGAAGGGTAAATGCAGGAAACTCCATTGATGGAGGACTGAACGCCGTTGGGGCAAATAAGAAATAGCGAAGCTAGCAGTCCACAATGGAATGCTTATACCAACCCTGATGTGTGGCAGTGAGGCATGGAACTGGCAGAGGAAGGATGAAAGTAGACTGAATGCTGTGGAAATATCTTTGAGACGGATGTGCGGTTAAACCATGTATGACCGTATTACAAATGTGGATATCCGGAAAGAATGCAAGGCTGATATGAGCGTAATAGATAGGATCAAGAAAGGGACGTTTAGATGGTTTGGGCATGTAGAGCGAATGAACGAAGAAAGGAGTGTGAAAAGAATATATGATGCGAAAGTGAATGGAAGAAGAAGTCGAGGACGCCCGAGAAAGACATGGCACGATCAAGTATATCCAATACTTGAATCGGGTCATGTGAAGAGTCAGAATAACAGAAGAGTATGTATGAGACGATGTATGAATGTAAATGAAGCAAGAAGTGTGTGCCAAGACAGAGTTGTATGGCGGTCCGTCCTCTCTGCCTACCCCTGCGGGGAAACGGCGTGATGGTTAGTTAGTTAGTTAGTTAGCTTTTTTCTTTGCTGTACCTATAAAATTTCTTGATTTGATAGGTGTACCTTGAACACAAAAAGTTTGCGGAACACTGACCTAGAGAGTACAGAACCATCCCTATCATATCCCGATTTTTAAATATTTTTTATGGTTAATGCCGCACAAAAGTCCCGACTGCTCCCAACCGCAATTGAGGTATGTTGTAAGGCTGGAAGTAGTGGGGAAGGGAATTAAATGTGGAAGAGGACGGTTGGGACGTACTTGGATATTCAGATCTGGTCACTAAACACGACTAAAGCCATTCCAAGCAACGTTTTAATTCTGAATGGTGGTATTTCACTAGGGTGATACCACTCTGGAGCGTGCCGCAAATAGACTATATGTTTTTTTTTATATGAATTAAATGTGTTATGACACATATAAATTAAATCATATTTATTTGTGCACGCCGGGTTTGAATCCGCAACCTTTGGATTCGTAGTCGAACGTCTTACCACTCGACCATGCAGGCTATATCCTACATATCTCACATGCAGCATATATGAACACCATACCTCAGAGACAACGTTGCAGATGTTGTATGAAGGGTATTTTTACGGAGAAGAAGGAAGGAGGATTCACAAAAGCCAGGAAGTCGATTCCGCAGCCAAGCTGTTAAGCACAGGGATGTGTCAAAACAATCCGTTATCATGCTGAAAATTTCGACCGTGTACGAATGTTGAACCGCGTGATAATATTCCAATTTTTGCACACTGTTTTCAGTTTTATATTTATTTATTAGGTAGATAGGTAGTTGAGAATTTTATTTTTTGTGTAATACTTAAAATTAGTTGCGTATTTTTCATTGATTAAATTTTATTTACAGATGGTGATGGGCGGGCCGGGGTGCTACGATTCTTGCGGGGCCGGAGTGTTCCCCACCATGAGCGTCAACGTCTCCATGAACATGACCATGCATGGGTATCCCCCTGACCAGATGTGTCCACAGGTACCAATACACATTACTTTATCAAATATACAATAAAGATTCTCACGCACAAAAGTAATATTTGTTTCTGGCTTTTGGGGTTCTTGTCTCTTGTAAGTCCCGAAATCTAACTACCAAAAAATTGGGTATCATCTGTTTACCATATTTCGTTTCTTAAATATTCTACAAAAATGTTAGTAAGAACTCTACCCAGAAATTAAAATAACACGTAATCAACACCTAACTATAAACACCAAATAGTTTCACGTTCGATTGATTTATCTACGAAAAATGACTTCTATGGTAGACAAAGAGGCAACTCAAAAATTGACAATCATACTGGTTTTATATGACGGTCGGCTGTAAGAAATCAGAAGCTCTCTTCAATGATATTTTTTATCCATTCTTATAAACAAACATTTTCCCATCTGTTCCCACCTATGTATTTGTGAAACATTCAGAAACCAACTAACTAACTTATGGACATTCAGAAATAACCGTTTATTCTATATTAAATTAGAATTAACTTGAAAGCTTTTATATTATTAATTATTGAAATAATATCAATAATCCTTAACGTAAATGTGAAACGAAAAAAATATAACAATTGCGACTGAGACTCGAACTTGGAACCTCTACTCTATTCGGGAGTAACGCCTCTGCCAATTCAGCCACCGAGACCTTATTAGAAACCGGCATTTTAATCGATCTCATACTTCATTGAAAATTATTAATATTATTTTTCAATTTCTACTGATTTGGTTGCCATCTTTGTAATGGTATACAAAGCTCTACCCGAGCACATATTGTATACCTAGATAGTGTATTGGATAAACCATCCATTTTTATTAACGGAAGATGCTTTTGACTTCTTACAAAGTTAAAAATTAATATTAAATTCGAATTAACTTCAAAGCTTTCTACCGGTTTCTAATAAGGTCTCAGTGGTTGAATTGGCAGAGGCGTTACTCCCGAATAGAGTAAAGGTTCTGATTTCGAGTCTCGGTCGCGACCGTTATTGTTTTATTTTCTGGCTTTTTCAGTTTCATATTTACGTTGAAGATTATTGATAATATTTCAATAATTTATCCATTATGTGTATCTACCTATGCAACGTAACTCATCCGAATAAATCTAAGCAAATAAGTAGTCATTTACGTAGTGTAGTTATGAAAGTACGATTTGGGTTTAAGACAGTTATATACCCTTTCCAGATGCAATGGGGTCAAAACCCTTCATCTTCACCAATGAACGTCATGTACTCCCAAAACCAAGGAGTCATCAGCCCGACCCCGTATCCAGGATCGGCCACCTACTCCTTCACAGCAGACTTCAGGACTCCGAACCAATCAGATCCTCTCATTACAGCCACATCCTCATTCAAACCCCTACAGCTAAACCAAAAATGCCAACAGAACGTACCAAACTACAACATATTCTCACAGAAGCAAGTCCAGCCGAATTTCGGAGCTTTAAACCCAAATTTGGTGCAAAAACCGCAAGGATTCGGAAGTCCAAATCATAACCAGATCAAAACTAGATCAACAGCTAAATTACAGCTGTCTAATGAACACCAGTTGAACTGTGCCAGTGTCGGCCCAACTTACCAGATTTTAGGAAGTCAAAACCAGGGTCATCTGAATCCTCATTTGGGGTATCCTCAAATAGGGAATGGAGCGAGTTTGCAAAACGGCCATTCTCTGAATGGTGGGAAGGTACAGATTGGGTCTCTCAGTGGGTGCTCAGGATCCGAAGATGAACAAAAACCGAATCTGTGCAGAATCTGCGGGAAAACTTATGCAAGACCAAGCACGTTGAAGACACATCTGAGGACACATTCTGGAGAAAGACCGTACAGGTTAAGTTTACTTATCTCATCCATTTCAATCGTTTTATACCCCCCTTGGTTGCATTAGTCGTCTCTTTCCTGACTTGGTACATTTTTAGTAGTAAAATTAGTGTAAGTAAATTTTTCTTTACGACCGTATGTTTTGTTTTATATAAGTTCTCGTTCTACTACCCAGCTTCGCTAGAGCGTTCAATTTTTGTTTTCTTTTAATTGAAAAGATGTAAATTCCCAACATTACACGTCGTTTTATTCTGTTATCATATCATATTATTATATCCGTGATCAAAATAATGATGTAATATATATTGACCGGTTGGTAGCTGAGTGGACCAACGCGTCGGATTCCCACCGGGCGTCGGTGTCGTGGGTTCAATTCCTCTGCTAGCTAAGTCCTCCATCATTGCACAAGTAACATCTTTCGCTTATTATGATGGCAGTAGGAGTTTTTCAAAATTGACAGGTTATTCGTAACCCGGGAATGTTTGTCTTTCTTTTAAAAATAAAAATAAATATATATGTACCTTTATAAAATATAATAATGTAGATTGTTAAATAAAGGAGCCTGTTGAAAAGCTGCTATCTAGCAGTTTATATTTAGTATTTATGTAAAATTTAAAATAATAAAAAATAAATATGCCCACGATTATTTCATTTTTTTAATATTCCAGATGTTCCGACTGCAACAAAAGTTTTTCTCAAGCAGCAAACCTTACCGCACACGTCAGAACTCACACTGGACAAAAACCATTTAGGTAGGTAACAATTAAATACCCTGCTAAATTAAATAACTTCTATTTTGACCTGTTAATAAGCTTTAAAAATTATAAAAATCACTTCTATTTTTCCAGTTGCCAGATTTGCCATAGAAGATTCAGCCAAAGTTCTAGTGTCACAACTCACATGAGAACGCATTCAGGAGAACGTCCTTACAGGTAATAAAACATTTTTCTCAAATTATGTCCTGTCACTGGAAGCTTGGGGATACTTTGAAAATTTCGCTGGATAGTACGAAAATTAATTGCTTCGTAAATAAAATAAGCCAGACGTGTGCTAATAAATTTGCCTAGCTGTAGGCGCACTTTAAATACATTTATTAGACCATTTTGATTTTTAAGTGTAAAATTTTTTTTTTTTAATTCGCCTATAATTGAATGATCACGTAGCATTTTTTGTAGAGGACGTAATATATCTGGTTTTAACTCATTTTGTTTGGGGGATCACACAAAACACAACCCTCCCTAAATCTCGAAATAAACAATTATAATCGTTTCTTAAATAATAAATTATAAAAGTACTTTGTAGCACCATATTTCATAAATAATAATACAAAATTAGTTTTTACTACTGTTTTAAATAATAAATTATGTTTAACGGTTACTTCTTCAGTATGTGTATACTTTGTATCCTGAAGGAGGAACCATAACTAAGTTTTTTTTTTATGTATTAATTATACTCGTAATCAGAGGCGTGCACTCCTTATAGGCACATAAGCACTGCCTACCCTGCCATACTCGTATAAAAAAATGAATAATAATGGATTAAATAATATTAAATTATGGCAAAAAATAAAACCATACTTTCAAAAATACACCCGAAGTTCAGCTACATAATCCCACCGTCGCGAGCGCTCCACCGACCGTCCTACTATAACGCGTCAAAAGCAGTTACTACATATGCCCCAATGTCGCCAACGTCAGAGTAGATTATTATGAGTTATGTGCGCGTTCAAGTCCCTCGTTTGAGTTGCCTACCCTGATTTTTAAAAAAATCTGTGTACTCCACTCGTAATTATTTTTTTTAGCCCTACCAAACACATTTTTCATGTGAATTTTCAACATTAATTTAGATAAGTAGTTCCTAACCTTTTCAATTTTGTTACCCCTATGACCCATCAGGGAAATCGATTTTACCCCCCTTTAAGGTGTTAACGAAGAAAAAAACACATGCATACAAATAGCTTTTATCAATCATAAAATTGCACAAAAATATACATAATTGCAATTTCAATGTACTTCCTTAATTAATTAATGACATTAATTAATTGTGAAGGTTGGAATTGTTTAAATTCGCAAGTTTATTTTATGTTAGGTTTAATTTCACTTAACGCGCATCACAAGTCATGTTCAAAGTTGAGAAACCACCCTCACATTTATAAGTGGTAACAAAAGGTATTATCATTCTTAGAGTTCTGTCAGCTATAATGGGATATTCAGCACCTACTTTTCTCCAAAATGAACCGAGGTCATAATTTTGAAATTCCACTTTAAAAGTGCTATCCTCGCGTAGTTGGAGAAATTTTACTTTGGCTGACACATGTTCGTCTTTAAAAATGTCATCATCGGTAGAAAATGGTCTTAATATGTCTGTGATTCTATTATTTACATACCAAAGATTACCACTATTATTACCCCTACAGAATAGCTGTTTTACCCCAGGAATAATTACCCCCAGGATTGGAACCCGTGATTTAGATGCATCCTGAACAAAAATAATATTCTTGAACGTTTGATTAAAAATATTAGTGGCCTAAGTTTTTCACTGCAGATATGACCAGGAAATAAATGTGTTTGCTTCGTTTCAGATGTCGAGCATGCAAGAAAGCATTCTCCGACAGTTCCACGCTCACCAAACACCTGAGAATCCACTCGGGGGAGAAGCCCTACCAATGTAAGCTGTGTTTTTTGAGGTAATTGATTACTTTACACACCTTCAAATTATTTATTTTTAGCCGTAAAGGTAAATTAAAATGTCTGTTTCTTTCGGTATTTGCCATCAACTATAACTACAACTATAACCAAGTGAGTAGGTATGTATTATAGGTAGGTACCTGTTTATTCTAATATTATCGCAATGAAGCACTTGTACATATATTTACGAACATGGTGGAATTCACAAACATTTTATTGTGTCAACTAGTGAAAAATCACTGGATATGACTTGACTTGCCGAGAAAAAATATTAGTTTCATTTCATATTAATTTTAGGATATGCCTGTAGGTATTTTATTTAATATTTATGTTTATGTAAGACACAATTGTCGCCTGTATTGTTGATGAGTACTCGTATAAATTAGATAAATTTCAATGTAAAAGTCTTTAATGGGCGTAAATAAATTAATTTTGCAAGATTACCGAAAGTGTTTCATAATAATTATTGGCAGGGTATAAAATATATTACTCTATCATAGATAGCAGTGTACGAGTATGAGTGATATTTATTTATTTTACTGGGTTTTTAGAGATTGTCCACAAGTGGGCGGGTGCAACAATCTAATTGAAAAAACTCAGTTACTATAATATAATCTCAGTTACATAATAAAAATATAGTACAAATAATGTTTTTTTAACGTGATAAAAGAAAAATAGCAGAGAATACAAGTTTAACAAATTTCAAAAATTACAAAAGATTTTCTCTTGTTTATTAAACGATCGTTTTTTTATATTTTCGGGTAATACTTTCAGGGTATTTCTGTATGAGTGTCAAAAATATGTCAATGATTTTTTTTTGTTTCCAATGGCATTTCAAATCCGTTTCCTGATTTAAAAAGATTTTTTGTAAATAAATATTTTCTATTTCAAGATTTTCCCAGTCTGGCAACCTTAACCGTCACATGCGCGTCCATGGCAATAATGCAGCAGTGCTTGGATGACATTACGGACACCCTTACGGACATTTGGCGGCCGTCTACTTTTAAACATGACTATTTCCAAAATGGCGTGAGATCTCAATCAACGTGGTGCGTTAACGTTCAACCTACGGTGAACGTAAGTGTGTGGATGATTACAATAAGCGGAGAGTTTTAGTGGTGTACCTATCAGCATTTATTATCCAGGTAAGATGCAATTAAAAAATGAAATGGGAAATAAATTTAATCTGAACTAAATAAGTTGGATTTCATTTTTTTTTAAATTTGGATATCCCACTAAAATCTCTGGCATCATAAAATTAGCGTAGGTTTTTTGGTATTGATTTTATAGGTCAACGCAACTGTTTTGCGCTTGCAAAGTCATGTCCATCGTGAACTATGAAACTTTGAAATTACAATTAAATTGCGACTTGTTTGTTAGATATTTTCAATTTATATAGAAAAAAATGTGTTTAAACTCGGACAAAGCTGGGTAGTAACTACTAGTTATCTATTATACAAAAAGCAATTAATGTTATTAATAAATCACACAGAATAAATGTCTAAAATGAGATACATATAATAACTGTTCAAAATAATTATCGGACATTTTTCTTATTTTTCATTTTGGGCTAACATGAAATACGTGAGTTACTACGTTTATCGGCGCAGTATTATATTTGAAAAACACCTTCCTATGCTTAAATGCCTAGTCATTGTGACAATCAAGATGACCGCTGATCTTGCACAAACAAAATTTCTTACAAGTTGAATGCATATTTATTTACTCAAGTTTGTATCTCCAATAATTAATATCTTAGTAGGTTCACTGATAACTCCCTCCACCTGGCGGAAAAGCCGGATTTCCAACCCACAAAACTTTGACGGAGTTTTTGATTTAATTTTCTTTTCCAAAAATAATGTTAACTTATAAAAAATCCCTGACCCAGAATATCCATTATCCAAAGCTGACAGTGGACCTGATAGAATCCTCTAATTATTTTTAAATGTTGGGAAATACGATACCAAAAACAACTGAATGAATTTAAACAACATAAATACGCACCTGCCGCTAGAGGCGCTGCCAACTGCCAGTGGCTAGGCATTTATAAAGGTCTTGCTAAACGCCATTTAGCTTTCTCCGTCAAGTCGTAAGGTAAGAACATTTTTATGTATTGATGTCATGTCTTGTTTTGAATAATAAATTACCAGTTCCTAGCAACACTACTTTTTACTCTTTCGATTGCAAATGCTTTTACCTGAAAAAACATCAATAAATATCGAAAGAATGTAAATCAATATATTTTGGAACATAGTTACTTCTTAAAGTTGATTTTTAAGATTGCTTTTCGAATACTTTGAATATGTTAATCAATGTTGTTATTTTGTTTATAGATATGAATCAAAAAATATTTGGTCGGTAACTGCAATACTAAATTATATGTCGATTTTTGATAAATAAATTGAAATTATTTTGAATATTGTCAAATTTCCCTGTGCAAGCTTTCTCAAATGAGATAAAAAAACTTTTGAATGTCATGTTTTTATGTCAAGTACCTAATAAAACAAATCTTAATAGGCATAATAACACCTACGTGAAAATTCTTGAAGCATTGTCATATTTACAGTTAGTTAAAAAAAACTTTAATATTTGTAAATAATCTACGAATTCCTATTAACAGATATTTGAAATATGTTGTAAAACAGTGATGCACAACCACGGCCCAATTTAACTTTTTAGGCGAAGCACTTTGTAAAAGACCTTGAATATCACGCACTCCTTGAGACACTAAATTGAAATAGTTTTACGATCGTACTCGTATTTTTACAAGCGTATTTTTTTTCTGGGCTTATAAAAAGACTAGCTAAAAATGGCCGATTAACCATTAGGTCAAAATGTATTCTACTTAAGCGTTTAATTAAAGCACCTGTACTATTACTAGGTGATCAATTTTTCAAACCAAAAAAACATGGGTTGATAACTAAATAAAAACTTTGCTTTAACTCCGGTTTTTGAGTTATGATATTTTTTACTTATAAAACGGGTCCGATGGAAAATGTGGTGGCGCCAAACGATTTTGCATCAGATGACGTCATCATAGTTCTGAATCTCACCGCGCAGGCAACTCGATCGAATTCAGATGACGTCAGAGCTAAATCAGACATTTAACATCTGTTGCTTTATCATTTTTCAAAATCAGTTTATCAAATACACGCCTGGTAATATTTCTAGTCATTATATTTTTCACTGGAATTCGTCATTGGATAATTATTGATCATTAGGCCTTACTGTTAAAAATATTGTGCATCTCTGTTGTAAAGAATAATTCAATAAGATTTGATGTTCCCTAATAATTAGTAATAAATATTATTTCTAGCTAAGTAAAACTAATTACTTTATTGTGTTTTGTTTTAGAACCGACACAAAATAATGTACTTTTGTAAACATTGTCGCCTCATAATACAGGGTAACTACATTACATCGATAAAAGATACCTAATATTTTTAATAACCCAATAAAGTTCATACATTTTATTTATTTTTGGTTTTGTTCGTAATCAAATGTAATAAAATATGTGTAATAATTACAATTAAACTTTACATTATATAGTTTTGTAAATAAATTAATAACCAAATTTTCATTTTGATTTAATCGATTGCTGTAAATATTAATTTTATATGTGTAACAACTTTAGTGTCTAGTCATACTATGCGTTCATGTCAATAATAAAGTGTAATATTTTCATCCGATTTGTTTAATTAATTTTCAAAATTGACGAATAATTACAAACAAATGGGTAGAGGGTAGGTACCTAGTTAATCAAGATAAGCAGTGTTCGCGTATTTAAGAAAACGCGGAACCATAATTTGTTCCTGGTAAGTAACTTAGTATAAAAAAAAAATGTTTTTTTTTTAAATACATAGGTATAAACAGAACGCCGGTATTTAATGGTTTACCTACTTATTGATAGTATCAATAAGTGGGATAATTTTTAAATTGTAATTTTTTTCTAATTTATGAAAGTACACGCTTTAGCAGTGTTGTTGCCGCCTCTTCTCACATCTCACAGTGTAACTATTGCTAGTTCGATTCCAGCGCAGCACAAAAAAGTATACGAACATGATTTTTTAATTTAATATAGTATGCACGCTGGGCATGTGAACGGGAGGCATGGGAGCACTGTAATTAGTAGGCCACATGGCTTGATAAATATTGCGCCTCAGTAAACGTACAGTATACAGTACGAAGTGGCTTTCTGCTATAATTGCACTAATATAAAATTAGGCCTCATGTCATAAAAACCTTTAACCGGGCCTGGTTAAGTTAATCCTGTGCATGCAAGGGACTGAGCTTACAACTTATGACAGTGGTCTGAATGTCTGTTTTTCTCTAGGACAACCGATAAAACCCTGTAAATTATCTTCCTAGGCCAAGAGAAATAAGAAAATCGTCTTCTGGAGCTATTTTGTACATAAACGGGTGCTCTAGACAACAAACCTATAATTAACCAAATAAATTAACTATTTCACATATCAAGCAAATAAATACAAATGAGTGAATATACCCCGGTAGGTACGATTTCTGCCTTTATGGTACCTACCTAAAATGATAAAATTCGCCGACAGTCTAAAGTGGTAGCACTCGAAAATGTTGCCATTAGCTTTGAGTTTGACGTTTCGCAAGTTTTATGAGTTTATGTATGTATGCACTTGCAAAAAACGTCCGTCGGACCACAGCGACATCCGGATATGCCGTAGTATTATTGTTTTAGTATTAATAAACAAATAATTATCAGGCACATATACCGTAAGCATATCGGCTGTAGCTCGCGCCACCGTCTAAAGCGAAATATCTAATATATCGAACGTAAACCGACCATGGCAGACGATTCGGTGGACGCTCTCTCAAATACCAAAAGCTGTAATTTTATATGCGGTGTAGTTGAAGGTATCCATTTATTAATATACTTTACTTTTAAGCTGTACTATATACTTATTATAAATATCAAATTCCTCAAAGGGGTTTTTTCTGTAGCGGTAATCGTATACACATTCTTGTGTGAGACTGTTTTCAGTGATGTATGCAAGGATATTTTATTTCCTTCTCGCCGATTGCCTTTTTTACTGCTAGTATTATGGTTGTATTAAATCTATTATGCATGATATTAATTTATTGTTTCTATAATTTATTTAATCAATAGCAGCTTAGGCTAGTGTTGTACAGAAAAATAAAACAACAACTAAACAAATTCTTCCCAAGTTTTTAATGCTTTTACATTTTGTCAGGATTTTACGGAAGGCCATGGACTACAGAGCAGAGGAAGGATCTCTTTCAAAAGTAAGTTTTCTTTCTTATAAGCAGTAATAAATAAACTGACATTTCTCAAAGAAATTAGGGTGCATTAAAAAACAAAGAATGTATTTTAATCCTATGTGATATTATTAAATAACTAAATTGGCAAAATATTGTATTCACAAAGCTCATACCCTATTATTGTATGTCTTTGTGGCTCCTTACGTATTATAATCATATTTTTTTCGTTAAATTTATGTGTCAAAACCACCTAAACACCACTTTTCCTTATTACCTTACCTCAATTGTGGCTTTTAATTTTGAAACACATTTCTTTGACAAATATTACTTATGGATTTTATAACCTAATGGTAAACAAAGAGTAAAACAGTTGTTTCATTTTTTAGGTTAAATTCAGTGTAAATTAATATTCTGAGCACATGAAATGTCTTATTTTAAAATTTTATTATTTTTACACTATGTATTTATTTATGAACCAATATTTTGTCCAATCGTATAGATTTTTCAATCAGCACAGTTTAGCGGAGCCAATTAATTTTGTTTAGTTAGGTATGACTTTATTAATGCCAACAAATGCAGCATCAAATCAAAGGAAATCTCTAAACTCAGAATATGTAAACATAACAGTATGATCTGACTAGGTACTTTTGGCCAATAGAATAATGTTGTTTGACTTTTGGGTTATTGACCCGCTTTGCGCTTTCTCCTCCTTCTTGAATCAGGGCAGATAGCATTTTTGGACTCCAAGAGAAACTTGTCTATCGCAGACTTTAGAAGGTCGTAGATCTTACTCGATATTCAGAAGTCAGTCTCGATTACAGTATGATCAATCAGAGAGTTTTATTATTTAAGAATGTTTACCGATTTCCACCTAACATTTATATTATATCCACATTTTTTATCGTAACACAATGTCTTGATATGCTGATATTGACTTAAAAAAACGAAAATTAAACCCGCACATGAGAAATATAAACGCTTTAACGAAATATAAAGTTTTTTCCGTCCTTTAAAATTTTTAATAAAAAACTTGTCCTATTTGGAACCCACATATTATGTATAAGGTTTTTATCCAGTCAGAGAGTTTCCCTGTATTATTGT
This sequence comes from Drusus annulatus, assembly GCA_022651775.1. Taxonomy (NCBI): domain Eukaryota; kingdom Metazoa; phylum Arthropoda; class Insecta; order Trichoptera; family Limnephilidae; genus Drusus; species Drusus annulatus. The sequence goes on along the minus strand of JAGWCC010000032.1, from coordinate 405,006 downwards.
AAATAGATTGTAGGACGCTTGACTAATATTTTTACAGGCCAAGGTCGATAATCACAGCAGGTAATAGCGGGCTAGTAACAGCTAGACGCCGTCAACGTCCAAAGCTATTGACGAAATTTTGCACCAACAGTTGGATATCAATAGCTACATATGAATATTATCCCACGCAACCTTAGATGAATTAAATAATGTAGATACGTTACTGAGACAACGCGCCTGGTTGCACGAAACCAAGTCAACGAGACATACCTTCGAAACACGCTTCATATAGCTATCTCTTCCGCATACACATATTCTTTGAATGGCCTATCCTTTTCATACGCGGGTGAAACATTTAGTGGTGCAACATTAGTGGTGCTACATTTTTCGTAAGATTTGTATAAATATGCACACAACGCAGTCTCAACAATTACTGAGTATGTAACTATTATCTTAGCTTTAGTTCCAAATAAACAAAAAGGTGTAAGAGTGTATACTCGGTGAACAATATTATGCGTAATTTGGAATCATCTTTTGGTTGTATACCTTCCTACTAGACGTCTTTGTGGATTTTCCTGTCCGAAACGACCGATACGTAGCGCCAAGCGTGAAGTAAATCTACCGATGGCAAGTAATATATAACTGTTATAAAATAAAACCCCAAACAGTACAAACGATCCAACTGTTTTAAAATCAATATTTTCGCGTCAACGTCGGCGTTATTTCCAACAGTTGTACTCAACAATTGCCAACAATAACAGCGGTGGCGTTGTTTTGAATTATCGTCAACGCCCAGTACTAGCCCGTAACCGACTTACTCCCTTTTCAACACAAGTTATTTTTGGTGAAAAGGTATGAACTGTAACTATTAGGGTTTATGTTTAAATAAAGGTGAATTTCAGTATAATTGATTGCCTAAAATATTTGATTCTTTCCAGAATGAAGCGCTGGGGTATGGACTCCTATGTGTACGCCCCAAAAGATGACTACAAGCACCGAGCGTACTGGCGCGAGCTGTACACGGTCGAGGAGGCCGAGCACCTCACTGGCCTGATCTCTGCAGCCAAGGCCCAGGGGGTGGCCTTCTACTACGCCCTGTCTCCGGGTCTTGACATCACCTACAGCAACCAGAAGGAGGTGGCTACCCTGAAAAGGAAGTTGGAACAGGTCTCGCAGTTTGGCTGCACTGCTTTTGCGCTGCTCTTTGATGATATTGAACCAGAGATGAGCGAGGCTGATAAGGAGATTTTTCAAAGTTTTGCCCATGCGCAGGTTTGTTGCTTAATTTTACTAGTACACCAGTTATACTGAGAGTATCTACCGCTGTGGGTTGGACTAATTACTGCTCTTCATGTAGCTCACGACTGTGAAGAGTGGAAGACCTTGTTTCATTAGAACAATTTGTGAAGGGGTCACAATCCTCAGCTATGATTTTGAAGTCCTAGCTGAGGCTTTTAAGCCGTGTTGCCCTTCCGAGTACTATACTTAAAGCGCATAGCCGGTTTCCTCTATTTTCTCATAGATCCAGCATATTTAACGTTACTTCAATTGCGTATGTATGTAGTCGATCTACTGTTGTTGGACATTTATAATATAATTTGTTATTTCCCCAGGTCTCCGTGACCAACGAGGTCCAGCAGCACCTCGGCGGGGGCGCCGTGCGCTTCCTGCTCTGCCCCACGCAGTACTGCGGCACCCGGGCCGTCCCCTCCGTGTCCAGCTCCGAGTACCTTATCACCCTCGGGGCCAAGCTGTCCAAGGATATTGACATCATGTGGACAGGTAAACTCCATGGCATTATTCCTCAAGTCTTGTGATACCGCACAAGAGGTCCATTTGCCAGGTTTCAAACTCGCAACCTCAGCCAACGAGCTTATCACTCTGCCGTGTCTGTATCCAGCATAACCAGGCAGAGATACAATTTTTAACAGATTCAATCATGCATATGTCCATCGTAGCTATGGGTGTCTTTCTGTGCTAGGCAGTGGTTTTCCATATTTTAGGATATAAATAATGATAATATTTGGATGATTTGAATAGCGCCGTTTTTGTGAAAAATCACCTCAAGGGCGCTGTGGACTAGCTTTAGGTTGAATGATTTTTGATTTTTCGCTGGTCTCAAGGAAAACTAATTTATATTGCGCCATTTTTTTGAAATATCACTTCTTAATAAAATGTACATTTTGGTATTAAGTTGCATAACTCACTGTCTCTTACTTCAAATATTTTGTGTCGTGTAGGTTCGCATATTTGTTTTAGGCGTGCAACAACTTATTTTGTAATTGCAATGATATATGGGCATGACGAAATAAATAATAACCTGCTGTGTACTATACACATTTTTGAATATGACCAAACGATATTCCTCGGTTAAAAGATTAAACGCTCAATATACACATGCCTATTCATAAATATCATTTATATCTATTACAGGGCCTAAAGTGATATCAAAAGTATTGACAGCTGCCTGCATTGAAGAAATCACACAAGTGTTGAGGCGACCGCCTGTAATTTGGGACAATCTTCATGCCAATGATTATGATCAGAAGAGAATGTTCTTAGGTAAGATTGAAATCAAAACAGTATATTCTTTTAATACTCTACCACAAATAAACATTTAAAAAATAAAAGCCTTTTTGAACGTTAAAGAATTGCTAAGATTGAAAAACTTGTTACTAAGAAAATTCAAAATGAAGTTTTCACATCCTGTGTAAATTTATAGTGCTTGTTTATAAAAAAAAACTGTTCTCTTTCTAGGACCCTACACAGGACGATCTCCCGAACTGATTCCCCTCTTACGAGGTGTCCTGTCCAATCCCAACTGTGAATACAATGCCAATACGGTACCCATTAGAACGCTAGCTCACTGGGCGAATTGCAGTGTTGACGTTTCAACAAACAGTAAGTCAAAAATTAATTTATTTTGTAATTAGTGGAGCTAATAGGACCGTTAACAGAATGCTGTCACCTCAGGAGCCATGTACAGCTCTTGGGAGTGGAAAGCACCAATAGCTGTAGGAAATATGAAGAAACACCAATTCACCTATGGTGCTAATGTACCGCTTTGTTGGGAAGAAGGCTCAGATACCTGGGTAGTCATGTTGTGCAACCAGGCGACATTACCAAATTCCCAATGACAACCCTGCTGAACTTTATTTACGGAAGGGACTGGGCTGCTTTCAATCGAATGAGGTGAATTATAAGAGATGGCACAATTGGCTTATGGCCCGAGAGCTTACAGAAGCTATGCAGGCAGTCTATGTATCAATAATAATACATAATAGTATTTAGTATGTCTCATTTCATAACTAACAAACAAGATAAGATCGAAAAACCTTCAATAAATTGCAAGTGAACAGTGCAGGTTGTAATACTATAATATATAAAATCATATTGCGCACATAAAAATAATTCTTGCGTTGCATTGCAAATTTTTTTTTTCTAATTTGTTTTGCAGTTGACAGTGTGGCTGCTGATATAAAATTAGAGAAAGAAGGTGGAGGATTAGAAGACGAAGGAGTTACGGTAAATAAACACGTTTATCATCATAGGCAAGCCCTTAGGTAAGCTATCTCACATAATAAATGTTCACCTTCAACTGTTTTCACTTATCAATAGAAATTAATTCAATTTTTCCTCCGTTTTACAGAAGTGCTGTTCTCGAATGGCTCCCAGAGTTCTCAATAGAAAAAGATGCCTCAGGACCCATAGTCAAACCCCAACCTGTGGTCAACAGTAAGTCTATTTAAATTTGTCAAATGAAATACGTCAAATAATTCAATTAAATAATTAATATTAAATTAAAGAAGTCAAAATAAAAAAAATGTCTGATGACCTTTATCTTCTTGACTAAATAATTAGATAGTGGATTAAAAAAAAATTGATCTTAAAAAATAATTAATTTGTTTGTTAGTTCCTCCTTTGGCCGCCTACAATTTTTTCTGTGCCAAGCTGTAGTTAATTGTTGATTATTATAATTAATTTATTGTGAGACTGATAAATATTGCTTGATACACATGATCAGATAAATTCATATTGAAAATCATATTTCAATAATGTATGTATTTCAGTCTCTTTTAACAAGACAATGTATGTACACATTACTAAAATACGATGGAATCGTCAAAAAATATCCATTGATATTTTCATTTAGTTGAATTACCTTTTTAATGCGGAACTTTTTGAATTCAACTATTCTACCACACGGCTATTTTATAGTGGGTTTGATAATTATTAGGTAATTTTTTTGAAATATGTTCTAAAACAGATAAAAATACGTACGAAAATTCAAGCTAGAATGATCATTTTTAGTTGGAGTAGTTTATTTTTTTTGCTTTTTACACATGTACAACAATCAGTTTTTCAATTTTTTCTGGCGATAATCTTTGCCTGTTATAGGCGATAACAGGCAAATAACTTGTATGCCGAAAAGAACCACTCCCACGTCAATTTATGTTAGTGTAAATATTTGAACATGGGCACATTTTTTAGCCTAACAGCCCTCTGTCTCGAGTTCTTTAAATTAATTGATACTTGGCTTTGATGCAATAACTTTTTTCCATTTTTCACTGAATTTCCAAAAAATATATACATGCGCTTATTGAATAAACACTTAAATTAATCACCAACAATAATTTTTTTTCAATATTCATTCCCTAGTTATGACTCTGGGCTTGTGGTTAGAGATTGATTCTGAAGAAATTCAAAATAATCTCATAGAAATGTACTTGTAACAATAAAGAAAAAAAACTCTAAACCCTTATACTTTCACCAAGCATAAACTTGTGTTGAAAAGGTAGTAAGATAGTTACACACTGTGAGTATCGAACTCGGCCCGTTTGATCAATAGTCGAGCATTCTATCCACCAGACTATCACCATATACGTTTGTATCACCACATAAATATGCAATATTCATTGCCTAATGATCACATACAATTCAACCACGTAACTTTAAAGTTAACTTAGCGGCCAGTATCAACTTTGTGGTCAGTAACGAATTTGCGGTCAATATCAAGCAATATATGTCAGCCGCAAGCTCGTGCGACCATTATTCCTCTGGATGATGTGTTCGGATATTAAAACGTCCAGTGGCCCCAGTTGCAATCCTGCCCATCATCCCCATGCTCAACACGTGCATGTCGCTGACGGCACCCGTCACCACGGCCACGCAGTGCACGGCCGTGCCCACACTGAATACTACGCACCTGCAAGCTTTGGCTGACGTCTGCACAACGGTATGAACACACATTTTTTTAAACTTTTACCACAACTTTCTGATAACTTCGTTTTAACCTCTCCCACTTTCTCAAAAACAGCGAAAAGAGTAGTTACAACAGAATAGTCAGTAGCTCCAAGCTACTGTTGTGTGATGCCTAGCGAACATCGGTTTAGAAATCCCCGATTTGTTTATTTTGTTCTGACTACTACTAAGTTGGGATGTTTCAATCTTTGTCACATTTTGAATTTTAAACATTTGAACGGTTCCCGCGAAACGCTGATTCTTAGCCTTTGTCAGCTTTTGATCAAATTGTGACTAGCCCTAAAGCATAACATTACAAGTTTTTACATTCTAAACTTTCACCAATGTGTATTAAATCACATGTCTATGCTTTCAGGTGTCAGCAGTAGATAACTTCAACCCAGTCTCCAACCCCATGATGAACTCCTTAGTATCTGCCTCTAAAGTCGTCACCAATGAATCGATCCCCAACCCGATCCAACAACTAGCCACATCGAACATCCTTATACCATCAGAAATATCCGTTTCCACGATACCTGTCCCAATCATGGGAATGAAAGTATATCAAGATGCTCTCAACAACAGTGACAACAATATTGACACTTTAAAAATTAACTTCACATCAGATATGCTAGAAGTTACTTCAAACGATCAAGGTTTTGAAAACTCTAGCGTTTCAAACATGCCAAACATAACCGTTATGTCAAATAACCAAAATCAGATGTGCACTGTATCTGATTGTTTGGAAGTAAGGGTTTCACATATGGAAGAGAAGGATAAGATTCCTTTGTCTAATTCTGGAGACTTAGGACATTCTGCTGTTGATGGGGTCAAAGTTTTGGTCAATGATGAAGATAGCACAGCAGATATTATTGTGGATGATTGTGATGAAAGATTAGAAAATAAAGAGATCCAGAATGGGGCTATGAGTGTGGGAGGTATGTATTGTTTTACTTATGAGAATAATTTACTGCAACAACCCAATAACTCCAAACCAATTAGAACTGAGATAAATCAATTAAAAGTCATACTTTTGATTCAATTGAAAAATGAAATATCTAATATGAATAAAAAAAACCTTTATAACTTATTTACTTTTGACTGGACCAGTTTCACCTTGTAACAGGAATCTTCAGACTAGTACAATTTAAAGTGAGTCTATTCATAGATTAACTTTAAATTGTACCAGTCTGAAGACGCCCGCTACAAGATGAAACCGGTCTGGTCAAAAATAAATAAGTTTTGAAGGTTTTTTAATCTTAAATTCATATTAAAATGAAATTGCACCCTTAATTATCAGTTACAAAATAGTAAATAATTCAATATTTATCGATTTTATAAATAAATCAGCTTTAAACAACAAGATTGGGGTTTGTTTAGTAAAATAAAAACATGTTTTAAAGTAGACAAATTTGATGATAACAAGCAAGTAGACAAATATTTTAATATATGTTTTATAAGTCCAAAACAGATGGTTCTGAGACAGAATTGCCAACTTTATTGTAAGAATTTGGTGAATTTGTGGATCAAGTTCACCGGGTATAGCCCAATCCATAGAAAGTTTCAGCCAACCACGTGGAATTATTGGTTTTGTGTTGCCGTTGTTTTAATTTATTCTGGAAAAGCTCTAGTACTTTACTTGGTATGGATTAATTTATTGATTTACATTAATTTTGGCATATCTTTAACTTTCGTTACATGGCAGAAAGAGCTAATGGATACTGTCAGTCTAAAGCTCACAAAATATCATTACAATGCAATTGATAGCTCATTTTTCTAAAATGATGGATTTATTTGGTTTTTGCAGTAAGTTGCAATATTAATAACTTTCAATGAAGTAATGAATATATATAATGTTTGTTCAGAATCTCCTTGCACAATGAGTCCGCCCCACACCGACACAGAGATGGAATGCACCCCAGAGAATGAGACAGCCGCCGCTATTATCGGTAGCCTGAAAAACTCTCTGAAAGTGGACGGCATTTCTCCCAACATAGAGAGCCCTAGTAATGATATTGACGTAGTTATGACTGATACAAATGAGGTTCGTACAGGTTTTTTGTTTAAAATTTAAAAAAAAAATAAAATTTTAATTTCTAGTGAATAAAGTAAAAACATAATTGGGATTAGTCTTCTAAAGATTGGAACTTAGAAAAATGGTACAAATGAGTACCATTACAAAATTAACTGCCTAGATGTGTGTCTAAATGTCCACTTTCTTTCTAGGAAACCATTTTATTATGAACACAAATCAAATTGAAATGTTACTTTTCGGTTCCGGGAGCCCTAGCGGGAAACATCAATATAGAGACAATGTCGGTAATTTGAAATCGTTCCCGAGCCCGACCGCAGACCGCCAACGAAGAAACAACAGTTCACATTGAGTAAATTAAGCATGTTTACTGGACGTGAGTTGTCGCTCGTTTGTTGGCGTTCTGCAGGCAGGTTCAGGAACAATTTCAAATTACTAACATTGTCGATAAAATCTACTGTCAATTTCCTTAAGAAAGCAATTAAATTGATTATTTGTGGCAGCGGAAGAACTATCGCCCAGTATCAAAGAATAACTAAATGCATTGCAACTTAAAATATATGAAAGTTAAATTGTACAATGAAACTCTCTTCTCAGTTTTTCCCACATAGCAATTTATATTTTTCAGTCCTTTACATGTGGGATAAATTTATATAATTATTATTTGTAACATTAAATTTATATGTTTCATGTATTTTGACATGGGGTGAACAATTTTTTTTTATAAGATGCTAAATGGATATGTATTTCATAAATTCTTTCAGAATGGCTCTATGCAAGTAGAGCTCTGTGGAGGGGAAATTGTGATGGAAAACAATTACTCTAGTGATAGGTAAGTCAATAATTTCATAAGTAGCGTATCAGTTTATTTTGATTTAATAGCGAAGTCAAATTCATTGACCTTTTAACCGCTAAATAAATATGTATACCTAAACAGTCGTCCCTACGTGGCTCATTTTTTGTTTATGCATTTTTGGTTGAATATTATTTTTAGAACGACCCTTTTAGGAAAACAAAATCATTATCTGAATTATGAACTATCCTAAAATCATCCTCCAACATCAAAGTATCAATAAACATTCACTTGAGATAAACCCAAATTAAGATAACGCCATAATTGTGTTAATATAAACAAGCATGATAAATTTCAACCGAGACAAGGCCTTGTAAATGGCCGCGACTAGCGGCTGTCCCCGGGCTCTCGGTTTTATTATTTTATAAAATAAACAATGAAGTAGTTGATAAAGATTCTCAGAGATGTTGCTCTACAAATAAATTTCGCCCGAATACGGCATACATGTGCTCGGAAACGATGAAAGTCGACAAAGCCGAAACTAGAAAATGACTTTAGTCAGCCGCCGCGTGGTGCGAACGATTTGTAGAAATGACTAAAGTCACTCGCCGCGGTGAAAGAGTTACATATTCAATTTGAAAATGGGTAGTAAAACATGTTTGCTACATTATTTGTTCATTCATTTATATGCTCCTTGTAATATTATTATATCTCAGTGGTTTTAATATTATTATGTGGTTTCTGTTCTAGCTATACGGAAGAATCTTTAAATATGGACGACTTGATGCTGCTATGTGATCTATTCTACCTTCCCTTTGAGCACGGGAGTCAGGGGCTAAAACTGCTGCAGGAATTCAACTGGTTGAAGTGTAATGCTCCGGTGCTGCTAGCTTCACCCACCAAGGATATCAAAAATTGTGGAGTTAACAAGTCGGAGGTTGGTGTTCACTAACTATTCCGATTCACTTGATCATGCCATGTCTTCCTCGGGTCTCCCCGACTTCTTCTACCATTCACTTTTTCATCATATATTCTCCTTCATTCATCCACTCTACATGTCCAAATTATGTATGCGTCCCTTCATCAATCTTATCTTACATCAGCCATGCATTATTTCCGGATCTCCACATTTGTAATGCTGTCATACATATAGATACCTGGCGATTCGTGGAATCAGTATCAGAAGAGAGACCAAGGTAATAAAAAAATAGATTGGCGAAAAATGCACGCAAACAATGTGTTAAAATGCGGTGACCAAGTGGATAAGTTATAACTCAACTTGACTCTGGATTAATAAAGTACACAAAAAAATTTAAGTAGATATATGACGAAACTCTTTGGCATATTTTCAATTAATATGTGTATATACAATATTATATAGAGTCAATAGCGTTCATTCCGGACTTAAAATTCAATTTGGATTTAAATTTCACTAGGCTGTATATGGCTGTTGCTAGGTGAAACCAGCCGGGTCAAAAATCAGTGTAAATAAGTTGAATAGGTTTTTTTAATCATAAATTCTTACCTTTTATTTTCAGTCCCAAGAGTGGCACTTCCGCGCACGCCACTTTGCCACCCTGTGCGGCCACGTCACTCGGCTGTCGCGCCGCCTTGGGCTCTGCAAGAACAAGGAGTTGTCACACGACCTCTGCGGCTATGTCTGGGACCTCCGTGCTGTTGTGGGCCTGCTTAACTCTTATGTGCAGTGGCTAGGTAAGTCGCTTAACTGAACGTAATATTGTTACACAGTCAATTTTATATAATGTTATTATATCACCAATCTAACTTCACCACTGTTTTCCTACTGAGTTTCCCGCTCAAGCTTTGTTTTCCCTCCAATAGTCCACCTTTCTAAACGATTGTCTTTGCTTTTGTCTATTACAGTTAAAAATAGAACACATCTCTTTATTATTATTATTTGGTACCTACCCCAATTTTATTACGAAAATTTTAAGTCAAATGCTGCATACATCAGTGCTTACCCAATTTCATTTTACTGCAGCGAGTACCTATTATAAATAATTATTTCATTCGCTAATCACATTATTCTCTCAATGCTGTCAACACTCGCAAACACTTTTATTTGAATATAACTATCTAAAATATTAGATAAGTATACAAATCTGATTCCTCTTTCTCTTCATCTCCACTCCACATTGCCATATCACTAAACTTCCTCTACTCTCCTAACTGTCCGTTTTTGTTATTGTACTGTACATTTTTGGGATACTAATTGATATTGTTTTCTTCCAGCACTTGCTAAATTCCCACCTAACATCGCAAACTTCACTCAAGGCAGCTATACATGTAAGTACAAACACAGAATATTTTTTCACGTGCAGTAAAACTCACAGCCATAATATGGTTATATTTTTCAATCCCTTGAAAACTTTTATTTACAGTTGCCTGTGGTCCTGCCACTGAGAACTCCATAGTAACCTTTGTTTCTATTGTGTGAATCGTTTATGAAAGGAGGGAGAGGTTACAACGGTTCTATTAGTGGTATGCCTTTAATTTGCAACACACATTAGGTTTTCTCACCTTAGAAGTTTGTTTTTCGGTCCTTTGAAAATCCTTATAAGAGAATTTCCCTATATTCCAAATAATCTGTCTGGCAAAATTATGTCAGATGACTCATCTTTCAACTATGATTCCAGGGTTCTCCAAGGGTTGGAAGGAGGCCTTCATGTCGGGCGACCAGGAGCCCTGGGTGTTCCGCTGGGGCCTGACGGCAGACCTGCAGCGCCTTCTGCCAATAGACAATGGGAACGACCTGCTCACCTACAAGCTGCCCGCCTCGCCCACCTCGCAGCTGTGCACCATACGGCCATACGCCGAGGGCGATAAGGAACAGGTTAAATATTTTCACATTCATAATAAAAATACAGTCGAACTTGGTAATAACGAGCTCGAAGGGACCAACCAAATTTGCTCCTTATAGCCATTACTCGTTATAAACGTAGGTAGGTAAAAAAAAATACCTACCTACTAATATCGATATTTACGCCAGGGTATGAAAGCTTGCATATTATAAAGCAACACATTTTAATTTTTTTTTTTCAATTACGAAAATGATGCTTAACTAACTACGAAATAATAGAATTTGTGACACTAATAATAATAATAAATTAGTTATTATAAACCCTCCTTAACGTGATTTACAGAAAGTCCACCGCCGTGCCGGACGGGCGGCTTTCTTTGTCTTGTTTATAACATTATTCGTCTTTTTCGAGAATTAGGTTTTTTTTCTCATCCCGGGCGTATTGAGTTGATAAAATTATTTGGACGTTATATCATTAAAGCAACCTCGTTATAACCCCACAGGATTGTATGAAAATAAGCCCGAACTAACATATCATTCAGTAATTGCTCATTATAGCTGTGACCTCGCTATTACCGTGATCGTTATAACCAAGTTCGACTGTATATCTTTATAGCAAATAGTTGCCATTTACAAAATACTCTCTGTAGGATCTCACTTATCCAGCACTATCTAAAACCAGATTATGTTTTTCTATTGTTTACCAAAATTGTCTCTTGTTGAGGGTTGTTTTCTCACACTCAAACTTAACAAGGTTTTCCAACAGAAGTTGCATGTTTGCAATTTTGTCAACATACAAACTCCCGACTACCTGAAAATACACAAGGACTGATTGATAAGTACCCGAAACAACGAATAGATGGCAGTAGTAGTTTAGAGTTTGAGCAGTCGTTATACCAAAATGGTATGGAACTCGAGAAGCGTTTGGACTACATGTGTCGTTGAAATATTCTGCATATTCTTGAGCTTATTGTCTTTGTATGTACTTCTTACAACTCATTAAACATTCGCTTGTTTATCAGTGGCTGCTTGTGAGTTTTGAGTTTGCTATAACTGAAAAATAGGAAAGTATTGATGTCGTTGTATTATTGTTGACCAATGCAATGTTTGTTTCTAGTTGTGCTCCATATGCCACAGAACGTGTAAAGACGGAATGGATTGTTCTGACCAGTTCCCTCCAGAACTTCAGGCATTACCAGCTGACAAGTAAATTTTAATTTCAATTTTCTATCAATGCTACCTACTTCTCTGTGGGATCCGAATTTATGAAACTTTTTGTTATCGTAACACAAATTGGCACAGCTTTTTCTATCCATTTCTAGATCATCGCAACTATTTTCAACCCACAATGTAATTTCAATCATGAATTATGCACCTTTAACCCTTTGTACTCAGTTGTCGCCGCCACGGCGACATAAAAAACATTCTAACAACTCCGATGGCGCTGCAGCTGCGACATAAGTAATAGGTATACATTTTATTTATAAATAGAACATATATACTTTGTTTTTAACCACTTTTTTATTTAATATTTTGTCTACCGGTTTCGGAAGTACCCTTCCATCATCAGGACAATATTAAATTAATCTGAAATACAAAATACTGAGATAAATATACATATTTAGGAGTTGGAAGGAGAAGGAGTAATTGATGAAATTATGGGAATAACAGAGCGGTTTATGATGGAAGGGTACTTCCGAAACCGGTAGACAAAATATTAAATAAAAAAGTGGTTAAAAACAAAGTATATATGTTCTATTTATAAATATGGCAAGCCACAAAGTTAATGCTTTTTACGAATATATACATTTTATTGTTTAAAAAATAAAAGGGTCCTTTTACAAATATACACATTTTCTATTCAGTTGTTTACAGTACCCACTGGCGATAGGTTGTGCTTTTTGCTCTGTTTTTCATTCATAAACAGTAACAATAATTACGCATTCATTTTATTTGAATAATTTTTACTGCGCAATAAATACAGAGGAGAATTTAGAATTCAGTGGTAGTGAAGACGAGTTTTTTTTAAAAGTGCAAAGTGACTTTTCCAATGAAACTTCAATAGATAGTAATAATGGTATTATAAATTCAAGCAGTGAGAGTGATTTCATTTGACATAGACGAAAAAAATCGCGTGTTTTGGACATCAGTAGCAGTTCAAGTATTTCAGACGTAGATTGTCTACAAATGATATGTTCCACTAACTCATACATTCTACATACATAAATCTATTTAAAAAAACAACAACAAAAAACCATTGCGCCATTTGAAATTTATCAAAATTTTAGTGGATCAATTAGTGAGTGGGTACATAAAGCCTCGAAGTAGACCATCTACTTCCACTCCATCAGAGACCAGGCCCAATGGAAAACTCAATATTTTGAGAAAAGGTCCCAAGAGGGACTGTATGGTCTGCTCGAAAAGGCCAGAAAAGGGTGGCAGACGAGAAATCAGTGAGTACTGTGACACTTGTCCTAATAAGCCACGTATGCATTTGGGCGATTTCTTTCTAAAATACCACACGTTAAAAAATTATAAAGATTAGAATATTCAAATTTTTCTTTTATTAACAATCTTATATGATAATAAATATATATTTCTTAATATAAGTTCATCTTTTTATTTTACTACCTTACCAAAAAAAAAAATTTCTATTTTCTAAATTTTCCTCATATTTTTACATTACACTTTATAGAGTAGCTGGTATACCATATTTTTAAAAATTGGAGTGCAAAGGGTTAAAGAAGTGATGCAGTAATCCATTTAACTCTTTAAAAATATGACAAGACACCATTGTTATTGTTTGTTCCATATTTTTCAATTTCAGCAGGGTTGTCATTGGGTGTTTGGCGATAGTTCCTGGTTACACAATGTGGCTTCCCATGTATCTGAACCTTCTTCCCGTCAAGGTGGGACATTGGCACCATTAATCATCTGTCGATGTTTCTTCATCCTCTTGATATTTCCTACAGCTATTGATGCTTTCCACTCCCAACAACAGCTACATAATATATCTTATAATAATAATAATAAATGGTCAACTCTATATAGAGCCGTTAAATGATTCAGTCACACAGAGGGTTCAATATATCAAACTTGGTTGACCCGAGCGTGAGTTGCCCTAGGACCTGGCAATGTTCTTTTAATAGTCATACTAGCTTCCCCAATGAGTTCCTATCTATATTGAGTAGTTGAATATCTCACTTGGCTGTCTATGAGGACTTTGCATGCCACATTTTATTGATCTGGTTTTTTTTATCCTCTAGACTCCTAGCCCCCTACCTAGCCCTCTATTCCGAGCTCTGCATGGTGGTGGAAGAGGAGCCGGGCCCCTGTGGCAGCCCCGCTGTCAAGCTCCTCGGATATGCGTGCGCTGCGCCTGACAGCAAGGTGTTCTGCAGGAGGCAGGAGAGAGAGTGGACACCCGGCTTACTGGAAAAATATCCTAATAATGTTGTGCAGGTATTGTTTTTATTTGATGTATTAAAAGGTTTTCATTACTTTCTAATTTAATGTTTTAATAAATGAAAAATATTCTTGCTGTATTTCATATCTTAATTATTGTTATGTTATGGAAGTCTGAATGTACAATTTTTGTATTAAACACAAAAGATAATCTTAATTTAAATACAATAGATTAAATATAAAGATGGGTACTGTTTTTCAGTTTTTGGAGGAAAAGCATCCAATGCATTTTGTATTCATTGTGGCCTTGTTTAAAGGAACCAGATAGTTAGGAAAATTAATTAATTTGTGGTTAGTTTTTTTGTATAATCGTTGATTATAGGAAGTTATAAATATTATTTCAGTTATTGGTAATGATTATTACATGAGAAAAGTTTAACGCTGTTGGTGGGACAAAAAACAGACCTAGAATGGATTCCACAGAATGCAATCTCCTTTGGCGCCTTGAGATTATTTTTTGTGCTTTTGTTCAAAATTCTGCAATATATTGGCACTTATTTTATTTTTAATATTACAGAGAATTCCAATCACCAAAATAAATTATAAAAAATAAATAAACATTACTTATGTATTTTTAAAAATTGATTGATGTTCTGGTCAAAAATATCTATATCCACATCCGGGTCATTTAAAAGTATGATTATTTTTCCGTCAGGCATTGCCACAGATAGATTGGTTCTGCACTTGTTATGCATGGTGACATGACACCTAGAGTGGCCCCTCCACAACCATATTCTTTACCAAATCCAACAAAAAAGTTCATTGTTACCTTTCAGGAATGGAGCTCGCACTTTGAGAGCGCCAAGTACACGGTCCCCGAGGAAGTGAGCCGCCACCACCCTGCTGTCATGTGCGTCAGCCTCCTGCCTCACTGCTGCGACCCCTCTGCACCCAAGCGCCTGGTCACCTGCCTGCTTGCCGCTCTCAGGGCTAATGGTCAGTGTCCAGTTTACTTGTGATCACTTATTCTAAACCTGCTATTCTTTCCTTGGATCTGATATGGAAATCTTGTGTGATGAATCAAACTCAGTGGACAACCTCCTGCAACTACTGAAAGGTGTGGGCCTGGGTGCGGATATGAATAACCTGAAAGTATTTTGCCTTAAATGCTGATGTATTTTATGTAACAGTATGGAAGATCCACTGTCTCTTGTGTCTAGGATTAACAAAGTATGTATGCAGAATGATTTAATGATAAATGTTAGTAAATCTAAAGTCACAGTTTTGAAAGAGAGGTTACAAAAACACTAATATAGTAAGCATAACTGTTGTGAATAGTGAAGAATCCTTAGAGCAAGCGAATGACCTTGGGTTTTTATTGACTCATGCTTGGTTTCGAACCCACAATCTCTGGCCAAGAAGCTTACCATTCTGACACGAAATTCGACTGGGCTATTGTCAAAGGAATAAGGTGAAACATGGCAGATCTATGACCCGAGTGCTTACGGGTGCTACGCAGACCGTCTCCGTGTCAACAATAATGAAATATTTTAATTTATACTTTATATTCTAGGTTCCTTCGGGGTTCACGTGTGCATAAACTCCACGGACAACTACATGCACCAGTTCTACAGCAAGTTGGGCTTCGTTGAACTAACTCAAGACACCACTAGCAACAAGATCTACCTCGGCCGTAACTTTTAGCATACAATCACCTCGAAAGCGATTTGCTTCTTTAAGACATCGTCCATCATAAAATCTGCCAAGATGGCTACCAAAATGATGCTCAGCACCATTCCGCTACAAAATCTCGCTATAAAATGCAAAATCATGAAAATGATTCCCTCGGCTTTGACGTACAGTATTGATGACTCGGCGAAAAAGACTAATATTAACGATAGTAAAGCTGTGCAAAAACACAATGGTGGTTTTTTTAAGTTTGGCTGGGCTAAAGGTAATCGTGTCTCTCCAGAACATGATACTTCCAAGAAATCGACTGAGAATTGTTCCCAATTAGTGAATTCTCGCAATGTAAATCTTCAAATATTTGATATACTTAAACGTGATAGGGAATTTCGTCAAGGAATTCCCAAGGGGAAAAATGAGAAGAAAAAATCTAAATCTATCTAATCATCAAAATGTATTTAAAAAATCAAAAAAAAACATTGTGTAAGCATGTGTTTTCGTAAGTTAAGTAAATGTATTCTTTACATTGTTTTAAACATTAAACTAAATTATTGGTCAACTTTACATATATATCACAGCGATGCTTTATTATTTTGTATCAGCATTATTACCTTTATAAAATTATGTACATAGTTGATTATGATTGAAAACTCTATAATTGGACTCTCTAAAATTATCGAAGTGAGCGTACATTTTGTTGATGCGTTTGCATCAATTGTTTGTTTTGTTTTGTTAAATCGCCATGCGGCTGATTAAAAAATGTAGCCATCTGGATCTTTACTACTGTGCAATTAAGTATGCATTTTGTTTTATATGCAGTAGGACCCAGGTCAGATTCACTATTTTTATGGATTGGCTCAACATGAGGGGTCAAAGATTGATAGATCTCCCAGACGCAGATATTATAAGCTGCTTTTGTGGCATGAAGTTCTCAATTCTAGTTCTTAGTATCCTGTCTTTACCACCTAGATTTCCACACTATACTAGAGTAGAAATAACTATCAAATTAACTGTATTATTTCCTATCAGTTTCCATTGGTATGATATACCTTAAAGGGCCCTTCGGCGCTTATAGACTGACAAATTAATATGGGCCAACTGTGAAATGAACTTTGGGATTTGCAACTGATGTCACAGTGGAATAGTACTAATTAAATATTTTTTTGCTCTGGAAGATGGGAAAAAAAGTTACAGCATGCCAATGCGCTATGAAGACTTCTAATTTGGTTTTTGCCCTTATTCAGTAGTTTAAAATAGGGTCCCGAATTTGAAACTGTAATACATGATCCCAAATCTTTTTTTTTTTTTTTTTTAAACCTTTGGTACCACCATAGCACATTTATATTTAAAAAGTAATAATTATTATTGTAAATTACATTTTCATATTGTAAATAATTTGTAAATTGATATACATATTAATAGTAAACCTGTGTCAACTGAAGTGAATTTGAAAATGTTAACCTGTAGCTTATACCTTAGAACATACCTACTCTCATTTGAAAGTTAGTTTAATTATAACTATAGTAGTTACTACCGGACTTTGCCTGAGTGTCAACACCTTTTTGGATTCTTATTTGTTAAATAAGATTTTTTTTTAATATCGTATAAATAATACGGAGTCTTGTTCTTCTCTTACTTTTTGACAGCTAAATAGATATTTCATGGCTCCATAAATCATGATGAAAATTATAGTATGAGCTGAAAATTCTAGATACAAAAGTTGTGCAAATTTCATGATGCCAGAGCTCACCATTCGAGAGTTTTTGTTACTAAAGACTTCATACAGTTTTTTTCGCTTTAAAAAATTATTATACGATGCACAACTATACTTAATTCTGCACAAAATTATCACTAGTTAACTGTTTCATAATTCCAACATAGCAATGTGTTCAATTCACTTAACTTGGCAACATTTTATTTATCCGTTAGTTCCTTACGACCGCTGTAAAGTCATTTTGCAAGTTCCTACAAGCTCACCAATCAACATCACAACACCCAGACTGACAGCGCCCATATGCAAAATGTAAAAATCCAAATGTAGAATTCCACCACGAATTAACAGTTTCAAAATTAGAAATAGTAAAAATCCATGTCAACATACATATTTTTACAATGGACTGTTTTCCAATAGGCAGTAAAAATTCCCATTTCATATTATGTACATATATTTTTATGAATTAAAATATAAATTTAATCATATCTTAATAAATTAAATCACAGTTGCTAACAAAATGGGTCAGCAAAATTTGTTTACTCTATACATATGTAATTATTTTACATATTTCAGAAATTCTAAATTGTGAAAACATAATTCTCATTTCAGATTAACATAGACAGTTTGGTAATGCCTTTGAAAGGTGAAACTGCTGAAAAACACAATAAATGCCTAAACTAACCATCATGCCATTTCTCCACAGGAGTAGGTATGACGGCCTCCGTGGTCAAGTGGTTAAGACGCTTGAATATGAATCCAGAGGTTGCGGGCTCAAATTCCGTTTCTAAGTATCACCGTGGTGAAAGACCACCATTCTGAGACGAAACGTAGCTTTAGATGGCTTTAGCTGTGTATCAGTTGGACCTTTTTTGCGGTATTAAATAAATACCCCATAAAAAATAAAATTATAAAAGGTAGAAAGGCGGTAACGCCACAAATTTCTGTCTTGGCACACACCTTTTGCTTCATTCACATTTTTTTATACATACTCTTGTTATTCTGATTTTATTGAATGAGTTAATTAAAATATTCGCAAGTATACTGCCAATCCAAAAATAAATATTCCTTTAATTTGTGTGCATGACTGTAAATATATACGACTTATATATTTAACTAAACTAGACATTAATATCATAGTAACATTAAAATATGATTACATATACTTTTTTTACTCCCATCATATTATATATTACTATAAGGATTATCAACTACATACATGCATTCATACATCTAATTGATATAAGATTACATTTGATATTTTCTTGTGTTATTATTATAAAAACTTATTGATACATAGTAAAATCCAATCAGTAAATAAAAATTGTTTGAAACATCACTTTTTTGTTTTTGTTTTGTGATATTTATTTAAACTTATGGCCGCTGTTCCCAACTAATCTTAGCAACCATAGTTATAAATTGGCCCAAACTACGTCCACACGCATAACTTTGCTGTGTCCAATGTGGTCTAGCATAACTTACGCCAATTGGTAAGCCTGGTATCCCTGGAATTTATGCTACTAAAAAATAACCCTATTTACGTACATACATTCGATATGCATAAAAGGTCCGATTTATAAAAAAACTTATTTATTTTTGGAAATGATAAAAATTTTGCATAGCATAATAATGTGTACATATTATGTATTTGTCACTTGGTTTAAATTGAGGTAGATAATATTTGATTGATTTTTATTTTTTTTTGATTTTTATTATATCAGTTTTTTGATTCATCCACCTATTTCATTGTCCAATTTCAGTCTCAGAATTTTTTGTTTCAAGTCAGTCAACTGCAAAAAATACAGAATTTCTTAAATTGGGAAATAAAATATTATTTTTGAAGGCAGGTTTTGAAATATGTATCTGGAATAATGAAATACAGGAACGATAACTTCGGAAACATAAAAATTGCAGAATTGTCCCTCCTATATTTTAAAGTTTAACATAATAAATATATTGACTGTGTTTAGGTGAAAGGCATAATTCCACATTTTTTGCAAGCAAACTTAGGCCTAGTGGTTTGAACCACTGTCGCAAATCAATGATTAGCGCCATTATGAATGTTTCACCGTTGGTACTTTCTAATAATCGCCCCTGTAAACCACCGATTCACGGCCCGTTTCAGCATTTGATCAAATTATGGTCAGGTGTCAAACACAGCATGAATAACACTAAATCCAGTCGATATACTTACACAAAATTTCAATGCTCAATTTTCAACGTCAAAATAAACAGGCGCAGCCAGGTAAATGTTTATGACAAATAGTGCTACTGTTTATTATTTCATTTTTAATATCACACTGCAAACTGTTTGCTACTATGATTTATGCCAATAGTTGCTTCTATTCAACAGCGTGTTCCTAGTTAGATACCTATGTTGAAAATTAATATATGGACTGAAAATATTTATTGCACTCTTCATATAATTGATGGTGGCTACACATAGGTATGCTAAGATTTTTCAGCCAGCATCCGGCTTTGCTTGTGCAATGTCAATGTGCCTTCGGGGAACTGGTAGAATGAACATTTTATGACAATGTCCTCTGTGATTTGAACTTGTCAACATTCACACAATGCAGAGTGCTTATGCATCATGTACACACAGCGACCGTGATTGAGCTTTAAATTAAACTAATAATATTGATGATTTTTTATACCTTTTTAATTTCACTGACTGCCATCTGTTGTACTGTTCTCGGAGTATCCCCAGTCTGTCTAGCATTAATGGCCTCCATCCTATCAGCAACTTCCAAAATTCTCAACTGTATCGGCGCCTTTTCTTTGGGTTTCTGATTCATCGTCTTACTTTTATTCCTGATATTCTTTTTATATTTGTCTTTCTATGTCTGTATCGTAAGGAAAGCTTGATAGGTTCAGGGTGTAGTACAAGTGAGTAGTATTATTGTCTTTTTCATCTTTATAATTGGTCCTCCAATGTTTAAGAGCATCTAATGACCTGGAATTTTTTAACGAGAAATTTATTCAAATTCTACACAATAGAATAAATATGTTTGTTTTGAGTGGGAATAATTAGTTAAAATAGCAACACGGTATATAAAAAAAGCTTTCGCACATGCATTCCCAACAATGCCAGATCCACCGTAGATGCAAATGGAAAATTTAACCAGGACAGAAAATTGTCAAGAAGCTAATGCAAGAAATCTATATCGTCACCGGAAAGGCAAAAGGGCTGAAGTGCCATACCAGAGCACTTGAAAATTGTTTTTGTTTTACAATAAAATTCATAAGTCTTCAGTATCTGGTTGGATTTTGAAAAAAAAAGTTAACTCAATGCTCTCACTGGAGCGACGAAAAGCTAAAAAACAACCCAAACTTGTGTTGCTTGAGTCAAACCTTCTCTCAAATGGTAAAGTTATTTTAGATGGCTGAAGGGCCACAAAAGTTTTCAAAATCAAACGAGTCAGAGCATTTGATGCAGAAAAAAAACTGCATATTTAACTCATTTTTTACTCAAGTGTCGCTTACTCCCTTTTGCCATTCCAGCGACCATATGTTCATTTTTCAATCTACCGACACAAAGTAGATTTCAAACATTATGCATTCATTTTATTTAGGAATTCCATCTAACGACCAATAGCATAAACGGGACAGGTTTGGAACACAAAAATATATCACATATCAAATCTGCGTGAACCTTAATCATAACGATTTAATAAAACAACTATATAACTTTATTCCACTTTTATTTTATGACTGGACCGGTTTCAGCCTATGACGGCCATCTTCAGACTAGAGCTTAATCATAACATTTTATTAGGTTATATGAATAAATTTATAGCAGCTTAGAATTACAGAGGAAGCAAATCACCCATTCAATTATGTACTTTCTCACTGTGGAATCACAGCACAGAATTTAAAAAATGTTAACTTACTTCCTATCTTGCAATACCTTCTCCCGTCTTGTCAACAAATCTTTTTTCTTCTCCAACATCTTTTCCTCCAAGGCTGTTTGCACTATCTTTAACGATTGTTCCTGCTTACTCAGAGCCTTTGTCTTCTTTACATACTTATTGCTATTAAAGTATTTAAAAATGGTTGAATCTGTTTTATGGGCCTCATTGCTTCTATTTGCTTTTTCATATTCCAGAATACAAATGCTGTGATTTGGTGGGTGATGTAATTTATCGTAAGACTTATTTTTATTTGATTTAAATTCTCTATTTACTTTTTTCACACTCAAAATTGGGGATTTTATTTGATGAGGTTTAATTTGTTTACTTTGTACTTTTTTTATATCAGATTTCAATTTTGCTAAAAATTTACTATCGTTATTGACATTTAATATGTCTTGATTGACAATTCTAGTTTCAAAATCAAATTCTTCATTATTGCATTCAATTCTCTTAGTACTAGAATTGATTTTATATTTTTCCATATTATGTGAACAGTTTTCTGAGCTTGAAATTGATTTAATTGAAACAGCAATAGATTTATCAAAAGTGTTTTGTACATCATTAGCAGCCTTCTCACTTTCATAATAAAAATTTAAGAAATTCATTACGCTATCAGTGCCAGATTTTATGACATCTACTGGTGGGAAAAGAATTGGATTTCCATTCAGCTTTAAATGTTTCACACTCTTTACAGTGCTCAGGTAAGTTGGTAAATGTGTTATTTTATTATTTTGAAGAAGGATTGTTTCTAAATATTGATGATTCACTACCGACGCTGGTATATTAATCAATTTATTATTTCTCAGGTCGAGCCAGCGTAGATTTGGCGCTTCAGTAAAAATATTTTCCGGTAGTTCTGCTAGGAAATTATTTTCCAAATATAATTGCTGTAAATTTAAGATGTTAACAGTTAATTCATCGAGCTTGCTATTGTGATAATATTAAAAATACATTTTATCTTGTTTAAAGCTGGATTCACACCAACGTCCGGATCCGCTCAGTAACGATATTGTTCCGCATAAGAGTTTATTGATATGGTATGAATATCAATCAAGGAGTATGTGCCAAGACAAAGTTGTGTGGCAGTATATTCTTCTGCCCACCTTTGTGATATTTAACTACTTAGTTAATTAAATAATTATTTTGAAGTGTAAAAATACTTACATCGCAGATTTTTTTTTTTTTAAATCGTTTTTTTTTTTCACTAAATATTATTTTTTTAATAATTAATAAAAATATTATTTAGTGATAAAAAAATGATTTGTAATAACAAAAAAATCTGCAATGTAAGTATTTTTACACTCAAAAATAATTATTTAAATAACTAAGTAGTTAAATATCACAAGGGTGGGCAGAAGGATATACTGCCACACAAATTTGTCTTTGTACATACTCCTTGATTGATATTCATACCATATCAATAAGCTCTCTTGTGGAACAATATCGTCACTGAGCGGATTCGGACGTTGGTGTGAATCCAGCTTAAGTCTGCGTAAACACAACGTCAAAGACATGTTTTAAACGTGAAGACTGCTAATGACCATTTGGGTGGGTCCGTTCAAAAACAGATGGTGTAAAGGCTTGTATGAAAACGGACATTAGGTATACACTGCTGCAAATGATTCCATCATGACACCGCTTTTAATGTTGTGTGTACACATACCTTTACAATTCGGACACACACGACGGGTGAAAAATGCACTGATTGTAATACGAGAAAACATAAAAACGGTTTCTTCCTTTTTTATATGAATGCCTATAATTTACCTTAAGATTTTTCATTTCAAACTTTGGAAGAACAATCAATTTGGTTGAACTCAAGTCAATAAACGTCCTCCCTTCAGAATTAACCTCGCTTTCTTTTAAATCGTCACCGTCATCAAGTGTAGTAAAAGTAGACCTAATTTCGCTCATTTTCTTGTTAAAAATATGTCTAATTAGAAAGCTTATTAACTATTTGATCAATATTTATGTGATTCAAATTTTGAACTGTTACTCAATGTGGCCATTGCAATAATAAATAATACGTATTATTCAAGTAGTTCTTAATTTTTAAGCCCAGAACTAGTGTTACCAGATAAACCATGTTGTTTGGGCATTTATACCTCTAGGTTTAAAAAAAAACAGGACACGACTTTTTATCGGTCACCAAAAATATGTACTGTTGAGTGTTTTCAGGTAATATCTGTTAAAATTATGTCATCATTTAATCTAAGCCAAATAAAAATATTAAAACACTACATATGAATACATTTATAACACAAAAGCTTGAACACGTCAGTATAGGTTCACAATATATCTTTATCTATTTTTTATATTTGTAAATAAATATGTGTGGTAACTGCTTTCATAAATAAGTTCACATATTATTATGAAATTATAAATTTAAATAATTTTGATGTAGGTACGCATTTGTTATTTTGTGTGTTATGTCATAATATTTATGTAAATATATATTATCAAAAATATAACAAAAGCATAACATTAAAATACTCCCCCCCCCCTTCGATTCTTTAACTGGCCGACCCTTGACAAAAGCTATTGCTCCCACGAAGTCCGAGTGATCATTTGGAACATAATCAAAATGTTTCGATTGTGCCCATGACCATAAAGCTTGATTCACACCAACGTCCGGTTCCGCTCAGTGCCGATATTGTTCCGCAAGAAAACTTATTGATATGGTATGAATATCAATCAAGGAGTGTAAAGCAAATTTGTGTGGAGTATATCCTTCTGCCCACCCTTGTGATATTTAACTACTTATTTAGTTAAATAATTGTTTTTGATTAAAAAAATACTTACAACGCAGTTTTTTTTTTAAACCATTTTTTATTACTAAATGATTTTTTTAATAATTAATAATTAATAAAAATATTATTTAGTGATAAAAAAAAATGGTTTTTTAAATAAAAATTGCGATGTTACATACTTTTGATTAATATTACTAACATAATAAATAAAGTTTTCTTGGCGGAACAATATTCATACTGATATTCATAAACCGGCACTGAGTGAATCAGGCTTAAATCATCAACTTCATGAAATATCTATGTCTATGGACTAGCTCATGTTCTTGCTAAGTTCATTATTTTCGAATCTTTATCTGAAATAGCGATGGGAAAAGCTTCACAGATTTGTGAATGCTTCACGAATTGATACTTCTTCAAAATGAACCCTTCACGATGAACCCTTCAATTGAAGTAACATATTAATCACAGAATTCCCCGTCGGGGGGGTTGCTAGTGATAAATGTACCAAATAATAGTCACGTTTTTCTCTCAATAGTTTTATTCGGGACAGCTCTCCCAACCACATAACCCACTCCTCCATTATTGTATAACAAAAAATATACCGTGTAGAAAAACTACTTCTTTCTTTCTTCTATGTGTGTATTAATGAATTGTCTATTACTAGTTTCTTGTCTATTGTTTCTCGATGACAGCTGCCCATATGTTTGAGTTGTTGTTGGTTGGCGGTATCATGCCTTAAAAGGAATGCCTCCCTTTATGGATATAACTTTAGAACAAAAGTTGCATTTGGCCTGGTAAACCCCAACTTCCTTAAAATAAGCCCATATTTCACTTTCTCGTTGAACGGCCATCCATAATTTTAGGTAGAGATTATATAGTCCTATAGACAAAACAAGCACAGAAATCATAAGAAACTGTCACGGGTACATGCGAGGGAACGGATAACTAAAAAGATACTTCATTGCTTCATTGCTTCATTCATTCTTCGAACTAAAATCGAAGGAAGAAGGGAATGAACAATTGAACTGTGGATGATGCAATATTTCAGTCTTTCGAACGAATGAAAAATTGAAGTTCGAAGTAGATGCCATAGATTGTTCAATCGGAAGTACCAACTTAACCAACTTCAATTGAAGTATTTGTTCAATGAAAAATGAATGAAGTTGGGACTGCTGTCAAAAGAAGTACTTCTTTGAAACAGTTCTTTCAAAACTGTCACAACGCTAATCTGAAATAGGTTATCACTGCGCTTCCAGTTACCGTAGACCAATGTGGAACCGGTTATTTATCCAGTTACTTTTGTTTCTGGTACGGGTGTGAAGAAAACATAATATAAATATATTTGGATCTGTGAAATTGATGATTTCATGGAGGGTGGGTGGCTAGCGATATTATATTATTATGATTCTGTAAATATGGAACCGGTTTCTCATAATAGATGGAACAACCGGGACACGAATATCGACCATCTCTAGTCAGTACTAAGAATGGTTGGTATTTGAACCAGCTATTTATCCAGTATTTTTTTTGTTTCACCGATTCCCGGTGGCGGGAAGGTTCATTGGTAAAAAATAACCGTGACAGGAATATCGAACATCTCTACTGGCATCCATCACCACCTCACGGTGCCACAAAATGTGCTCTGCCGATTGGTCATTGTCACAAGAAGTACAATTTGGGTGAGGAGACAATGAACTCCCCATGTTCAAATAACATCTGTGTTATATGGTTATCCTGTTGAATGAAGGCACTTTCAATTTTGATTTCAACTGACAGGAATAAAGAGAATGTTCATCTGCCAGTTATCAACTTATCTCAGCGTAATTGCCATTCTTGCAAAGTTCTTTCACGCATCTCTTTTGGTAGTATATCCGCATATGGTGCAAATTGGATATGGTTCAACATTGCATCAAAACACTGCAATAATCCATATTGATTTTTAAACGAAAAAAAGAATATGTTGTTTTGGCGTATTGTGCAATTTAAAACACTGCAATAATCTTTTGTTCAACTTTAATCCGATAATTTGATTACGGACACGTGCAATTTGCGAGCGGTCTAGGCAACGACGCGTTTAAAACTTAAGGACTGTCTCGCTACGCAAACAGTTAACGCAGGTTTCTACGCATGTGTAACAAATTAAAAATAGGATTGGACATACATATTTTTTAATTATTATTTTTTTCCGACGATAAATTCAGAAATCAGACCTTTGTAAATTTAATACTAATTTAAATCAACTTCTTTAATATTTGTTACGAACTCGCGAAGATTAACTAAAATAAATTTTCAGACTGTATTACCAACACGTCAACATTTTAGAATGGTCGATATCTGACTGGCAAGGATCCGATTATTTATCCAGTTTCTTTCCTCTAAATATTTTTTATTTTAGTGACTAACTAGAATTTTCATTTGCCAAAAATAGGAACCGGCTCCAAAAAAAGCAGTTCCGCAAATAAATACTAGCTCTTTGAAACCGCGACTCGAAAATCGAACATCTCTAGTCATTACAATTTTTTAACTCCAAGATGGCGAACGTACGAGACAGTGACACATCTTTGTGGCTTCATAATAAGCTCGGAACATCAAACGATTCGTGGACGGGTGGTTCGATATGCACACAACTGAATACCGAAGTGTTGAGAAATATTAAAGAGTGTTTTCCCGAACTACAAACCCAAGTTAAACTAAAATTATTGCTGAGTTTCTTTCATATCCCGCGCAGAAATGTTGAAGAGGTAACTTTTCAGTTTGTTGTCATTTTGCCATACATAAACATACTTTCCTCTTCACTCTTGTGCCAAATAGACAGGAAGAAAAGAGATAGTCGCAACGTCATAAGACCTGTTGTATATTATTTGAAGTTGTTATAAAAAATCTTATGATACACAATTTATATTTTACGCATTTTTATGTATTTTTATTTACCTAAATAAGAAAAATGTTATGATATGGTTGATTATATTCAGTAAAATAGCCTAGTACGCATAATCTAAGTTACCAAATATGATGATTTCTCCATATGACAGCAATATTATGCGAACTGTTAAAATGTCACTTTTTTAATGTTATTTTCTAAAACAAATAATGTTTTAGAGTACCTTCGGTATATCCACGTTACATGCAATAAATATAACATGGATACTTAGGGTGTAACAAAGTCTGTAATTAGTTGCAGTATAATAAACGCAGTACACTGGTGACAGATTGTAGGTTATTTTGTGATGGTTGAATTTGTTTACATTCACTAATTGATTGCTAAAATTATGCCTAAAGCATTAATAGTAATCTTGTACTTAGATATAGTTCAGCAAGCCAATATTGCGCTATTTCACATTTGAATCACTTTTTGAAAATCGAGGCAGGTTCAAAATAACAAGTCTAAACAAGACCCCCCCTTAATATGCCCTTGGGTTGAATTTTATAAAAGTCGTCTTCAGTAAGCTTCCATAGGAATTATACTAATTATTCATGACTATTTGTTTTACATCAAACCCAATAATATTATTATTGTAAGATTTAGGCGGGAAATACGAAAAATGGGATTTATAATTATATTTGTAGCAATGTCGTCTAAAACAGTGAATAAGAGTAATTTGACCACTCTAAATACTGGCATGTGAATATATGGCCCTAAATTCAATGGGAAAAGAAGTACGGGATGCCTGAGGAAGATATGGCAAGACAAGTGTACCAAATGCTTGAGTCGAGGCATGTCGAGAGATGAACATTTATGAGACACTGTATGAATGCAAATAAATCAATGAGTGTGGCGATCCATCCTCTCTGGTGGAGAAACGGCTTGATAGTTAGTTAATTAGTATTGTGTAAGAATATCAAAATAACTTATTTATACTTTTTCATTTTAATATGTGACTATAAATCCGTGTCAAATCAAAATTCCAAAAAGATAAACGTCATGCACAGGGTCAGCACAGTAAAGTATAATACAAGCCGCAGCCCATTTTTTCAAAAAGTTTGTAGTCACTGTAGTGAATTAGGGATTTATTTATAATCTAATATGATAATGACTGTGTTCTAGTGAGACCACATAATATTTTTTAGTTATTATGATTATGACACGCAAAGAGAAATGACACTACCTAAATGGTTTCACCGGTGTTCTAGTAAGACCACATAATATTTTTTAGTTAATATTATTAATAAATAATGTTCAGCACCGTATCATCATATTTGAATATTCTTACACAATACTGATTGTATTGTTCACCAGTGGCGCCATGAACTGGACGAGATCATGGAGATGGCCTCCCTAGACTCGGAGCTCTGGGTTTCCATGCTAGCCGAGGTGATGCGCACCCTGCCAGAGACGGGCTCCCTCAACACGCAGCGGCCGCTCGAGGACGTTGCCAGTCCCGTCTTCTCCGACATGGTCAGCGAGCTCCGCAAACTGCTGGGCAAGCATGAGGAACAACTGCATATGCTGCCACTGGAGTGCCACTACCTGAATAAAGCGGCGCTGGTCTCTGTGGTAAATACACACAACACTAAACCAACTGTTTTATTGTAAATTTGAACTACAGACTTTATGCAATTACTTCTGTTTCTTTTATTTAAGTGAATGCCGCACAAGCCATTTCAAGCAACATTTCGATTCTTAACGGTCATCTTTCCCCAGGGTGGTACTTAAAGTACCTACCATGAAACATGCCGTTAATATACCATATATTATTTTATATTAACCACTTCATGCTCGGGTTTTTTCACAAAAATAAAACTAAAAACATCAGGTTATTTTATTTAAAGAGCTTACATAATTTTTAAAAAAGTCTACTTTCATCCTTCCTCTGCCAGTTCCACGCCTCACTGCCATACAACAGGGTTGGTATAAGCACTCCATTGTGGACTGCTAGATTCGCTTCTTTGGACATTTTTTTTATTTGCGCCAACAGCGTTCAGTCCTCCATTAATGGAGTTTCCTGCATTCACCCTTCTTTTAATATCCTTATCAGCCTTTCCATCTCTCGTAAACATACTTCCTAAATACACAAACTCATTCACTTGCTCTATCCTAACTATATTGCACGCTGTTTGCGTCCTCTCTCTTTCAAACACCATGACTTTGAACTTACTTACATTCATCATCAACTCATTCTGCATACATATGTACTTGTTTCATCCTAGACATGAGAAACTGTAGGTCTTCCATACTGTCGGCAATCAGCACCGCATCTTCCGCATACAATAGGCAACATACTTTCAGATTGTTCATTTTCGCCCTCAAGCCCACACCTTTCAATTCTTCTTCATCCATGTACAAATTGAACAACCACGGTTACATTACACAGCCTTGTTGTATTTTAGTCTGATTTATGAAAAAAGCCATTAAAATCACATCACCAGTGGATATTCTGACCGCCATTTTTATGAAAAATGTATAGCTTTGTTGAAAATAAAACCACCACAAATTTTTTTGTTGTGCTTAAATGGCATTTGTGATTGGCCATTTAATATGATAATGCAACACAAAAAATAAATGCCCAGTAAAATAGTTTTTTTAAATGCACCATTTTGAAACAATAAACACAATAGGTGAGTCATACATATTATAACAGTTTGCAAATACATAAATAAAACTTTTTATCAAAAGTATTTTTACGAGCATGATGAAATTAAAACAATATTAATGGTCACATTAGTGACCAACTTCTTCTGAAACTATTTGAATCTAAGTTGTAAATCGCAAAGGTGTTGAAAATGCAGTTCTGCTACTCTAACCTTCTTTTTTTTATTGTTTTCAATTTTTTAAATTTATATTTGCTAAATACCTTAAAATGAACATTCACCTAATTCAGTCAGCTAAGATAATAGATTAGCGACCAAAACATGAAAATTTATAGAAAAAAATGTACATCTTAGGATAGCAGAGCTCTATTTAAAATTTATAGCTTAGACTTTACACTGCACAATTGTTTAGAATTTTGTACCTAGTGAGAAGGCTAATTGAACGTAATTATGCAGAAAGCGTCCAACCCACAATTTACCAAAATCTAGTTTTACATGTTTTCTTATAAATAAATACGAGATTTATATCTGCTGAAAACATCCAATATCCAAATGCAATATTTTTGGTAATTATTTTTTTTACTAAAGCACATTGCAGATATTTGATTTAAAAAAAGTTTTAAAACATTATAAAATGTAGGATAACATAAGATATATATTTTTTAATAAACACATTGATAGATTTTAAATGACCTATTTATAATAATGCTCATAAAGAAAAAAACACTGATACTCAGTTTACAAATGCCAATTATGCATATTTATGCTTTTTTATCATAATATTTTCAAATGCCTTTTTCTCAGTTTCATCTTTTTGGGGTTGAACGCTTTCTGCATAACTACGTCCAAATAATCCTCAAACCATATTATGTATTAGAAAAATACAAAAAAGGATAGCAGAGTTCAAGTCCCCATCACACTAATATCTTTTTGTTCTTATGTTTTTTTCTGATACATGTACATACCTATTATTAAAATACATGTTTATTTACTTTGTTAATTTATTAATTAGGTTGGTCAGCAGCCCAACCCTGTGAAGCACTTCACCCTGAAGCTGAAACCCAAGAGCGCAGCGCTGCGAGCGGAACTGCTGCAGAAGTCAATGGACGCCATGTCCAACATGAAGAAGTCCGTGGCTCCTACCGTCCCCGTGCGGAGTCGGGGCATGCCGAGAAAAATGACTGATACAAGTATGCTTCCATCATTTCCATTCTCCTTTATGGGTCATCAGACGTCCAGCTTTAGAAATAGGCTCTTCCCAGGCTTCTCCAGTTTTGACAAGTCTTAGCGGCTCTCACCCACCCGAAGCCGGCAGCTCTTATCAGATTGTCAACCAATCTCATCTGTAGGCGACATCTGCTTCTCTATCCTTTTGTTTTTATTACTCAACGTAAATTTCTGGTTTTCATCAACACCATTGATGCTTCAGGCCTTGGAGAGTCCCTACCGCCTCTAGGAAACATCTCCAATCTCGTTGGTCTCCTGCTGTCTTCCTCATGTTCCTTATGCCTAAGGATGCGGTGTTCACCTACGCACTGTCTAACCACATAAGTTTTTGCCAGGGGTTTCGTATACGATTGTTAAATAATTGCTATTTAAAATATCGTCGGTGTAAGTCCAATACTGCGTATGAGCCTTCACTTCAAAATACGTTTTTTTTATGCTTTCAGGTTAATTTGGGTTTCACTTGTGTTTTGGATCGTGAACAATGTTGCGTGTTGACGTTGATAAAACGTATTAGCTACAAGCAAATAGGGAAATTAATATATCTTGTTACCACAAATACGTTAGCATTAATATCCTTTATATCATGCTTAGTAAGAGGAAAGAGCTTTAGCTGGAAATCTTGTATTTGGTTATGAAAGGTGATATTGTCAATGTAAGTCCAATACTGCATATGACCCATTTAAAAATACGTTTTTTTGGCGCTTTCAGTTGAACGGCACAAGCCGCATATATTGGCATATTCAAATTCTGGAATTGACCAATCGAATGTGTGCACTCGGTTAAAGTAAATACAAAGAAGCAAGCAAAACCGAGTGGAAACGTTTTTTGTCCCTCCTGAACATTTTGACAAATGGTTCTTCCGCGGTATTGAACTTACATCGACGATATGTACTATATTTTCCCTATGTAAGCATGTCACTAAACCACTACCAAAGTTTTAATTCAATCGCCAATATTCCAGCCCCTCTCAAAGGCCTGCCGTCTCGCTGGTCCATCAGCCGCGGTGGCATCCGTATCGCTGCAAGAATCACGCCCCCTACCCCCACGGCCAGGGCCGGAGACAGGGCCATTAAGATCCTCGACATTGCAGACCAGCCCGCCACCATTCATCAGAAGAAGAGAAGGAAACTTCTGGGTAAGATGGTCATTTGCCTCATCTCAATATTCCTAAATCTTACAAACTATTTTTTCTTTATTTTCCATTTGTGCTAAACAACCACTTCGATCTAAGTTAGATTTTATTTCAATGCAGTGTCATTAAAAACATTTCGCTGATAGGTTCGTTGTATTCTCTCCCTATACTTCTCTACCTACTACACGACTAATGCAACTCAGAAAGAGAATATACCGAGTGAGAATATATACGTGTAGTGAATGGTAAATCCTTGAAGCCAGTGAATGAATTGGTGAGCTTAGGAAATATGTTTGCAAAGGCTGACAAGGATATTAACAGAAGAGTTGATTACCCTTGGTTAGAAGAACTCTCAAGAAGACATAGCACAATTGAGTAAATCAAAAACTTGAGTTTGGTCATATCAAGGGTCGGTAGAGTTATGTGGCTTCCATTATCTCCGCCAACACATGCAGTAAAATGGCGTGGTGGTTAGTTAGGGTCAACAAAATGTTCGGCTTCAGAAACTGTCATAATCTTCTCTGCTTGGCAATGACTGATTCATGCCGATCGACTGGCTCTCGCACTGCTGGTTATGAGGAATAGATGCTTCAAGCAATGGATATCTTGATTGCTCCTATGTCTCCACATTCTATTTACAATACCTTGTCTTCTCTTTGCTTTGTGATTTATTGGATGAACATATTTGTTTCTAACAATGTATTCTTCCAGTGGGTTTACCCGATAAGTCACATTAACTCTGACAAAATTATCATCGATATTTATTCTTACTAATCTCTAATCATGTGTTATCAACTTGTAGAAGCCGAAGAGCAGCAGAAAAAGGCTGCCCTGGAGGCTGAGGCAGCCCCGGCCGGTGCCCCTGTGGTTCCCGGTGTCACCCCGACCCCCGCAGCCCCTGGTGCTGCAGCCCCCTCCACTTCCACTCTGCCCGAGTATGCCCGTGGACTTAACAACTATGTCATGCCTTCTACACCCCAGGACCAAGGTATTAATCATCGTTGGTTATTGTGGCGCCAGTCATTTGGACACTCTTTATTTGGAACCTGTCCATAATTCAGAGAAATAACATAATTGAAACATATAAACCAAAAATGTTCAGTCTCTATTGATTTTTTAATTGATTATAATTTATTTAATGCTAACTCAGAGGAAAAATAGAATGGACAAAATAATGCTTTGTTCTCAGAACTATATATCACCCCTCCTACGTAAACTATCGTATCTTCAAAATCCCGATTGTTGAGGAGAGCGTTTCTTTTAATTACTGTAAATTCAAATATTCCGATCAAATCCAAACTCTCAGCAAATATTTTAATTTCATATATTGTATTTGAAAATATTTGGATTTATCAGTTAATATTTGGAATTTAAGTGGTCAAAAGAAGCTTTAAAATGCTCGCCTTAATAATCGAGATTTTGAAGATACAATAGTTTACGTAGGAGGGGTCGATATGGTATTCTATTGTTTTGTTATTTTATTTTATATTTTGTATATATAACCGCACACTTTGTATTTTGTTGTTATGTTTAATTTTATACCCTGATGATGCTTAGGTTAAGCGAAACCAGTCGGTCATAAAAATGAAAATAATATTCGTGGTCTTAAACAAAGTTATTTTTCATTTATTTATATCAATAGCATTTGCCCATTACCTTCATATTCTTACCTGCCTACTTAAATCATAATTATATTGTATTATCATTTTTTTTTTGCAGTTTTACCCCCCTTATCGACCGTGCAATCTCCAGCAGTCACCCCCATCACCCCAACAGCAGCACAATCTAACCCTTCGACTCCCACAACTCCAAACAGTCCTCACGTGATAGTGTCAACCGCGCAAACAATCAAATCCCCCACCATCGAGGTGTCCTCGTCCGCCCTGGCCGCTGTCACAGAAAACACACCCTTATCTGTGGCCAAACACCCCATACTAATACAACAATCGCCCGGACAGAAACCCATCATTCTAGGACAACAGCAGAAACTTTTGATAACAGGTCAACCGGGACAAAAACCGTTGCTTGTCACGGCGGGTCCCGGCGGCACTTTGTTATCTGGTCAAAATATCTTGAAGACTTCAAGCGGGGTGCCAGTTATTCTATCCAATTCTGTTTTACAACAAGCAGCAACGAATGCACAAGGACAAACAATCATACAGCAAGGCGGGAAGACCGTGCTGTTGACCAATGTAAAGCAGATGAATCCTGGGGTTGTTCAGCAACTCGGTGGACAGCAGAATGTTATCATTCAGGCGCAGCAGGTACAGGGCGGGAATCCCCCGGGACTGGTGATGACCACTCCCGTGGGGCTGATGCAGCAGAAGGCCGCCACTGCGCTCAAGTCAGTGCAGGACGCAGGAGCGCAGCCGGCCCTACCTGTGCAGCCCACTATGCTGCCCAGGAGAAGTCTCACACTCACGGTTAGTTGGGTTTCCTCATTATATTACTATTTCATGACCATATTCGCATTCCACTGTAGACATAGCTAAAGCCATTTTCTTCTTATGAGTCTTATCTCCTACCCCTAGTAGAAGGGTAATTTTACTACCAAATTACGCTTGTCCCCTTTCAGATTAAATTCACATTTATCAAAATCAGAATTGTAAAATTTGATTTTGATAAATAAAAGTAGATTATTAATGTATAAGGTACATTTTAAAGTTTTATCTACCTGCATAATTGGATATATTGCATAGACAACAAAAAAACAATAAGATGGGAGACACCCTCTCATGTCCATTGTTGTCCAAACCCTTCTACCTTCGCACGGATGTTACGCAGGGTGGATGCATGTTAACCACAGTTATTCAATTTGTACATAGATGGACTAAGTCAACAACTAACTTCAAACAGAGTTAACTTTTTTTTTCAAAATCCAACCAGGTACCGAACATAGGATGGTCGATATTCAGGTTCCGGTGACAAGCCGGTCACTGAAACCATCAATATTATTTCTCTGAGGAACCGGTTCCTTTTTTTGGCAAATAAAAATTATTATCATTTGTTCGAGGAACTGATTTTTTTTGTTGATTTGCTAGTACTTTTTTTGGGGAAGAATTTTTGTTGATTTGCTAGTTAGTACTTTTTTGGGGAGGATTTTTTGTTGATTTGCTAGTGCTTTTTTGGGGAGGAACTTTTGTCGATTTGAATATAAAAATCTCTTCGTAGAACTTTTCTGGCACCAGGAACCGGTACCAAAAAGAACTGGATAAATAACCGATTCTTTGCCGGTCACCGGTAACTGGAACCGCAGGTACACCCGATTCTGATATTGATCATCTCCAACTGAAGAATGAATTTTTACTGTAAAAAAAAACTTCCCAAAATGGCGCTTCAGCCGTTTTGCCTTTTCAACGACGATATGTTATTATTGTTTTATTGTATTGAATATTTGACAAATTATTGTTCACCACCATTATTTTATTTGTATGTATTTATTTATAACTATTATATTTTATGGGGTGTGTGGGATTGCACTAACCTTCCCGCATTCCGGAATAAAGAATATTATTATAATAAAACAAATTTAATAAGATTTGAATTTCGATATTTCAAAACTGTATTTCTGGATTGGTGTCTTTTGCCTGAACGTAGAAAATATGACAATGTAGTCTCTTTGATTGTATACCCATCACTCAGCCGATTTTACTATATCTTTTGCAGAAAGACCAAATGGTTGAAGCCCAGGACATGTTCAAGAACGCCAACAGGGTTACCAGACCAGAGAAAGCCCTCATTCTCGGCTTCATGGCTGGATCCAGAGGTAATTAATCAAATATTATTAATGAAAAACTCAGTTTCTTCCAGAAACGCAATTAAGTTACTGGTAAACTGATGATCCATCTGAAATCAGCATCTCAGTGATCTATGTTTAAATTTAATAACCTCCTATGACTGACAATATTAATCAAAATTGTAAAGATCACATTTGAAATTATTAGTTGAATTTGAAAATATGTGATCAGAAAAATACAGACGGTCTGCATAAAAGCCATATTATGCTTTCTCCCATGTTTTACCTTATTCCTCATTCCTCCAGTCTAACTAACTAATCCGCAGGGGTAGGCAAAGAGGATGGACCGTCATATAACTCTGTCTTGGCACACACTCCTTGCTTCGTTCACATTCATACATACTCTTCTGTTATTCCGACTCTTCATGTGGTCCGATTCAAATATTTGATTCACTTGATCGTGCCATGTCTTTCTCAGGCATCCCCGACGTCTTATTTCATTCACTTTTTTCACACTCCTCCTTTCGTTCATTCGCTCTACATGCCCAAACCATCTAAGCCTCCCTTGATCCTATTCATTACATTCCTCCAGTCTCTTCTATAATGTTCACCAGAGTTATCAATGGGTGTTTGATGATGTCTCCTGGTTCCTGAGCCTTTTTCCCACCAAGGCGGGACATTTGGAATGATTAAATCAAAATATTTTAAGGCAATTGGTGAATTTTTTTTTTTTCTTAACATAATTTCTTTTTTAGAAAACCCCTGTCCCAACCTCGGCAACATCGTAACCATCAAACTGTCGGAGAACCAAGAAAACGTCCGTCAAACAGACAGCACGTACCTCACGATGCTGTGCGAGACTCACTTCCAGATGAATTACAACAATGGCCACTGGATGCGCATCAAGAAGTACCGCGCCATTGAGGGCGCTACGCCACAACCCGTGCCCCAGCACGTCAGTTAAGATACAAGTAACACCACCAATAGCCGTTCCTTATAAAGTGAGTTAAGTTTGACAGAAACTACTAAAAAGGGTAGTCTTATAAATTTAAGAATTTATTATTTTTTCAGACAGTATATAAAGTTAGTCTTACAAACAAAAGATTTAATTCTTTTTTAAACAGGATAAAAAAGGTAATCTTGTAAATAAAAGATTTAATTATTTTTCAACATTATTGGCACTATAAATAATTATTTGACACATAATTTACTGCCCGTGGAAGGCACAATAGCTACTCTAAAAAACTATGGATAATCTGATGTTTAGAATATTGGGTTTAGTATTTTTTTAGGGGCGCATTTTCAATCCCACAATTAGTTACAATATGCCTACTTTCATATATGCATAGAGAATTGCATAACAAAATAAATTAAATCAATTGCAAGTCAGAAAGAGCTATGATCTTGTTACTAAGATGCTATTTTATTGGGTCCAAACAGTGAAAACAGACCTTCTGTTCTTTTGATGCTATATTCACATTTATAACTATTGTTTTTTAAATTTCTTGGTTATTATTATTATTTTGCCTATGATACAATTAAGCACTGTCAAAAAAAATATTTGATACTCGCTTTGGTTCGATTTGTAACAATTTTTTTTTTTAAATCTGTTATAAATTAAACAACTAACTTCTTGAAGAAATTATGTCATAAATTTGTTTCTTATAAAAAAGAATAGTTACTTCTTGAATTCTTTGAAACTTCAGATCTCATAAGAGGCTTTAAATTTTGGATTGCAAGATTTCTTAGCTTTTAATACAATTGTTGATTTATTACAAGCCCTCAACATGTAATGCAGTTCTGGATTTATTCCATGTCGATTTTTGTAGTTTTGTTACCTGCCTGATGCAGTTAACAAAACTCGAGATATAAAAATTTCGAATATTTATCGGTAGTTGTATGTTCCTTGTGAAATACGTGTATAAGTAAATACACACTTGTATTTCAAAAGTATTTTATTTGTTGTATGAAAATATTAGTTTATTGTTTCACAGTGCACTTGATTGACACAGCCAAATTGAAAATTAAGTATACAAATTATTGCAACTTAAGAATGTTTTAAAATTGGCTAAAATTTACCTCACTTTATAAAATCGGATTGTAAGTACTAACTACATATGCATACTAACACACATTCTAGAAAGACTATATTAAATTGTTATTAGCTATTGGAAGATACATATATAGATTACTATAACTCCTTGTTTTAAGCGCTAATATTTTATATTTAACCTTTTCATTGATAACGCGGCAAGCGGTGAATTGGTTAAATGAAAATACAATACGGCATAACCCAACGGTCGATTATTTTCGTAAAACTAATAATTTTCAAATCACTGGGTTGTATTGCATCGCTGCCAAAAAGGTACTTCATCTCCTAACCACTATTCAATCTTACTAAAATGGTAGACAGAGAGGATAGACCTCATTCATAACTGTCCCGCCATTCACATTCATACATCATTAGATTGGGTAATTCTTTTTATAAATAGTGCGTGTTATATTTTAGGTTAAAAGTATTCTATTGTGCTTTAAACATGTTGTGTAGTATCGCCATGCTAGTGTTATTTTTAAGTCTGTGTTATGTTTTTATTAGTTTTATCACTTAGGGGTGTCTACAATTTTTATTTTTGAATGTATAAAAGTCGGTTGCATCTTGCATGAATGTGGCCATTTGATTGAAGTGAATAACTATTGTGTATGTACCCCTAAACATTATGGAATAGTATCTCCGCAATGCATTTTATTGTCTTAGTAAAAACTGCTGCATAGTTTAATAATTTAAGTAGGTTTTATATATTACATATTAAATTCTTTAAAAAAAAAAACAGCCCGTTTTATATCGTCAAAATTGAAATCACTTTGCGAAAAAATTAAATTAAATGTTTAATATTTCATAAAAAATTTGAACTTCGAATTTCATTAAATCTTAATTTTTTTGTTTACTATTACATTGTTGCGAATAGAAAATGGCCAAATTTAAAGTAAAATAATACTACCACAGAATGGATTGGAACAATTAGCTGTAACAATTGAATACTGGAATTAATTAAGGCTCTAAGTGCCAAAAAATTAACAACTTTTTTTTTTACAGAATCGTATTTTATGATGGAAATAAAATACGATTCTTTAAAAAAAAACAGTTTTTATTTTTTTGGTACTTAGAGCCTTAATTAATTCCAGTATTCAATTATTGATTGGAGTGGCTTTTAGCTATGTTGAGTAATTCAATCAGAATAGGCAGATACTTCTCAGCTTTCTTCCCCTACCAATGACTCCCCGGCTCTGTACTCTAGGGCAGTGGAACTCATTAAAAAAAAATAGAGTGGATCTTGCATTCACTCTGAAAGTATATTTTATGACAAAAATCCTTCTATGTTCTGTGGCTACTTAAATATTTTTATTTAAAAAGAAATCTTATTTTACATCCAACATATTAGTTCTGCCTCCAATTTAATATTCCATATTATTATTGTAATAGCGAATCAAGATTTAATCTCATTTTCTTTTTATTATTTCGTATAGAACCTGCTGACAAAACTAATTTTCCACAAGTTTATTTTGTTTTGTTTAGATTCAAATTCTTGGAATGTTCACACGCCAATTGAAAATTGTATATAAAAATAAAATATCTAATGTTATGAATTAAAATTTCACAACAACCAAAATTATTATTTGAAATTGTTATTTAAAACAATGTTCCATTATGCCTTTTTCTAAAATGATGTGATAGGAAAAAGACAGATCATTTTTTTTTTTCCCTGGGCAATTT
Source organism: Drusus annulatus (assembly GCA_022651775.1). Classification (NCBI taxonomy): domain Eukaryota; kingdom Metazoa; phylum Arthropoda; class Insecta; order Trichoptera; family Limnephilidae; genus Drusus; species Drusus annulatus. The sequence goes on along the minus strand of JAGWCC010000032.1, from coordinate 365,278 downwards.
TTTTCCTTATCAGCCTCCGTAGACTAGTGGTCCCCGCAATGATTTGTCAGGAGATTGTGGGTTCGATACCCACGCAACGCACAAACTTTTGATGTAAATTTTTCATTAACTTATTGGTGCTGCCAAGTCTGGGTGTTGTGACTTTGATTGTTAGGTTTGATGAGCATTATTTAAGACACTCACTGTGACATTTGATCCAATTTTCCAAACAGTTTTTGGTTGGTATTTTTCATAGAAGTTTTTTTTCAAACAATCAACTTTTGTACACGATTTGTATTTTCTGAAAAATTAGAAAAAAGGTCTCGACACAGCATTGAGATAAAAGGGGGTGGGAAGAATTGAGAAAACATTTAGATTTCAGATCAAATATAATATCTATACTTATAAGAGTTAAAAAATAAAGTTTACAAACTGACGTATGTTGTCTTGGATACGTTAATAATATAATACGGCCTTCAAAAAGATGTTTTTTTTCAAACAATCTTTCTACATCACATAGACTTTCTCCACTTGCTTCATACAGAAAACTTCTTTGGTCTTTGGGCAAATTATGGCATCTTGCTCCTTCATCATCTCTTTCAAAGCCTGAAACAAAATAAATGTTTAAAAAAAAAACACGCTATGCATAATATTATGTACTGATATTATCACGGTCAATATGTCATTGTCATTACAAATGCCTGAAAATGTCAAGTAACTGAAAAACTGTCCCTAACATTAGCGTAATACCCCAAACACAACCAAAATAATGGTAATTTTACAGCCTATGTGTTGGTTATTTGTAGTATTATACTATGGTAACCTAGTACATATTGAATATAATTGTTACATAAGTTGCAATTTGAATCTTAAAAAGTAATTTCACTACAAGAATAATTATTAATAGGTCTTCCTTTGTTGTGGTGGTAAGTCGAAGGTGCCACAGACAAGAATCGAAATCAGAAATGTTGCATTTCTGCAAAAATTTCACGTGACAATATTTTATGATCATACATAAATGAATGTATTGGATGTGTATTTCAGTTTCTTCAGAGTTCACACCAACATTTACTTCAACAGGTTATCCTCGAAACAGCGAAGGAAAATACAAGATTGCTCAGAGAGCAGTTGGATTGATCATATAAGCCCAAAGGACTTTAGAACCAACAAATAACCAAGATAAAATTAACAACGTCCAAGATGATGAGGCTAAAAGCTTGGCTAAGACGAAGAACGGCCTGAATATGTCGCGAGAAGAAACGATAACTAACAGTGTCAAAACTCATCAGCTAGCGACGAGAAGAGAAGTTCTCAAACAAGATAGCCTGACGATATAACCAAAGCAGAATGAAATCTGTGACGGGCTGTAAGCAAGCCAGCACTATAATCCTGATCTGTTCCTCTATTTCTATTGCATTTGTGGTTTATAAGAAAGTTTCAAGAGAAGTTACAATCAGCGGAGTGCCAACGGGGCACGAGGTCACGCACCCCGAGCCCTACCTGAAGGGTGAGGGAGGGATTGTGATAAGCAAGCAAGCACTGGGATTTGTGTAAATTACCTTCTCCCCGTACACCTGTCCATTGGGGAGCATCATGGGGTGGTTGTTCTCGTTGAGTGGCTCCCCCGAGATGCGGCAGACAAGGCGAGATTGTGAGCAGTGTGCGTGCGGCAGGCAGGCGGCCAGGGAGTTGAGGGGCTCGCTACACACGGGGCACGAGGCCACCCGCCCTGTTATGGAGTAGCACTGCGGGGTCTTCAGGGCGCTGAGCCCCGCCTGCAGGGTCACGGAGAGGACAGACTGCTGCGGCAGCTGCAGGAGACGATAGTTCTCGTGGCGGAACTGGAGGACCAAGTCTTGCCAGCGACCCAGCCGGAACAGCTGTTTGTACGGCTCAATTTCTATGGAATTATGATTGCAAACTCTATATTATTATGGTATATATTGAAGAGATTAGAATACACTACATTTAATTTAGTACACATTTCAGTGATAACTTAATTAAAATTTGCTTATCGGTCAACAAATATTCAAAGTTGAATAATATATCAAAACTTGTTAACTATGGTAAACATTCAACTGATTCATTTGCAAACAAGCAGTCAACAACAGAAATCTAGCAGTTGTTTTGCTAGGTCCTGCGGACAGCTCCTGGGTTTTTGTCCTAATTACAAGCCACATTGTAGCTCGTCATGCTCAAGCGAAATAGATATAAATAAAACATTAAACTCATGAAAGTCATCATCAAAAAGGATATTTCTGCAATTCAAACAATAAAACATGTGACCTTTTTTGCTTTGTACACAGAGGTGTGGGATGATCGGTTATAAATATTATAGATTTTGAATGAATTCCTTGTGTGTAATACTTCTTAGTATGTATTAGATAACTTTATGGCGACAATTAAAACATCAAGAATGCAAAAATCACAACCAGTATAAAATGATTTATTGGATAAAGATGTTTACTAGATAATCTTGGATTGAATAGAATCGAGTGAGTGAAGTGTACCTGTGTCATGGTTGAATGCCAGCATGCCCATGCACTGCTGTATCTCGGGCAGCTGCCCCTCCTCGTAGTTGGAAAAGAATTTCTTGGCGTGCTTCACGGCCTCCAGACGCCTGTCCTGACGAACCAGCTCTATGTATTCCTAACAGACAGTGGACAGTACAGACATATTAATTAAACGCTCAACAACTCATTGTGATTATTTCAACAATATGAGGGAATTCAAAAAGTTAGTTGTTCAGTTCTATAAATTTTTGGAACTATCAACGTAATGAAATCACATCAATGGCGCTCATACTATTACCATGTTGTACGAAAGAAGAAGCAAATCAACAAATACCACACCAAAAGATCACGAGATCAATAAGTTTGGTGATATAGCTTCATCTTCTAAATGATGATGTCCACATTTGCAGATTGCACATCTTAGCCCCTGTGTAGCAGTTAGTGACAATTTCACATCATCAGCCACAATGGCATCTCTAATAATAGATTGGGTGAATGATTCTAACCTGTATCCTTATCTTGAACTCCATGTTAGATTTGAGTTTCCTCAGTTTGGATTTGTTGTCTGCGCACCACTGCAGGCAGCGCACCGTGTCGTGGTTCACCAAGTCACCTTCTACCTCTCGGGCCACCGTAAATATGTCTACAATCAATTAATTACACATAAAATTACGATGAATAGGGCATCGATGTATTAAAAATAAAGTTAATGCGATCATGAAATCAAAGAAAACTACATTGAAAATTAATAATGATTGGGCTAACCGACATTGGTGAGTTCCCTGAGGTTGGTTTTGTCAGCGAGATCATTGGCTGCCTGGTAATAACCCTGACGAAGGAAATATTCTATCAGCATTCTGTCGAGACGAGTCTTCCTCCATTGGTTCAGGGATGCCTGGAAATTATGTTAAAGTTATCTGTATTGGAGCTTCTCCGGATAAAACAATATCATTATTTTTTGATACACTGCAGAGAACTACAATGTGAAAAAAATCTGTGAGATGAAGGTCTCAAGTGTAGTTCTTTTCCTGAACAGATCAAATACTATAAATTGGATAGGTCATCTTCGTTTTCATATTGATGGCGAGATGATGCGGTCATTGTTTTTGAACTAGGTTGAAATTCTTCAATTCATATACATAACATGATATATACTTCTCTTACAACCACGTTGGAATATCTACAAATAACGCCTATTCTAAAAAGAATGTCCATGGAGGTGTAATCAAAATCTGAGCTACTCAAAACAAAATGCGAGATTGTTTCAAAAAGTTTGAAATCATTTTGATTTTTTATTCTGTGTATCGTATGTCTATCTTTATTCTCATAAATATATGCATGTACCACTGGAGGCAATGATTATTTATGGGTTAGCAGTCATTATTGTGTTAATATGGAAACTTGATGTAATAATATAGTTAATTCAAGTACCCTCTCACTCCCAGGAATGTAGCCAGGGTCCTTAGACAGGCAGCAGAGCCCGAGGCTTTCGTGGGCAGTTTCGCTGGTCTGTTAAAGAAAGTAATAAAGTCATCAAACTACTAATTCTTTTCAAGTGCTTTTTATGAGCAAATGAAAACTGTATTTGCTAATTATTTCACTAACCTGTTTGAAAATATAAAACTCACTAATTTAATATAAGCAAAAATAATTGTGTTTTAAAACTTGCGATTCATTCAAACTGTGGCTATAGGTCTTATCTTTCTTAAGTAATAAAAGGATTACAATAAAATCATCTAATAGCCTACATTAGCACAAACTAATTATTGTGAAGGATATTGAAGACAGAGTACTCGCAATATTATGTCATTGTTTTGGTAGCAATAATTCAATCCTAAGATGGACACTATACTAGTTTTGTGGTCGGATGTTTCAAAGCCCCAGGCTCAACATCAGGCTTCAGAGTGGTAAATACTCTCAGTATCGCCGTAGTGAAAGACCACCCTTCGGAATCGAAACGTTACTTTATCATCACAACATACCCCAATTGGGGATGCCATAGTCCCACTAGCTCTGGACAGTTGGAACTCTAGTGCGGTATTCACATTAAAAATAATTTTTAAAAGGCTCACTCAAATCAGTCTCGCATCGTAACATAAGCCCATGTGTGGAAAAATAGCGATATCGTAAAAGTCTCAATTGCACAATAATACGCCAGTCTATGCAACAAGGTATTTCAGCAAAAGATTGACAGTAGACAGCCTACAGAGGTAAGCTCCTGACTTGGAATATGTATATATCGATGGGTGAGAAACACAAAAACGTATCTACAAAAAATGCGTTTTTGAGTTAAGTATGCAGAAATGTTCACAACTATCGGTTCTATCCATAACACAAAGATATATCTACGAAAAATCGATAGGTAATGAAATAATCTGAGGGTCATATTTAAAAAATATATAAATAAAATCAGGTATGGAGAATTTCTGAAAAATTCTTACTGCAATTGGAGGAGAAAATGTCATTGTTTTATGTGTGAAACTTATATTAATCTGAAATAAAAAAGTTGTTTTCTGCTCTCCTGAACATTGCCATTTCGTAGATACGTTTTTGTGTTTCTCACCCATCGATATAACACCAATGTCACACCAGTTGTCACATATGACTCCAAAACAGCACTCAACAGTTCAAGCGACACGGATTTCATTAAAATACCGGTATTTTTATTACTAAAACTATTCACCATTGTTCATAAAAAAATAAACATGTTTCAATAAGGATGTATTTAAAGCAACTAACCGAAATTACAGTCAGTCTCCAGACTCGAGGGCACGTACCACAACAATCAGATGATTCTCAGAATTCCAATCGGATGGCGTCCTTAGTCGGTAAAAAGAAACATACGTCGCCCACAGGTGAGAGGGGCAACAACCTAAAATAACTGCTGGCTTCAAATAGGTAAAAACCACAAAAAAACAGCAAAACTGGAGACATTTAAGAGAGGACTATCTCCAAAGTTGGATACCAAAAGGCTTATTATGAAGACGAAGAACTGAATGTTCGGAATAACAATGTCTTTCTACACAAGGACTCAACTAATGTGTGTTATTTGGAGTAACCTGTGGAATGCTGGGATCGGAGATGGTATCTGCATGCTCCTTTAGGTGCTCCAGCCTCCTCTTGCAGACGCAGCCAGCCCGAATCTCCTCGGTGATGGCCTCGGAGGCCTTTCGCTTCATGCTCTGCAGCTTCTCCACCTGCCCATCATTATTGTTACAATACAAACTGTGCCACTTCAATAACGCAAAAAACTTATTATTACATAAATCACTGTAAATGCCAATAAGTGTTTTTTGTTGTTCAAAAGAAACTATTTAATTTTAAATATTAAATACAAAATAACATAGATAATAATAAATTCAAAACTAATTTTTGTTTCTTTGTGAGTGAAATAACTTTAATTTGTTTATTTTTATCACTATTATTGTTTAATTTTATTTTACTTTTTTTATTTAGTTGACAAGAGTTTTATCACAAGAGGCCCCCCTGCCTGCACAGTGATATAGCCAACCAGTTTGGCTACATTATGAAACGGGTTAAGGAAAGAGCTGTAGGAAGGGATTGATTAAATGAGGGAGGAAAGACAAATTCGCAAGAAGTCGGAGAAATGACCCGTTCATAAAGATATAATTATATAAAAAATAAAAATCTCAGGTTATAAGATATTTCAGGAGATAAAGATAGTGAACTTATTAGAAGACAAAAATTAACAAACTCACAGCCTTTCACAGTTGATATGAATTGATGTATACAAAATAATTATTCTAATATAAGCAAATATTTACGACTAACATGATAAGGGCACAAGCCTAGTTTGATAGTAACTAGAACCCTAAAATCCATGTAACATATACAAAACTGATTAATGAAAAATATAAAGAGTTATTTGGTTTACCATTCCCCCGAGGAGGCGCTGAATTTCCTCAGCAGGAAGATTCTCCTTGTTCAGGCCACTCTCAATCTCGTTGACCACATTCTGCACTTGTCGCACCTCTCCGTCCAGGGTCTTCTGGGCCTGGCGATACTTTTTGTTAAAGATCTCGTACGGCACCTGCAAAAATAAAAACACGGAGTTTATTTCAGAAGCTGGCAATTTTACAGACGCAGAAAACACTTAATGGATGATATGCGGGTCATCCTACTAATAAGGAGAAAAGAAAAACATTGATGTAACATTGTTGTGAAGCTTGAAACTGTGGTTGCAGACAATAATGTGTGAGTTCTTTGAACCTACGCTAGGAAATGGATCATACAGAATTGAAATGCATCATAAACTTGAAAATCCAATTGAGTTGATTTTGTTGGTCACAACACTGCGATTGGCTGGACGTGTAGAAATAATGCCAGATGATCGGGCACAGAAAATCATGACCATGTGAGGTACCTCAGTGCAAGCGACAGCCAGAGGCAGGCCGAGGAAGAGGTGGACTGACTGTGTGGAAGAGGATTGCAGCAATGGTCAATGACCAGAGCATTTGTGGAGGAGGCCAAATCCTACCCTGGGATGTAGTCGCATGTTGATTTGTGATGATATTTTGTAAGTAAAACCATTTATGAATATAAAAATCCGTAAAGAATGCAAGGCTTTCGGAAGTAAGAACTCAAAGAAAATAAAGTAGAATGCCTGAAAGTATGTGATAGCAAAGTGCCAGGGGTGGAGTTTTATAAAGCACCAAAGAAACCTGTTTATGGAGATAAGTACATAATTACCTATGTCTCACTGTAATTATGGCAATTATGCAATATTTAAAGCATGGCGCACATGTTGGGAATTGTTTGTCACGGACAACTGTCATCATAATAGAAGAAGTTAGATTAGAATAGTTTCTGCTGGCTTATAAAATCATAATTATATTGGCTGCCTGTTTATTGACATCGAAACTAAATCAGAGGTTAAAATTTCCAAATTTATTTGATCAAAGTATGATAGATAAAAACCAATAACAACAACACCGATTAAGCACAAGAGCCTTTCTGAATTTAATTTGACATCTATTGTTAAAGACGACTGATTTATTTAAGTGGTAATGAATGTTATTTCATTGGCAATTATTGTTTTGACACCGAAAGATAATAGTAATTTTTATATAAATTTGAGAAAACTAATGAAAAAAAAAGTACAAAAATTAAATTGAGAATGCGGTATATTCGATGAGGAATAATAATTTCTTTTGATTCACAACAATACTTCTGCGATATTTTCTAATCCAAAAGTGCAGAATTCAGGAATAAAATAATGAAATAACTTCTGCATTTTTTAGAAACATTCGAAGCAGTGTCCCCTCAATTATTTAATTAGCAAAAACACCATCGCACATTATAACATAAGTCTCAAGGACAATAAATAAAATGGTCTACTTAATACGCCATCACATCAATTTCCAATTTCAAAGGGCCTACGTCGCTCAGATTGCGAAAATACTGTATTTAAAAATCTGAAAATCGCTAAATTAAAACTTGAAAAACAGGTTTAACATAAGAAACCATTAGAAATATGTAGCAATATTTTCCATAAAAATATGGAAATATAATAAAACAAAAGAGTGGATCCAAATTTACCTTTAGAGTTGGATGTTCTAATGACTTTATGTCGTTCATTTTCGGTTGCAATATTACCGTGATTAATTTCAGAAACAAATCACTTCAAAGAAATCGAATTTTCGTTATTAAATCCATGAAACAAGGAACCCTGAAAATGTGTCACAAATCCGATAAAGAAAACAAAAACCAAGTGCTAGCAGGTATTTGCTTTGCTCCTTTCCAGCTGACGAATATTTACTCGTTCTTTTTTAAATTTTATATGGCTGAAAATAGGTATATAAATTAAATATTTTAACTTTGACTGCTGTGAAATCTATGACTATGATATTTCATTCTAATGAAGCAGTTTGAGACCACATTCTTTTGCCAAGATACCGATTTGTTTGCATTGTATCTTTTACTGCACACTCAAAGTAACGATCTTACTAAAAAAAAATACATAGTTTTCTCATAATTAAAACACAAAACGAAATTAATATTTTTCATCTGACATGATTTTTACGTAAAAGAAATAACTAAAAGTCTGGTAACCATAAATTTTCCTAATATATAGTATAAATCATTAAGGAATGCAGATTAAGTGATTTTATAAAATGGTTCATAATCATTAATTCTGAAACTTCCTTTAAGGATAAGCACTGAATTTATTTTAAAGGAGATTGACATTCTCAATTTGAAACAATTTAACTTAAAAAATATCCTATTGCACCAATTTAACCATGTCTATATTTTTGAGGAAAGGAATATTACTAGAACCCTAAGGCAGTCACATAAAAAAATATTTTAATACCCCAGCCTATAAAACCGCTTATGGACATTTTTTTAACTGCAACCAAACGTCATTGACTACAACACGATTAAGCAATCAATTCCCTCCTCAGCACCATTAGAAACACAAAAATCAAAAGCTCTTTTAAAAATAAAATCATTACTAACCTTAAATGCCAAGTTTAATTTATTTCTTGTCATGTAGACACTATATTTTCAAAATTGACATGTACTAGGTAGCTGAAAACTCGCTATTGTAAATTTTCATTCCAACACAGGCGTACAGAATGGGAAATATACCAAACAAAAAAAAACAAACAAATGAAAACAAGTAAAATAATGAAACAATAAATTAATATTAGGATGAAATTTGTTGTTAAACTTGTGATATTTAATTTAAATATCATACAAAGTAAACGTACACCGTACTTAACTATCTGAAAAAAAAAACTTTTGAAGTATCGACCCTTTTATTTGAAATAGTAACAACTAGTTTCAGAGTAGAAGATCTCTAAGTATCACTCTGGTGAAAGACCTCCATTCAGAATTTCAACATTGCGTAAATGGCTTTAGCCATATTTGGTGGCCAGATCTGAAGAACTTTCCCTTTCTCCATATCCTTCTCTTCCCTACTACCTTCGGTCTTACAACATATACCAATTGGGGATGTTATAATCCCACTAGCTCCGGAAGATTAGAAGCAGTTGATAATAATACTTGATTTAAAAAAAAGTAAGAATGGCTTACTATTCTAACAACTTTCCCCAATTTCCCTAACAATTTCGAATAAGCACATTTCTAAAGAAACCCTATCAATGAAAAACATATTTTTTTAAATTAATAAAAATGTTTTAAATAAATAAATCAACCGGATTAGCTTGTTTACCGAGTTAAGTAATAAGAAATTGAATTCAGAAAAAGTTTTTGACAAAAGAGTGCAATAGACTAAAAGCATTGTTTGGTGAGCATAAACGAACAATTTAGCTTCGTGCGCTTTCGCGTCATTTCTTATAAGTCCGCCATTTTGAATGCCGCTAGTCGCGTATAATCTTGTTATCTGTCGTTAAAGTGGGATTTAGTGGTCAAATCTGCGGAAAAACTAGTGAAAGAGTCTCCTGAATGTTCTAAATTAAAGCATTTCCTAATTGTGATAATATATAAGTGTAAATACTGGGTATTTTTCGTGAAAGTTCGTGATATATGTGAGAGTGACTCTGGAACCCGAAAAGAGCGCGTGGCTAGATTCTATCCTTTGTTTTGTCACTTCAATATTTACGGTAAGTTTCAAAACATAATTTTACGCATGCCTTATATAATTAACTCAATCGAAGTTATTAGTTACGGATGTACCGGCTTTATAATCATCGTTCTTGTTAACCGCAAACACATTGGAGTACAAACTTCCATAATTTTGTGTACGGCGAGTGTGGGGGAAATGATGCGCGGCGGCTTTACATTCGTTTATCATTCGGCTTCATTGCAAACTTTTCCGAGCGTGTGAGAACAATGTTCAATACCTCTTGTTTACACCAACTTATAAATAAAGTTGATGTTTATTGAATAAACTCTCGACATTCGGCTTGTGACTTACTAGGATAGAGATATTTATTTAAGCATTTCAAATCTCGAAGCTTTACTGAATGTCGGTCCATAGAAGCATTTACTATTAACGCCTCACTTCTTCTGTAATAATTTTTATTGTATTATTTATAACGTCGTTACAAAGATTATATTTCATTGCCGTCAGAACTATTCATAAGTGTTCAAATATATACTTACAACATGTAATTATCGTTTAACATGTGGGCAAGCCTAATCAAAGCTGTCCATTGTTAAATTTCTCCCGAAAAGCTGCCCCCCATAAATGAATGGTAAAATATGTAATTACTGGATTTAAATGAACATTGAAACCGGACATTTTGCTAAGAAGATGCATCATACGCTTCACTGCTCACTTCATTAAACTTATAAAACAGGTTTTGTACTTTTTGTCATTGCGTTGCCTTCGGACAGCGAGTGGCTACCGAGCCGTAAATAATTATTATAGTGGATTTAATATTTTGAACAGCGGAAATATTTTGTCCACTTCTTTTTTTTCACGATTTTCAATGATGTGTGTTTTGTAAATTGTATTTATCTATACTATATTAGACCGTAGAGATATAACATAAACTGTCGCTAATATATAATACTTTAGTAAATTCATTCGTAAATCGCCTAATGCATGATTGATTGACTATCACGCTTTACGCATGGCCAATTTCTATTTAAAATTATCTGTTGTTACTTTGTAGTGCCGGGCGTCCTTGAAGTCAGTATATCATTTTTAAGTATTTCGTTTCACGTTCGATTCTTTCCTAATTTTATTCATAACGCTAACATCCGACCTTTAATTCCTTTCTTTAATCTCAATTTACCACCATTTTAAATAAATTATTAATAACTTTCCGTGGGTACAATGCACGTCGTGTGTTCTATTATTCAACACAAATTTGATTATTTGCTTTTCTAATCAGCCGACTCATAATAAAGTATGTAGGTACTTAAATATGTATTAATAATGTTGTGATGGTGGATGTCTTTCCGACTATAATATTATGACCCAGATAATCGATTCACAGCGTGATAAATAATAAGATTATATTTTTATTACCAACATGATAATATAAATAATATGCCAGGTTTAATTTGTATCCACATTACGTTATTAAAGTTTTTTTCTGCAATATAATGTGACTTTCAACGATCACACGATTATCTAAAATTAATTTAAGTTGCTTAGTTTGTCCCATGAATAGAGCGATCTAGTCAAACGGAAAATGGGAAAAAAAAAGAAAAGTACTTTAATAAATTAAAACAGGAGTTTAAGTTGGAACAATGTGTTTACGCTACGAAATACAATATATTTCACGTAATTAAAGAAATTATAAACATATAAATAGAACATATATACTTTGTTTTTAACCACTTTTTTATTTAATATTTTGTCTACCGGTTTCGGAAGTACCCTTCCATCATCAGGAATTATAAACATTTATTAAAACTTGTAATATAATACGGCGTTTTGTTTTTAGAAAAATGATTATAAAACTTGCCATGTCACTCTTGGAAGTCACGCCATGCGACATTTTTTTTCATAATATTTGTTGTCTAACAAATATTGGTATGTAATAATTTTATGTTTGTATATCAACATTGATAAATATTGTAAATACACTCAAACTTCATGTTATCATAGTCTTTTGATGGAGGGAGACATGATTATAGCAAAATATCAATTTCAATAAGTTCTCAGAATAATTTTTGCTCCATGGCTTATATTAGGATGATTGAACTCTGTAAATTACCCTCACATATTTTAATTTCACTAATGCATAGAGATGTTTTCAGCAGTATTAGCTTAATATTGTGAACTCAAAATAGCTATTTGAAGCTTTACAGTTAATTGTGGCTATGCCGTGCACTGAATATTAATAATGTCAGAATTCACAATTTATCTAGTTTTTGCATTCAATAAAGTAAATGAAAGAAATATACAAATTGAACAAAGTTGTTCGACTAGTCTAGTAACCGTCTTAATCTCTACAAGACACGAATTATTATTATATTACGCCGAATTTACAACCTAAACTAAATTTGTATCTTAAATCGTCGCCCCACTCCCACATCGGCAATATTGGATTGAATCCACAATCGCATTTAATTCAGTTCGCCGTTCACCTTATGCAAAAATCAAACATGTTTTATAATTATTATAAAACTACATCATAAAGTATTATATTAACTTTTTGCAGATGAGAAAAGATCTATGATGTTTTTATTATTGATACGGAGACGGTCTGAATCTACCGTAGGCATTCGGACCAGTATCAATATTTTGTCTATGCCTATGTTTCACCGTTTTTATTTGATAGTCCAGTCCCTTCAATAAAGTTTATCAGTTCCACAAAATTATATGGAACTTCCCCACGTTTCTGAGACTTTTCCCACCATGGCGGGATGAATTGATATTAATTCAAACTTTTCACATTGGCGCTTTTCACTTTCAACAACTGCACGTATCTCTCGAAGTGGCGGTGTGCTTAGCCATGTTTAGTGACCGGATCTGAAGGGCTCGGTACTCCCCATTTTCACCATCTCCTTACCTCAATCTTCCTTTTTTCTCCCATTCTCAATTTTCTCCAGTATCATAACACTACGACCCATTGGATTTATAGAAAGCTACTTTAGATTTTATTATCGCATAGCAATGCGGTGTCAGATGGAACCTTGTTATTCCAAGGGATCGACTAGCCAAATAGGGATGCCATAATTCCACTGAGAAGGTGAAACTCTCGTGCGGCATCACATAAAAAAGGAAAAGTTGGAGACGTCTGAGGTAGATATCATACAATTAAGTTAACAAAATGAATGATATCTTTGTTTCCTGGGGCCATTGTGACCATGTCGCATTATTTTTGAAAATTTAAAACGATGTCATCTTTGTTCCTTTTATTAATACTCGAATCGACAGTCTCAGCCAGCGTATAACTCGCAGTGATTCAACTGTTAACATATTCCGTACAATATAATAATTTACTTTTGTATGTAGAGCTAACGCTTGGCGGTTCATCATAATATACCTGTATCTATTTTGTCCTGAAGAAGGAACTATGGTTCCGAAACCGGTCGGCGACACAAATTAAAGTGGTTCTAAGCGAAGTAAATTTGTTATATGTAATAATATTTCCACCTGAATCGTTGGTTATCGCTTGGAGCCCCACCCAGAACCTACTTATTCTTAATTTGTTTGGAACTTAACTTTTTTTCTTACTACTTTCCTTGAAAACTTGATATTTTGATTCACTTAAAACATATGTTATTTTAGAAGATAGTCTCAGTGGCGAAGTTGATAAAGTAATTCGATGAAAAAAATCGCAAAGTACGCTTCAAAAGTTATATTCAATCTTGATCCGTTATTTGACTTTTGTAAATTCACAAAAAATATTCCAACGCTACTTTATTCAATTACGAAGAGATTTCACTTTGTTTTTATATTTTTACTTTGCGTCGCTTTCATTCGATTCCAAACACACCACTACCATCGCCCCTCGTTCACTCAACCATATTTCATATTAAACCTCATCATTTGGCCTCCCGTGCCAAACGGACGTGTCGCGATTTTTGCGGGCAATCAACCTGAAATAAATGTAGCAGTTATTGCTCTAATATATACATTAAAATATAATTATTAACAATTTGTATACATTATATTACTACGTGTAAATGTTTGCGTACAATAATTGAATTGTAAATTGTTATTTACTCGAATAATTTAAATAAATGTAAAAAAAAAAATGTTCTGGGCGGACCCTAGAATCGAACACGGAATTCCCAAGCGAGAGCCAAAGATGACCGCTGGACCAGACAAAAACGTGTCAATGTTTTTTGTTATATATAAATATATATATATATATTATATGAATACTGCACTAGAGTCTCAACTGCTCCCAACCGTCTAGAGCCAGTGAGACTATGGCATCCCCAAATAGGGTATGTTGTGAGGTTGAAGGTAGTGGGGAGGGGAAGGAGATAAGGAAGAGGAAGGAGATAAGGAAGAGGAAGGTTGGGAAGTAACTGGTTATTCAGATCTGGTCACCAAACACGGCTAAAGCCATTTCAAGCAACGTTTCGATTCTGAATGGTGGTCTTTCACCAGGGCGATACTTAGAGTATCTACCACTTTGGAAATGTATAAAGCGATAGAACTATATAATGAAGCTGCATCTCCCTTAGATAAATGTCATTTGGATGCACTAATGTACAGTTCTGTCTTAAATTTGAAACATTGCAAAATATAAAAAATAAATCAATTCAGTGAATAATAGAATTTACTGAATCGACTTTGGCTGATTTGACATTTTTAATAACACGGCCCGTATTCTCGAGAAGGCGGCATGTGAAACCATTGACTGGATTTACATTTTGGTAAGTAAATAAAAAATAATAATGATAAAAAATACTTGGGCAAGGATTCGAACTTGTTTAATACTACTTCTCCTAGATTCATACTGTTTTAACTATTGTCCCCAGTATTCGTAATATTCTTATAAAGTCAAGAGAGGGCGTTCTAAATCTTATTTTTTGCAAAACGAAATCATTCAATTTTATGAACTTAAATAGCAAGAACATAATTATAAAGGCATTATTGACATCCCCGTCACCTTTCTTTTTCAGATTAATACACTTAAGACAAATATAGATCGTTATTAGTATAGTCAGAAAGTTATGGTTATCATCAATACATTTATGAATCATAAAGAGCATCTTACGGGCGAGTGGCCCCACACAAACCTTATGTCGCTCAATATTGAAGTTGTTAAAATGTACGACATAAAATATTATTATTTTTTACGGTATAAAAAAAGGTTAGGAGTCGCCGTGCACCGACAATTTGGTGGCGATGCATCGATGTATGAATTATGAATAATATTTTGTCGGTGGCAACGACGAGCGACGCACGCACTACCATATTTGGCAATGTTGTCAAAATACGGACGAATAATTTGATGACAAATATATTTCGTAACTATATTGAGTAAAATGATAATATTATGATCTGGTAAAGTCATAGAATAAAGAAATTATCCCTTCAAGTGGTATTTATTTATTTTACTCATCTCCTTAGACAGTTATTCATCAAGGTCTAAAGAGGGCAATAGTAAACATAAAATCGAGGCGAATAATTAAATACATAACATAAATAAAACTAAAAATACAGTGGTAAAAAGTATTTAAAAAGAAACAGAACAAGTATACTAATTGAACATTATTTATAAACATGTGTGTGGATGGTATGTACCATACGCTCACTCTTGTACGTACGCCAAGATATAATGACCGAACTGTGCATACGTGCATTTGAATATATATATACCTATAACTTAGAGGCAGCTTCATTAAATAGTCCCATCGCTTTATATTGGCGTGTTTTGGTATGAAGATGTTCTGACTTTCGGTGTATAATACGGCACATGGTGCCTCGCACGAATGCACTTATTTGGGGGCAAACGAGTTGTTACAGAGGGCCGCTGTGAGAGATGACTTAATAGTGGGGTGATTTTATTATACGAGGGCTGTTTGATGAAACGTTTGGTAAATTTATCTAAGATGGCGCCACAAATTAATAATTGTTTTTAGCACTGCCAAGTATGACTCATCGAATGAGGTCTGATAAAATATCAGCCATGTACGATGTATAGTTAGCGTTTGGCAGTCGTCAGAGTAGCGCTACTTTCGCGAGACCATGGAAAAAAGAGCACCGTCCTGTCACAAAACGTTTTTACTTAAAGAGGTTAACGGCCGCGAAGATTGAAGCCGAGTTGGATGAAGTTCATGGTGATTTCTCCACCGTTAAATACTGTTTATTATGGATTAATGAATTTAAACTTAAACGTTACTAATAGATTAAAAATAATAATAAAAAACAATGCTAGGATCTGATAAGTATCATTGATACAGTATTCAATCACACCAACCTTATCGATTCATTATTTATGTTAATCTTTTGCAATATTTTTGTATCATTATAAAGTCATTTTATATGTAAATTAAATGGGCCCAGTGTGATTCTTACCTTACGCAAGAATCTTATTGCCCCCCTTTGGTGTCTATCCTGTATTTATTTAATTTCATCATAGTGACCAGTGGTTTGTTAGTCAGTTGGTATTACCCCTTAAGCAATAGGAAAGTTTTAATTTTCGTGATATTGCAGATTGGGCACTGCACCATCCAGCCGGAATAAAAACTTTGATAAAATAAATAATCAATTGAATGGCCAAGCTGTGAATATACAGCGGCCGATTATTGACAGTGACATAATTCAATCTAATTAATTTAAAACACCATGCGGTACTACACAAAAGCACACATTTTTGTAAAACATATATATATATATATAATTCATGTTGTGTTGGATTTGGCAACGATTTGACCCGCAGCGAGTTCACTGATTTTCCCCGCACGAGTTTTCTTCCAAAACTTGGCCAATAAAAGTTTTAAAACGCAAGCTGAAAATTTAACTCCGCGCCAGGGGAGGTAAATTTAAAAGTTTTTACATCAGGACATTGTAGGGAACGCTTCCATAAAAGTTTCCTGTAGAAATGCCATCGTTATGCATGTAAAATAATTTCGTAAGTTTTTTTTCATCATATTTACTGATTAGGGATTGAAAATCTAGATTAAATCTGTTTTTGAAAATTGTTTAATCTTTTGGTATTTTTTTTAGCACTTTTGGAATTATCTTAATAGAAATATTGTTACATTTCTTTCAAAACACTTAGAAAAAAAAATGTGAATATAATAAAATACGTTTAAATTAAACTCTTAAAACCTACATAACCAACCATGTAAATAACAAGTAAAAGCATGATCTTACGAATTACGATGTTTTTATTATTAGGAACTGTATCAAACTAAGTAGTCACTATGTTTTTATTGATTTAAATGTTGCAAAAGTATTCTTTGTCTTTTTGGACGACTTGAAAATTTACGTAAAGCGTTTGCATGGAGGAAATTTTTAATGGACCTAGATTATGAGTGAATCAACCTTTATTACCCTAGTATATATTTATCTAATTACACAGTAAATTAGATTGGTTCTCAATCATAGCTACGTACTCCCTTATGACTTTATTATAGTTTAGTGATTTAATTATAATGTATTATTGAAAAAAAAAATTAAGAGCGAAGAAATAAATATTCAAAGCCGCCTTTGTATTTAGTCTTTCTGGAATTTAATTAATATTGCGTTTACATGAAATATTTACGAACTATATAGAATGTCGATAAAATTTTCACTGTTTTACATTGCTACAAAATATTTGAAATATATAGCCTCTAAGACTTTTTTCTTGTGTTTTTTTGGCGTTTTTTTCAAAATTAATTTTATTATAATATTGAGTATGAGCGAAGACCGCCTTTAAAATTTGGGGGGGGGGGAGAAGGGAGAGAAGGAGGAGAAGGAGGAGAAGGAGGAGAAGGAGGAGAAGGAGGAGAAGGAGGGAGAAGGAGGAGAAAGGAGGAGAAGGAGGAGAAGGAGGAGAAGGAGGAGAAGGAGGAGAAGGAGGAGAAGGAGGAGAAGGAGGAGAAGGAGGAGAAGGAGGAGAAGGAGGAGAAGGGAGGAGAAGGAGGAGAAGGAGGAGAAGGAGGATGATGAGAGAAGGAGGAGGATGATGAGGAGGAGGAGGAGGAGGAGAAATTTGCTATACATCAGAGATTTTTAATTTCACATACTATGCCATGAAATTTTCCACGGAACTTAAGCTGAAACCATTTTCAAGCTAAGTTTAACTCTAAATTCTCGCTAAATAATTTGTCGTTAAAGCAATATGAGAACTCAACCACGGTTTTGCTAATACTGCTATTTATGACACATTTCAACGATGCAATATTTTTGTGAATAATCATTTAAATTTGGAAGCGACGCATCCCACGAATCCAGTCCAACCGTTCATTGTAGGAATTCGCATTCAAATCGGAATAGTAATTAATTAACGTTTTATTACCACTGCCCACTGGAATATTTGAGTTTACATTGATTTAAATTGTATTGTAATTGAATGTACGAAGTACCTACTCGGATTGCGACAGCAATATCCCGCTTTATTGCCAATTTATCATCTCCTGGGAAATGTATGATTTCCGTTACGCATTTCAGTGGCATGACCACAAAATTTGATATGATTGATGCGAGGATTCTCCTTTGGGGCAGGCATATAGAATATATATCATACTTTATTTTTTTAATTACTCGTGCGTTGTCCGTTTGTAAATTGTCACGAAGGTTCACTGGTACCTCTTAATAACAAAAAATAGTAATGGATGATTGATTTTTGGGGTATTAACCATGTTGCGCTTCCTACTTTCAACCAACGTTTCAGACAGCCTTGTAGTGTCCATCATCAGGGCAGATTTGAACACCGATAAACATAATAGACACTGCAAGGCGTTGGCTAAATGAGGAGACACGAGGATCGTGGCTTATTACCCCAACAATCAATCATCATAATACTTTTAGTCTTGAGAATCTTAAATCATATCAGCATTCTTAGAGTTGATATGTCACGAAAAATCCTTAGAACCTCCTGTGTCGAGTAAATAGAAAAATAATTGTACCACCGATAATTTTTATACAATGAGCCAATTAAAGTATGCGTTGATTGTATAGGTAAGTCATAAAATATTAATCGTTTTTATAACTTATCGCACTCATAGAAACACCTTGTCGATAAGTTATTGAGTCACAAACTGATGTCATCCATGTGCATACAACGCGCACGGTGAGGATAATAATATGTCGTTTCATAAAGTTCATGTAATAAAGTTATCTTGATGGAAGATTATAGTTTATTCACCCAAACTCTTGATTTATTTCCAATTTTAAATTGATTTAAATGCCGAAGTTCCTTCTCAGAATACCATTAATATGTTTTTTTCTGAAGAATCATTTTTAATTTTTGTAGTAATTGAGTTCTGCAGATTTAATTCAATTATTATTTCTAATAAAAGTTAAAATTAAAGTTGTCTATACGTAATATTTGAAAATCAGTTGCTACAAAAATATTTGTATCTCATTTATTTAGGTAAGAAAATAAGTAACTTACCTGTTGTAACAATCAATTAAGCACAATGATGTGGATAATAATTGAGCTATCAAAGTACATTAGGTTGTATTCTAGTTGACTTCTATTTTCTCGTTCATTAACGAATTCTACTAATCATATCGCGCATTTCTTTACCTGCCAAAGTAATACAGCTGTAATAAATATCTCCTATCTTACATTCACCTTGCCTAACCAGTCTCCACTCTCCACTTCTACAAACCTTATTATGTGCTGATTTAACTGAATTTCACTGTGCAGCACAGTGTATGTATCTTAAAGCGTGTACTGAATCGCTTTACGAGTATATATATACACTACCGGAGAAAACAATTTCTTCTCGTGTCACAACCGATAGAGTAGATATAGACGTTCATTAGTAACGTTACGATTGTTTTGGGTGCTGACCAACAAAACTATACTTTCCCTGGGCGACATGTTCCGCGCTCACCTGGTGGTGGGGCGGTGCTGGCGGTGTTGAGAGGGGAAGAGGAAGGGGCCCCATTTCTACTGTGGAATGCGCTGTGGCGTTACCGCGCCGTGGGCGTTGACGCGACTCGCAAATTAATGCTGATATGTTATAGAGACGATTGTCCAACTTCTAGGAGAGACGATGGATTGCTTTTGGGTTATTTCAAATGTTTTATTTTGACCATTATTATTTCTGAATTCTTTTCAGTGATCGCGTAAATAATTTTGTGAATCACTCGTTCACAAGAAAAAACCTCCCACTTCTGTGGATGAAACGTAATTTTTCACACAAAATTGACAAACGTGTGGTTACGAGCAGCTTTCAACGTAAAGCGTTGATTTCAAATATATTTGCTTTCTCGGGTCACATGTGAAGGTGTATCGTGTGGTACCAAATATTTTTTTTAGGTTTTTGTATATAAATACAAAAAAGAACTAAAAACTAGTTTGATGTTTGCCTTGTTCTGGTGAAACTAATGCATCGTTGTCTGATTTGATAGAAGTGGTTGAAATTTTATAGTGAGTTAGTTCTCGGGGTGTTAATTCACTCGAGTATCGCACAATTGAGTCAAGAAAAAGGTCATACACAAACTTTTCAATTTTTAGGGGTGGATTATTAGCAGATAGCATTGATAGCAGGTTGAACATGCTAGACATACACCTTTATTTAGAGTGACGATAACTTTTTATTGAAGTCAATCATTAGAAACCTAGGTGGTTAAAGCTGTGAGTAATTCATTTAAATTTGATTAGGTTATAAAGTTAATCACATTGCCGTCATGTTACTTCTTAGTAAGTTTAGTCATAAATACAAGGCATTGCATCATATTTATTATTTATATACTGACGAGTCTGGTTTTTATGTAATCTGTCATAATAACATGGTGTAAATGGTCCAAATTATGGTTCGCACGCTTTTCTTATGCAACCGATTTTAATATTGGCTACCGCTAGGCAAAGTGCTGATATCGCCGAATCGAGTGGACACTAAGCTAAACGCTCTTTTGCAGTGCACTCACTTCTTTAGGTACCGCGTTTTCTCTGAGTTGTTACAATCAATGCTGAGTTCGCCAAATTTCAGCTTTGCCTTAATTTCTTCGTATTGTTTACCTTTCATGGCGTATTTTGATAATATTGACAATCATCGAAAAAAGGAGTGCTTTTCAAAATGTCCATGTTTTTTTCTCACGTTCATTCCTTTCTTTTCGAAGGTTATATTGTTAAAGTCTCAACATAATAAACCCTAAGATTTATAGTATAGGAATTTTCACTAAGCATAACCTGTTTTGAAACGGGAATAAGTGATTACCCGCTATGAGATAAGAGATTGATCTACCGATCGCCAGCCGAGCTTTACTACCTACTTGGCTATCGACCACATCGAACTCGTCATTTAACATCGATATTGTCTGAGTAATGAGACATTTATTCGTATTAAAAATGTACTTTAATTTCTCCCGTTGTACCTGGAAAAGGTGCGTATCAGAGCGGTTAATTTAAACAATCGATTCGTTAATAAGCGAAGCTTTAATCCGTCCACAGTAATAAAGCGCAATAGAGGTTTATGCGTTACTTCTCAATAAAGGAGTATATTTATTATACGTTTTTGTTTCCTTCGTTGTTTTTATGCGGAATGCTGGATTTTAACACCCTGCAAGCCTGTCTAAAGATTTTTTGGGCTAACATTTTTAGAAGTTGATTTCTGAAGGTTAATATTAATGATAAATAACTTTTATCCTACTGTATCTTTTGCTTTGATTTGTGCTATTTCATTATTTACCTTAATTTAATGTTTTACCTTCCATAGTGAAAAACTGTTTAAGGAAATGATAAAAATAAATAACAATTATTTATTTAACATGTATCTATTATTATTAAGTGCCACGATATGAGACTCGAAATTCGTGTCGTTTACTTAACAGTGGCTGTCTTATATTTCGCTTTTTACTTATCTGAAAATATGAATGGCTTTACCTCTAACCTTTCCTCCCTTTAACCCCACCCTCACCTTTTCTGTAATCCGTATCATACACAACTTTCAATTTTTCTTATCTTTATTGTTTTACCTAAGATTTTTTCTTCGGTGGAAATTACTACTTACGATGCAGTGAGTTTACTTTCTATTAGAATAATTGAGAGTAATTTCTAACTCGATCGTATTTATACAATCAAATTACTAATTATTAATGACTTTTTACGTCCATCATGCGAGCGAAAGTATTTTTTTTTAATTGACTTTCTAATCATGAGTAAATAATTGTTTGTAATATACTAATATATCATCACTTCAGTTTTTTTTAATGATTCTCTTATTTTACGAACAAATTAAACATTATGCGACCTGCCTCAACACAGCCAACCGAAATGTAAATTAATAAATAAATGTAATAAGGTCATTGAAAATAATTTATGCCTATTTTAAAAGGGAAATTATGTTATGTTAATTAATTTGAAAAGTAAATCTTTGATTAATTTAACTACTGTATGTATTTACAAAATTAGTTTAAAAAAACGACAGCCGTTCCAATGACCGTGAAAACTACCACTTCAATATTGTGTAAGGCAGTGAAAATTGACTGCCACAAATCCAGTATTATCCATTTATATTTTTATTCGATTCCTGCCCGTTGAAATGAAAGCTATTTTAGTGTATTTTCATCTCTTTTTAACGAGCAAGGGTTTACGATCGCTCTCGCGTCACTTAACTAGTTTTATAGCAGCATCTAGCA
The DNA here is from genome assembly GCA_022651775.1 of Drusus annulatus. Classification (NCBI taxonomy): domain Eukaryota; kingdom Metazoa; phylum Arthropoda; class Insecta; order Trichoptera; family Limnephilidae; genus Drusus; species Drusus annulatus. The sequence continues at coordinate 342,637 of JAGWCC010000032.1, read as the reverse complement.
TCTTATTCCTCTCTCTGTAATGTCAACTTCATATGGCCTAACCAATTTTTACGCCATTTTGTATAATATTTCCAAAGGAATTTGTCTCTCGACGACCTTTTAAAATATTCTTAATTTTCCGCAGAACATTAGCTGTTTATTAAGTTTAAAAAAAAATGAACACGAATGAAAAAAGTCTATTTGAGGTTAGAGTTGTTTTCGTCTGGTTTTCCAAACACAATTTTATTATAATTTTGTTCTGAACATGATTAATTTCTTACTAGTTGGTTGATGTATAATATTCAGCCAGTAAGTCACAGCATAGTTCAGCACATTTAAATGACACACACACCACTGTGTGGTGAAAGTTGGCATTTCTTAAATCCTCGTGTGTAGGTAATGTTGTAAAATATTATTACGATTTGTTATTTTTATAGAAACTTTTTTTTGTCTATAACACTTCCCGATAAACAACTCAAGTCAGCTTTATTTGAAATTGTACCCTCCCTTTTTTACGAAAAAAATCCACTACCAGTGGTAGATACTGTAAGTATCGCCCTGGTGAAAAATAACCGTTCAGAATAAAATTTGCTTGAAATGGCTTAAACTGTATTTGGTGACCAAATATGAATAGCCAGGTACCTCCCAACCTTCCTCTTCCATATCTCATTCCTTCCCCTCCCCTCAACTTAAACCTCACAACATACCCCAATTGTGGATGCCATAGTTTCACTGGCTCTGGAAGGTTGGAAGCAGTGGGGACTCTTGTGCGATATTATCTAAAAAAATACTAATTATTGACTTGAGTTTTACTATAAATTTCTTAAAACAACGTTTGACGACCGAACTGCTGTTTTTATTTTTTTCGTAGCATATGGAGTATTTTTTCCCCAGAAATTATCTAATGGAACATTTAACTGTCATTTCCTTTCCGTAAGTGGGGAAATTAACACTCCATTAAAACCGAATAATATTATGTGTGGAGAAATAAAGAATATGGGGTGTTCAAGAACACGTTTTCCACAGAAAACTATTTATTTTAATTTGAAAGCGAATGAATTACCTTAATTATTGACATTTACTTGAAAGCAGTGATGATAGCAGATTAAAACATGGATTCGTTTATTTTATAACACAAAGTTTTTAATTTTCCTTATAAAACCTTTTTAATTATGGAAATAAGAAAATCTATTAACATAAATATTTCCAAGCTAACAATAACAAAACAATATTGTAAACTATGTTTAACGTAATATTTAAAACGAGAAAATATCGAATTTCGTCGGCACGTTAAATTATCAACTGAAAGGTGTACCTTTCCAAGTGGACATGCAGTGCTCTCGATTAAAGATAAACGTTAAATACTTTTATTTTGTTGATACATTACGTACAATATGCTCGTATATACCCGTTTTACTTATTACCCGAATTCCCCAGTTAAACTAACGTGGGGGTACTTACAATAGTTTCGTTTTATTTTTGGCACGGTCTCTGCATACTTTTCAATCCGGATAAATCGGCACACTTGAATGTTTCCAAGTCAAGTCAGCTTTTTTGCACGGTCAATACGAATTGTGAAAGAGTTATGGAAGATTCACATCAATTTTCAATTGCCTGCAGGCGGCAATGTTGGCTCACTAATCTTGATAAACGTATAGTCCTTTCCGATATAGCTAATCTCCGAGAGTATCTGAGAGAGATTTGGTTTACATAGATTATTAGCCTTGGTGGGTATTGCTTTGCTTGGCTTGGCAAAATAAGTGCGGGTCGTAGTTGTGCCCCATGACCAAGTTATTTATGAGAGTGATTCAAAAGGTTGTAACCTCTCTGCTCTGGGCTGCAGTGTCGAGGGTTCAGGTGTCAATGATGTAGACCTATCTACGATGGAAGCGGATTATGATGACGAAAAAGCACGATTTATTTTGTTTGTTTTGCATCATTTTGGGAGATTATTATTACTGTTATGAGTTATGACCAACCAAAACCTATTAATGAATTGAACAGTTCGAAAAGTTCACATTTTTAATGTTAGGGTGGCCATCCTGAATAATAATGTTTTTTTATCCATATATTTATCATTGTCATCCTCCCTTCCACAGTTCTACAATACGAGGTCAATACTGAAACACTTGAGATTCAGCGAAATCACTCGTGTGTAATGAATTCCACGTCGATTTTAACGTTTCCGCGGTAGTTTATTTCTAGCATTGTAGACCCTTTACCGGTTTTATTGTAATTAAATACCCCATTTGTCGAATAAGGTTAATTAGTCAATTGTCAATCAATAATTTAAAATTCTTTTTTTCGGTGTTCTTTATTAATCAAATTTTGATTTCTGAATATCAAACCACCATTTGCTGACTAATGAATTATTTGTTCGATAATCGAATGGATTGCAAAAATACAGCTTTTCTACAGATTTTTAACTCTGAAGGAAAATAGTTTAACAATGTTCTTTGATAATGAAATTAGATCTGGCAAATTTTTTTATAAAAAACATTATAATATTTTTAACGTTTCATCTACCCAAAAATGGGTAAATAAAATTTAACTCAAATATTGACACTTAACATTCCCGTTCCGAAAAGGGGTTCTCATGTCACCCCAAATGAGAGTTTTCTGCGATATCATTGTTGAAGATTACTGAAATATAATATGAATATTCTTCTCTAAGTATTACCAAAAACAAATTACCTAAAATTATGTCATGAAAACGCTTTAATTGGCAAGATCAAATGTGGTAACTACGTTCCTCCCTCCGGATCACACGTTTGATTTTTCGTATTCATCTACGAGACATTTTCAATCTTCGAGTACATAATACATAAATCACCAACAAAAATCGTGGTACTATAAAACAAATTATTAGTTTAATATCATCTGATTATGGCAAGCGGTAATCTAACTGTTTTCTACGGCCATTAAAGAATATATAAATCTTCCACTTTACTGGTAACTTCATTCAACCTCTTGAACTAACCTCACCCTTTGAACGGTGTTTGGTACAGTCTCTAACTGTGTCAGCGCCCGCGGTAAACGCTCCTGCGACGGCAGCGTATTCGTACACTCGTCTGGCGGGCGTATTTCCCCGACTCGGCAGTAAATAAAATGCTGATTCGGAAAACACCCCTCACACGCCGGCGTACGTACTCGCTACTACCACCACCCCCCCCCCCTAGCGGGTTCGTTGGCAGGGAGGGTTACCGAGTTACAACCCTTTGTGACATTCAGCTACTAACTGCGAACTGTGAACTCTTCTGCTGTTAATGTCGGCGTTTGGGAATTGTCAGCAAACTTTTTCAGTTTTCTTTTATTGTGACACCTTTGGGTTAATACGTAGAACACTTAAAATATAGCATTTTTATTGGTTCAACACTGTAGTGCTCGTGGTTTAGTGATCGATACCTACAAATATATGCACGTAATTCGTTGAACTACATTCGAAAGTATGAATATTTTATTTTCAGATACATTTCAATCGGTAAGATTTATTTGATTTGAATCAACGGGTTCCGAGTTGAATTCGATTCATTAAGAGTTTTTACGAAAATTCGTTACAGAATAAATAATGATATACGATTAATGGCTGATTCACACCAACGTCCGGTTCCGCTCAGTGCCGATATTGTTCTGCAAGAAAACTTATTGATATGGTATGAATATCAATCAAGGAGTATGTGCCAAGACAAATTTGTGTGGCAGTATATCCTTCTGCCCACCCTTGTGATATTTAACTACTTATTTAGTTAAATAATTATTTTGAATTGTAAAAATACTAACCTCGCAGATTTTTTTAATCAAAAACAATTTTTCATCACTAAATAATATTTTTAATAATTAATAAAAAAATATTATTTAGTGATAAAAAAATGGTTTAAAAAAAAATCTGCGTTGTAAGTATTTTTACACTTCAAAATAATTATTTAACTAAATAAGTAGTTAAATATCACAAGGGTGGGCAGAAGGATATACTGCCACACAAATTTGTCTTGGCACATACTCCTTGATTGATATTCATACCATATCAATAAGTTTTCTTGCGGAACAATATCGGCACTGAGCGGAACCGGACGTTGGTGTGAATCAGCCTTAACTGGAACTTGCCCGCAAATATAAATATATAAAACGGTCTATATTTTCTGTTTACGAGTACATACATCGTAAGGTGTATTCAGGTTCTACTGCATCCTCATTCGGTCGTACAAGTTTTCCTTGTTTGACTTATTGAGCTTGGTTATCGAGTCCTATCGTAACAACTTGGCTACGTATTTTCTGAAAGGTCACATAATATTACTTCATTTTAGGAAACAAATTATTTTTACCTCTTCCGAAAAACATTATTTCGTGGTTTAACGAAGTATCGCATGAACAAGTGAATATTTTCCTTTTCCCCGTCTATACAATAATATGCAAATTTTATGCTAGAGATGAGTAAACGTATCCGTGTAAAACGATCTTTACTATTTACCGTTTCTACCTTAGAGTAACCTAGAGACCTAACTTTGCGAAATTTTGTCCGCACTTTTTGACCAAGCAATGACCAAAGGGTGTGGCCTAAACTCGGAGTAAAATCACTAACAGGGTTGTCACAAATTAAGTAAATTAGGTATTTTGTTGTGAGTAGGTAGTTGTAAATCATTAAAAAGAATGAATGTTGTATATTTTTTTGTTTATTCAAATATACATTAATCAATAAGATTATTAAAATCTTATTTATAGATAAAAATATAAACGAATTAAATTATTAGTACAGAACATTTTATAATACATATTATAAAATGAACTTCAGTTCCATCAACAAAATAGTTTACAAACAAAAGTAAAATAAAAAAATGTACGGTGATAACAGATGTTAAATCATTTTCTTAACCTTGGAGTAAGAATATATGGAGAGAGATCAATTTTTTTTTACCTATATAAATTTGCGATAAATCACTTTCTCTGCGTTTTTACGTCGTACACCATGAGAGAGAAAGAGACACAAAAAATTCACAAAACATGACACCGCTTTTAAGTATTGTAGGGATGTTTTCCGTCCCGCGTTATTTTGTAAGGAAATTTCGAATGCAGATAATAATAACAGTGAACTTATATAGCACAGTTTTGTGATATTTCACGTCAAGTGCGCTTCATACTTAATTAATTAAGCTAATAATTCTAACTAACAAGGAGAAAATAATATATAATATGTATACAAAATTAAAACTATCTAGATGCATATCGTTATCATAAATCATCAGAGAACAGGTTCAGAAATGGGTACAATAGTGCATGTGCACATCAATAGATTTAAAAAAACAATTAACTAGAAGCTAAGGGTATAAAAATCCAGATGAAACGTATGAATTCATATTAACATATTTGTTAAATCAAAGAAAAAGAAATTAGATTTTTCTCGTCTTTTTTCATCCTTTGGAAATCTAAAAATAATTAAATAAATAATAATATTCCAATTTTGGCATAGCCCTGAATCTGGGGACGTAACCGAAATTATAAATATAACTAAGAGATAAACACTATTCTGTCTTTATCTGTTTGCCAACAATTTAGCGTTAGTATCATGAGAAAGAAAGAGACCGGGATACTTTAAGAAGCCGTACAATATGGGTATTCCCCCTTGTAATGGTTTCTTATGTGACAGCTAGTAAATATCTCTAAGTTAAAAATATTACGAATCCACTAAAACTCATTTCAAACGGAAGTTTATTATATTGGAACGAATAGTCCAAAGATTAATTACATATTGGTGTAAGTTACTAGTTGTTTTTGTAGGTTAGAATGTTAAATATTTGAGATCTAACTAAAAAAGACGATTTTTATGGTACATACGTGTGAAAACTGTTTGTTTTTGGTCCTTTTGTACTTCGATTGAAGCAACCAAGTATAGCACATATGGCCATGATGTTTTGCTAGATATCGGACAAAAAATAACTCAAGTTTTTAACTATTTACGCACTTTTGACAGTCCGTTCGCCTGACACTCCAAACCAGAATGAAGCTCGTACAGATCAAATATTGCGGACATGGTATTCAGCACGCCCCAAATCGTGTATTGGTTTCAACAATTGTTTGTCTCTTTTTCTCATATGCGTATAGAACCGAGCATAAAGAGAGAGCTATATTTTGCGAGTTTGTCAACGATTTGTCACAAATTAGTACGGTCTCTTTATATTGTTACTCTAAGGTTTCTACCGAACACAATATGACTTAGTAAAATACTTCTTTTTTTTTTACAAACTCAACGTCCTGTGGATACCATTGTAATTTCACTATAACAATTGCTTTTCGGCCATAAATGTAGCAGTAAAAAATATTTATTTCCAGGGCATCGAGTGGGTGAACCGTGTTAACAGGTAGACATGTTCGGGGAAGTCAATTGTTTTTTATTATCATTATTCACGAGTGTAGTAACCGATCTGCAAGATCGTTTCGACTGTCACAGTCATTCATATCTTATTTAGTATTTTTATATATTAAGATTTTTTTTAGCATTTTTCGTATTTCAACGTTTTATCTCACGTTGCATGTACGTTTTAATGACTAGAAAAATAAAAATATTTATACTTAAATGTAATAATTATATTATATTTTGCCGCGTAACGATAAAATGTTGTCAGAACTGTGTTCTCAAATATCCAATAATTATGTTACATGTTTTATTTCTCGTTTGGGGAATCTGATAAAAGATTTCCCATTTGTAAATAATATGGGGTGAATATTTTATATTCGGCTATTTTTCTATAAACTCACTGAGAGGATTATGTTAGTATAAGATTGTATAGATGAGACTTGTATAGGATTTTTGATAAGTTAATGTTTTTACTTCGCTGCTTTCCTCGAGATTTCAACATTTTTTGTTTACAAAGCCTTATAACTCCCAGTAGAAATGACGTTGCTAGGTGAAAAACAACGTTGCTTTGTCCTAAAAATTCCAGAAAAAAATGCTGCAAAACTTCCATGAATTTCAGGGATATTAAAAAAAAACTACTAAAAATAACATCTTATTGTTGATTGTAAATTGATGTCGGGGTGTTACATCCGTTCCATTATATTATCGGGATTGCAAGTTTATACACAGCACCCTTGAAGTGATTTTTCATAAACCTTTACCTCATTTTTACCTTCGCTATAAGAGCATTCCAAGAGGATAAAACTTAATTTATTTCTTCTGTTAATATCGAAAACAATGTTTGTCACCTTATTATATAATTTATGTAATTTATGTATAATTTATGATTCCTTATATTTTACCAAGATAGTAATAAATATATTTTTTAATTCCATTCCAATGAATTACGTCGCGTCCATGAAAACACACCTAGTTTACTCAAAGACGTATTTAAGTTGAGGTTTTAAATCTCCTAGAAGAGAACAGTGTTTTTACAACGTGTATTTTTTTCTTATTCTTGTCCTTGTAAATACTTCGGTAGAAACCAATGTTTTCCTTATACTATATCCAGTGTCCATACTAGACACTATCTTTTTCGACCATCAACTCTTCAAGATCTGCAACACCACCGTCGGAAGGTTAGAAGAATCAAAGCGCATTCTAGATAGAACGCTTGGAGATCGCGTTTTCGGAGCATCAGGCCCGTAAGCTTTCAATACAGTGCCATATTTACTATTTTTTTTTTAATACTCATTTTCACAGTTCGCAACATCTGTAAAGATCTAAATGCCAGATATTTATTTCGCGAATCGTCACTTTATCCAGGCGGAATGGCTTAGTATTTAAAGGGTGATTTTTACTATCGTTTTAGGTCGATATCCCGGTGGGTAGGGCAGGGCGCTTGACTGGCGGCCGGACGGGTCAAGGCCGATGCTCACAGCGGGTAACCGATTCACTCTAATTTTCAACTCAAGTTAGGCTTATTAGCGAGGAAGTTTGCACTTTAAATCTTAGGGTTTATAACTTCTTAAACAAACAACTTGAGGTGATATTAGTATCAATGTTAAAAGTGTTACTCTTATTAAAACACCGTTATTTGATAGCTTCGTCTTGATCCACCGCCGTCCAAAGTTTCATCTCACTGCCCGCACGCGTCGTTCCTTTTGCATAGCGCGATGGGTTCGACAGTTGTGACCGGGGCGGATCCACTTTATAGCTTCTATAAATAATACAGTTTAGCTTTCCTAATCCCGTTCGCAGTCTGCGCTCCGGACCCATAAACTCCACCAGCCACGCTGCAAAAACGCCTTCTCATAAACGATCGCGTCCATCAAGCGGATGGTATACTTGTAACGGAAGACGTTTACTTTCCGCAAGATGCTGACTCCTCTGGACTGGAAACATCTGCAAATAATATTATGATCTCCGTAGACATTTCTATTTTCCTCGAGCGATAAGTATTGATAGTATATAACACGATTTAATTAAATATGAGAACGACATTTCAGTAATTTGACTCATGCAATGGTATGTGTATCTATGGTGTCGCATTAATTCTTAGGAAGATTAATTATCTAAACGGCAGTACGTGCGTTCCTATGAATTGGTAGAGTTTTATTATCTTAAAATGACAGCTAAATTCGAAGGTGAAAGTCGAATACACACAAAATAAGATAAAAGAGGAAAAAAAACGGATACAAATATTACGTAAAACAAAAAATACAATAATATGTAACAAACATAAATAAGTTATATCGAATACCACAAATGTCCCAACAACAATCTTTTACATTTATTAAGTGACGAATTAAAGAAGCCTACCGACGCGGTATAATTATTTTCCTGCATTAGTGATCTAGGCAATGACGAGTACATAAAATATCCTGATTTCTAGTATTGGTATTATATCATATTTGTATTATAATAATATAATGTGTCCATTTATTATTCAACAGCATATAGTAAGTTCGATCCGATGCCCTATAGCAGGCTTACAGTAAAAATAAATTGACACTGCGTTTGTTTTGTATGTAAAACAAACAATGCCGCCAGACGGATGTGGAACGTGACACAATTTCCAAATATTTATATTTTTACCCATTCATTTGGGGATTACTGAATAAATCTACATTCATCTATAATCTGAAAGATGGACTACGATTGAATTAGTTGATTTCAGATAACCAGTATTAATAGTGGCTGATTTTTTTTTTTTTATTGACGGTTTGTTTATATCGTTATTCATTTGTCTGTCTTCTGGATATTAATTTGATGTAAATGAAAATTAAATAATGACTTTTTATATAACCATAGATTTGTGATTTCAAATCTGTCGTCTTATATAAAGTTATTATTTCATTTTCTTAAATATGTCAATCCACAAAGTGATTGCTTTCTACAGAAATATTAATTTTATGTGTTTCTTTTTATTTCAGGTAAGCGATGATCGAAGTCATATCAGTTTATTTAAGAAACGTCTTTAGGTAAAGGTAAATTAATTATTATTTAGGTCTTTTTCGTCTTATTTTCACAGGTTAACGATTTATGAGTTACTTATCGTGTTTGTTTAATAGTATTTTTACACTGACGGTGTATGTATTAAACTCAAGCTCGAGGCACACGGTCTACGTCGCTCTGTGTTGCGTCCTACGGGTTTCCATGAAGAGTAGTAGACCATTCTTATTATTAATTCTGACTTCCAACCCTCTCGACGTTAGCTAGATAAATCTTACGAACAATCTCTGGCATTCAGGACTTAACATAATTTTGTAGCAATTCGCAATAATTCAGATTGGTTCACAACCTCGGATAAATTGACTAAATTGAGTAATCATTGGATGAAACGCTAGATTTTATCTCGATTTTTTTCAAGTGCTGAGATTCATTCACCTCGGTATACTTTATCTCTAACAAAATCCGCGATTTCAACTCTAAATACATACTCGTATAGTATTTCGTTCTCATAATTTACGTTTTTTTTTCTAAAATGTATATTACTCGTAATTATTACTCGACGCATTTACATTTGGTTTTTGACTAAGAATTATTTGTTTCTTAAATTATTGTTTACGTTTTACTAATGACCTTATAAGTCACGCAGTTATTACAACGCAATACTTGGTATTAATTTCTAAAATAAATTATACCTTCTTACTATCAGAATAAATAATTAATCGTATGCATACGTTGAAATAGAATCTTCGAAATCTTTATTTCTTATGTGAATAGCACACACGAGCGACTGCTCGGGGCCAGTGAGACTACAATTTAGAAAAAATGTCCAACTTATTATTAGTTTCCAAATCTTCCAAAAATACTCCCTTATTATAAATACACCTAAATTAAAAACTTGTAATTATGTACGTGTTGATGAACACAACTGTTTTTTTTTATTAAGAAGTATAAAAAACCAGGACCATCTGCTTTTTTAAGCACTCGAATCAAGTTATACATTTCTTTGCTTCGATGTCGATCGAATGTAAATAATATTAACTTCACCGGAGGCAGTATTAACACACTAGCTTTACTTCTGCAATAATCAATTGGTGCAAAACGAATGAAATCTCATCTTCATTCCAACTGACCCACGTTATTTTCAAAATGATTGATTTGTGGTATTTGTCTTCCGCGATAGCAAACATCGTGCATCAGTTGTGTTTATCTTTAAAGTAATACGTCAGTGCAATACATAGCTAACTTCTTATAATTGGCAATTGTTAAATGTCGCTAAATGTACGCCTACTTTTAAACAGGCACAAAATAGAGAATTACGAGTTCGTGAGTCCCAAGGATTCACTTACCTTTTTAAATGCCCACCCGGTTAGGTTCAGTCGGTAGAACGGATCTTTCTCCGTGTTTGAAATTCGTTTATTTTGGTTTAGAGAGGACCTTCTTCTTCTTCGTTAAAAATGGGGGTTGCAAAAGGGACCCATACTTGCAGGGTTTAAGGAATTTTAACAATAATACACTCTAAATGCTCTCTCGGATTATATTTGAGAATATTGATTCTACGCCCAGGAAAAGCTTGATTAACTTGGTGGATAACGTTAGAATTGGGTACTCATAGAGACAAACTATTATACTAAATTGTTCAATTATCACCGATACTGGAAAATGCGTGGATCCTGCGCGCTGAGAATCCTTCTGTCCAGTCTGATAGCCGAGAAACCTCGCTAGTTCTTTCCTCGATGGCGGCTGCCGGGGATCGTAGCGACTCGGATTATCCATCGAAATATTTAATTCAATTTGCTATTTCACCATAGGCGGTAAATACTGTATTGACTCTAAAAACGTTAACTGCACTATTCGGCGTCTACTATGAAAACTCTGATGTTGAAGGTCGAAACTTGTGTCTTTGAAGGTCTAAACTTGAATCTTTGAAGGTCTAAACTTGAATGATCCTCGTGGCCGTTTCAGCCCGGGTCCGTTCGCCGTTTAGCCCCCACTTTTTGACTTTTCAGTGGGGCAAATAGACAAAACATTACACCATAATAAATAGATTTTTAACTAGCGGGAAAATTCAAAATCGCACTGGATCGAATTTACCGTGCTTCATAACACAATATATGATAAAACGTGTAAACTATAAACCGCTTCTCTGCATTTATTTTTAACCCAGAAGCTGTAGCATTTAGCAGTCGCAGAAACTCAAAACCTCGAATCACCGACAAGTCGTTAGCATTGTATTATTTTTTTTACATGATTGATATAAAGTTATATTTCAATCCGTCCGTTCATCGAAGCGCTTCTATTTAAATCTTGAAACCTGTTCTCGACTACACCAGTTATAATTGATTTATTGCCTCTATTTAGCTTCCTAAAACTTCTCACGGAAACAATAATAATGGAAGTTGTAGAACTTTAAAAGTAACGCTTAGTTTTTTTCGCCCATTCGCTCTAGCAACAAGTAATTAAATTAAATTAAATCTTTCATTCATCACGCTTTGAATGAATGCTGAACATAAGGTTGATCCCACTTAGGGATCATAGATATCAGGTCGTTATTATGTTTCGTAGAGTTTTCGAATTTCGATTATAACTTGTACGAGTATATCAATCGTCCTACGAGCGCCCCATTGATCCCTCTTTGAAATATCTTATCATATTGACGATAAATTAACTTCTCTTCGAAGTAAATAGTTTTTTTTTTAAATAATTTTTAGGAAAATAAGTTTTTTTTAAATGCACGTCTTCGGGTTGATTTTTGATGAACAAATCGCTTAAATCTTGAGTATAATGTAGAACATCTGTGTCCTGAAGCAGCAAAAACTAAATATGTCATCTCTTTTTCATTATAATGTTTTCGACGCTACAACACGTATTTAGAAGGTGATCATCTCAATTACTCCACTGATTATATGCACGTATATTATAAATATATTCACAGCGGCGAGCCCGCGTTCCACCTCTAGCGTTCGTTCGATTTGTCATGAAGACAAACCGGATCGCAAAAGACGTCGACCTTGCGAGCGTATTAACACAAGAAAGAGTGAGTATTCATTGCATAAACCACCTTTGAGGGCAGGTTTTTAATATTAGCCGAGCGAGATACATACAGATTCTTCTTCGCATATATCATGCACCATGTGCAGTTTGCCTTTTCACTTTGAGTCTGTACATACTTTGGGTACTGTCTCAAAATATGTGTGGATCAAGCGAATGGCATTCTTCTTATCACCAGTAAATACCATCATCTGGATTCTGGTCCTCTTCTTTCACAAACCCGATTATTATATAATTTGGAAAATTATTAATACATACACACGGGCCAAAGCAGTTTAGAATTGCAAACTTAAAAAGTTTACAGTTCATATTACAGGGGCGAAAAACTTATTCAAAATAATCATCTCTAATGAAGTGTGAAAAACCACACATATTTAATATAAATATAATCGTAGTAAGAAGCTTTAGTAATAATACCCTAAACGAAAGTCAAACGCACAAACAGAGCGGAAAACTAAGGAACAGGTTCCTAAAAGTGAACTCTATGTATTGCGACGTACGCCCAGAGACGCTATAAAGCTGAACTTAATCACAATCGTGTTACACCTAATGTTCATGTTGAGGCAGCGATAAGTCGTGGCAATTTCATGCTCGCCTTGATTTATCAGCATTACAACTTGTAACCCACTGAAATAATCTTATCTTTCTTTGGCTAGGATGTCTGCAATGTTTTCAGTGCCTCGTAAAAATATAATGCACAGCTATAAGTTTATAAGACATACGTTTTTGAGGAAAATTCACAGACGTTAGGTAAATTAATTTAAATTTAGAACATGTCGGTTTGCGGAGTGATTTAACCTTCGGGCTCGCACTCGGGTCGCGAGTTCAATCCTCCGCAAGGTTAGTCATTTACTATTATAGCACAGGCTTATAGTTACTGATTTTAATGACAGTAGGAAGAGTTCAAATATTGTCAGGTTTCCAGTAACTCCTGAATATTTGACTTTAATATATACAAATTAAAATTTCTAATACTCGTTTCGTACCAATGTTTCGCGCTACCCAAAACCAGTGGGTGCACTTGTGCAGTGCCTCTCGTGTTTGTGCGGTTGAAGCGCCATTGAGGTAATATTTCACAAAAATGGCGCTATATAAATTAGCCAAGTATTATTGAAAAGTTTTTTTTATCGACTTCGAACGGCGATGTAGTGCAAAAAGTTAAAATGAATCAATCTTCCGAGATTATAGAATAGACAGTCGTTTTTTTATTGTGAATACCGCACAAGAGTCCCAACTGCTCCCAACCGTCTAGAGATAGTGAGACTATGACATCCTCAATTGGGGTATGTAGTAAGGCTCAAGGTAGTGAGGAGGGGAAGAGGAAGGTTTTTAAGTACCTGGCTATTCAGATCTGGTCACCAAACACGGCTAAAGCCATTTCAAGCAACGTTTCGATTCTGAATGGTGGTCTTTCACCAGGGCGATACTAAGAGTATCTACCGCTCTGGAACGTGCTCCAAATATATTATTTTATATGGATTAAATGTGTAATGACCCATATTAATTAAATTAAAGTTATTGGCGCACGCCGGGTTTGAACCCGCGACCTTTGGATTCGTAGTCGAGCATTTTGCCACTCCACCATGGGGGCCGTCGTTAAATCAACTGTACATTTAGTTTATTTAGAATGCACCACTATGACACGAACTGAGTTGTGAATACATGCCATCATTACAAAGGGCCGAAGTTCAATACTGGCCGGAAGACTATCTTCGTAGCATTACAATTACACTCACAGTACCTAAACGCAATCTTAAAAACAATTGCGGAGACCTAGCTTTTGCTGTAGCAGGCCCCACAGCTTTGAATAACCTCCCTTCACATCTGCGAAAGATTGACAGCTCAACTGAGTTCAGAGTAAAACTAAAGACACACCTTTTTAAATTATCACACCCACAATAACGTCAATTTGCTTCACTAGAGTTTTGATCACTCGGTCCGAGTGCTATACATAGTTTATATATATACATAGTTTACTATTACTTAACTAATTTTTTTCCTACCCTAGGTCCGACAGCGCGGGCAACAACCACTATACATATATGTGTGTTAATGTAAATATGTTGATTGTAAGTCACTAGTTATTAGTAAATAATAAGTCTTAGTTTTAATATTATGTTAATTATGCTTTAAAGCGCCCTCGGGGTGATATTTCTGTCACGAAAACGGCGCTATATAAATCATCCAATTATTATTATTACAAATCTGGACTACTTTGGGAACCAAACGGTGTGTTGCAAATCCTCAGCCTATCCGAGGGTCCCTCTCCAAGCGCTAGCTGCAACCGCCGATATCACGATGCTTACGATCCTCCAGCCGAGTGTTCTCACCGATCGATATAATAACGACCCCGCAACAGTAACATCTCGCCTTTCCCTCTTATCTCGGCTCCGCTGTCCGGCCGCCTTTGTTCCCGGCCGCCACGGATCGGCGGATAGCGCGGCTAGCATGCCGGGGCGATGGCGTTGGCGATCGCGCAGGAGTGAGCGACCTCGCGGACGGACGCTAGACCGGCACCACTTTTGATGTTGTTTTGCTCTATTTGGCTACTTTATGCCTTTGCTCTGTGCACTCTTCGGTCTAGCGACACGGCAGCTGCTGAGAATACCCTCCGCGATAATGTGACCTGGGAATATCTGTTTGCCTATCGCTCGTAGAGTCTGGAGGGTGGTACATTTCGATAGACGTGCATCCCTTGCACCTTTACTTAAATATTAAACATACTCGTACAACGTTGCCCATAATATACCAGAAGGGATAACTTTGCGAAACAGTAGTCAGGATTGTTGATTTTTTTCTGACTCGGGCGCGGCTAGGTAGGTAGGGATTTGTCTAGATTCGAAAAGATCCTTTTTTTTATTTTGATGATTTTCTGAACACATCTGTCGATTCCAAATTTGAAAAGTTCACACTCGTCCGTATGCACATACTCACAAAGCAAATTATTTATAATTTTTGTTTTTGTATGTTTTATTTAGGTATAAAAATTGACATTTTATTTCTAGTATGTATTTAACATTTTCTATAAGTAATATTATTTTGGGGTCCCGATGATTTGTTTTCGGAAACCTAAAATCTTCACAACTTCTCGCGGGGGTAGCTATTAATTTCACTAATAATACTAACACTTTTAAACACAATCAGAGAGTATTTTATTATTCAACTTATCATTAAGATTTTATTTATTATTTTTAGATTTAATTTCAATTTCCGTGAAAAACGCCAATAACAAGTTATCGCTTTGTGTGTTTTTTTTTTTAATATTTTGATTGCGGCCTTGAGGTAAAAATTATAATTATTGCGACTCATTCACGAGTCTGTATACCCACGTAATAATTCAAGTCTTATCAAATTTACACAGTAGATATTTTTTTATCCTGTTCACGTTCGTTTATTTATATTTTCTCTTCCACTAAATTCCATTCGACTGTTGTTAAGCCATTTCTATAAGGTCCATCAAAACATCGATACCACCAGCGCTGTAATGTGAAATAAAATACAAATACATTCTAGCGCGCGAAGGAAATCGAACCCGCAACACCTCAACTCTCGGAAGTGTTCGATAATCTCCACTATTTCCCCGATGAAAAACCAATTTAAGCCGTGTTTAGTAGCCAGATCTGAATAGGCTGGTACTCCCTAAACTTCGTCCTTCTCTTTTCCTCCGTCCCCATTTCATTCGGTCTCACAACATTCCCCAAATTAAGGATACCATAGTTCAACTGGCTCCGGACAGTGCGTTTAATTTTAATCGCCGTATACATCACCAATCTTGTCAGCATACCATTATTTGTTGGGGCTGTATAAAATATCAGTCGGTTTGATTATTTATCGGTCGTGTTAATTTCTTTCTCAATGGAGGCGAACCTCATTTTTGTACAAGTATATTGTTTTTTCTCTCTCGATAAACGATTAACGACCGCTTCGATAGGCGTCGTTTATGTCGTTTTATTCAACATCGTAAACTAATGGTATGGTAATAATATGAAAGTCTGCACCGCCTTGTCTTTTGTGTGTTTTTTTTTAAATTTATATTTATTATTATAGTAATTTATTTTATATTGTGCGATTTTCACTTCCTATGCTAGAGCATTGTTAAATATGTGGGTTGAAAGAGAACAGTCCAATACCTTATTTGGCTATTTTGCGGATACCGCCTCATCGTAAATAATAAATATACATTTTATTAAAACGCTTAATTCAAAAATGCTTTGGGAAGAAATTTTTCTGTTGGGTCTGATTTCTGATGATTCATTATTGATTATACACAGCGCCCTCGAGGTGATTTTTCACAGAACCGGCGCTGTACAAATCATCCAAATATTACTATAGATACGCTGAAGTAAAGTTTGTGGTTTTTAACGCGTTTAGGCGATTTATATATCTTTGACGTCGCATAGGTAATTTTGTTTTTACCCCTTAATTATTCAGAAATATTAGTAAAAAAAAACGTGTCGTAGAAAAAAAAAATCAATACATGTGTATTATCTATTGTACATATTTGCAAGTAAAGCAAGTTTGTGGAAGAAAAAAATATTCGCAGAAAATGTAGAACTATATTTTAATTACACTTGACTTTTTTTTTCAATTGTATGTAATCTCACCACCTCAAGGTTGCTTTGATATCATTTTAATATCCCAAACTATAAATCATCAATAGTAATATTATCCAATACGAACCCGAAGGTGATACGGCGGAATATGATTTATTCAAACACCACTCGCCGCAATAATTGTGAATAGGTATTAAAGAATCGTAGATAAATGGTTGTTATTGAACCCATTCATTCCCGTACCCCTCCCTGGTGGAACAATGCGTGGAGTCGCTATTATACATCGCGCACACACCCGATCTTGATCAATGATCCTCCCTATTATAAGTCCCCTTGCTCGAATATGGTACGGGGTCGCAAACTCTATTGAAAATTCACCATTATTTGCACTTTGAACAATTTACAAATATCTGACAAACAATATGGCGTTTTTCCTTTCGACACATACTCACTGTAATATACATATCGACGCTGGAGAGGTAAAAGGGCTTAAGCGACACTTTGGTCAAAAATGAGTTAAATATGCGGTTTTGATCACTTTTTTCTGCATCGAATGCTTCGACTTTGATTCTGAAGACTTGTGAATAAAATATATTTACCATTTTGCAGACGGCTTGACTCAAACCACACAATTTTGGGACTTTTTTTAAAGGTTTTTTTGCTTCGAGTAACTCAGTGAGAGCATTGAGTTAACTTTTGTTTTCAAAATCCATTCAGGTACTGAAGACTTATGAATTTTATTGTAAAACAAAAACAACAATTTTCAAGTGCTCCGGTGTAAATTTCCCAAAATATTTGACTCTTTTTTGACCTAAGTTTCGCTTAAATCCTTTTGCCTTTCAAGCGACGATATATATATAATAATATATATATATTCTTATTCTTCTCGGGGTAGGTGCTTTGGGGCGGTAGTTGAGCTGTTTTTGAGCTTCTCCCTTGAGAATATGATAAACTATGACATTTTCTGCCCAACGACGACAAAAACTACTCTTTAGGGGCTAAAGGTCTTTGACAAAATAGGAGCCAATTTTCAGTATCTGTCTTCAGATTATTATTTCGTTAATTTATTATTAGGTTTACCAATTTTCCGTTAATACTTGAACCATAACGGCCACGAGTTCGCGTCTCGCGCACCACGGCTTACGTAGATCTGAAGCCAAACGGGGATTAATTAAACCGGGGTGTGTTTTGTTTAGGGGCGGCAACTATACTCCGAAACCGAATGCAAATGTGGCTTTTAATTAAGTTCACCGTGACGGCGCGGCGTGGCGTTGCCTGTCGCCTTGCTTTTGTACGTGTGTTGGTGGTGGTGTACCAGTTTGCTTGTGATTGTGAATAATCGACCACAAGCCTTACTTCACTTTGTTCGGTGCGATACTTCCTGATGAATTATAAAACCTGTTGACAATTCACTGGCACATATAATATTGTCTTCTTTTGGTGCCCTCTGCCGGAGAATGGCTAACATAATTCCAATGTCCACCTGCCGATTGCGTGCGGTGTCTTTCATCAACCTTCCTTTTGATGATCAGTTGATGACCATGTTCTTGGAGTTCGCTTCTTTTTTGTCTAGTACAATTTTGTTTAGCCATTCAATACTAATTTGGTTACTCTATCTGCCTAGGGTGTTTTATGGATGCTCCTATATATCCATATTTCAAAAGATTATTTTTTCTTTCTCCATTTAGTATCTAGGTTTCGATGCCATATCGTGGCCGAAAGGCAAAAGGGCTGAAGCGCCATTTTGGAAAGTTTACACCAGAGCACTTTAAAGTTTTTTGTTGTTTGTTTTACAATAAAATTCTTAAGTCTTCAGTGCCTGGTTAGAATTCTAGTCTTCAGAATCAAATGAGTCAGAGCATTCGATGCAGAAAAAAAATGATCAAAACTGCATATTTAACTAATTTTTGACCAAAGAGTCGCTTAAGCCCTTTTGCCTTTCCAGCGACGATATGGTAGAAAACAACCGATTCCTTAATTTAGTTTTGGGTCGCGGGTACGGAAATAATTCGTCATCTCGATGCAAACCCTTTCTTGAGATGGATTCTGTTTTGATATAGATCGCGCAATTAGAGTTGACCCAAATAACACAAGCTTAGTTTTGTGTGTATTGGTGCATATTGTATTCTCTTACGACAGTGATATCCTTGACAAACGTCACTGAGAAACAGCCTTTTGTCTTGTTTACACCTGCTTATTGTTTTCAGCGAGTAAGCGATAAGTTCATACGTTCTTACTAATATTCTCGTTTTTTTCTCAATTTCTCTAGAATTTTCTTTTATAAAGTCGAGGAACAAATTTGAAACCTGCTGTATGGAAGCAATGCATCTATGTGAGCACTGTATTCGGGTCAATCCTGATTATTATTATTTTTTTTAAGTTAATACCGCACAAGAGTCCCAACTGCTCCAAACCGTGTAGAGCCAGTGAGACTGGCATCCACAATTGGGGTATGTTGTGAGGCTGAAGGTAGTGGAGAGGGGAAGGAGATGGGGAATGTTGGGAAGTATCTGGCTATTCAGATCTGGTCACCAAACAAGGCTAAAGCCATTTTAAGCAACGTCTCGATTCTGAATGGTAGTCTTTCACTAGGGCGATACTTAGAGTATCTACCACTCTGGAACTTGCCGCAAATATACGATGTATTTTGTTCAATTCAATGTGTTTGACATATTTATTAAATAAAACTTATTTGCGCACGCCGTGTTTGAACCCGCGACTTCTGGATTTGTAGTCAAGCGTCTTACCACTCGACCACGGAGGCCGTCAAATTGTGATTGAGATACCTCTAACCGATTATTTTTTGGTTCATGCGAAGGTTTTTTTATTTCATATACAATAATAATATATATGAAAAAAAAAAACGCCAACGAACAACGATTACTTTCTACGATAAAAAATAACTGTTTTATAAAATTGGAATAAAGTAACGGCACACCCCTGTGAACAATCTCGTTAGATATCTTCTTTGCAGATAACGAATGCCACCAGCAATTTGTACATGATCATAAATACAATGTCGAGACTTCGGACCTCCTTGTTCGCGTTCGTTTTTTTCGAGAAGGCTCATTTCGTGAAGCGCGTTTTTCATACAAAAACACATCTCATTATATTCCGCTCGCCCACCGCAGCGCGCGAAAAATAAATACTGAAATATGGAACAGCCTTGAACTTTTAAATCAACACGGACAGCGCGAGGAAAAACAATAAATGTATTCGGAGCTTTCCTCGGCGTTGACACAACAATGCCAGGAATTCTTTACAGTATCGCCACCTAAGAGAGGTGAATACAAACAATAATACACTTCAAACAGTTTCCGAGGTAAATGCATACACTTTTACAAAATTCACCTCAAACAAACTTACACACGTATTATTATTATCATGAAGTGAGCAGAAACTTGCATACTTTCAGATGTATGAGTAATAAATAACCTTATTTCCTACAAGTAGTTATTTCAAAAACACTTGTTATAGGTCTTATTCACTACCTTCATAATATTGAATACTTGTATTATTAATTAAGGCGCTAAGTGCCAAAAACTAAAACTTCTTGCACAGTAACAAAATACTAATTTGTCAAATAAAATTATATGTAGCACACCTTTTGAAAAAATGTTTGTTAATAGTAATCTCGACAGTTTCCATTATTTAAAAACACAAATTGACTTCGCATTTTTATAAAATAATACAATAAAATGTTAGTTTTTAATTTTTTTCGGCCTAAACGCCTTAATTAATGCAAGTATTCAATATTATGATTAAAATACTTCATAACTTTGGTCCCCTTTTTATTTTAGTCCTGACCGGTCTCACCCTCGTATGGGAATCTACAGATTGGTTTGAAAATGCTCATAACAGAGTCTAACCGCTCAGTTCTTAAGTAAATAAGTGGGACATATTTGAATTGTTTTAATAATTATAGTATTTTGTAATGACATTGATCTATTAATAATAAGTGGATAATTTGTATAACGCTGTTTTTTTTGTGTGAAAAAAATAAACCCAAAGGTGTTTAATAATTAGTCAAATTACCCAAATAAGCTAAGAAATTAAAATCAATCGTAATCTTTCTTAAACTCACCATATTTTATTATAAAAAATCTTATAACTACCACCTAGAAACTATAATTTATATTTAATCAATAATAAGCCTCATCATTATATTGTCAACATATCATTGTGTGTGTTTTTTTTCAAATATCATAAATCACATTTGGTAACATACTTATTCCGTTCTACTGCAATATTATTATTGAGGGCGAAAAGTCCAACAATAAAATGTTTAACAAAACTCACACATCATATCAGTTTTCTGAATATATTTGCCTCTAACTTTAATTTCCCCGTATTCTTGTGGATTTTTCTATTTTTATTCGCAAAGCCGTTGCCAGGTGCCACTGATCTACAATTTATCAAACACTCGCGAACTGAGATTGGTCCATCCGAAGATTTTTAAATTACGAAGAAATATTGCGACGGTTATTAAAATAATAATGCTGGTTCAAATCCCGGCGTGTGTAATAATTTTATTTTATTAATTTATGTTTTTTTCACATGTAATTAATATAAATTATATTTGTGGCACGTTCCAGAGTGGTAGATACTCTTATTATCGCCCTGGTGAAAGACCACCATTTAGAATCAAAGCGTCACTTGAAATTACTATAGCCGTGTTTGGTGACCAGATCCAAATATCTCCCACTCCCGTCTCACAACATACCCCAAATGGGGATGCCATAGTCCCACTGGCTCCATGCACATTTCGTGTGCACCACTCAAGAGACTTATCTACCAGAACAAGTGGTTCTATGGCAACCTAATGATGGCGAACGTGAATAGGAAATGATTATTTAGCCTACCAGTATACGACCGCTTTGAGAATGAGCAGTGCATTTTGAAATGCGTGGGAATGTAATAATCTCGAATGTAGAAAACAATTCTTTTTAATTCTAATATTATTTTTAAGATTCAATTTTTTTATGAAAATGTAATAATAACTTTGTATAAGACCACAATTTATTTTTATTTTTTTATGACAGGTTTCGCTTAGTCTAAACATCACCAGGGTACAAAATTAAACTAAACAAAAAAAATACATAGTGTGTAGTTATTTGTACTCATACATACAGAGGGAGAACACGATATTAAATAAAAAAGAGAAAAGTAAGAAAACAAAAGAATAACATTAAAATTCTACCAAAGGAACAGAGAGAAATAGACTGATAATATGAAATGAAAGAGGCAAAACGTCAACTAACAATTAACCATCTGTTTTATAATAATAATAATGTTTTATTCCAGAAGGTATGCAGGATTAGTGCAATGCAATACCTTCCATAATTAGTTTAATGCATACACCCATAGTTTTGTTTAATGCATACATTTTGATGGAGAAATAGTAAGACGAGCACTTCATTTTTTTGTCAGACCATAAATATGAGAAAAAAAACCATTTGGTATCTTTTATTAAATTATAATCGTAAAACGAGAAAAAACATTTAACGGAAAACGGATGTAAAACAGAATTCTAGGAATACGTATACTTTGGAATTGGCGCTTATGTCCCTAGTAACTAGTAACGCTTCTGAGAGCAGGGATCATAGTGCTTAAACGGTCGCCATCGCAAAAAACGTCTCGGAAAACAAGTTTTTTAATATAATACCTACATTTACATTCTCTGACTAGAACTATTTATACCTCTCACGAGATGAGCGTGTACCGTGAGCTTCATTCGAATCTGAACACCGATGGACTAAAAAATGTATGACTCCAACCCGCTACCATTTGCACGAAAAATAATTCACCTTTTACGAATATGATTTTTTCATGTATTAAGTGTTTTTTTTATTACGTAAATCGTTTTCTACTCTAAAAATCAGCTGGGTAATGTTGGGAGAGATTGTTTATATTGTAAGTACGGTTTTTTTTTTAAATTGTTTATCACAAACAGGTATTTAAAAAAAACTTTCATAAATTATTTTCTACTTTTGTAAACTGGGCTCGTTGTGATTTTTTTTTAATGTAACATAAAAAAGTCCCAACTACTGTGCCCGAGCCGGTGGAACTATTGCATCCCCGATTAGGTTATATTATGAGGCTAAAGCCATTTTAAAGAACAATAAGTAACGTTGTAAAAAAAAATTCAAGCGTTATTTAAAATATTTATTTCATCCAATAGCCATTCAAAAAAACACGTTCTACTACTACGAATCCAGAGGTCGCGAGCTCAAATCCCGGCATGCGCAAATACATTTTATTTAAATAATATGTCACGTTCTAGAGTTGTAGATACTACATACGTGATAGCCACATTCAGAAGCGAAACGTTTCTTGAAATATATTTAGTCGTGTTTGGTGACCAGATCTGATCGGCCAGGTACTTTTCCAACCTTACTCACAGCACATCCCAATTTGGCATGCCATAGTCTCATGACTCACTGTTGCGCGGTATTCACTTTTCAAAAAAGAACTCATTTTGCATCTGCTTAAATAATTTCCTTTCGTTGATTTGCTATTTGACTATTGGTGTTCATCCAATAATGAAGCTAACTATTTGTCGTATCAGTATGTAGTATATGTATAATATACGACGCTGTAGTCTGTACAGTATAGCCTGTACGATGTACGCTGTAGTCTGTACGCTGTACGCGTTGGTGGAAAGTATTATAATAACGAACACACTGAAACAGAAAGTCTTCCGAACTTCAGTTGGTATTAAATTATTATTATTATGTATTCGAGACTAGTCTGCATGCTAGGCGCCGCGCAATAGGCGCAATGGCTTAAATAAGTAACGTGGAGAGGTTAAAATTATTCGAATAGTAACCTAAATTCGGCAAGATAAGCCAATCAATGGTAAGGAAATTGATAAATTGTACCAATATACTACTGTAATATGATTTGTCTTTTTTGAAAGTAGGGACCTAAGTTTATCTTTTTTTGTCATGAAACTATATTCCACCGAGATTCGGAGTGCCTTACATACCTATTCCTAGTGTTATTTTTATATAATATCTACGTTCTTTTCTTACTTCAATTGCATACATTTTCACCTTTCCAAAAGCTAAATAAACCAACTCCTTCATTTTTAGTTTATTTTATAATGCTTCATTTAAACTATTTTTGAGGTAAATATAGTAAATTAATTAGTAAAGGTAATAAGTTATATTTCACGAAAAGCTGAAAAATAACTTTATAGCAATGTAAAAGTAAAAAAATAATTCTTTAACGTAAACTTTAGTTTTTGGCATGGTAAAATAATATTAGGTAAATTCTTTGTGTATTTTTCACAAAAACGGCGCTATGGAAGTTATCCAAATATTATTATCCGGTTCATGGGTGGTGTAATATTACGTTTACTACGACAGAGGTTAGTTATTCACGTGGTTCTCTCAGTCCGGAGGAACATTCTAGACCAATTCATATATTCACTCGCCATACGGCCCATATAACTTCAACCAGTGTCGTGGAACACAGAGGTTTACACTAACTTATTATTTAAATTCCCAGTATCCTTTCTTCAATTTACCCCCTTCTGTTAAGTCTTTTATTTAATAACTTATGACCGAATTTAAATAATTAAGCTTACATAAATCGTATACATTGTCCCTAGATTGAAAAATAGCTCTTTCTCCTCTGCCGAGTAAAAACATTGACCCGTACTTGATTTCAAGCAGTTATAAGACGTATTTCTTATTTATGGTTTTATTAACAAAAACTTGCGGTTTTCCAATATGAAAGGTAGGCGGAAAAAACATGCGATTTAACTCCCCCAGTGACAAGAGACATGCACATAAAATTTTGGTTCATTCGTAATATGCGTGAAATGTCAACATCTTATTTTATATTGTTTTTAGGTTTTAATTATACTTTTAAATGTGCAATAAAAAAATGTGTCAAAAAAGATAGTTTTCATTTAAAAAATATCCTTTAAACGGTTTTGATATTATTTTTTTTTTTCTTAAAATGAATGACCACTGACTACGCACGTTTCTTCCGCCTACTTTCATATTATCTCCTCAACACGTTTAAAAACTAGCCTTTGGAACATTACATTCTGAATGTAATATTTCCTTTTTGCGCCATTATTTACATATTGTTGATGTTTTTGTTTCATTCTCGACAATTTTTCTTTTTCAACTTCGCGATTTCTGTAAACACCTGTTTTCGTTTGTTAAATCTATAACACGTGAATAGCTTCAAGGGTGTTTAGGGTGATTTACAGAACCCGCTTGAGGTGGTGGTATGTATGAATTTAGACAATTATCAGGATTATCAAGTTATTTACATATCATTTGCTTTGTTTGATTTCACAAATAAGAAATGTGGGTGTAAAAGTCGAGAGCCAATTTCGGAGTGGTTAGTTAGTTACGGAGACGGGTTGACGAACTCTGCTGTGAAATATGGCGGAACGCACATAGCAAATAGCAATATCCACATCCACAGGGCCGAGCACCGCGGTACGTATGCAAATGAGAGACGCTCCGATCTCTCGCAGACGATAAATCTCACACCGCACTTATATTATTCATGGTTTCGGTCCTACTAAAATTATTTTTTCGTGAAATATTGCTATAAATTTTTTCACCTCGAAAAACATCCCGAATGATAATTCCAACGCAGGAAAACACGGAATGTAACTAATCTCAACATTTCGGAATTTGCATCGAGTAATTATTCTTTATTTGATGTGTCAGTTTTTCGTGTTGCTAAGTCAAATTGTTTATTTTTATTTTCGATGATTTATTCTTATCGAAATGAGAATAATTGCGTATGCTTATCTGATTCACTGTCTTCACTACCAGTTTATTTGTGATTTTTAATAACATAGAGTAGAGTCAGGTCACACATGATCGTGTAACATTTTAATGTATTTTATTTTTTGTTGTTTCAGGTAAGAGACGCTCGAGTTCGACATTATTATTTAATCCTTCCCACAAAGATTCTACAATCGGCAAAGGTAATATGAATTTGACCAATAATCGATTCGAATTCATTGCATTCAATTAGTAATCGAACTTGTGTTTAGATTTTGGCCACCGTTAGTCACGACGGACCTAACGAAAACACGTGTCATTCAGCCGACATCACCCATCTGATGTATCAGCGAAGCGTGTATGCGTGTGTTGCGATAGACGGCTTATTATTCCACATTACGGAGGTATTTGCAGGGACCCAATTATGGCCCCCCTTTAGCCGAGTGACGCAACCGCAAATACATTATTGATACTCTATAAGCCGATCATTCGTGGCAATTATTATTGTGCAAAGTGCCGAGTGATGTCGAGTATTCAGCTACGACCATTGGCACAGAATCAAATAGATCCGCATTTGAAACGAAGTTTATTTTATTGTTTGTGTCACAGTTTTGTCGGGCCTTAATTTAATTAGGTGCATGGTTACTCGCATTGTATTACTTTTTTCTGAATAATGTTTATGCAATGTAGCGCGGCATCATCGGTTCCTTGAGGCAAGGTTTCATCTGATAATAGATATTTGATTATGAAATATTGAGCTCTGAAGTAGCTCTTTCCGGAGTATTAGATGTAACAACACGAAACTATCTGACATCACACTACTCTGTAATGAGGAGACAACACTCTTCCATCTGACACAGCACTGATGTGTAATAGTGGATCTAAAGTTACTCTAGAGATTATTGTCTCAGATTAGCGTGGTTTCATGTCATGTTATCAGTCTAGCGCCATACTTTTATGAAATGGATAGAACACTTCTATCTGACACACCACTGTTATGAGATAATGAGTACTAGTAGCTCTATCTTGTTTTCAAGGTTCTGAATCGTCTGACTCCATTGATAATGAGCTCTAGAGAGAACCTCAACATCCGGGAACCTCCTTGTCCAAGATAGCGACATGTCAAACGTGTTTCGACCGAACGAAAGATTTTTTTTATTTTTATTTAGGCTCTTTTTTTTCTTCCATAATAATACTTTTGCCAAAAATCACCTCATGGGCGCTTATTTGATTTATCGCGGAAACACTCGGCAATATTATAATAAATTTGTGGTTAATCTAACAGATTCCGTATCCATGTCGGCAATAGAATCGATAAGCCCCACTTGTAGATATAATAATGTGTGCATGTGTTGGTTGGCGCTCCGAGCACTATCCAATCGCCGAGCCACCACCGTGTGTATGCTGTGTTTCGCGAGTTGCTAAAAAATTCGACCCAATTTTACCGAACGTGTTATGTTGGCACCTTCTCTCTCTCTATATATTATAATATTACGTATAATGTATCACTCGACCCTTCAATTACTATGATTTATGAGTTTTATGTCCGAGAGTTCGACAGGGGATGTTGTCAGAGTTTTATTTGTTTACCTGCCGGATCCAGCCCTTATGTTGAATGCCCGATGTTAGGAAATCTTGCGAATTAACGAAATGAAGAAAGTAAAAAAATAGTAATCGAGTAAAGAACAAAGAAATAGGGCTGTTTCAGAGCCTAAATTTAATATCCACCTCTTAACGCGCTTCACCGTTACCACTAACCACACATTTTGGCAGTTCTTACATGTCGGAACTTTTAAAGTGTGCTGTTAAATTGGCCCCAGATCTTGTTAGTAACCAAAGCTTAACTCCTATCTTGGCAGTGTCACATAAATGTTACACCTACTTAGCTATCTTTTTATTTATTTTTAACAAATATTTTAACATTTTAAGTAATGACAACACTTACATATTTTTTTTATCGTCCTGTCAATTGCTGATACCTAAGTCAGTTTAAAAAAAAGTATGTAGCTTATTATCTTATCATTAACCTTATATTATATTTTTTACCTTGCCAAGATAAGGGTTTAGTCTGCCTAACCTAATATCTGCCCCGATGATGGAAATTGTAAGCCTGTCAGAAACGCTGACTCAATGAGGAGGAAGCGCAGCGAGACTTATTACCCCAAATGTCAACTCAATTGGCCGTCAGAATCTTAACTCAATTCATAGCATTTTGACGGCCTCCATAGTCGAGTGGTAAGACGCTGGACTACGAATCCAAAGGTCGCGGGTTCAAACCCGGCGTGCGCCAATAACTTTTATTCAGTTAATATGTGTCATAACACATTTAATTCATATAAAAATAATAAAAAAGTATATTTGTGGCACGTTCCAGAGTGGTAGATACTCTAAATATCGCCCTGGTGAAAGACCACCATTTAGAATTGAAACGTTGCTTGAAATGGCTTTAGCCGTGTTTGGCGACCAGATCTGAATAGCCAGGTACTTCCCAACCTTCCTCTTCCCAATCTCCTTCCCCCCCCCAGTACCTTCAGCCTCACAACATACCCTATTTGGGGATGCCATAGTCTCACTGGCTCTAGACGGTTGAGAGCAGTTGAGACTCTTGTGCGGTATTCATATAAAAAATAGCTAAAATAATTTAAAACTAATTTTCATTTCCATCTTTGACTCCAGTTCCTATTGTGCAGACCGCTTAACCAGACTCCGCTGACAATGTACGCAAACCGGCGCCGCTTCCCTATTTTTATTTCTTCAGTTCTGTGCGCTTTGTACGTAGAGAATACCGACGATATTTATCAGTTTGCAGTGTGTTTCTCCGCACGTACCGGCATACTTTTAGTTCACATCTCCGCCTGTAGTCTGTCTGTAGGTCTGTACTGTACCTACTACAACGCGTTTCCATAAATCGGCCCGGCCCGCCTGCATTGTGGAAACACTACTATTGTACGTTGTACGGTTTAGTTATGCGAAGCGAACTATCGCGGGAACAAGTAGCGCGGCCGGCAGACGAATGCATTAACGAATCTGATGTCATTAGCATTTATGTTGAACGGCTGATGTAGGTGCTGAAACCTGCGAATGTCTCATAAATTAATAACTTAGGCAACCTGCTGTTCTAGTAATAATCAGACTGTATTATCATTGATACGAAGAAGACGGCTTCCGTACTGTGCTCGGGCCATGTGTTATCTACCACGTTTCACCTTATTCATATGGAGAGAGAGCTAAATATTTTTACCCAACCTATACAAATTTATGATAAATCACTTTCTCCGGTGTTTTACGCCGTAAACCGCGAGAGAGAAAGAGATAAGACAAGTTGTCACATAATATCGCACCACTTTTCGGCATTTAAGCATGTTTTCCGTCTCCGGCGACTCCACTCACCACGTTTTGTTATGCGACATAACTCAACGGTTTTTAGAATATATCATATATTTTTGTTGATAACGATACTGTGAAAAAGTGGTTATTCAAATAAATAAACCATTATGTCGATATGTGCTATGAATGGATGTATAAATACCCCAACCTTAGCCACGCCCGAGTCAGGAAAAAAATCAGCAATCCTGCCTACACAAGCTATCCATCCTGGTATATTATTGCTCTGAGAGTCAACCCTTAGATTGGCAGCGTCATCGGCTATCGGAAGGTTGAAGGAACATAAGCGCACACCAGACTGCCTTCGGAGTGTCAAACCTTAAAGCCTGGAATATATTGCCACACGATCTGAGAATGACAAAAGAATCTACAGATTTCAGAGCGAAACTTAAAACTCATCTATTATTTCTAATTTTGAAACTGTTAATTCGTGGTGGAATTCCATTTTAATGATTTAATAAAACAAATTTGTAACTTTATTCCACTTTTATTATTTTTTTTATTTTTTTTATGTAAGTTATTACCAAAGTGCATAGCACTCAAAAATTCCTTGATACCGAGAAATTATAATAATAGAAGTAATCTACTCTAACAGTGCATAATGAATAGAATCATAAAACTAATATACCATAATGCTGGGAGTAACCCAATAATTAGAAAATTATGTTGTACATCTGGACATCACAATTGAGATGGGAAAACCTAAAGTAAACTCATTAGCAATCAGTATTCACCAACCTTTCATTATATAAATACATTGTCAATTCATATTTATAGAAATGCAACTGTAACCCATCTTAAATATTAAATAAAATAAATAAATATTCCAGATAGATATATAAAATAGTAATACCAATAAATTAAAAGTAATTTTTACCCTGTAACTACAATGTGTTAAAATCATGCAACAATACTGATGAATATAATTAAAGTAAAATCATTGTTTACTACCCCTAACATCCCCAAAAATAGTATATAAGCCGTAGGTTAACAAACACTTGTACTAGTCTGAAGATGGCCGTCATAGGCTGAAACCGGTCCAGTCAAAATAATAAAAGTGGAATAAAGTTACAAATTTGTTTTATTAAATCATTAAAACTCATCTCTTCAGAAAGTCGTATCCATAAGTGGTGGATAACAGAGTTGCCCTAATCTGCATAGCTAGACTAGCCGTTTACTATCCAAATGCACTTTTATAATATTATTTCATTCACTGGTCGGCAAATTCTCAATCTACTGCTATACAAAAAGTCGGAAACTTATTCACAGCCCGCGACATATGTAAATAATTAATATGAAAATGTCAATAAATAACAATAAGCTCGTATTTAAATCCATGCTGTGTTTTAAATTTTTCTTAAGTAATTCTTACTAGAGTTTTAGGTATTTCGATAGTGACATATTATAAAAAAATCACCAGCCTCTCGTCATTGGGTATTTGGCGATGTCTTCTGGCTTTCTAAGTTTCACAGCCTTCCTATTAAGTCTCGACAAATCAGTGCCCTCTAGTGTAACAGTCGCACCGGGAAATTAGTGGTACATTCATATCGTAAGTTTCCGGGCAAACTTTTGGGGGTTTGTATTATTCGTGATTCTTATTTTTTATTTGTTCAAAATGTGTTTCTGCATTCGGTTATTTTCGATTCACATCGAGCCATTGATCTATCATTCTATTGAGACAGCTGTTTTGTGGAGCATTGTTTCATTTTAGCAAATTATTACGATGAGTTATTTTTGTGTTCATTTTGGTGCGCGATTTCGCCGAAACCCGACCAAAACGAATAATCTCGCCTGTTCAAATAATTAAGTAACAAGCTCTTGATATAATAAACACACATAGCTTCTGCTACACTATTACGTAGAGTGTTAGAAGCCCCATACAAGTCTCCACAGATACAATACTTAAGGAGGACGAATTTTTGAAACGGGTCACATGGACCAACATTTTTTGTTTGTTGATATCGCTCTTTTCAATTTATGAAATTTACTTCAATACCGAAAATATAGTTTTAAACTTGTGACGTGAAATAAATAAATTTTAATAAATTTCACTGTTGGATCCGAAGCTGCGATAAAACACCAAATGTGTTTTCAGCTTCAGATGACTTTGGAAAATAGTGGACTGTAAAATGATAAACTTTACTACTTGATGGAAGTGTCTAATTATGGATGTGGAAAGATTATTGGAATGAAGGGAAAATGGGAAACCATTCACTTAAGTTCTCGATTGACAGTTATATTGTTAACGAAACGAATCACAACAAAACACCACACTTAATTTTATATTACTTGGAGAACAACAACAAACCGACCAACGAACAACACGAAACACGTAACACGTTTTTTTTTACATTCAACTCTTCTGTTTCCATTGTCACTTGTTTCGAACACCATGTTGTTCCATACGGAATTCGATACTGCGAAATGGTTGGATAAGGTAGGAACTGGGTGAAAAACATGAAGGCAAGAACCTATCAAATTATCATTTCGAAATCCAACATTTAAGCATTTAGCTATTTTATCAATTTTGCGAATAACTGTTATCGGCGATTATACCGAAAGTAACACATCGCTTCGCTAACATTCGACTATAACACGTGCATGATTAAAATACTTATATTGTGTTCGTAAATAAAATAAAAAAACATTTTTTTATATTCACCAAAGCAAAAGAAATTTGCCTTATTTGATGGTCATAAGATCTTTAACATACTTAATCAAACACACGAGGATCATTTTTAGTAAATTTGTATATTGTCTTTGACCCACTCGTGTCAAAAGCTCATGACCGCTCTTTACAATTCGTTAGAGTATTGCATCTGGCTTAGGGTAACTACACACTGGTCCCACGTACGCAACGCATTATAAGCTCTGGACAACTTACAATGCATACATTTTCTATGAAAATATACGATTTAGAGACACTTGTCATACGCAACGCACTTACGCGTCCCATTCAACGCCGATCTACGCTGTGCAGATCGGCGTACGAAGGTGGGGGAAATGACAATACCCCTTCCCACGTATCCGACAAGTGCGTTTCTAGAACTTACGTTTACGACGTGCTGAATTTCCGTTGCATACGTGGGACAAGTGTGCACATTGACGTGGGGACGTTACGTGAGACCAGTGTGTCTACCTTTTATCACCAACGCAACATATCAACACCCCACCGAGACGGAAATGATAACTCGCATTACACCACACATTCGACAAGCATCACGTATCTAAACATCTGGCCAAACAGTTTTACAATACCCCCCTACGATATCATTCCCAACGCAATCACATATTTAACAATCCGCTGCACTAATCCGATGGTGTTTTCCTTGTATATTATCATGTCGTGTCCTGGGTATGTCACATACATCAGTTTTTAGTTTACGTTGAATATCAAATTGAAAAAAATCACACAATATTAAGATTTCCTGCATTAATTTCCGATAATCCTTATCGTAGAATTCTATCACACATTCAACAAGCCAAGTCCCCATCCCAACTTTTGTCTCACTGAAACAGTGTCTAGTGTAACTGTATCAGTGTGTACTGTGCGGCGTTACAACACCCCCCCCACCCGATACAATCCCCAACACAATCACATCGCGTGTTCACAGGTTGCGCCCGGGAACTTTCCTGCCAACTTTACAGCGACGGCGACTTTACTTTTCAGCCTCTGCCTCAAACTTTTCCCAAACTCGATTGAAAATATTGTTTAGGCGTCGCTGGGGGGGCTAGTTGCCGAACACTCTCTCCCTGTCGGTAGACAACTTTTCATTTTACCGAGCTTGTAGTTAGTTGCCGAAATACAGGGGGTCTTTTATTTTGACTGAATGACACGGTGACATTGTGGTACGATTCATGAAAACGAAAAATATACTAGCACACAGTGAATTTGGTACAGCTTAGAGAGATGCAGCGAATAACGCGAGATAACTGTCACATTACCAGCTGTTAACACTGCAATTTATTAATGGTACATGTATTGATTCATTTTTGATGCACCCACTGGGGTTATGTGTCGGGGAAAAAATCTATCTGAAATGATAAATGTCACTCGAGGGGCCAAATATCGGTAGATCGCTCGATTGTGGAAGAAAAGAATCTTGTTGCACTTCTGTTCTGAATTCAATTTTTAAAGCAACGTGATCCTGCATCCCCAAATATGTCATAGGCCCCAAGGGAAATTATTTCCCTCGAGGCCTCCTGTGTGGAGTTACATAAATAATAAAAAATAAAAAAAAACATATTTTGTGTTATTCCCCGACCTCCTAATCCAACTTTTGTGCAGGGCGCTAACCCGCCATTGTGCCAGTACCGCTAAGGTGACTAAATCTCTGTAAAAGGAGTTTTTTTTGCACAGTGCACATGCTGTAGTCGTCCTTTTTACAAAATTGGTTTGTTTGTTTTTACGATGATTCCTTCTCGATAAACAGATTATACTGCGACGTTTAGTTTTACAATTGAGAGTAAGTACAAAAACTGTTAACTGTCTAGATCATTGGTTCTCAACCTTATTTTGCCCACTTTGTGATTTTTTTTTTTTTCTAGAGCCCTCACTCCACAATTTTTTTTACTTACCCATCTATCGCGAATCTGAAACAGCTATTGCCACGATTATATTTAAGCGTGTAATTACACTGTCATATTATATAGTCGTAAGATAGGATATGATTCCTATCCTATTTCTGAGTTTAAAGAAGAATGTTTCAATGAGAACAATTAAAACGCATACTTAATTACATTAAGAAGTATTATCTAGTATCTTCTACTGCCCCCCTGAAAGTCTCAAGCGCCCACAAGGGGGCACTATCGCCCACGTTGAGAACCTATGGTCTAGACTCTAGATCAGTGGCTCCCAACCTTTTCGTCACCGCGGACCGGTCAACGTTTGATAATTTTACAACGGCCCGCTGCGGACGCGGGAAGGGGGTGCGGGGGACACATTGAATGTAGATTTTTTAAAAATGTTTTTCGCGGTTGGTCCACGGTCCGGTACCGGGCCGCGACCCATGGGTTGGGGACCACTGCTCTAGATGAATCGTAACATTGTTGATCCAAACTACAACGAAGAGTCGATAAAACGACGACGCTCGGATGATTTAAACCCTTATCGGCGACTAGGACGCTCGCTGTTTCCAACTGTCGCCTAAAGTTACCCGGATAAATAGCTATCTCTAGTTAGTATTTTATGATTTTTCTTCAATTAAATAGTTAGAACAATGTTTGCCTTCACGTCCCGTTATAAAAATTACCCGCATATCATCGACAAATAAACAGAAGCACCCAACTGCTATACATCAAATTAATTATTGAAACAGCAATAATAACATTCAAATACTGAAATAGAAAAACACCGACAGTATAAAACACGCCCTAATAATAAGACTGTACATCCACCTCTAAACGCTGCTAAATCTAGCCTTTTTCATTGACATTAATTTGGACGAACGATAATTTATTTCAATAATGTAAATAAATAAAAATGCTCTCATTTTCAATTAGTCTACTCTTGTAACTCGTGTGTGTGTTATTAAACACATTTCTTAAGATTATTAATTACCTCGTAAAAAGAAAGTGTTTAATGGATATTTGCAAAAAATTACGAATTTTAAAATTAATATAAGTGTACACATCGATCTTTGTCTATTCATACAAACGTGATTTATGGATATGGTAGGTGTTTTTTTTTTATTTATCTATAATTTTTACTACTCTTTTTATTTATCTATAATTTATGTTATTTTAATTATTATTTTTTTTTTATTTCGTTTTTGTGCTGTCCCCCCCTTCACTTTACATAATTAATCAAAAATTTAAATAGTAATTCTCGCATAATGTATATTCACTTCTTTCTGCTACCTTTGAGTCCATTTGGGACAGTGAATGTTACAATCATCATAAAGTCGTACATAAAGGAATTACCGAACACGCACGACCGTCAAAATGAAAATTGGAACAGCCGCCCTAGTATCCGGTCATTTAGAATCGAGCCGCGGTATATTTGACTTGTATAATTTCCTACGCACGGGGCAAAAAGCATCTCGCCGAAATATCACAATATATTAAAATCATAATTGCGTATAATTATCAAAAAAAAATATTTTCCCGACGTCTTTTGCTTGCACATTGGTTGGTCCATTTGAAACATCAACCGTAAACTAACCGAGCAATTCCTGAACTGGCGCAATCTTCAACCTAAAACATGGAACCGTTCATTTTATTATTTATGGTGAATACCGCACACGGGTCCCAACTGCTCCCAACCGTCTAAAGCCAGTGAAACTATGGCATCCCCAAACGGGGTATGTTGTGAGGCTGAAGGTAGTTGGGAGGGGGAGAAAATGGGAAAGAGGAAGGTTGGGAAGTACCTGGCTATTCAGATCTGCTCACCAAACACGGCTAAAGCCATTTAAAGCAACGTTTCGATTCTGAATGGTGGTTTTTCACCAGGGCGATATTTAGAATATCTATCACTCGAAACGTGCCGCAAATATAGAATGTATTATTTTATATGAATTAAATCTGTTATGACACATATTGATTAAATAAAAGTTATTTGCGCACGTCGAGTTTGAACCCGCGACCTTTGGATTCGTAGTCAAGCGTCTTACCACGCGACTATTAAGGCCGTCGTTCGTGTATCTGGTAATCTAGAATCGAGCCTGCAGTATGTTTTACCACGTAACAATATATAAGTACACAGTCAAAGCAGTAAGTGCTTTATTTCGCCGAAATATTACCCAATTGCGTATAATGCTTTGAATTTTTTGTACTAGTGTTAATATAAGAACCCATCTATAAATTGCAATCTAACGGTTTAATACCTGAACGCGACATTTGAGATAATTAAGTAATATTTATTTATAAACTAACGGACTACTGTCCAATTACAAACAAAATGCATAACACGAAATGGGAAGAAAGAGCAACAGAGAAAGAACAGCACATAAGTAATATTAAATGAACCAATAAGTCAAAGTTTTAAAGAACGACAAAAAACATTTAGACTGGTACCAACATTTTCAAGACCATGGCTAGAGTTAACAAGTCTCGACATTCTGGACAGTGTAGAATGATATCCATAATTGGTAGAGTGATGATTGAGGAACAGCAATTCATTGTTTCCGAGTCTACTGCAAGGAATGTTGAACTGGATGAGTTGCAAATATACAAATAAAAAGCTACCGTAAAAAGTAAGCTTACAACTTGTAAAAATCGCTCCTCAATTTGATGATCATCTATCGAATCGAGCTCGTGGTATACTTATCTATGTAGCTGTATATATTTGTGTAAGTACGGTACAGTATCTACGTACCTCGCTATGAGCATCTCGCCGAATGAAGGGAGAAGCGACCCGACCCGGTGACTCACTATTGATCTACGCTCGCCGGGCCTCGGGCCGCGCTGTCCGCTGGGCCCTGCGGCCCGCGGCCCGCGCTTTCCTCGCTGCGATACGGACAGCTGGAGTGGACCATTGCCTGTAACTCTGAGATACATGTATTATTCGTTTGTAAGAGTTATTTAATTTACATAATATTCATTTTTTTTTTAAAATTTTTTTTTGGAGAAAGCCAAAAATTCCTAGGTTACGGACTGAATAGTTAAATTCTTTGTACTTCCATTAATATAAGCAAAAGCTAGCAAAGGATTGAACCCGCAACGTCGACTACTAACCTGTAGTACTATATTATGGTTACTACTTGTGTATATGTAACCCAGTACATACATGAAGTTTTAGTAACTAGTCATAAATTCTTATTTATAGATAGTAGTTAAGTGTTTCTACGTGGATTAAGTTTGGACGGTGTTTTTCGGATCATTTGAAAAATTTGATTATTTATGCAAACGTATTTTAAGAATTTCTGACTTATAAATGAAAAGCTATCGACAGGACCATGACTATAACGACATTATCGCCGGGCAACGGAGGTCAGCAACAGAAGTTACAAAGAGATATATATTTAATGAATCACATATTATATTAATCATATTTATTGGACGACCTTTTAATGATCTCGTTTCCCCCGCATGAATCACATTTTATTTCCCCACCCCATCTCTTCCGCGCTTGAAGATAATTTGTAATTCTTTTAAAATATTTATATTATTTTACAAAATGCGCTGATTCATTTTATTTCCACTGCATAACTAGGTTAGTTAAAATAAATGTCTATCCGGGTGATAAGTACACCTTTGTACAAGTACTAAATCTTATTAGTAATTGTATTAATTATTCATATAAAAAAACAAACTCTTGTAAGAACTTCTTTTGAAGGTAGGGTACTCTCAGTGTGGGCCCGGTTAGTGAAGTTTCTTGAAATGCCTTGAACTATGTTTAGAAACCAGAACTGTATAGACAAGTACTCCCCAACCTTATGTCTTCCCCTGTTTCCTCCAGTCTCACAACATTATCCAATATTGGGGACATTGCGGTTGGTGTAGTGCCCACCGGCCTCGGGCAGTTGGCAATCACGTGTCAATCAGTTCCGGCTTAATTTTGAGGCTAATTATTTTACCTTAAGGTGTTTGAATAAGTTTACGTTGATGGGATTGACAGGAGAGAGTAGGGATATGAAGAACACATTATACTATCTCACATCACGATTCTACGCTCATTTATCTTCTCACCTTTTCTTCTCACTTCTTCAAGATATTCAGAATCAACGTATAATTTATGATGTTTTTTGTATATTTGTTTCGATGGTAATTCAACTGTGGTTTGAAAATTAAGCAATTTTCGCATTCACAATCGTTTGTTTGAAATTCGAAGCGTTTATTACTGCAGGGATTTACTTCGTTTGATCTTCCTCTGACCCAGATGCTGTTTAAAGACCAAAGATTGAATTAAGATTGCTTTCCCCCATATCTCCGTTTTTTTTTTTTATTAATTACAATATAACATAACATTTTGAAAAACATATGATGAAAAACAAATATGTTGAAAATGCACAGTTCGAGGGGGACTGTAGGTTGCTGCGTTGTTGTCGTCATATCTAATTATACAAATAATAAAATGCACCGCTATCTCAGTGCTGGCACATTATTATCAACTAATTTTGAACTTGTGTTTTATACGCCCAGCAACGTGACGGTGTGTCGGGAGCCGGCAGGGTGTAAACGCCATGCAGACCAATGTTATTAATATATTGCGTTGCCTACATTAACTGTCGATTTGGTTAAACTGTCGCAAAATCTTCGACAGCCCGAATTCGATATAACTGTTTCACAGCCGGACTTAAAACAGACATGATCATTTTAAATTCAACATTTATATTTTACATCCACAATCAAATGTATATGATAATATGATTTCTCTCTATTCAAATGGCGGGTCTTTATTCTTGGAGGACCCTTGAAACAAATCGTTTTTATAAAGAAATCTTACTCGGTATTCTGTGTAGAATTGAAGCAGAGCCTCTTAAAACTGGCTTGGGTGCGCAAGGCAGGCATATTTTATACAATGGACCGAACCTTTCGTCTTATTTTACTGCCTAATATTTCTCTTTCCCGTCTCCTTCCCCTTCCCACACCCTTCAGCCCAACAACATAAAACATTCCCCAAATCGGGGGTGCCATAGTCCCACTAGCTCTGGACTGTTGTGACTCTAGTTCGTTAATTACAAAGAAAAAAATCTTGTTGTCAGATACAGTCTAAGGTATTTTTTTTATACTTTCAGTTGATTTTTTTTGTACAATTTCAAGTTTTGTCACTTACATAATTTAAAATATTTTAGAATCCATCCAGAGTACAACATAGAGAGCCCTTTTGAACATCAAAGGAAAAAAGACCTAACCCACTCAAAAGTACGGCATTTACTAAGCGGGTTACTACCGGGTTCTATTAGAATTACCATATACCTGCCAGCTACCAGTTGCTTTGGAATAATATAATATATGGCCAGCTCGGCAAAAAGCAACACTTAATCCCTGTGCGATGTGCTTTGCGGGGAATATTCAATTGACCTTTTTGTTACTTATTTCATCATCTTTGGCTTAACTTAGTTGAAGTTAATACCTACCTAGGTAGGTACCAGGTAGGTGTATTTCACACCAATTGTGTAATAGTAATACGTTTTGAATTATCTTAACTTAAAAGCAGATTATCTCTTGTTTGTCTGAAACAACTAAAACTCGCACGGGGAGTTCATGAACGGCGATCGTCACGAAATTTGCATGGCATAATATTCAGTCTGGAATTTATAGGTCAACGAAACTATTTTCGCGTAGTCAAGTCATTTTAATTATTAACTACGGAACTTTGAAATAGGTTTTTCCTTGTCAAAAAATAAGACAAAAGCCACTTTGTTAGTTCCTTTTTTTTTCAATCAAATCTCGTGTGAAGCTGGGTAGTAAAGCTAGTTTTTTTCGGTAATTTATAAATTACAAAAAATATATACTGAAACCTTTGTTTCTATCAGCAGTGCTTGCGAACTATATGTGAAATATCACAAAACTGCGCTATATAAATGCAATGTTATCATCATTAGCAGAGATTCTAACTGTCTGGAATCAAATATAAAGTTATCGCATAAAACGTTTCAGCTCTAAATGCTTACATCTCAAGGTCGATACTGTGATTATCTCCAACTCTGAACGCGGTTCAATATTGCTTGTTTTTCGTCCTTTCAAGATTCTTAAATAAATATGACATATAAAAATATTTTCCTAATCCATCATAAATT
Organism: Drusus annulatus; assembly: GCA_022651775.1. Classification (NCBI taxonomy): domain Eukaryota; kingdom Metazoa; phylum Arthropoda; class Insecta; order Trichoptera; family Limnephilidae; genus Drusus; species Drusus annulatus. Next base: position 302,889 of record JAGWCC010000032.1, on the reverse strand, counting down.
TCTCCGACATTTCCACTTAAATTCGAATTGGTACATTACGGCTTTTTTGTCTTCCACCTTCTCGAACATTTATCTGTTGATGGACGCGTATTTCTCGAATTCCGATGATTTGCACTTAGATTGTCTGCGCTATTTTTACGCACCTCCTACATCAAGCGCTCTTTTAGCTAGAGCGTACAGACTACTGTACAAGCCAATTTAATTTATCTAACAGGCCTCCTCTCGGTTGGCTGATTCTTCAGTTTTCCACTACAGCAATGTCGGCTGAATGGAATTACCTGTTTTATTTTATTTCTTCTCCGGCGATGGAGAAAGGTCTATTCAATGTAAAATGGTATATACTCAGTTAGATCCTACAGTAAATAAAAAAAAACATTAATCAATTTAAACACGTTTCATGTTATTAGTTTTAGAGATACGTTGTAGGTTAGATACATTGAGTTATAAAGCGCCACTGAGATGATTATTTCTTTACGAAACCGGCGCTATAAAAATCCTATGATGCTTTGTTTGGAGAAGCAGTATGTTTAGTGAAATTTGAGTCGCATATTCAATGACGTCATAAAATATGTGAAAAAATCGTACGTCTCTATCATTAAATACTATGGTTTGCAAAGGGCAACCTAACATACCAACTTATACGTTAGTACCTACCTGTTTCTAAAATATTATATTTTTCGTTTATTCTATTGTCCTAATATAGATTTTATATCTTTCGTTTCATGCTTCAAAGTTTATACTGCAAATCTGAACACTTTCACTGTCAGCGCATTTATAATAGTGCCTGGTTTAATCTATGTGGTGAATACGCAAGTATTTTTAAAGTTATTTTATAGCTTGATAAAGCGCTTGTGAGATGTTATTTCACAAATATAATAGTGCTTTGAAAATTGACCAATTTATTATTATTATAATGGTTTTTGTTTTCTCCTTAACTTTGGCACTTACCTCATGAAAAATATATGAAAAGTGAAAATTATTTACATTTATTTAAACGCAATAAATCCATAATTTGAAACAATCACTACTGTTTATTTAATATTGAACGTTGACACTAATTATCTCCGTCATAATTGTTGCATAGGCGACTTTCGCTCAAAGCCACTTGTCTGAAGTTTAAAGCCGAAACCACACGTTATAAAATTACTACAGATCTTTAAAATTGTGTGGGGTAATAAATATTAATTTAAATTTATCTTTGACGGTTGCGTACATTTTTCGAGTTTGATTCGTTTGTGTCCAGATGTTTTCCTGAAATTGAATTTAATCCATCTTTCTTGAAATAGAAAATGGATCAATTTCTTCACGGAATTTACATTAATTATATTTATTAATATTTTTAATGTGTTTATTTCAGAGGTAATAAATAGGATGTCGATCATAATATTAGATTTTAATATTGTTATTGAAATTCAACACTCGCCAAGTTGTTGTACAGAGAATGAGTAATAATTATAAATAATTTAATTAGATCCGAATGAACAACTCACCATAAACTTAGGTCGTAATTATTATCATTTTAAGTCTTTTTAAATGTGATTTGAATGTGTAAGAAGAGCCAAGAAGAGCTATTTTCGTATAATTTATAATATTCGATCTGTTATATTATTATTTAATTATAAAAAAAAGTATAAATTCATGTTTACCCATACTTTTGCCCCGTATTACTTTAATTTGGTTGATTGAAGAAAATATAAATCCTAATTGTTTTCATTTTTGTTTCAGGTAAGCGAAGTTCTTAATTGAATTCACCTTTGCAGAAATCATCTGGAAAGGTAAACACATTGCCATTTTCTTTTGGAAATACACACTCCCTTCTATTGTATTCTAGAAATGGATGTACAACCGACAATAAATAAATAGCATCATTGGTGTCTACGAATCTAGTGATAACAAATAGATGAGTATTAGAGCAACGGATGTGCACGTAATTAATGATAACAATATCGATCTGTCGATTGTAACGAGAGTGTAAATAACGCAAAATTGCCGTAAATCATTATTCACAAGATATGATAAATTGAGCAAACGTAAATGAATTCATTGTTTTAAATAACATTCTCAGTTTTTTTTTTAATACAACGTTAAAGATTATAAAAACGCATCAGCAATATTTTCGTATATTTTCAAATCATCCATGTGATAAAATGTCAACCTCATGTCAATCCGAATCCGATTATTCTCAAAACACGTGATTATCAGGAAATATTTTCATCACTCTTCCAACGTAGACAATTTTACAAAATAATCAATAATATAATAGCGTGACAAATGAGCACTATCTGCTATCGAATAATCAATACGTTTATCATTCCATTACATGTAACACGTGAAGTAATATTTATTTTTATCCACTATTTGAAATTATGAAAACATTTTGTCAGTTTTTCAAAATTCAACCATCAATTCAATTCAACAATTTTATGCTGGCACATTATCTATCCAAATCTTTGCATTTAGACATGAATCGAACCCACAACCCAAAGAAAAGATATGCATGTGTCGATTATGCAATAAAGAAATCCTATTTTTTTAAGTTTTATCGGGAAATCATAAGTCACCATAGGTCAATGTGTCCTTTTATAAAATACATATATTTTTTTATGCCCCTGCTGGTGGACTCAAAGTTCAAAGGGCAAAGTCGTTATTATTACAAATGTCAATTTTCCTCTTTCACCCTAGCAACTGTTCGTTCCCACCATAATGTAATAAATAATTATTTATTACCGCTCTGGTGAATTAATGTCAGTGTTCAACTATTTACGTCGTTACACGTGGTTGGTTTCAGCTACGTTTAATCCATTCACAATGTCCTTGACAAAAACTGAAATTTTAACGAGATCACGCTACTATTTCATGTTATATTCGCCTAAACTGCAATATGAGATAAAAAATTTATGGCCCTTTTATTCAAACTTATTCTATTTGTTTATTAATTCCTCTTCTTTTAAGAATTTCTTGTAGTGTTGCCACTAGGCTTGTCGATTCATAGCGTTTGTCGGTTATAGCTTATTGAAATTTCACCATAAGTGCGCAAGTTTACTTTAATAACTTTACGTAATCAACTAACCACCGCGCCGTTTCCTCGCAGCGGATAGAGGATGGAACGCCACGAAACTTTCTATTGGTACGCACATATTCCCACACACTTCAGTTAATCTGAATATTAGTATGACTCGCCTCAAGTATTTGATTTCCTCCGTGCCGTGTCTTCCCGGGCGTCCCCGACATCTTCAATCCGTCTAATAGTGCAAATTATCAAAGCGTCCCGTTGCCGTTTTTGATGATAACGTTATATTTACTTTATTTTATACAACTACATTCACAGGTGATCTCTGAAACCACCTACTCCTTTGACTTCAGTAACTTCGCTTATATTTTGCTTATTTACCTACACGTGCTTGCTTCTTCGTAATGGTGATTAATCGTTTTATATTATTTTTCATTCGAATCAATGTTACTGCCCATTTTGTAAAATCATTTAATCATTTGTAATTTATTTTCAAAATCCGTCCAAAATGAGCCAGCGAAAATCGCGAACATTCGTCATCCGATTTGGCACTTGTGTCCCGTACCGCCCGACTTGATAGGTCGCCCAGTCACATCGATGCCATTTCTTTTTCAGCGAGCTCAATAAATCACAGAATCTCGTAACTGATGTATGAGTCTAGTATGCTGTACGCTCTTGACTAGGTATATATATATATATATAGGGATCCAGGAAACTGCGCAATTACAGCATAAAACAGGGTGGTTCGGCAAAATCAATGGGACTTGCCAGTCCCGACACTGCAGCGGGGGTGGGAAATAATAAATAACCCATGTTGGTGGGAGGGAGGGGGTACACCCGGTACGCGCTTTAAGAGAGGAGTATTCTGCTTTACACTGGCATTGCGTTGAGCGTGTTATCAGGGGATGTAAAATGCGTTGATAATGATGACCGGTGCCACGCGTAACTACTTAATTGTCTCTTGGGGAGAACAGCGAACAGAATATTGGGGGTAATGTTCCTAGTTTAGCGAACTTCTTTAATTTCGATAATACACAATATTATGTAGCCGAAAATGTTTTTTTTTTAAATATTTAATAATAATAATAGTGAAAGAATATCATCCTTCAAGGGCGCTTTTGTTTTGTTTGGATGAAGGTTTCCGGTGTTATAAAGTGCGGCGTTCAAATATGTCCATAAACATATTCATACCAAAAATTGACTATTGGAAAGAAAAAGTAGCTTTCCGTTATTACATTTTTTGTCAAAAATAGATTTGTTGCACAATAAAGCCACCAGCCGACCAGTGTTCAGAATCCCTTTATTTTATCTAAAATTTAAACATTACTCCGTGAGGACAATCGGTTTTGTCAGACACTGTTTTCCCTTCTTTTTTTTTCTTTCACTAATACATTTATCGGAAAGAGATATATCTTGTAGAAAATTTTATTGGCTCCGTCTGCATGTAGTCTATACTGTATGCTGTTGGTACGTTTGTCCCGCGCACGTCCTTCCGTCTTGAGAAACGAGTCGGCCACCCCGAGTAATTTATTCATTGCCTCGCGCTCTGCTCCCCGGCCGGCAGAAGCTCGAAGGACGGAGAACCGAGTGATATATTGACACTGCTGGCGGAGGCACCAGAACCGGGACTACAAGGAAATTGTACTACCGCCTGTAATATATCATTATTTTCATCCTCTGACGGTTGGTGAATTCATTCAAAAGGCGTACTATTTGACATTCGAATTAGTCATGTGAAATAATATTTGCAGCGTGTTTTTACTGTCCACATTGAATTTGAGAAATTATGTTAAAGAGGTAGGTATGCTTCAATACTAACAAGAAATGAAGTTGGAGATGTCTAGGAAGCTTTACTAGGCCGGAAATGCTTTGCTATCACCTGTCCGATAATTAACCTCGATACAACCCACTCTAAAAGCAATTTCACAGCAATTAGCCGCCATTCGATTAATATCTTTATGACTGGGTCAATGCTTCGAATTCAAGTTTACTGATTTCTTTGTAGATCATAATTTATTAGAATATAACTTTTACACGACACCTGAAACATTCTCAACTATGGTTTTGCTTGAGTTCTTGTTTATAAGTTATATGTTTTTTTTAAGTTATAACAGATTATCTTCTAACTTAAACAAGTAAAACTATTTTCCGTAATAAACTTTGTCGTGTCACGTCACGACCTAGAGTAAAACAATCTCAGTATCGACCAAGTGAGACCAAACCTTTGGTGACCAGATCCGAATAGTCGGGTAGTTCTTAATCTTCCTTTCCCCTCCCACCTCCTCACCACCCACATATTCATCAGCCCCACAACCTTCCCTATTTGAGTATACCGTATTTCCACGTAATTCAGCAGGTAAACGACTTCAATTCGATTAAGCAGACACGTTGAAAACACTTCACAGCATAGCGTAACTCTCCAAGCGTGTCAGACTGATTAAAATTTCATCGTCTACGCACTGAATCAGAACATTTATTGTTATACATTTTGTACTTTTTAACTGTTGAGTTTCCACTCTGTAAAACATTTGTCAGATAATAAATCAAAAAATAGTATGAACTTTAAAAAATGTTTTGGTCTATCGTACAAATTTATGCGAATTACGATATATCGCATTAATTGTTTATATTTGTTTTGTTTAGTACTAAAATGTTTGCCATTTCATTTGGAACGTTGTTATTCGATTTTATTTGTTTGTCTTTACAGCTTCCTACCGCCCTACGAGTCAATTACTCTTATAATGAACATTTAATATAAATTATTAAATCTAGCTTTATTGAACTAAGTCACATCATTTTTTTTTGTTACGATTATTACAATAAAATATTTATTTCTTAATTTAAATCACATCGTATTTGATTGACTTAAACATACTCGTATGATAGAGTTTTACAAATTGGCAATTGATTTACGTTGAAACTATTAATCCGATTAGCTTTAGGCCGCTTTCACCAATCAAACTGAGTTACTGCTGAGTTAAAAAATGGATTAATCACACCATATCGAAATGTTGTGGTTAATTTAAGTAAACTAGGAAATAATATGTAATAATACAAAATAAGATCTGTACAGCGCCCTTGAGGTGATTTTTCACAAAAACGGCGCTATACAAATCATCCAAATATTATTATTATACGAAACTTCAAAAAACATTGAAAAAAACTACTTAAACTCCAGTAGCATCATATTTAAAACAAATTCTAGCCAAATCTTTAGGCCTTCGATATACGACGTATTGGAATGCAAAATGTAATAAATTGTTGCACCTACCACCCACTCCTGTCTGTCCGTTCGAATATGGACGCACAAAGCTTAAACAATCGCAATCTTGATTCATTTCCTATGCAGTTACAGCGTCATAAAGAAGCGCATCTTGCGTGCATATCTTATTAATAGCATATTTTATTGGTCACTGGTATAAAGCTGGGTACCCTCCGATGCACCTTAAAGAACGGTCATTCCACGACGTAATAATACAATGGTCGATAATAAACCCTTCCCACAGATTGCTAGGTGACGGCTACGGGCCCTCTAACTTTTAGACTATAATACACTTAAATAAGGAGGGTAATTTCATGGAGGTAGGATGTTACCTCGACTAGCTCAATCGTAGATATGGGATATCGTGTCTGCAGTTCGAATCATGACGAGTCGAGTGAGAATCTTCCTTATCGCTGCGGAGTACAGATTAACATAAATAAAGTTGGGAACAGGTAATTCAAATTAAAACACTCGCATAATGCTCTGTAACTGACTTCCTATAGGAAGACTATATTTGGTGCATATGAATTTACGCCATCAGGAAAAGCTTTTACTCGGTGGACCATGTCTCGAATCTTTATGTGGATTGGTATTAAATCAATAATTAATCTACAGTTACTTTGTCACGAAGGTATCGGACGCGGGAGACCGCGTGTTCGGTCGTCTCCGCTGCAATTCGTGAAGCCAGGAAACTCGGGCATAACAGCCCATCGGTATCTGCTGTGCTGGTGATGGATGATGTACTGCTCCAGCGATTAAACACTCACGGCAAATACTCAGCGGTTAAATCCCGCGTACTAATTCAATACGAGGGTTAAACCTTCGTCTACAGTTTAACGTTTAGGGTGTTTCTCCCTGGCCTTGGAAACAGACTCCATTATCGCGGAATCAATTTAGTTTCGATAATGCAACCGCGAAACGTCGTTAGGTCAAGGACACGACCTGCGACCACTCAATTTGGCCGTGAACTGACGCTACTGGGGGTCACGCTTAAATCTGCAACGTTTGTCTTGCAGGGTGACCAATTAACAAATATGACAAGTAATTAGGCCGGTAGAATTGGCGCGAGAATTTAAAATACTGGCGTCGCGAAACTGCTTCATAACAAGATACCAGTTTCATGATTCAACAATAATCCTTCATATTCATGCGGGCTTTATTTTTTTGGTTGATGTTTAAACGGTTATTTCAACTTTGCGTTGACAATGTCTCTCACGTGAGGATCCATTAATCATGTATTCTGTACAAAAAATCTGCTGAATATTGTACGGTAGATGACGATGCTAAAAAATGTATTTGGGTCCCTATAAGATAATAGTTTCATAATCATCAGATACCAACTAATACCAGCAGTCAACAGGGTATGGATGGTACGGAGGATATTATTGCCCCCTTGGGTATGAAGCAATATAGGAATGCACTCTCAGGATACTGAAAGTATCTTCCTCTCGGTAGCAAGCGTTTCGGACGGACGTTTACAAGCCTACGTCACTTGCCAATTCGTTGGATATGTGATCGATAGTGAAAAGGTGCATTTATAAAGACACTTTCAGCATCATCTCACAAAATTCTCCAATATTATGGATGGCTCATCTCACAATAATATCAGTATATTTAAAAGTCTTGTGGGTGATCATCACATAAAAAAATTGCAAATTTAAATATGTAGAAATGTATGTAGATGTGGCTAGTAAAATTAGCCTTTCATCATTATATTATGTTACGTACACAAGAGAGCGTCCAAGATAAATGTACGGTACTCGCGAGCATTTCTAAAGAAGTACGTTATTTAGTAGCTGCACTTTTGATTATAATTATTATGTAAGGATCTGACCTTTAAGAAGGTGTGCAATTGACGTTCACTAGGCGCATCTCAACTCTCAACACGTACTATAGACCAATGCCGTAATATCACAACGATCTTAAATATCGACTGTGAAAATGTAGAAGGGAATATCTCACATTTGTCACATTTTAAGAATAATCCCTTATATATTATGACGTTTTCCCAGGATTCAAACAAAGGAAATTATTTATGCTTTCTTAAAAATAATATGTATTTGAAAACACGACAATACTTAAGTTTAAAATCAACCGTGCTTTCTTCAAGGCATCAATAATACTTGCATTTTTATAGCATATAATATCACATTAGAACGCTCAACAAAGTTAGAAAATAAGTACAAAAAAACTATAGATATCTACTCGTAATTATAACAACTAAACGAAAATACACGAATAAAAAATTAAATTGATGAATTTAAACTCAGTTTGATTGGTATAACCCATGTAGTATACCGATTTTGATAATATTATATTTAAATCTAAGCTATTTAAAATATTATTTATGATAATTTTTGCTATAGTTTTAAAAAAAAATATTCTCTAGCCTAAGATGTGTTTTTCTTCATCGGTACCTATCTATTACAAATCATTTTCCTTTTACCTTATTTTGCCTTTTTTTGATTAAAACATTTTAATGAAATGAATTATTATTTCTCTTTGTATCTTCACAGTCAATATGCATTACAATAATATGCAGTTATAATTTCAATAATTATTTTTTATCGGTGCATTATCGAGAGAACAATGCAACCATCAATACAATGATGTTATATAATATTGTTACCTAATTTGTTGTGCAATGAATCCGTCTACGTATGATTGCACATTGCCAGTCACATGAAACCGATATCTATATAAAGACATACTGCGAGCCCTATTATGGCACCGCGGTATGCATTGGTAGGGAGGGGTCTCTATTACATATTTTATTAGTAGAAATATCATTTACATTTTCACTAACGGGGAAACACTAATGACAAATCACATTATAAAACAATTAGAAAAACCGTTGGAATGGAGTTTCACAAATTTAACACAAAACTATACACAGGTTGTTAGATTTGTGGAATAAATATTGAGTTGATATTCTAGTGGAAATAATCCCAAATATATTGTCAATAATGACATAATGTACAAGCAAATAACCATCGAGATAATTATTTATTTATTTTAATAATCTCCTTATATAGTTATTCGCTAAGGTCTAAAGAGGGCAAAAGTAGAACATAAAATCAAGGTAAATAAACAAAGAATATAAATTGAAGTAATACTATAGTAGTATAAAAGTATAACAAAAAAATAGAGCAAGTTTACAAATCGAATAGTGTATGTGCAAAAATGTATGTAAGGTTAGTTATGTACCATTCGCTTACTTTTGTACATACGCCTGTAAGATATAACGACAGACATATGTGCACACCTACATATATCTAAGGTAGATACAACTTCATTAAATAGTTGCGTCGCTTTATATATTGCCGTATTTGTGTATGGGGAGGTTCTGGTTTTCGGTTCGTAAAACGTCACATGGTATCTTGCACGAATGTGTTTATTCGCGGCAAACAAGTTGATCTCTTTCAGTGTACATGGGTTATATCGTTCATGGGCGGTATAAAGGTATTAAGTCAGAAAATGGACAAAATGACTCAATTATACAGACGCGAAGTCGATTTCTCGACACATACATACATCTCACGAGCCTTTATAACTACAGATAACTACTCATTTCACAGTACCACCAATTCTTTTAACTTTAACTTTATTTCTTTAAATATATATATTTAGAAAAGAAAACAAAAACTTTTAAATCACACATATTATTATACATATTTACTACATCTAGATCGATCCCCCCTCATGTCCTTCCTTTTCCTCAACCCTTTAAAAATACTGATATGAAAATTTTAAATTTATGTTTCCTATTTATTTTTTATTTTTTTATGTGACTTGTATTTCTTTTAAATTATATCTTAATTTATGTTTAATTTTTAAAATTAGATTCACTTACAGTATCAGTTCACCTGTATATACAAACACTTAAGTGGAAACCTATAAATGGTCATATTAATACTACTTATATAATATTTTACCTAGTATGTATGTAAACTGTTGGTCTCCCAAACAAATAAAACATCGTTATTTGTCTTAACTCTAGGTATAAAATATCTAGACAAACGCTTATTATGTCTTAAGTTTTTTTTAAAAGTTAAAACACTAAATAAAACCTCTAAAAAAAGTTGGGTTCCTGATATTTTACGGACATTTTACTTGTTTTGCAGAGACAAGCAAAACTTGATTTCGCTCTGCTGAACAATTGATATTATTGACTTAAGACTCTTTTTCCCCCCCATGAAAGATAAATCTCTCCAGAAATCAACTAATAAAAATGATTGCCCAAAAACATATTTCGGTAGGCTTGCAGGGTGTGAAAATCGAGCATTCAGCATAAGAACAACGAAGGGAACAAAAACGAGTAATACGTATATTTCCTCATATACAAGTAACTCCTAAACTTCTTTTGCACTCTTACATGTCATTAAGACAAATGTTATATGCAAAAAGCAGTTACGTACGTGCCTTGTCGTAAATTTGTCCCTTTTATTCTGATTAATATTACATTTCTTGTTTTTTTTTTATGCTCCCCACCTTTATTCTAGCTTGTAAAGACCCGTCGACAAGGCCCTACTTATTTTCTAAACTATTAGGACTAAGCTAGTGATGGTAAACCTGTCAGTGTTTCTGCAACTCTACTTTACTTAAATCAGCCATATAGTTACGACATCAAACTTATTTTTAGAATATTATTTTAATTTGTTGTTTGGTATGAAACTAATTCAACATTATAGCGCAAGTGTGTAGCAAGTGTAAGTAGTAACCTTGAAGTAACAATATATGGAGGGATAGCTAATTTGTTTTACCCAACCCAGCCGAAATTGTAGTAAATCACTTTTTCCGAGTTTTTACATAGTACACCATGAGAGAGAAAGAGACAACAAATTTCTTGGATTGCTTCTATATACTGTCGTAATGATCTTAAGCTGGTTATTTTCGCTGGTTAACGGCGGGACTCCGTCCACATTTTTTATTTTGCCACTAAACTTGACACAACTAAACGGTTTTTTTAGGTTAGATGCTATATTTTTGTTGATAAAAATACTGTGAAAAAGTGGCTATACGAACACACAAAAACATTATGTCGATATGTGATATGAATGGATGTATAAATACCGTAGCCTTAGTCTTAGCCACGCCCATTTGCGCCGAGTCATGTTAAAATCATCAAAAACAAGTCCAAAACTGACTTCACTGCCTTGGCTTGGACTACCTCTTGTATACTCTAAGGTAGTAACAGTGGTTGGTGCTTGCTTGCCTACTGAACATTGAACAACTAATCAAGCGCCGGAGAGCGAGGGCAAGTGGCGGCGTCGCCCCCGGGGATGCGAACTACGAACTCGTTGAGCGCGGAGCGTAGGCTAATCAGGCATTTATGTCAATTTTAGAGCTAATTTGACCTGTGACCGGGCGGTGATAAAGAGCTCCCCGTTAGGTCTACTGTCCGGAATGCATGAGTCAACTGGCTTTACAGCTTTTGTTTTACGAATTGTATCGGTAAAATACCTACTTGTAGGTTTACACTTTTGATACGTTGTTTAGAGACTAGCCAATTTCGTATTTAATTTTTGTAATGTTGGACCGTACAATACTTTCAACTGACTGAAACCAGTGAACCATTATCTTGGAAAACACCCGCTTATTTAGATCTGGTTACTAAACATGACTATAGTGATTTTAAGTAACGTTTTGATTCAGATCCATTTCCAAACTGTCTGTCTGATGTGTTTCACTGACGGTTGAGTACCAAATCATGTCGTACCTACATGGAGCGCCCGTGACTTAAAAGATTTTTGCTGTTTTTCTGAACAAAAAGATTTGATAATTTTAAAGTAAGAGTTTCAATATTTATTTAGTGTTTGTACCGATAAAATAGATATCTCTCCTGAAACAGCAATTTCAGATAGCCCTTTCCACGTACCATGTTGGATATTGACAAAAAATCATCTTATGAAAAAATCGACCAAAAACTTATTGTTTTAGAAACTAGTGAAATTCAGAAGACAGTCAGAACCTCCCCGCCAATGTCTTGTACCTATGTATGTATAATACATTTCCTAAACACATGTCCTCTTCCAGCAGTTTCCCCTGCGACCAGGGGCAGGGGCGAGGTTTTGTCTCCAGTTGACGCGTTATAATTGCCATTCACCAACATACTAAACTAGTTGAGCCAAGTTGCCCAACTTCGCCGACCGCCTTCCCTCCCTCCCGCGCGACGTGCGCTCAAATTCGGAATCATACGGGGATGAATATTGAAGCAGCCATTGTAATTAAAATAATCCGAGTTTAAATAGTTTCAGCCTATCAAATGCTGTTTAGGGGATCGACCGGGATTCCACGCACTCAAACGTAATCGTTGCTAGTTTTATTGACTCATTTGGATTGGTTGAACCATGTAATTAATGCCTTTAACGAATTTTGCAAATCACCAACACTAAACGAATTGAAGTTCATCCCCTTCCTTTCATTAAACTTAACAAACTGTTGTTCTTGTTTCTCGCATCTTATCTAACTGTTTTTAATTAGACTTTCATGTTGTCTCTCTTTATAAATAAATACGAAAAAAATCTCTTCGGCCAATTGTCGAGTGGATTGTTTAATTGAATTGCTTTAAATATTTTTTTCACTTAAATTTTACTGATGTCCATAATCATTAACATCGCCCCGACGCTGCATACCGGGTGGGATTTGACCTTCACTAAGTCCCGTCCCTCGCCAGTCTCCCCCAGTCCTCAGGCCCTACTGTCCTGCTGCAATCGCCTTCCACGCAATAAGTTCATCTCTTTTCCGATCTGTCATGTTTAAAGGTGTCCTATCATCTTGTATTCTTTTTACATATCCGGCCTATTGCAGTCTTTGGGACCTACATAACTTTTACAATAGTCTCATGCTCAATTAGGTTTTCGAGTTCATGGTTGATGTTAATTATTATCCGTCCATTTTTAGCGTAGATATAAAAATACTAGTATTACTAATGTCAATAAACAGTAATAAATATTAATGGTAACCACCAACACGATACGTTTTATTCAATACTAAATCGAAATTTTATTTACGTCTTATTTAATTATCGTTTCAGCAAACAAATTCCGATCACAAGTCCTTAATACCAGCACCAGCCTTCTCGGAATATCCCGACCGACGTCATCCAATACAATGGGACCGACAAATAGTGTCTACCTACCCAGGACATGCACCGCATTCTTGCCTATCATTTCACCATCTCAGTTTGCTGATAACGTGATAACACTATACCACGTATAGTACCTAACTATAACTACGCACGCTGCCAGCGTTATGCTGCCATTCCCATCGCTTACGTAACTATGATGCCGAGTGGCAAACGAATCTAATTTGTAGACTTTTGTGATGTTATTCCTTTCTGCGTATAGTAATAATTAGCGTATACGTATATAGTCCAATAATTATATAATTATTACTTTATTTATAGTTTTTTGTGTTTAATTTGTAGAACTCAATTTTACTTTTTATAATTTAATTTTATTAAATTAAAAACAATTATTATGAAGTTTTGTCATTTTATGTTTTTTATATTACATTATATTTGTTCTGTTAAAAAAAAAATCTATGTGATATTCACTTGTTCAATGATGAACACCTATGGTGAGTCAAGGAACTTGTATTTACAGATATATGTTATAACAGTATGTATGATTTGAACGGTGATATGCAAGAAGAGAGTACCTCTAATGCGAGTTCCGGTTTTGACTAAACTCACATGTTGCCTCTGTCATGCTTATTCTCACCCACGGACCCAAATTTAGTCACAAGTTGTCTATAATACTTAAAAAATATACGACTCTTTATCTAATTACTTTGCAATAATAATATTCTTCGATACCAAGTGGAATAACACTACCATATTACTTGGCTAAAAAATACAGTTTCTTTACTGTCATAGTCTCACCATATAACTCTACCGTAAATCCCAATATAATCGAGGAGCTTATGTAAATATCACCCGTCGTCGGCATGTTAATTTGCAGGTTCTTTTGTCAAAAGAGTTGAACAAGGATCACAATGGGACCCATTTCCCATTATTTGCTCTTATTATTCCCAGCCTTCTTACCCTGACTACGTACGTAGTAAGTTGTACCTACATCCTTGTGGTGCGTGAGTACTTTTGTCTGGAGAAGGGATAGACAATCTGTCAGTTATTTTTAAGGGTTTTTTTTGTTGCCATTATTGATTCAGCTTCTTACAGGTGGTCCAGTTTCTTGTTTTCTCTTTTATTTAGGGGCAGTTTTGCTATTGTCTCTGTTCCAGAAAGTCAGTTAGTACATCGATGGTATCCGCCTGTCTCACTGTTTACTTCAATCTTTGTAAAATATTTTAATTAGTCCGCTATCGAATTGTTGCATAGTTACCCATGGCACCTGGATATCAAGTTTGTTGTCCTACTTTTGAATCCTCATTAATGGATGTAGTCATAGTTTAGTAAGTACGACTAACTAACCACTATGCCTTGTCCCAGCAAGAGTATACAGATAAGACGTAATACGACACAATTAGCGTCTGTCTTAGCGGACCACATTACTTTCTTTATTCACAACATCGTCTCATACATACTCTTCCGTTATACTGACTCTTGACGTGACCCGATTCCAATATTTGATTCAATTCGTGCCGCGATTTTCTGACGCGTCCCCGACAGCGTTATACATTCTCCTGTGACTCCGTTCTTCGTCCATCCGCTCTACACGTCTAAACCTTCTAAGCGTATTATTCTTGGTTGCGTTTCAACGGCCGTGCATTATTTTAGAATGTCATTCATAACACGGTCGTATAGGTTTTAGCACACAGGTCCCAGGGATGTCACTTACTGTATTCTGTCTACAGAGCCGTTAAGAAAAGATGTATATTTTTGGTCTGTAACTACCATCCATTTATTTATATATATATATATTTTTTTTTTTTTTGTGCTTGTGAAAACTAATATTTTAAAGTAAGAAGATTGAGGAATGATTATCAACTGTTTTGCGAACCCCTCCAAGTCAGTAGATGTATTCTACTTTATCATTGTTATTTGCGTCTTCTGGCATAGGGAGTGTGTGCTGTTGACATCTTTACCAGCAAGGTGCTGTTGTATGTTGATACATAGTCGCTCCTATAAAAATATTCTTCAGAATTCTATTCAGAAAAGTCGGAAAAGGAAAGCGTTGAGCCGGAAAATATAATTTCGCCTTTCGTTTTCTGGTTTATTTTTCGGGTAGTACAGGTAAAGATATGTTTTCATAATCTTTATGCTAGGTAAGCTAGTAGATTTCCTTCTAATTATTTCACTGGAAACAATCTCAATAACATAGCTTATATTAAGCTCATGCTGCGACGATGTATGACCTCGGCATGTGGCTCAATTAATTAGATTGACATTGCTTTGTAGTCCGACACATTGATCTAACCAGTAGGTACCTCTACGCATGTAAGCTATATATAATCCATTATATTATAATGATGAACTTGGAGGTTCAGCTCATTCAATATTACACATGGCAATCATTATTAATTAATAACTAGCCTCCTACCGACTTCGCCCGAGATTGTAAAATGTTGAAAAAAAAATATCCAAGAAATTTGAAATAGAAAAACCTGTGCAAATTTCAATGATTTTTTGCTGCTTCGCACACACGGATTTTCTGCCTTCCAGTTAAGATTCAGGCGCAGGAAATATGGTGAGATATTTATGTTATGTGTCTTCCTCTCTCTGACCTCTGATCGTGTCTCTAGGTGCTAAAAGTTGCAACAATTGACTAACGAGTACCCAAAATATATATATATAAATATCGGAAAAATAAATAAACTCTCACTGATACGCCACATGGTGGCTTATGGCCAATTTCCCCAGACTGCATCCTGGTTTGATATCGACCTGATACTAAAACCACATATTTTCTACAATCGGCAGTATTTCCATTTCCACCACGCGTGATTATCACAACATGCTGTAAAATATCGTGGATTATAACCCGCCAAGCATTGAGAATCGAATGTTTTATGAATGAGCATGCGAGCGTTATAGATACGGTTATGGTAATTCTCTCGGCGGTCGACGTCTTAATTAATAATTATCCTTGACTAATTTTTATAGCGCCGTTTTTGTAAAATATCACCACATTGGCCTCTTTACGAAATACTTGGAATTAGTCGGGGTCGCGCCATGGTAAGAGCAAGTGCATTAAATTCTTGAGTCAGGTTCATGTCAAGAGTCGGAATATATAAACCCGAAAGTAGCAAACGGTATGTGCCAGGACAGTTTTTTTTTTTTTAAGTTTAAGGATAAAAAAAATTACGGACAGTAATTCATAAAAAAATCATATACTGGAGAATTCGCCTGAATCCCAACTATTTCTCACGGATTAACATACGAGTAAGTATCAGATAAATAAATCTTACAGACAATTTTTAGACTAATATAAAGGGAAAAAAAAAAAAATTTTGGGTTATACAGAAAAATAAAAAGTGCAGTGTCTAAACGAAGTAGCAGCAGTTTTGTGAGTAGACAGAAATTGTGCGATAATAATTATTTTATTAAAAACATTAATGATATACTAAAAGCAATACTAACGTATTTTTAATATGATGTACCTACCGGATAATATGTTGCCCTTATGTAAGAATGAACAAAATAGAGATGGTCTACATTTGCACGGAATAAAAAGAAAACATAATATTATACAAAAGAAATGAAAAAATAACTTTGTATAAGACCACGAATATTATTTTAATTTTTATGACTGACTAAATTCGCCTAGCCACTATCACTAAGGTAAATATGTCCAGTAGTCCAATATTAGGTATTTTTCCGGTAAACTCGTAAAATTTATCATTATTCTTTAATCACCTTCTCAGTTGACGTTTTGTCTCTTTCAATTCATATTATCTGTCTTCTTTGTCTCTGTTCCTTTGTTATAATTTATATGTTATTCTTTTGTTTTCTCATTGTTTTGTTATTTTATAATTTGTTCTCTTCTCTGTATGTATATATAACCGCGCACTGTATTTTTTATTTAGTTTATTTTGGACCCATATGATGCTTAGGCTAAGCGAAACCGGTCGGTCATAAAAATAATATTCGTGGACTTATACAAAGTTATTTTTTCATTTCTTTAGATATGTCAAACCGCAAAGTGATTGATTTCTATAAAATATAATATTATGCACATTGTCAATGGCCACTTTTATGAGTATTATATCTCTTTTCGTAGTTGTGTCGCGGATCCATCGTCTCGAGAAGGCGACTCGCGACAATCCACCATGCTCTGCTTGGGAATATATATTAAATAATATTATTCAAATGGATCATGGTAAACAAGCGACCAGAAATATAAACACCTTAACATACATGGAAACTATAACGACCAGTTGCACTATATTCATCTGTATCGGTCTAATTCAGCATACGCGATCTGAATATCAATATTGCGACTTGTATAGCACGCCAAGACTTACTTGTATCAATTGCGTAATAATAATAATAAATGGATAACATTTATAGCGCCGTTTTTGTGGGAAAATCACCTCAAAGGCGCTTTACAAATTAATTTATCTATTCACAACAATGTTCTCTCTTTCATATTATCTGCAAAGCTTTTTTTTGTCGAAACTTTTCTTTCCATTTTCTTCAGAAGAAAAAGGTTTTTGTTTGGCACTTTTACAGTGGAAAAAGTTTTTTTTATTTGTTTTACAACCTTTTTGCGTCAAATAAGCTACCGTAGGTACTGAAAATAATCTCTCAGGAAATGTTTTTTTAACGTTTTATTAGTTTACTAACCATCACGCCGTTACCCCGCAGGGGTAGGCAGAAAGGACGGACCGCCATATAACTCTGTCTTGGCACACACTCTTTGCTTCATCCACATTCATACATACTCTTCTGTTATTCTGACTCTCCACATGACCCGATTCAAGTATTTGATTTACTTGATCGTGCTATGTCTTTCTCGGGTCCTCGACTTCTTCTTCCATTCACTTTCGCATCATATATAACGTTTTATTTTTTTTATATTAAAAGTTAGATGCTATCTGAATACCGCGCAAGAGTCCCAGCTGCCCGAAGCCAGTGCTACTATCTCATATTTTGCGTCGCTGGAGGTATTGAAGGTATATGAAGGTGGTCTTTCACCGGGACTTTTCTAAGAGTATCAGCACTCTTGCAATGACGTGAAAATGTACTATATATTATATTTATTATGTTATGTGTGAAATAATCCATTTTAGTGAATTAAATTTTCAAATATTTCAATAATATTAATAATCTAAAACACAAATATGAAACAGAAAAAAACCAGAACTAAAAAGAACAATGGTCGTGACCGAGACTTGAACTCGGAACCTCTTCTCTACCCGGGTGTGACACTGCCAATTAAGCCATAAAGACCTCATTAGAAAGCGGCATTTTTAAACGATCTCATACTTCTATTGAAATTATAAATATTAGAATTTTTTCCGATTTTAGGCTGCAATCTTTTGATGATGTGGACAATGGTCATGACCATTGTTCTTATTAGTGTATGGATTTTTTCTTTTTCATATTTGTGTTTCAGATTATTAATATTATTTAAATATTTACAAATAAATTAGCATTAATGCTTTGAAGTCAATTCCAATTTTAATAATTAGATTTTCATTTGCCTTGCGGGTCTTGTAATGGCCCAACCAGTTGCCCCCATGTGCAACTTACCCATGTCACTAAGCATTCATACCAATGTCCTATTATATTTCTTAATTGCATCCCTTAATGTCTTTCTGTCTCATAAATTATTTCCTAACATCGCTTTCCAAAATTATTTTTAACATGTTTTATTCCATAGACCACATGTTTGGACTCTGATACTGTAAGTTTGACCATGCAGGTATAAAAGCAGAGCATTTCTGTAAAAACACTCTCTACCATTACTACTCTACTATTATATTACCTTTCCTATTCTCATCGCACTCCCGTGCTGTTGTAAACCATCTTCAGTTAAAGGTTTTATGACTAATATTATATAAATTCTTCCAATAAAAAGTATTCAAGTGATTATATTTTATTCTACATCCCCGAACAAAAGCGCGCCTTACCCGAGGAGCATCGCGATCATGACAGTTTCGTGCCCGCGATCTATGGGTCACTTTTTCGCTTCACCAGCCATTTAACGTATGTATTAAGCAATCAAAATAGCAACTTAAATCAAAGCACGTGTAAATAAAAGTCACGGCGCGCCTCTGCCTAGTGGTATAAACGACATTATTTCTCGTGCGTTCATGAATGCAGGCCGCATCCCATTGTCATTCAGACTGGCATTGATGGCTGGGTTGGTAGGTCATGTCACCGAGTAGAATCCGTCTGATGTATTCATATTATATCCCGCCATGCTATCGTCAGCGAACAGGCGTGATGTGGGTCTGCTGAACCGGTAATTCAATGAAAGGTGCTCCGAATGCCGATAAACACGGCATACTCGTATTCGTGTTGCTCGAATTCTACACCAAAAGTGATATTTAAGTGGGGCAGTAACAAACTTATGATTTCAAATAATATTATAAAATAATCGCGTTTATTTTAGTATTAACATGTGTGTATCTAAACGTATTAAACTAACTATTACGTCATTTCTCCGCAGGGTTAGCCAAGTAGGGTTCGAACGCCATGCGCGTCTATATTTAATGGGAATTATATGCTTCTTTCTTTATGCACATTCATACATTACTATCCATTATTCTGACTTCGACATTTAAAAATATAAAATTTAAATATCGTGAATACCGCACAAGAGTCCCGACTGTCCCGAGCCAATGGGACTATGACATTCCCAATTGAAGTATGTTGTAAGGTTGAAAGAAGTGGTAAAGAGGAGGAGATGGGGAAGAGGAAGGTACCTGATTAAAGATGTGGTCATCAAACTCGGCTAAATCCATTTTAAGCAAAGTTTCGATTCAGAATGGTGATCTTTTACCATGGCGATACTGAGAGTATGACCCGCATCGAGTGAAATTTAACTTAGTCGCGCCGTATTTTCCTAAAACCTCCGTGATTCTTCCGTTCTATTTCGGCGTCATATATTTCCAACTGAAACCTTTCTATGGTACATTCATCCATCTGCTTACTGTATGTGTCTAAATAATGTAAGAAGAATTGGACTTGCATTCCTTTCTGATCTCTATCTGGGCTTGACAATCGATCAAACATGGTTTTACCACTCATACTCAGGGTATTGATTTCTATTGCAAGTCAGTCCTTTCGAGGGTCCTCTGCCGATTCCATGACTCACTGTCACATCGGTGTTTTTATTTATTATTTTAAATCTTGCTACATTGCAATCCCAACGCTTCCTTGACGACATCATATTAGTACCTAGTGCATTATCAATCCATTCGGATCACGTGTAGCATGTTTATTATGTGTTGTATCAGAATACATACATACTGAGAGTGAAGCATAACCGCGAGTTTTAATATCCGGCCAACGTGTGACACAGCGAGCGGTGCGCGCTACGGTGGGCAAATATTACTCACGTGGTATTAAATTCTACAATATTCATTTAAACCCGTAAGATAATCTCAAATCTGTAGGTAGGTAGGTTGCTGTGTATACCGGCTTGTTAAAACTCCAACTTCCTTCCCATCCTTAGAATATGTGTTCCAAGTCCTAAAATCTTAAATGCTTCCTAGTGCTCCTGGCTGTAGTGGTACATTCGTATCGTAAAACGTGATCTGAAATCTACGCTTCTCATTCATACAACCTTCGGACCGACCACCCAGTTAAAAAATCTACCTGTTTGGTGTTGTATCTACCGGTATGTAGTTTGTATAATAATTTCGTATTTTCCCACGAAAATACAATTCCCCTCGAGTGATGACGAATTTATTATGAGCACTTGTTCCCAAATTAGATTCACAGGTCATAGCCACCCTTGCAAAGGTTAAATTGAGGCGAATGTATTCGTAGCACGTTTAAAATCAATTTTCACTTACTCCTTATTTACCTTACTTATTTTGAGTGTGAGAAAAAATAAATAAAAAAAGACTACTTCGTTCTACTTTCATCTGAAGGAATTAAGTAACAAGTGTTCTACTAACCTTTTAGATTAATTTGATCCATATTGAATGCACGTTTATTTTTTTATTGATTACAATGGTTGCTTATCTATTGTGGGGAACGTATCAGGTATACAATTCTGCTAAAGGCATGCTACTGATTGAGTCGTCGCAACCTCTCCCTCTTTCTCATAAATGACGCATGCAACAGGAAGAGAAGTTACAACAGCGATGTCACTAGTCGGCGTATATTATGTTTCCTTTACTGGTAAATTCAATGCGACACCCATTTAGCTGACGTGGCTCTGGCGGGATTGCGAATTTGCAAAAAGTCGCAAAGGTTTGCGAAAAGCGTAATCGCGCCGCGATGGCATGTTGGCTTTCAGACGGACATATCACTTTGTGATATCCACGTTTTGTTGCTATGGACTATTTTATATTATATGTTTGGATATTTTGTTATGAATATTATTATATTGTTCAGGTATCATTGGAGGTAGAGACTTATAATTTATTGTTATTCTTATATTCAACTTTAATACTCAAATTGCTATGTAATTATTTAGTAGACTTGTGTTTGGTTTATAAGTACTGTGAAATCATTCGTACAAAGTTTCACCCGGCTGGATTAAATTTGATGATCGCCATATCTCCGTGGGACGTCCCTGATTCCTTATTCCAAGAACTGTATTTTAACCGTATTTTATTCTCCCGACACACCTGTATTCGTCCGTACACCGTACGTGCTCAACTGACTAAAGTAAGGCCACATTTTTAATATTTTTTTTGCGCTTACTGTTATTACTTATTATTCGATGCTGCATTATTTTCGAATCCCCTCATTGGTATCATCTACCTGTATATAGTGAAATTGCTATTTTCGATACCGACAATAACAAGTTTTTTCTTCCACCG
Organism: Drusus annulatus; assembly: GCA_022651775.1. NCBI lineage: Eukaryota > Metazoa > Arthropoda > Insecta > Trichoptera > Limnephilidae > Drusus > Drusus annulatus. The sequence continues at coordinate 280,708 of JAGWCC010000032.1, read as the reverse complement.
ATCCGAATGTCTGAAGATTGCATTTCACACACCATCTGCCAAAAAACGATTAATTCGAATGAAATTATTTATTTTCTATTACCATGATTTATTTTGGTCACATTTCGGAATATGACACGTAAGAAGAACTCTTAAAATGCAAGCTATCGAATACGTGCGATCCGTGACAATAATGTTTGTTTAATTGATTATCTTAACACAAAGGTTTTGACTAGACTTGTAAATAATAATAATTGGCTGATTTATATAGTGCCGTTTTCGTGACAGAATATCACCTCAAGAGCGCTTAAAATAATGAGAGTGGTGCAAAGCTTGGGGTTGGCCCCTAAGCGTCACGGGATCAAATCCTCTGCAAACCATCTTCTCCATCATAGCACAAGCTATAATTGCAGCTTTTAATTACGGAATTATTTGTAACCAGGTAATGTTGGCATTCTTTTTAAACTTGTTATTTATTTATTGTTAGTTATCAGAATTGGTGTTCCAACGTTTCTTTATTTGTATCCTCCGCATTCCCTACGATTTCTAAACTCGTGGTACGCTTAAAAAAACAACGTTTTTTTAAAATAAGTTGCCACATCTACGATTGGCGATAGAATGATGACGTTGATTAAGTCTTGACTTCATACTTTCATATCATCGTTAAAGTAATTTTCGTTACCGAAAGACCAATCTTATACATTATGCATATTTCAATACGCCACTCCCACGCGAACAGTTTGCCATTTGCAATATATTGAAACCTTACCAAAATTCGCTTACATTGGTGAATATGATATATGTATATATATAATGTTGTTTTCGCAGAATGGAAGCGCTCACATCAATCAACGGTTTGTCTTCATTCCCCATTAAAAGAAACCCACAATTCAAGCTGCATATAAATTACTATGAGGTATATATATGAATTCATGTTCAATCTCTTTGGTTTTTGACTCTGAGTAACCAACGGGAATATTGAACAGTGGATGTGCGGTTTCTACAATTTAAACCTTTAAGAGTTGACACATACAATGGTGTCGGCTTTTGTAGTATTTATTTTGTGGATTCATTTAATGAGTTTTTTCCTGGGAATCCTTTACATTTAACATCATTTCGTGCATGTTCAAATTTTAACTGGAGAAAACAAGTAATATTTCTGAAATTATTGACTGAAAAGAATTTTGGTAAATTTTGTCTTTAAATTTTTGGAAAAATGAGTAGGTATCATGAATTTTTCATTGTCCGTTCGATAGAATTATTTTTAGATCATAGATTTACATTGAGTTATCTTTATGTGAGGAATAATCATATGAAAAAATACATTTGTAAAAACCACTAACTAATATTATCAGGGAAACACTGGTAAGAAACATTTTCGTCAATTGTAGATATAAAGTGATCTAAAAAAAAAAAAATTCTCACGTCTGAATTGTAAACAATAATAATAATAATTAGTATGAATTTTCATTATTTATTGCGAGAGACGTGCAATTGAAAACGACTCACCTTGTAGGAATATGTTGCAAGGACTTTTTATAAAATCTACAAAGTAGTGAAAATTTATCGACGTTGGAAACAAAATGATTGGCCCGGGCCACGTGCTCGTTTATCACACCTCGATTATTTTACAACCGTCAGGTACTGTGTACAGGTAGGCACCACATTACGCCACCGACCTCGGTCACAGTCTACGGACAGTGACGCATGTCATACCTCTTAGCCACTGAGTGCGGGCTGTTTCAAACTTTCGGCACATTTTACATCGTCGGAATTCAATAATTAGCGCCTTTTTTAAAAAACATTCTAATGGTTTCGATTGTAGGCCCGTTTCAGCTTTGAATTTGTTCAAATGCTAAAACGGACCCACAATCGGCGCTCAACGGGGACCGTTCAAATGTAAAAAAAAAAAACACAATGGCGCTTATCATTGAATTGTGACGATGTCAAACGTTTCGACAGTTTGAAACACTTCAACCTTACTTTGTTAGTAATCTAATGACACTCAGCCAAAATACAACGCACTTGTCGGAGTGATGCCAATCTCCTCGCTGCTTCTATCTACTGACATGTTTATATCTGCTTTCACATGTGTTGCGTGAACAAACTTGGTATGACGCATTTTTATCACCCACCACCCCCTCATTAAGTGTTCTTACGTCATAAATATTATACACTAATTATTCTTCTGAAAAGGTGTCACGTTATTCTGTATTTGCTATGAATTTACATAATATATGTCATATTTGGGTTCTTGTGCGTAGTGCCTGTCAGTTGGTCGGACTCGTCCTGGGTCTTGAAGAGACCCATGATCACTGTAGATTGAAACACAAAAGTCGGCGATTCGTCCCACAGCACACCATTTCATAAACGTAAAACGACCCGTTCTCGCGCAGTAATCGTACCCGTTTTTGCCATATTAAAATGAATAATAATAATATTTGGATGATTTGTATAACGCCGTTTTTGTGAAAAATTACCTCAAGGGCGCTGTACAGATCTTATTTTCTATTACATATTAATTCCTAGTTTAAATAAGAAAATATACAGGAACATACTTACCTGGTGGTCCTATCAGATAGACACACTTATTAACTTAAAATTATAATTATGATTTTTTTCCGATTTAGGGCATGGGAGCGAAATAAAAAAATGGACTTTCTGAATTTGTCGTACAGTACAGGATTTGGTTAAAATTTGTATATCTAAAGGTGATTCGTCGAGAGACAGATTATGTATGTTGAGATTCTTCTAATGAATTTAAGGATATGAGAGTCTGAAAAGGTAAGTTTTCAGTTTGGACCGAAAACACAGTGATATACGAGTATACCGAAAATATAGTGAATACAGTGATACTTTTATTATTATACTCAGAATTAATGTTTTATTATACGAGTATATCGGATCTGATAACTAATTCTCGATACGATAAGTTGTACGGTGTGGTTTTTTGTATACCTACGGTTTATCTTTTAAATCGTTTCTATGAATTGAATATAACAATCAAAAGTAAATACTATAATATCCCACCAAACATTCGCTTGCCATGGGGGTATTTGCGATTTATTTGTTTCTCAGTTAAACAAACCTACCCAGGTTTGTTTATTATTATTTAATTTAATTTATTATAATATTTCGCGCATTTAAACTCGATATTAAACCGTTGTGAATGTCTTCTATTGACAACCGAACAAACTTTCACATCTTGTAAAAATGTAGCTTCGATTGTCTCGCAGATTGCGATTATTGATTTCATGTTATACACATAAAATATAACCTATTCAAATATTGTGGAAACTTTTTTTTACAAAGTAAGGCACTTAAATTAATTATTTAATTTGTCTCAAGTATTTGAACCTAATTCTAATATTTTTTGAAAATCGCATGCAAAATATCATTGATAAACAAACATCTGAGATTATAATTATTATATAGTTGCGACCACCCCAAATTAAATGTAATGAATTGGGCAAAATAAAGTTTTTTTCTCGGGCGTCGTGTTGTGGTAAACCAGAAAATAATTTGCGATACAAACTACAAATCAAAAATTAATAACTCAATTAATAAATAATGTCTTAATAATTTAATTCGAATTCGCGCAATGAAAATATACATTTATTTCGCCGACATTAGTTTTTTTTGTAAAAAATGGATCAAAACCTTCAGTTAGTATCAATCATTTGTTGATCGAACTGGAATTGTCTCATTTCCCAAATTCAGCAACTATTATGCAATAATATTTATAAAAATATTCGGCAATTAACTATCTCTGACTTGTATTTTAACCTCATCGCATCAGAAGAGACCGGTCTGACTGTCCAGCAATTTTCCTTCGAAGATGATTTCTTTATTTAGTTGGATATTTGCCCATCAAATACATGATTACATCAAATTGCAAATTATATAATGTATTAAATTATTCTTCCGCTCGTGTACGCGACTTGTACGAGCATCAGTGTGAGCTGTCAGTTGATTTACATAGGTGACTTACTAAATTAACTTCTTTTAATGCGTTACACTATTATTTTTCTTTTTATTATGTTGAAATGGTTTTTATTATTATAATAATGTTTTCATCTCTCTGTTAGATAATAATTATTGAGTCAATTCCGACTTATTATTTTTTTATTAATTAATTTTATAATAACTTTATTATTATTAATTCTTACTTATTTTAACCTGAACACCGTTTTTGCATTAATTTACAACCCTGTTATTAGTTGCTTATTGGTAAATACTCTCAGAATCGCCCTGGTGAAAGACCACCATACAGAGTCAAAAGGTTGTCAGCCGTCCCAACCTTGATTTTCCCAAATCCAACTTACCCCAATTGAAGAATGACAGTCCCACAGGCTTAGGGCAGTTGGAACTCTGGGGTAGTAACGTCTATCGAATTCCTACCATACAAAATGTATTTTTCTACTCCTAGTGTCTACTCTTGACTTTTATCTATATAAAATTATTATATTCTACTTATTCTCAAATAGTCATGTGATTTACAGTACTTCTCCATTAAAATGTCATTTCTTTACTGCGTGTCAAAGTATACTTTATCTTGTCTTCTTATCCGGAGAAAGTGGGATTAATTCTTGTGAAAAATATACGTTACCTGTACAATAACTCACAAATAATGATATTTTTTGTATAAAGTGAAACGGTACCAACCAATCATGGTTTCCACGCGCAGATGATGCATGCTGATTGCGCTGATTAGTTCTGCGATTTCCTTCGCAATCTTCAGCTAATAGATTTCCTAGGCCTTAAGAATCGGCATATTATGTACACATACTAGTCAATCATAGATAATTATCACTGATGATGAATAGTAAATTCACCTCAGTATCATATTATAATCGTATGTTGCTTAGAGTAACATGCTAGGTGGACTGTTCTATATCGTATGAATGAAAAGACGCATAGTATAAGGTAGAGGTGATACAATAACACAACTATCGTCACTCCAATTTATTTCTTCTTATGCCCTCTTTTCCGCCCAGTTTTCTTCGTTTCTTTCTCCTCGTTGTTCTATATTATTCTGGTCTCAATGTTTGCACTCAAACTTACATCAGAATATGACTCACGTTGAAAGACCTAATTCATTTTTTATTGTTTTTGTGCTATGTGTGTACACCTCCATTTATTGAATATTCACATAAAATGTTATTATGTACGATTATAAGTTCTGCTAGGTAGAGGATTGTGTCCATTAGCCCTTGAGGTGATTTTTCACAAAAAACGGCGCTATAAAAATTATCCAAATATTATTAATTGGGTAGGTGCCCGATTCCGCGTACCCCGTTATTTGAAAATTGGTCCTACACCTAGCTGTGCGCACAAGTCGATCGGTAAAACACATCGGCGATTATAATGCCAAATATTGACAGCCGGCCATCTGCTCGATCTTGAATCCTGCGACAATTAGTACATTTAAAAAATATACTATTTATACCGAGGAACACTTCTAATGCAATATTTTGTTCGCAAGCTTAAGAGGAAGCTGTCAATATGGTCCCTTTTTGGCTTTATAGTACAAGAAATACCACAAATGATTTATCTGTAAATTCTACACAGGTAGTTAGTAAAATATCTAAGACTCCCTGTGAACATTTTTAAAAAAATGTAATATTTTAATTTCTATATTAAATACAAACTACAATTTTACGAAGAACGTTCGAAAATGCCTTTTCTGGCTTTCTACCTGCGCCTATTACAAACATTTTTACTTAAAATCCTTCCATAATCTCAGAGTAAATAAAGTAAAGTTCTCTGTAAATAAATTTAAAACACTCCAGAGTTACTAGATTTTTACTGTAATTAGCTCAAACTCTCTGCATTTTTAAATTCTCGTCCGCCGTACTAAATTCGTATGGAATTCTAACGCCGCGTAATATCTCTTATAAATACAATGTAATTTCGTAACAGTCCTCAGTCACGAGCTAGCTTCTGAGCCGAGAGGTCGTCAGTTGGTTTTTCGACATTTTTATCCGTTTTCGAACGACGAATAATCAATCAACCAGCCAGAGGGTATGTAAAAATTAAATTATTATTATTATATATTGAATAAATTTAAATCCTGTTGTATGTGCTGTCTTTATTTTTGTTTTTTTTTCAGTTATCAAAAATGGGAAAGAACAAAGGGAATATTTTCTACAATTCGCAAAACAAGAAGCCTGCGCATTGGACAAAAAGACGTACAAGGTGATAATATCAAAATACATAATTTGAGCGGTGCGATTTTTTTTAGTTTTCTACCGATTAGGTTTATTCAGTATTAGGGAGATTGAAGGTGCGTTGAACTCGAATCTAATGTCAAAATGCATAATTTCGGCGGCCATCTTGAATTTTTTTAGTTTTCTACCGATTAGCTTCACAATCGGGATTAGGTAGTTTAAAGATGCGCTGAACTCGAATCTAATGTCAAAATGCATAATTTCGGCGGCCATCTTGATTTTTTTAAGTTTTCTACCGATTAGGCTTAAATTCGGTATTAGGGAGATTGAAGGTGCGCTGAACTCAAATCTAATGTCAAAATGCATAATTTCGGCGGCCATCTTGATTTTTTTTAGTTTTCTACCGATTAGGTTTAAATTCGATATTAGGGAGATTGAAGGTGCGCTGAACTCGAATCTAATGTCAAAATGCATAATTTCGGCGGCCATCTTGATATTTTTTAGTTTTCTACCGATTAGGTTTAATTTCGGTATTAGGGAGATTGAAGGTGCGCTGAACTCGAATCTAATGTCAAAATGCATAATTTCGGCGGCCATCTTGAATTTTTTTAGTTTTCTACCGATTAGCTTCACAATCGGGATTAGGTAGTTGAAAGGTGCGCTGAACTCGAATCTAATGTCAAAATGCATAATTTCGGCGGCCATCTTGATTTTTTTAGTTTTCTACCGATTAGGCTTAAATTCGGTATTAGGGAGATTGAAGGTGCGCTGAACTCAAATCTAATGTCAAAATGCATAATTTCGGCGGCCATCTTGAATTTTTTTAGTTTTCTACCGATTAGGTTTAAATTCGATATTAGGGAGATTGAAGGTGCGCTGAACTCGAATCTAATGTCAAAATGCATAATTTCGGCGGCCATCTTGATATTTTTTAGTTTTCTACCGATTAGGTTTAATTTCGGTATTAGGGAGATTGAAGGTGCGCTGAACTCGAATCTAATGTCAAAATGCATAATTTCGGCGGCCATCTTGATATTTTTTAGTTTTCTACCGATTAGGTTTAATTTCGGTATTGGGGAGATTGAAGGTGCGCTGAACTCGAATCTAATGTCAAAATGCATAATTTCGGCGGCCATCTTGATTTTTTTTAGTTTTCTGCCGATTAGGTTTACAATCGGGATTAGGAAGTTTGAAAGTGCGCTGTAATCGAATCTAGTGTCAAAATGCATAATTTCGGAAGCCATCTTGAATTTGTTGAGTTCCCTACCGATTTGTTTCAAAATCGAGATTAAGGATTCTTGAATGCTATTGTAATTTAGTTCAAACGGTCGCTAAGTTTGATTGGGAACAACGGCTGGCAGAGGTGTTGATAAACCCACTGACTCTCTTAGGTACGTTATAGATACATTCGGGATAATAAAAAGTATTACAAATTATTTCATTTTTATTTTAGGAAAGTGTTGGCTGCTGTTGAAAATTTAGGAATTGCCAGCTGCAGCGGCTATATTAATGACGTTTTTTTATAAATTAAATATTGAAAAATGGTTACTGTACGCACACCACGCGTTATTTTGGTAATGATTTTATAATATTTTAAGGTTTACGAGATAATAAGAAAAACGTTACATTATTGTGAGATATAAATAAGAGAGTTTGTTTTTCCTCGTGTTTGGGCTCATATTAAATAAAGAAGTTATAATTTCGGAAATGTTTTATATTTATTTATTAGAGCATATGTTTAAAAACTAAAAAAAGCAAAAAAACATATGAATGTACACTTATAATTTTTTTTTTTAAATTGTATTGCCGGGTCCCACTGACCCTATCAGGCATAACACTTACTATAATTGCATCAGGCATGCGGAGGGTCAACTAAAATAAATATATTTCAATTGTAAAATGTACTATGTATAGTCAATTAATATCAAACTGTATTATATGTATTACTCTTCAAATACCTGCCTATTCTCATTAGAGCCCTACATTATACCTACAGAACGACATACTTTACTTTGCAGTCGGCGGCGTCACCAGTGTTGACTTTGTGGATATTTAAATTTATGCATTTAAAAAACGTTTTTTTGTTCGCTTGTTCCTACTTTAGCCGCCTGCAAAGTTAAGTCGGTCAAGCTGTATCCATGTATTTTCATACAGCGAATAAATGAAAATGTTATAAAGCAAGTGTATTTTTATTTCGTATTTGATCAAAATGCTGCGTCCTTTATTAAATCCGTCATCGTCCCAAGCAAAGTTAGCGAGCGAGCGGGCGCCGGCTAGCGGCGGTCCGCGTTTGTCTATAAGTACCAAAAATACCTAACGGCAGCAAACGCTTAGCTTGGATGCCTGCTCTTAAGTGTAATTTTGTGAATGCTTCACGAACTACAAGTTATTTTTTGAAAACTGTGTGAGAAAAAAAAAATACAGATGTATTATAAATAAAAACAAAAAATATATCGGATTCAATACTATTCACCTGGGTTTATAATCATTTTTAATTAACAGTCCGAGTGGTTAACTTCAAACAACTTGCATGTTTTGGATATTTTTATTTCTGTTGCGTTTTTCATGAAAAATCGTCTTGTACAGAGAAAACAGGCACGAAGAAGAAAAATAAACCAGTAAAAATGCTGAAATATAATAACCATGTTATGATATTATGGGTTGTAATTTCAGTAGAAATAATAAATATGTTAACACTGAATGATACAATTTATATGCTGTGACCGGGCACCCGATATAATATATTATGGAAGACATGGTACCCGATAAATGCACCAAGACAAAATATCTCTAATTTTTGTAAAACATTGCTGGCAAATATCATTATGTAGACGTGATAGACATTATTTTCAAAAAGTTATATCATTATCTCTATTTTAGGGCTACCAAAAAGTACTCGATAAATGAACAGTTATTATCCATTTGTAACAAATCTATCAAATGTAGTGTTTTTCTAGCGTCTTTTTTTGTAGTTTTGTAGTGATCAACCAATAGGTATATATATATATATATATATATATATATATATATATATATATATATATATATATATATATATATATATATATATGTATATGTATATGTTAATGATTTTAATAATACCAAATTTTTAACTTTGTTCCACTATTTTTTTAAATTTAAGACCTGACCGGTTTCACCTTATTACGGGCATCTCCAGTCTGCCCGCCATAAGGTGAAACCGGTCAGGTCTTAAATAAATAAAAATAGTGGAATAAAGATAAAAATTTGCTATTATTAAAATCATTAAAATGGAATCATTAAATCAGAAATAAGACCAGCTTTTTACACCAACAATAATTTAGGAAAATTTTTAAGCAATTCTAAAGATAAAGAAGATTCTTTAAGCCATTCGGGCATATATAAACTTAACTGTAACGATTGCCCGGCAATTTACATAGGTAAAACCGCGAGAAATGTAAACATTAGAGTCAAAGAACACATTAGATGTTTAACAAGTATAGGTTTTTCTGAATTTGCCGAACATTTAATTAAAACTAACCATACTTTTAATAAAAATACGGGTGTACAAATAATTCATAAAAATGGAATAGGTTTGCGCCTTAACAATCTAGAAGCATTAGAAATTTCAAAATCAAATAATAATAATAATTGCCAAATTTTAAACAAACAATTAGAATTAACTAAAAGTCCGATTTTAAGAATGTTCCCCTTCTCCTCTTCCCATCCCCCTACCTCTCTACCTACTCCATTACCACCCCCTCTCTGATGCTTTGTCCTGTTTATATTAATGTTTTGTCTCTTTCACTCATTTCTTTGTCTACTGTATTACTCTATATTTAATCTTAGTATATACTTATACGTTCCTGATGAAGGTTAAGTCTAACCGAAACCGGTCGAATTGTTATGTGTATAAATAAAGTGGCTTAAAACAAAATTATTTTTTATTTAAAATCATTAAAATGGAGTTCCACCACGAATTAACAGTTTCAAAATTATAAATAATATATAAATGTTATCAATGATTTGTTATACGCATTTGTATCAAAGCTAGATAGGGTCATACTCGTATATTTGAGTAGGTGCATATTGTAAATATAGTCCGCGAGATTTAAGTAACTTTGTTTCTGACGTGATTCGCGAAAATTGAATTATTTGTCGTGGAATGTCGAGTCACCCAGCCAAATCGTATAAATATTATTTTGCACGAAACGGTGTGTAATGATATTTTTTGCATTCCTTTTGCGCCGAGGCGTGCTCGCGTTTTGCTTCGGCGGCTCTAAAACTAATAATAATACTTCTATTGCTATGTGCGAGTAGGTTACCACTTTGTGGCGGTAAATAGGAGATGTTTGCGCGACCTCTTGATTTGTAGGTTTTCCGCGATCTAGGTAATACAAGTAGCTTTTACTCTGATATATTTTTGCGTGAAAAGATAACTTCAGCAGCTTAGGAGTCTACTGGGTCTGGATGAATCCTCACATCTAGGGACGCAATGATATTGATACGGGTGTTCTGTCAATAATGGTTTACTATCACGATATAAAAAAAATTACAGATTTTAATCTAAATGTAAAGACACGATGTAGGATGATTTTTTCTTCTGCAGAATAAAGCCTTTAACAACCCTGCAGGCTGCACTTGTAACATACGTTATGTTTCGAAGCCATGAGGTGTGGCGTCTTTCATCAAAATATCCCTGGATTATCAGTTGGGTACTTTGGTATATGTCGCCCCTCGTGATATGTTTTTATTTTAAAATATGAAAACTACAAGATTCATCCAACAACGTGCCTATACATTTAGATCGAAATTTGTATATGTTAAGTGCTTTATCGATAAACCTGGACAATCGGTGATTAGAATATCCTCAAATATTCTTATAACTGGCTGTTATTATGTATCAGAATCGCTATCTTTGCATTACTACCAATACCATTTGTAAAATTAAAACATATTAATTAGATAGATTTAACGTTTGTCGATTTTTACTTATTGACCCTTAAATACGACTTTGTTTGAAGACAATCGAGATAATTCATCCAATAATAATCGTTAGAAACCATCTCAAATCGGTACAACAAAACACATACAATAAATAACATATTTCACTTATTGGCCCTTGAATACGACTTTGGTTGAAGACAATCGAGATAATTCATCCAATAATAATCGTTAGAAACCATCTCAAATCGGTACAACAAAACACATACAACAAATAACATATTTTTCATGATTATTTTTTCTAAATCACCTCGTATGTATGTAGCTAGCTTGAGATGTCTTCATAATAAACAACAGTAAATCATTCTATGCCCACCACCGTGAAACGACATCGTATTTCCTACGAATGGCACGTTTAACTAAGCTTGGCGAATTTGATGACTCGTGAAGTCTTAGTGGAGTAAGCCACCATCGCAAAAGTAATAAAAAGTATCCGATTATTATTAGTATTTCAAGTGTTTGCCATTTCTTCGTCGGAGCATGCGGTGCTGCCTTTGTTGGAAACTTTCTAAAAGGCGGCTGCGAGAAGCGATTCTTCGAATTATAGAAACGAAATCTGACGTTGACCGACTTTGGGCAGTTGACAAGAAGTGACAGTGGTTGCTATCGCCTTTTTTGTCAACGACCACAGACGGATTTTTGTCGGTTGTGAATTATGCCCCATTATAATTGTACAGGGTGTGGATTAGGCATCGTTTACGTGTTTTTGTTGAATTAATTTTTTTTTAAATCGTTTTTTTTTTCAGTTTTGATAAGTTTACCGATCCATGTATAGATCTCCTTTTAGTTGCATTATCTTTATCTTGTTCATTCGTCCATTTTTTACCCTTTGTCCCACAAATATAAACTTCTATTTTTTTACAATCTGCAATAGCTGTGAATATGTATATTAGGTACGCATTTCAATAGAGAAGGTTTGAACTTTGACAATTGAAAATTGAAAATTGAAAATTGAAAATTGAAAATTGGGACATTGACGTACTGGTAAATATTTTTTAAACACGTCTTTTAGTTTATCCAGAATATAATTCCATTTTTATAATTGTATGCCTCATAACTTATTTACTAAGTCAACAGAAACTTTTAAAAAATGCCACCACATAAGAGGTCGAAGTCCGCGATATCCCGGCTCCAGTAAGATTTGTAGAGATCGAATAATAATAATAATATTTGGATAATTTGTAAAGCGCCGTTTTTGTGAAAAATCACCTCAAGGGCGCTGTACAAATCTTAATTTCTACTTAATAATAATTCTTATTTTATATAAATGTACAGCAACATACTTACCTGGCAGGACACAATCACCATATAACTTAAAATACGTTATAATAACTTAAAATTTAGCTGATTCTTACATATACTCGTATATATATATTTTTTAAATTTTATTATTATTTTTTCATTTTTAGGGCATGAGAGCAAATTTAAAATAAAGTATATCGGAGGTATTTTTTCATTTTTCGTAGTGAGGAACAGATATTGGTGATAATCTTCAAATGAATTTAAAGAATGAGAGTCTGAAAAGTTTTCTCGGTTTGAACAGAAATTCTATTGGGCTTGTTACATCTTGATTATGGAAATGATTTTCTGAAAAAATGAGTTTTGAGTTTGGCTCTGAATTCTGTCGAGTCTTTTATTACTCTCAGATCATGTGGTAGTCCATTCCAGGCTTTAGGACCTGACACTCCGAAGGCGCCCTCTCCGAACGTAGTGTCTGGTGTGCGCTTTGGTTCCTTCTACCTTCCGATAGCCGATGACATTGCCGATCTAAGGGTTGACTCTCGCGAATTGGAATCTTCAGGAATACACAATTCCGATAAATAAGCCGGAGCCATTCCGTTAATTGATTTGAAAACCATCCAGCAAAGCTTAAACTGGATTCTTTCGGGACATTTAAGCCAGTGAAGATCTTTGAGGTGCTCTGAGAAATGGGAATATTTTGATACGCCGGTGATAAGTCTTGCCGCGGCGTTGAAGACTAGTTGTATTTTGTTGATTTGATAGTTAGGATGACTAGCGTATATTTTTTTCCAGTAATCTTAACGCGAAGGGTCTGAATCCAGAATCCTGTCTCTGTCTCCCAATCTTATCAATATACAAGGAGTGTGTTGAAATAACATATATTCAAGAAATCCTAATAGTTAGCTAGTTTGATATGTATATACAAAAATAAAGGTTAGTGCTGTTTTTAAATAGTTGATCATGCTGGAAATATAAGCCTGTCGTCCGTATTACGAATATTCTGGGAAATACATTTCTGTGGCAACTCGAAATAATTCTTCAAAGTCCTAACTAAGGACAAAGTCAAAAACATATATGGTGGGTTTACAAATATTTTGAACATAACATTTTGCAGTAACTGCCAATGTAAAAAAATATCGTTTTCTACAATCTGGACATCATTGGATCCTATCATAAGTTTAATCATTTTTATTGGCATCGATTTATCACGGAACACTTTTATGGCCATATCTTTTGATGCGAGTTAAATCTCTCAATTAGAGTTTACACTTATATTCTAACAGCTAGTAAACTATCCTCACGGGGTCAAGATTATTGCAGCTGTCTTACTTATGTACAATCTCGTTTCGTGATCTCGACTTCGTTTCGTCTCGACATCAATTTCGTTGGGTCATTAATGGTCTTGCCTACGAGATATTTGAAGCGGAGTTCTTATTGGTTTTCGAAAATAGTAAATAGGGGTGTTCATTGTCAAGGATTCTTAACGATAATGGAAAAAAAAATATGATGCTGATTTTGTCAAGAAATTATTTTTTAATGTGGCTTTTATATAATTTTCATATGTAATCTAAGTTGAACGATACCAATAGTAATCTATCAAAATATACTAGTTAACTGTTCATGTAAACCTGGAAAGACCTGAAAAGTTTGAAGGTTATAAGAAATGGTCACCCGAAGTATCGCGGCTAAGTCAACCATTGAGTTCTGCTATTGTTTGACTTTAGTACGCTCGACTCCACCTCGCGTCGGGGAATAGTTCATGCCCAGTTTCCCTTGATCTAGCAGTGTGTCGATTGCCCTCAATAATAATTCTAGCCATTATGTTTAGTCTGGGTAGCGAAATCTGCCACGGTTCAACGCCACCATTCCGATACAAGCTCTCGAGCAGACATCGATTTCAATTATTTGCCTTGCCATTGATTCACGGACAACAAATTATAATTCATGTTTTTCATTTCCTATTTTCGTCGCATTTTTTTTGCAAAATAATATTTCCGTTTTTATTTCCTCGTCTATTCATCCGTTTTTTCATCTATATTCTTATCTACATTCGGTGTTAACGATTTTATTATTAGAATTAGTTTTTAATCGATTTTATAAGGCGAAAGTCGAAAGTTGTCGTAGTAGAAACTAGATGAATAAAACTCAATTTAAATTTGTTATAATAATAATAAATGGATTACTTTTATAGCGCCGTTTTTGTGGGAAAATCACCTCAAGGGCGCTTTACAAATTAATTTATCTAACCTATAATTTATGTGTAAGTTTTTAAAACAAACCATGTAAGTTATTCAGTAAACTTTACTAGATCTGAGATATGTTTCACACATTGTTATTATTATAATACTAGAGTTTTTGTAACACAATTTTCTTCAAATTAATAAATTTGATAATTAGTTTAAAGTATTTTATAGATTTGACTTGAAAAAAAAACTACTAAATAAACCACTTTATTGAATGATTAAATTGTACTGATAAACTTTTAACTACATATTTAAATCGATAATTTATTTGGCAATGGGACCTTGATTTTAATCATCATAAAATGTTTATTTTATGTAAGTATTTATCTGGAAATATTGCGTGATCGCTACTTTTTTCGTGGATTTTTAATTTCGGGCATTAAATACCGGCCATTAAAATTAAATAGCTTAGTATATTATATTTGTGAAAGTTTATTTTAATTACTTACTAAATAACTTAATTTCATTGACTTTTTTGATAAGATCTTAAATATTCTTTGCCTGCCAGTTTCATCACATATTCGTGATATCTTTAGGGCAAGTAAATATATACAACATTAAAATAAATGTGTCACACAAAACATTATAATCATTGGTGTAGTAATTGTTTGGATGTCCAAATATGCATACAAAATCTAATTCGCAATTTTTTTATTAAAGCAAATACATTTAGTTCAATTTAAGGACCCCAGAAGGCAGCAGGTTGATGAAAAATGAATGCTATTTACACGTTTAATTTAGTTGTGAACGGTTATTCTTTAGCAAGTGACTGAGCATGTGTACTTGGGATGTAAAGAAGGACTTATAAAGGACATTGACAGCATCGAGTGAATCAAAAACTTGGGACGGATTGTGTCTGAAAAAGAGAAGAGTAGATATGTACGGATGTGGGTGAACTTGGGAATGTTTGCTAGGATAGAGTTGTGTGGCGTAATGATTAGTTACTTTAAAACTATTCAAAACTTCGCATTTTATGGTGTTTATGAAAAAATAAAAGAAGTCAAACGATTAAAAATACATCCAAAACTATTGATAAAAAAATTAAGTAATATCAAAATATATATAATTGTACGAAATTTGAGCAATATTCTGGCTCGTGTAGCCAATAAAAAAATCCTAATTGTCTTAAATATTCTTATATAGATATTTATGTTATTGCTGAAATGAATAAATACTTCATATCAATAAAGATATTTAATTGATGTTTGCTAGTTCGCAGTCAGTCAACCGTTGATAAATTGCAACGTTGCCTTAAGCTTGCGTTAACAGTTAACCTTATTCTACTTTCACTCGATGTTCTTTGATAGAAGAAAGTTCGATACTTAAGTAGAACGACACTCAATTTATATTTTATGACCACTGCTCGAATATACTCATATACTAACGATAATTATTGGAATAATTGTAAGTGATTTTCAATCTCTGACGGAATCTTTCGTGTAAGTAAAAATATTGTTGGATGTTTCTTCCGACAAATTCTGAAAGAACATTTGTTCGCTTCTCTGTCTCCGCCTTTCATTTAATCTCTCGTTAGATGACACCAATTTACTAGAAAATATGTGTGATTAAGTTACGACTCTGCAAGTTCATGTAATATATAAATTAGTCGTTAGGGTTGCCATAGTAAAGTTTCTTTCTTTTTTTAAATTGATCAATATACTAAATGGCTTGCGTATTTAAGTCGCCAATTGTGTGAATTTTTACTTCTAAGCTCGACAATGACTTCCGACTCTGGTTAAATTTAGCTTTTTTATGTAGATTAAACGAGGCGTTATATAAACTAAATCTTAAAGGTGTCACGGCCTGTGGTGCTGTTAATGGGTTCAGGATTGTGTGATGAGAGTGAAATAAATAATAATATCTAAATAAGGTATAATTTTGCCCATTAGTTATCTAAAAATAGTGTAAAGAAATGAAAAAAAGAACTTTGTTTAAGACCACTAATATTGTTTTAATTTTTATGACCGACCGGTTTCGCTTAGCCAAGCATCACCAGGGTACAAAATTAAACTAAAAAAAAATACAAATGTGCGGTTATACATATACTCGTATATACATACAGAGGGAGAACAAATTATAAAATAAAATAATGATAAAACAATAGAATAACATTTAAATTATAACAAACGAACAGAGAGAAAGAGACAAAACGTCAACTGATAATGTGATTCAATAATAATGATAAATTTTATGAGTTTACAGGAAATGTACCTAATATTGGACTATTGGACAAATTCACTTGATTATTAAGAACATAACTATTAATTTTAATGGATTTATTTAAAATAAATTTATAAAAATCGTGTATTTTACCAAGAAGACGAGAGAAAATATCTAAAATCTGAAAACTTGTGTCGTTTCAGTATTGGTGACAAAATATTATTTTCATCCATTAAATAAGTAGTTTTTGACAATTGTATAATTTGCCAGCATATCTCACTTTTTTAAATGAAAAGTTTGAACGTAAATGATAGCCAGTCCCTCCAAATGTCCGCGAGAGAATCCGGAAACATAATCCCCCCGAATCGATATGCCATAAATATTCATAAAATATATTAATCCGACAAGCCTTCTCCGTAATGGGGTGGGATTCGTTATGCGAATCACAATTCTGTCGCCAGATTTTTTAACTGTGTGTGATTCAGCAACCTGATAATGATTATCCATCTCCGGAAGACAATTTCAACATCACCCTAACAAAATCAAGCACCCCTTTACGTTGGTGGACATAAGGTTAAAATTTACTGTTGAAATTAGAAATAACTTTAAAGCAGCAATCCTCGTGTTTTTTTTTTTAACAAATAATAATATTCATAATCTCCGAGAGATGCCCGAAAGCTACTGGCCACTGGCGGAAATCGTACGCGCTGTGGCTAGCACTGTGTAAGTTTCAACTCTAAAAGCACAACTGCGAACTGAGATTCCATTTCGCGGGTTCCCATATAGCGAAGTCAAGCAAGAGTGAGATGTGAATAGCTTCGTATCTCCCTCGCACTCTTCGCGTATCTTTGCATCCCAGAGCGGTTTTTTAGAATTAATATATATATATATACGTCACTCACTAGCAGCGTTTGATTTTATTGGTGAATTTATTCCCGATTTTCACAAAATATCTCGTATGTGCCCGATAAGTGCTAATTAACATAAACACTATTTTTT
Organism: Drusus annulatus; assembly: GCA_022651775.1. Classification (NCBI taxonomy): domain Eukaryota; kingdom Metazoa; phylum Arthropoda; class Insecta; order Trichoptera; family Limnephilidae; genus Drusus; species Drusus annulatus. Next base: position 262,932 of record JAGWCC010000032.1, on the reverse strand, counting down.
CATTCAATACGTTAATGTATTATGGACAAATACCTAAAATCTGAAGCCAGTATTTTCGCAGAGCTTTTAACTAAAAACTGTTTTTTAAAAATTTAAATTAATAATAATTATTGTTTAAATAAAAGTAAAAAACCTAAAAATTTATTATGGTTATAGAGATATTAAAGTTATTAGAAGCATTGTGTAGTAGTTACACATCATAGTTAAGGAAAGGTTAAATCATCTACAATATTTCTAGGCAGCAGATTTTCTAACCAAAAACACATGATTTTGTATTGCATCGCCTTAACTTGTTTATGTGTATATCTTTTAAAGTAGTGTAGATTTTGTGGATACTGTTTTTTTTATTGCTCGTTTGTTCAACATTTGACCTTCTGTAAAGTTAAGTGTGACTATCTGTAACCATTTGAGTTATTATAATAATATTTAGGTAATTCCTATAATACTATATTTTTGTAACTATGGTGAAATGAATTGAACTACCCTTGCTTACTTGATTATAAATTATTAATGTTCGGATTCTAAGATATATTCATTAATTTCAGTAATTCTATGTTTAAGTTTCTAATAGTTATTCTATATACAATTTACTTTAAATCACTTTTTTAATGGCGAATGTTACAAGTTTTCCCCGATTCTTTGCCCGCTTTTCGTCGACTTAACCGAAGCAGAAAGCTATATTTTTTAAATCGTAGAAGTGATTTCTTGTCTTGTCAAAGAAATATAATATTTTTATCGTCTTAAGTTACTTGAAAGTCTTAGCATAACTTAATTGTAAATCACTGTATCATTCCGGTCAGCACCCTCGGAATTATTGCTTCGGATATAATGTATATATTTTTTTACTAGCAAATCGATTGACTGAAATTGATTGATTAAATAATTATTAATACCCAAGGGCGCTGTACGAGTATACAAAGCTAGAATAGGAGATTTTAATCTAAAAATGTCGATTTCTATTCGTCATTTTATCTCAGATAACTAACACGACAGTCGATATCTTACTAACTTATAAAAATCACAATGTTTTGGCTTCACATTTGAAACTGCTTTCGTTGAATGCTAACAAAAAAAATGCTTTAATTTTACTACCCGGTAAACTTTGTATTATTTTAAAATGTATGTTAATTTTTCAATTATTTTTAAGAAGTAGAATTATTTGTTTGGTTATAGCAACCACTACAAAATGACAAAGAAACCGCGAAACAAAAACAACACCATAAACCCACATAATGGTAATTACAATTACTAAGCTATTTGTTTTATTCGATGTTTATACCCTTTTATCTGAAGTTGACCGAAGTTTGAAAGCGAACTACCGCCATAGTAAACGCGTTGAAAGGCCCATGAAATCAAATGATTGTTTGTCACCCTCCCCCAAAAAAAGAACTTTCCAGTGTATAAAGTATAAAATATTTAATCCGCCTAATATTATAATGCCAACTTTACAGGGGCTTTGCGTACAAAACAAAACTTTCGCCCTCTTTGGACGACTCCGAGCTCCATACAGCCAGCAGCCAGCTTCGCCAGCTTTTGCGCCGCGCGTCCAACTTTCCGGATTACTTTTGTTGCCAGAATTGTTATAATTTCTTTTGAATAACTTCGCGGTGTTCCCGTTATTAGGGGAAGACTCCCCCCCCTATTTCTACCCTATCCGCTCCGGTCTACCCGCAGTAGAACAATAATAAATTAGAATGATTTATACTTTGCCTTTGCCATACACCCCTCTGCCCCCTGTCCCCTAGATATCTCCCCCCTTCCCGCTGCGGGTTTTTATTTTACGACTCTTAATTGCGAATTTCTGGTTTGATAGGATTTCGTTTTTAGTCTTGACGGTTTATTAAGATTATTTTTTAATTAATGATAATTTATTATGAACTTATTTTTATGCCCATCCTAAGGCTTTTCTTTTTTTTTGTCTATACTAAGAACGTACCCATCAACTATCTGGAATTCTTCGCTCGCTCTACACAGAATTCATACATTCTGCGAGATTCAATTTACAATATTTTGTATATTAGAGCACACACATGATGTGATACTCGTATAACATATAAAGTCATTAGGTATACGAGTATAATAAACGCCGGTCGTTGAAACTTGATAATTATTTCGATGTATGGGTCACCGAGACATAAACGAGAGTTTTTCATATTCGAAGGGAAAGCATGAGTGCTACTTCTTTACTGTTGTATGGCACAGTTGTTGCTTGAATTATTATTGGTTGTGTAATTGTTGCATTCGTCCATTACTTAATACCCCTGTTCTTTTGACGCCCTGGTATAAAAAACCGATACACGACCGATAGCTGACGAGGTAAGGAGGAACGTAGTACGTAGAGGCAAAGTGAACTCCTCTACTACATATTTGCGATTGACCTCCCGCCGAGAGTTGTAGAGCAGGCATTTACGGTCTGCATTTAAATCACTGCGTTTTTTAATCGACTTTCTCTTGGAACATACCATCTAGGGGTCAGAAGGGATGTGTATATTACTACACGTTTCTTCAGATCGATACGTGGATGATCCAAAAACTCAACTATGGTGGAGAGCATTCATTTCTATGTTCCTGGTGGTTATTTTCGTCATCGACAACATGACTGTTTTATCTCCCGGCTTGCAGGACTAACTTGCCAATGGCCGGTGGGAAGGGCAATCTTGTCGAACCGAATCGCTTCGAATGTCGATATACGAGTATTTGGTATAAATTAAGCTTCGTTTAAACGACAAGCTTTCTTTTTACACCATTTTTATGAAATAGTTTTAAAAAAAGCATTATCTTTACTGTACATTCATTTATTAATTCAAATTTCTTGTTTTGTTCGATTGAGTTGTTTGATTGTTTTTTTTTTTATTTATGACTATGGTGTACATTGTAATATACCCTTACTCACTTTATTGAAATGTTAATTTTTGTAATGTTTAAAAATATTAAATAATTGAATTGAACAGGATGCGAATAGTGAATTTACCAAAATGATCTTCGTTTCAATTGTGCTACCGTACTTGCCGCCATTAATGGGAAGCATTCTTCATTTATACATCGATTATTGACTCTTGAACTTTGACTGCCATACTATAGAAGTCAACTTTACGCACAACCAGCGGCGAACATCATCGCAATCATTTCCCAAATAGCGATAAGCTGCGCAATCTGCATACTTATTTACATATATTCCTTCCCACAATCTTTTCTAAGAAACGTATTTATAAATGATTAACTTTGTTAGGAATATTTTTATTTTTTTTAAACGGTGAGGTAAGAGACAAATTATATGTTGTTGGTGAATCTAGCTGCTACTACGTTTAGCTTAGTTGCGAATAACCTTATCACGCCACACTTGTTTTTTTTCTGGCGGTTGCTATTCGACGAACCGGCAGAAACCAGTTCCCGCCGGTTCGAGTGCACACATTTATCATGCGCGGCCGAAAGTGGAATTTATGAACGCGCGTGTGGCTTATTACCTCATTTCTATCTAAGTAGGTAGCGACCAGCGCTTACTCTGATACTAGCGCACGTCTGCTGTACCTACCTAGTGGGAGTCGGAAATAAACTACTGTGGGAAATATTCATATTATGTTCTCGTGACAGCCGATACGTGTCTTTCTTACAGTGCTTCTCAAATTGTCTAAAATATTCATTAGGATAAAATAATTGATTTTTTTCTCTTTTTTTTATACTATTATTCCTGGGTTACGAATAACCTGATAATATTTTAAAAACTCCTACTTTCATCATTATAAGCGGAAAATGTTGAATGTTGACAAGTGGTGAAGAGTAATATTTGGATAATTTGTATAGCGCCGTTTTTGTGAAAAATCACCTCAAGGACACTAAGAGTCTCTACAGTAAATGCCCACGCTTTGAAAACTTCGCGCTATGTAACCAAACTAAAAATAAACACACAGATTCGGGTGCTACAATAAAGCACGAGCTCGCATGCACCACGCTGAAATTAGTGATTATTATCGTAACCATATATTTTTTTAATCACCTAAAACTGTTTTTTTTTGTTCCTCTCGCCCAATTTAATGTCAATTGTTGCAAACCCGATGCAACCGTTCATAGTTTAATAAAATAATTTAATAATTTATTCACTTACCTCAGAACAGGTTCTTATGACCTAGGTGAGGTAGGTAATGTAAAAAAATAATGTAAGAAACCAAAAGTTAAAAAATAAATAAAATGTGCCCGTCAGTTGTAGAAAAAATATCACAAATCAATATGCCTTATCCACCACCTACAATAATGCAACGTATTTAAGTGTAAATCGATTTTCAGCAATAGTTACAAGCGATGCTATCACTATCGATATCATCAAAAGCGTTATCGGCAATATCGTCCGACCCCTACAGGTATATTTATATCCATATCACCATGTCGGTAAATACAGACATATATGATATTCACTGCTAATATTTATGTAGGTACGTAGTAAATCCTTCGATTCCAAATCCAGAGGTCGCGAGTTTGGGGCCCGGCATAATAATAATAACAGTGAACTTATATAGTTCAGTTTTGTGATATTTCACCTCAAGTACGCTTCATACTAAATTAACTAAGTTAATAAGACTAACTAACACGAAGAAAATAATATATAATATGTGTACAAATTAAAACTATCTAAAATCACGATCGTTATCATAAATCACGAGAGAAAAATATAAATATGCGCTAATAAATTAAATGTATTTTATGGGTGTTGTATCACATATTGTTTAATGTTTTTATTGTATATTTGCGGCACGTTCCGGAGTGCTGGATATCGGTATTATCGTCCCGGTGAAAGACCACCGTTGGTGTTTGGTGACCAGATATGAATAGCCAGGTAATTACCAACCTTCCTTTTCATCTTCCCCATCTCCCCCTCCCCCTCCCTTTAGTCTGACAACATACCCCAATTGGGGATGCCTTAGTCCCACCGGCTCCGGACAGTTGTGACTGGTGCGGTATTCACATAACAAGTGAATCTATTCTCGATTATATCTTTACTACGCGAGTAGTGACAAACCGGTTTCAACAAACGATGAATCACATCACACTGATGTCGCTATGAAGTTTTGTTTCTACTGGTGTTTATTCGGATGATAATAATATAGTATTATAATTATGTCTTCTACAAAAAACGGGTTTCACTTCTATTTTCATATTATTATTATACTTATGCAACGTCATAGCGAACTTGATAAATTTGGGAATTACCCATCTATGGCTTTGCCAAATCCCCTCTGAAATTATAATAATTTATGTTTGTTATTGTATTGATTGTCACATGAAATTCAGGTGCAATTCAAGGGTGTGATTTTCATTCGCACGCTCACTATCAATGGTAATGTGAGACAGAGATGGTGTGAAAATAATTGTTATAATTAAAATATTATTTTATTATTACTTCTATATTCTTTATAGCATCGTCTATGTGAACAATCTACTCGAGGGCGTTTTACAATTAGCCAAATCACCCAAAGAAAGTAAGAAATCAAATCTAAATCAGAACTAAGAAATGTTTCGATTTTTTTTAAACATAATCGATCAGTTTTTTTTCACATCTTGTTTATAACTATCACTAGGGTAAGGGGTATACCCTTAGAGCAATAATATACAAGAGGTATAGCTGTAGATCGATCTGTAGTCAGTTTTTACTAGCTTTTACCTTGAAGTAACTGACTCGGTTGGAAAAGGGCGTGGCTAAGACTGGGGCTACGGTATTTGTATATCCATTCACAGCACATGTCGACATAATGTTTTTGTTTATTCGTATAGCCACTTTTTCACAGTATTTTTATCAATAAAAATATAGCATATAAGCAAATAAACCGTTTAGTTGTGTCAAGTTTAGTGCCATAATAAAAAATGTGGGCGGAGTCCCGCGGTTGCCCAGTAGCTTAAGATCATTGCGTCACTACGTAAAAGCGGGGAATTAAATTTGCTGTCTCTTTCTCTCTTATGGTGTACGATGTAAAAACCCGGAGAAAGTGTTTTTTCGCAAGTTTGTGTAGGTTGGGTAAAAATAATTAGCTATCCCTCCATATATTGTTACTTCAAGGGTATACCTTTTCATTGACAAACTGCTCGGACACTGATTTATGTTTGGGAATTTGGCGTACTTACGCGTTTTGATTGCTTTTAAAGATTGTTTTATTTTATTATTATTCTTAACTGCTTCGCCATATCTTCTGGAAGCACATTAATATATTTATTTAGTATCAATAGTATTGGTTATTATTAATTTTCTTTTAACTCTCACTTAACCGTTAAGTATATTGATTATGTATCATGTTTCATAGAGCAAGCAATGAAAGCTAATATTTGGCTATTCCTTATCGTTCTTATCGTTACGTTGACGCCTATCTCTTATCACTCGCCCAGAAATAGATATATCTAAAATAACTACAAGTCAACTTTGTAAAATAAGTCTTGTGAAACCAATCTCGATGACTCAATTTTTACTTTTTACGTCTCATACGTAAGACATGTATTTTATCAACGCCTGTTTGTTTCTATGCGTATTTTACACAAAAAAATGTATTTTTAATTTGAAAAACTTTCGACAAAAATAATGTGTCATCGCCACCGCGAATGTTATTTCCGATTATTGCGTCATACTGACGTTTTTATTCACACTCTATCCTAATACAATATGATACCAATCGAAGAGACCTTGTTACTTGTCATTTATTTGATTAAATAAAAACAAATTTATAACTTTATTCCACTTTTTTAATTTTTTTACTGGACCGGTTTCAGCCTATAACGGCCATCTTCAGACTAGTACAGGTTGTTCTTATTCTATGGCTTATATACTATTTTTGGGATGTCAGGGGTAGTAAACCATGATTTTACTTTAATTATATTTATCAGTATTGCTGCATGATTTTACTAGTTACAAGTTACTTTTAGTTTACTATTTTATATATCTATCTGGTATGAATTTTTATTTAAGATGGGAATTTTGAATTTTTATCTAAGTATGATTTTACGATGTATTTAAATAATGCAAGGTTATTTGTTATAAATAATAAATGGATAACTTTTAAAGCGCCGTTTTCGTGGGAAAATCATCTCAAGGGCGCTTATATTGATTGTGTATGCGTTGAAAGCTTATAAAGTGTTTTTTGAACATTGAGTAAAATCTTAAATCACCTAATGAAAATGTACGTAAACGTGAAAAGAGCCCCTAAACTGCAAAGTGCACTAGTCTACCGTACAACCTATCCAACTGCACAAATGTAGGTAGAAATGCACCCGGCGCTGTGGACAAATGTACAGAGTAGCCGTAACAATGACTGCACATTAAATCCCGTACTGCCCGTAATTGCATTCGTCTACCGGTCTGTGCAATCTGCACTTTTGTGCTCGGTGACTGGGAAATGTGGAAAAGTACCTATGCAACGAGGTACAAAATACGTAGTGTTTGAAACATGCTCGGTGTGCCGCTTGTACATTTCACGAACTCATTTTACGATGATTTGACTGTATCAACGTACCTTATTGAGTGCACGCCTTGTGTATTTACAATGTCTTGTTTAATTCGCACAATGATCCATGTGTGGAATGACCTCGACAACTGTTAATACCAATTTTCTATTCTTTCCCGTTGCCTCATAATCTTATTAAAATAGCAAGTCATTGAGACGATCTATCGTAAAAGGTGTTTTGAGGTGATATGCACTACAAAAAAACATAATTATTTTAGTACTTGTGTCCTAATCGGTACTTTATTCACTGTCAACACAGAACTCCTGTAAAAAAGCACAAGTACTAGCCCTAGTACAATGTGCGTCCTATTTGTACATACAAGCAACATGAGTCTAGTGGAACTGGGACCTGCTGCAGGTTTATGTGAAAGTTGCGCATGTATCACTCGTATTGTTTGGATTTCTGCATGCACGGTATGACTGCCCTTTGCTCCCAAGTGTATTCTCATATTTGTAATGGTTTTTAGGTTAGGGTCGTTGTTCGCTATTAACGTTGGTATTTTTCGCCACATCATGTTACTATTAAAATAATCTTACATAATGGTGGCTAGTTTTCATTTGGATAAATGTAAATTATTGTTGATTTTCAGAAATAAGAAATGTGGTGATAAGTCAATGTTGGCGATTTTGCTAAGTTATCGATGTCATTCGTAATTCTTACAAATACTAAACTGAACAAAAAAAAACGATTTTAGATTTAATTTACAGTTGTTACGTGTTTTAGTTGTACACCGGACGTGTATTTTAAATCATATTTAGTAAAAATATTGTACGCGAAATGCCGACAAAAAATTGGAAACAAAAAAAAAACTTTAATATCGGTGCCTATTGCTTTCTCTTTGAGTACCTCGTTTGATAGTGTTCGCAGTTTTTTTCAAATAAAACACTCGGTATGCACATGTTAGAAGTTGAAAAATAACTGATTTTGTATGGAAATCGTTCATTCTTTTTGTTTGGCGTTTGGATATTTTGTGAAATTTAATTATAAATTATGACGTCGACGTGTGCCAGTTTTATTATTTTTATAGCTTATTGAAATTAGTGCTTTTGTCAGCCCCATGGTACATGTATTAAAATTAGTCGCATGCGTTTATAATATAAAGTATTATGATGATTTTTAATAGAACACAAAGTTTCTTTAACAATGCTTCATATTTATTCTAAGGAATACGCTATTCTGTAATGTATTTAATACCGTAAGAATAATTTTCTGTTTCCAATTACTTCGCTCACAACTCCCAAGTACGGGGACTAACAATCAAAGTTTTAAATGCAATTTATCATTTAGCTGCAATGCAACTTCGGAATAGGAAGAGAATACGTAGATACTCCACTCGTGTGGGTGTTGGTACCTTCTTCTAGCACTATTACTAATTTCATCTGCTAACAAAACTTCCGCCAAACACAATGTTCGGATGACGAAAGTTTGAATCGCTGATAACTTATTCGTGCTCTCTAAGTACCCTTTGGAACTTGTTCTGCTCTGCACCCTCGCCCGTCCCCGGAGCCAGTGGTGCCAATAGTTAAGTCATCCTTGTTTGAGGTAGCACCAGGTATATAAATCCTTTCCATCGGTTTGAACACAAGTATATCCCGGATATCGTATCGTAATTATTGTTTTTGTCAAATTTTATACGTATTAGATGAACTCGCGAGAGTGGGTAATTGTCGCGACCAAGCTTTCGCGGAAACCTTCAGACCCTCTGCGATCTGCCAATTTATTTATTACATTTTCATATTTCACAAAATACATGTCGTCGCCGGAAAGGTAAAAGGAGGGTGGGAAGTTTACACCAAAGCACTTTAAAGTTTTTTTTGTTTGTTTTACTAGAAAATTCATAAGTCTTCAATACCTGGTTGGATTTTGAAAAAAGGGTAATTCGGGTAACTCAATGCTCTCACTGTGTTACCTAAAGCGACAAAAAGCTAAAAAAAAGTCACAAACTTATGTAAATGAAGCAAGGAGTGTGTGCCAAGACAGAGTTATATGGCGGTCCGTCCTCTCTGCCTACCCCTGCGGGGAAACGGCGTGATGGTTAGTTAGTTACAAACTTATGTCGCTTGAGTCAAGCCTTCTTCCAAATAGTAAATATATTTTAGATGGCTGAAGGGCCACAAAATCTTCAGAATCAAACGAGAGTGAGAGCATTCGATGCAGAAAAAAAACCTGATCGAAACTGCATATTTGACTCATTTTTTTTTAATCAAAGTGTCGCTTAAGCCCTTTTTCCTTTCCAGTGACGATATACTTTCTGATATTTTATCATTAACATCGTATTCATTTTGTCAACAAACGTACACTAGTTTTGTACAATAATTTATTGTAGTTGTCACTCTGTATAAAATATGTAATGTTTATATCATCTAATATACATTTTTATTATTTGAATATGTGTAACATTGGGATATGTTTGTTAATTTATTTTTATTTTGTTTACAGGTAAAAGAGGATTTTTGAGGCATATTTGCAGAAAACCCAAGTGGTAAGCATTCATTTATCTACCATGTAATAAATCGAATTATAAATGTTTACCCTGTAATTTACATGTATTATATTATTTCCTTCACCGATTTCCCAGGAATGGGTCCGCATAATAACCCTAAATCATTATTTATTCGGATAAATGCTTAACCTAGTATTTTTTATCGTGCCATCGATGAATGAGATAACTTTTAATCAAATTTGTTTCATAATGTGAAACTGTTTCGTTTTCCTATGGCACTATCCGGCTAATGTGTTTATATCTGATGTCAAAATTAACTTTACTGTATTTATATTGATGTCAGTATGGTAGGTACTTATATTATTTAATAACCCTACGTAATTTTTACCGACATCACATCAAAACTTTTTCATTTTACGTTAAAAACCACGGTAGGTACTTATTATTCCAATTCATCTTCTTCCACAAAAACTTTTATAAATGAATCTGAGACTAATTAAGTCTCGCAAATGCTTCCATTGTTTATTTAAATTAAATACACATAATTTGCTGGTCTGTATTTACAATTGTGTATTGGTTACCCCGTAATCGAAATAATGTGTATTACATCAAGAAGCGTCAATAAATGCGTTTAATTTTTTTTTTACATGTCCACTTAAATTATTGAACTACTAACTTTGTCGACCCAGAAAGACATGACACGATCATAGCATCACGAACACATGCCAATTATTAGTAAAAACTCCAAATTGGACTTACTTATTAGGCATGGCACCATCATATACGAGTATATATATTATTATATATGAGATAGTATACTACATGAGACGACGTACGAATGTGAATGAAACAGGAGATGCCAAGACAGTTGTGTGACGGTCCATTTTTATTTATTTATCAATTTTATAAAGTATCATTTACTAAGTAAATCATCACAAGGGCGGTTCACAAGCCATCCAGTTAGTTAATATTGAAAACACCTTTTCTACTATTTGTAACACTTTCTTTAAAAACTGGTTGCAATTTTTAAAGTTGAAAAATGTACACTTTTTATTTTTTTACACCACTATCTCTATATTGATTATATCAACATGTTTCGAGAACAACGTTCTCTTCTTCACTTTGCGCTTACTGAAGAAGCGATGTATTCATCTCTTCGAGATATAATCTCATGTGACGTAATTTAGATTTTTTGTTACAAGTGCGCGGTAGCAGTGCAAGTATATTTTTGATTTAAAGGGGTAGAGCTGCCTTTTCTCGCGTCCGTGTGGGTTCCGAGTGCTCGTGTACTCGGCGTGCTCCGTACTGGGCAGGTACTAAGTACTTGCTTACCGGTGTACGTGTGCCGCTACTGTACTTTCACTGCTCCCATGCGTTGTCGTGTGGTAACGCCGTAACAGTGCCACGATTCTCGGGTTGGACTCGCCTCGTTGGCGCACACTCCTTGCTTCATTCACATTCATACATCGCACTCCCGCAACTTCACTTCTACGAGTCACAATATGTCAAATTCGGATAATGAACTTTCAAATCTGTTTAGACGCACCTTTTTGTTTGATTTCTGCTAAGGTGTCATAGTGCACAGATATTTAGAGCTTCAAACACTAGGATAGCATTATTATTCATACTTTGAAATTGTAATAAAGATATTAAAATCTTTATGCATGTTTATATGTCCATATTCACAGTGAAGATGCAAAACTTCAAAGTCCATTATCCCAGTTAGACAGATTTTGACTTACGGCAGTGTATTTGCGGGTATGCGACATATTCTTTTCTTATTCAGATTGTTGGCACGATCTACTCATTCACGTGATTGCGCCATGTCTTTCTGAAGCGTCCCCGACCTCTTCTTTCATCCAATTGCATGTCATAGCCTCCTAACACACCTTTCTCCGTTTATCCGCTCTACCAAGTAAATATGTCCGAATTATCTAAACCGTTCCTTTTTTAATCTAGGTCATTACGCTCATGTTGGTTTTCCATTCTTTCCGAATTTCTCATTCGTTGAACGGTCGTACATAGTTTTACCACACGTAGGTGGACTTACAGATTTTATTTCTACTGAAAATAACTTTTTGTTGGCATACCTGATATTCTTTATAAAAGAATTCCATTGAATAACAATTCCTTGATTAATAGTTCTATCTAATTTTCTTTCATCAAATTAATAAACTTATTATGATTACATTATTTTATATTAATACGCACACGTGATGTTAATAATGCTTTTCAAATATTATACTGTACGTATTGTCTTTAGTGAGTTGATTGACGTTGAATCAACACGAAAAAGCATTTTTTTGTGGAAATGGTAAACCTACTAGAATTATTAATCATATCGACGTGTTAGTTTGTTTTTACAATATTAAAAAAAAACATTTGTACGTCATTACAAACAACCCATAAATTATTTATCATTATTACTTTTTTTTAATTCTATTTTTTTGCCCCTCTATACACGCAGCATATTAATTATGTAAAAGGTGTTCATTTCAGGGTTTTGTTGTGTTCCGAGCTGTTGTCATAAATATATATTTTAAACAATGGTAATATTATGATGATAATAAGAAAAAAACAAACTGGTAATAGCAACCAACAATTTGTTCAAAAGTAAATTAGTACGAATATCCGGTGTTACACTAGCTTTATAACGCATTCCTGGTTACAACTGCGTGTTTTCTGTTTTAACGTTATTCTGGTGTACAGCTTGACACACTTAACTTTGCAGTCTGTGGCGTCTCTAGTAAAAAAAAGGTTGATCCCTTACTCCTCTTCCTTCAGTCTAACAACATTCCCCAAATTATGCCATAGTTTCACTGCATCCGGGCAGTGGGAGAGCGGTATTACAAAAATCATAGCTCCCCATCGTATATTGTACAATTAGCAGTATTAAATATATACCGTAGCAAAAGGAGAAGGAGCGTCAGAAGAATATATGACGCGAAAGTGAATGGTAGAAGCAGTCGGTGACGCCCCAGAAAGGGAAAGGTATGGAACGTTGTTTTTTTTTTTTTTAATAAAAGAAAGACAAACATTCCCTTCTTTTCATACGCGGGTGAAACATTTAGTGGTGCAACGTTAGTGATGCTACATTTTTCGTAAGATTTGTATGAATATGACGTGTCTTGTATTTTATGTCTATGGTTAGTTCAGTATTTTAGGGGTTCATGCTTTTGTTTTGCCATTTCAAAGCTCAATTTTCATATTAAATTTGTTGTCACGTAATAATGATCGCTATTAATTTATTTAGTATATCACACACTGAGCCAGATCCTGCGCCGGAGCGTTGGGCCATTCCGACATTTCGATTATTGGAATTAATTACCGGCATAAATTAGACTAACGATTCAGTTGTAAGCGCTATCCCGGAATACAGAATAAACAATTTGCGATAACACAGGGAGGAATTATTATTCGAATTTATACATTGTACGGAATATCCGATATTCCCCATACATATTTGATTAATTATCCCATATTAACATCGAGCGAACATTTTGGATGTGAACGATATTACTACTCGACTGGCCGGAGACTTTCCACGAACGTAATTAGTTTATAATTCATTTGATCATTTTATACACGTTTTATCGGAAAACTGGACGCTCGTGAGGGATATCAATAGTTCATTCAAATTATTTTCATTTGTTTGTAATTCAATTCGCGAATGAAATATATTTGTCGTTCTAATAAAAATAACATTTGCACCCTGTTCGTAATTAGTTGACCAATGTTTAATTATTTTGTTTTTTGCCATCGTGATTTTAACAAACGAATTGATGTATTTTAATTATTCACTTAATTGACTGTTTCGTCGCAAATATGTTAGAACTGGTATATGCTTTCGATATCGCCCTGGTTAAGCCTCAGCACTAAAAATGACGTTAAACGCCTTTTTTTAGCATTCTAAAATAAGCAATACTACAAATGATTTATCTGAAAATTTTCTACAGGTAATTGGAAAATGTTTAAAGTATATAGTGAATAACAGATGTATAATGTATTCTTTAAAATTCTATGATAAACATACTGAAATATCGGTAAAAGGTGCAGTTTTAAAACCAGCAAAGGCATTTTGAACGTTTTACCTAAAATTCCAGTATGCATTTCATAAAGAATTTAAAAGATTACTGTTTAAGAATTGTATTCACTGGAAACTTTAGACATTTTTCTAACTACCCGTTTAGAATTGACATATACATCATTTGTAGTATTGTTTGTATTAGAAAGCTAAAAGTGTGTATTTTTGGGCGCTAACCCTTAAGGACCACCATTCAGAATCGAAACTTTGCTCGATATTGCATTAGCCGTCAGGTCATTCCCCAGTTTTTTCTTTACCATCAACCTTCCTTCCACAATTCTTTCAGTCTCATAATATGCCCAATTTAGGGATTTCATAGTCATGATTTCTGAGACTTGTGGGCAGTTTTATATTATTATTTAAAAAATTTATAGTGAATACCGCACAAGAGTCCCATCTGCTCCCAACCGTCTCAAGCCAATGGAACTATGACATCCCAAATTGGGGTATGTTGTGAGGCTAAAGGTAGTGGGGATGGGAAGGAAATGGGGAGGAGGGAGGTTGGCAAGTACCTGGCTATTCAAATTTCGTCACAAACGGCTAAAGCCATTTCAATCAAGCAACGTTTCGATTCTGAATGGTGATCTATCACTAGGGCGATACTTAGAGTATCTAGCACTCTGATAGTTGTGATTCTTGGACGGTATTCATATTTAATAAAAAACGCTATTAAATTTTATTTGCTAAGTATAATATTGTTTAGTACCGTGGAAATAAAAGCCATTGAAATTCGGCGGACTTCGTAGGCCTTCTTCTCGGTACATAAACAGTAAACCGTCGTTATCTCTCGGTAGCATCTCACCACCACCTCCCCCTATATCTATATTGCCCGCTATATTGCCCAGCCTGTGTTGCCATGCCATTGCCCGTAGCGTACACCCCTCTTGTTAGCTGCTGCCCGGGTAGAGGCATTCGTACCTATCGCCCCCTAATTTGACTTATTTGCTGAGTTAAGTTCAGGCCGATAAGAACCTCTGACCACGTGTAGTAATAGTTTGTTTGCCATCGCGATTCTGGTGAATTCTGCGAACCCTTAGATATGTTCTTCAAAACAAAACGTTCTCACGCTATACAATGCAATGCATTTTAATATCAGTATTGATCAGTAATTAGTAGTTACTACCCGACTATTCAAACTCCCATTTTTTGTTTGTTTTGATTATCAATAAAATATGATATCTTGATCTTATTTCTTGACAATTAAATCGATGATTTTAAGCTCCATAACTCATCATGGAAATGACGTTCGAACAAAATTACGAAGATCTACAAATTCTTTACTTTTGACGGAAAATGCTGCGAATGTCGCCGCAGCGTTCGAGAGTTTATGCTAATATTCATTCAATCAGATTTCTATTAAAACTATTCTAAATTGTAGGGGTTCTACAAGTATAACACAAATACCATGAATCTAATATAATATTTTACCAGCTTTTTACACCAACAATAATTTAGGAAAACTTTTAATCAATTCTAAAGATAAAGAAGATTCTTTAAGCCATTCTGGCATATATAAACTTAACTGTAACGATTGCCCGGCAATTTACATAGGTAAAACCGCGAGAAATGTAAACATTAGAGTCAAAGAACACATTAGATGTTTAACAAGTATAGGTTTTTCCGAATTTGCCGAATATTTAATTAAAACTAACCATACTTTTAATAAAAATACAGGTGTACAAATAATACATAGAAATGGAATAGGTTTGCGCCTTAATAATCTAGAAGCATTAGAAATATCAAAATCAAATAATAATAATAATTGCCAAATTTTAAACAAACAATTAGAATTAACTAAAAGTCCGATTTTAAGAATGTTCCCCTTCTCCTCTTCCCATCCCCCTACCTCTCTACCTACTCCATTACCACCACCTCTCTGATGCTTTGTCCTGTTTATACTAATGTTTTGTCTCTTTCACTAATTTCTTTGTCTACTGTATAACTCTATATTTTAATCTTAGTTTATATATATACGTTCCTGAGGAAGGTTAAGTTTAACCGAAACCGGTCGAATTGTTATATGTGTATAAATAAAGTGGCTTAAAACTAAAATATTTTTTATTTAAATTTATAATGTCAAGCTACAAAGTGATTGCTTCCTTCGATAAATTAATATAATATTACCAATATTTTATCTTTACTAATTTTTGGATAGGACCTCTTAAAATGAGGTTTCCATATTATTTTTTCAACAGCTCTCATTATGAGCGTCCAATCTTCTTCAATCTAAATGATAAAATTAACGTTAACCGTTGCAATAATAATTCGAGTACCTATCCACCAGACTCGTAGCAGCGAACCAGCGCAGGTATTCTACAAAGGGCGAAAACGAAGACTTGATACAAATTGAAGAGTTCCTTCGCTGAAGGTAAACGTTACATCGTTATTCGTGATCTATCTCAAACCCGTCGCTGATTGGTGATCAGATAGTAGGCTATTCTCGCTTACGGCTACTTGAGATTATTTGAGATCTTTCGCTGGAGAATCTCTATTAAGTTATATAGTGTAAAAAAAATGATTACTACATAGCTATTTTTTTTTACACAGTTTGCGCTATCGTCTATTACTTTCTGGAGAGGTACGTGATTGCACTGTTTGAGATTGTATCTAGCTGGTTGTTCTCGGAAGCGATGTATTTGTGATTTTAATCTGCTGATTGACTTGGTCCATTGAATAAAATGTAAGGTTTTTAAGTAGAATCCTCTTTTAATTAAATTAAGCAAGTGTTTTGTTTTGACCATCAATTATTTTTAAACTGTCGATTGGTTTAGGAAGATTGCTTCTTTTGTCAAGACAAACATTAAACTAAGAACAAATAAAAAAAGATGTAACAAGCCCAATAGAATTTCTGTTCAAACCAAGAAAACATTTCAGCCTCTCATTTCTTAAATTCATTAGAAGGTTTTCATCATTATCTGTTCCTCACTACAAAAAATTAAAAAATATCTCTGACATACTATATTTTAAATTTGCCATCATGCCCTAAAAAAATATGGATAAATGTAAAAATCAGCTAAATTTTAAGTTATTATGAAAGTGATTGTGTCCTGCCAGAAGTGACCTGCCAGGTAAGTATGTTGCTGTATATTTATATAAAGTAGGAATTAATATTAAGTAGAAATTAAGATTTGTACAGAGCCCTTGTGGTGATTTTTCACAAAAACGGCGCTATACAAATTATCCAAATATTATTATTATTATTGTCCTGAAGATGGAAGGGTGCTTCCGAAACCGGTCGACAAAATATTAAAAATAAAATTGGTTTTAAGCAAAGTTTATTTCTTTTATTTATAAATATTTTTCTTATTACTGCATTCAAGTATTATGTACGAGTATGTGGTGTTCTTTCTCTGTGGTTCTTTTTTATCATTTTTGTAATATATATCATATACATATAACAATGTTCCTTCTAGGTACGCAGACCACGCTGCAATGGTTACGTCCGTAATTTACTCGTATTTCGCTTTTAATCAAAACTTGGCCGTGAACACCGCTGCTTCAGCAATGTTGGTGTGACTCCACAACCCTAACTAGACGTAGACGTCAACGCTTTTCCGATTAAAACTAACTCGTACAAGCGCTAACCGACTTCCCGCCGGAAATATGAAGAACTTACTTCTATATTGCCGAGATCATAGTCAATAATAAACATCAAAATTATGTACGGCGTACGCTACTAGACAGCTTCTGACATGTATCAATATTTATTATTAAAATACAAGTAATTGATCAATTTAATTATTAGCATTGATTTATTAATATCTAAAAAATAATTCATTTTTCTTAGATTTTTTTAATAAATAAATACAAACATTCCTGATTGCGGAATAAACCGAACCATATTTGAATTCTCCCAATCCCAATAATTAAAAACCGTAAGTGTAGTTTGTGCTATGATTTAACATTTAACTTTTAGAGGAAATAACTCGCTACGCCTGGATAGCTAACCTGACGCTATGGGACCACTTGGTCATTCGTAGTATAGTTAAAATAGTTTTTAGCTATTTTCCTTTTTATTTAAATAGGCTCTATGAAATAATGTTTTTTTTCATGTTTTGCGTTTCATACTGGCTGTTACGAGTTTCAGGTTTATATTTAATAATTGACCTGATCATTTAAATTGCAACGTATTTCAAAATAATCTACTACGAAACCAGAGTGGTAGATACTCTAAGTATCGTCCTGGTGAAAGACCACCATTCAGAATCGAAACGTTGCTTGAAAATGGCTTCAGCCGTGTTTGTTGACCAGATCTGAATAGCCAGGTACTTTCCAACCTTCCTCTTCCCCATAGTGTGGTAGATACTCAAAGTATCGCCCTGGTGAAAGACCACCATTCAGAATCGAAACGTTGTATAAAAATGACTTAAGCTCTGTTTGGTGACCAGATCTGAAAAGCCAGGTACTTCTTAACCTTCATCTTCCTCATCTCCTTCCCCTCCCCACTACCTTCAGCCTCACAACATACCCTAATTGGGGATGCCCTAGTCTCACTGGCTCCAGACGGTTGGGAACAGTTGGGACTCTTGTGCGGTATTCACTAGAAAAATAATTAAAAAAACGAAAGTTCATAAAATTATTAGTACAAAGTCATTATAAAAGCTATAAAGGTGGTTAATTAAATTTCTTTGCATTTATTAATACTTGTATAAAAATTCCTTCATTTCATAAATGCTCGTACAACTCTGGACATTGCTTTTTAATTATCGTATACCTGCAAACAGTTGTCAGTGCATGTTTGTTGCAGTTTGCTCTACGCCGAGGAGTTTTAGTGTAATTATCATAGTTGGTTCCCGCAACCGGAAAGTTTCCCGGGACCGAGTTCATCCCAACTTGCGTAATGTACAGCTTTGCGCCATGTGCTCCGTGGCCCGCGTATCATTTCGTAGCCGGCGTGTGATTATGGTCAAATTATAATCTTTTTTCTTTTTGGTTGTCGATTCCATCACGAAAAATTTACAGTTTTATTTTGCATCTATAAAATAGTCAAGAGTACAACCCACCTTATTTTTTTTTTCGTTTAAAGAGCAGATAATAACTGAAAAGACGCATTGCCATTATAGGTATCGCAACGAATACTGAATCGAACTTAATACTCAGACATATGAATTGCTTGCGTACAGCACTTTTCAACTTGTTATTCCACTTTACACAATAAAATTCTAGTAAATTCCATTTTTTAAATGAAGAAACTTAATTTATAGTTTTTGTGTTCAATTTGTAGAACTCCACTATTATTGAGCTTTGATAGACATATGTATTGCTTGCATACAACATGTTTCAACTTGTTATTCAACTTTACAAAATAAAATTCCAGTAAATTCCATTTTTAAAATGAAAAAACTTAATTTATAGTTTTTGTGTTCTATTTGTAGAACTCCACTATTATTGAGCTCTGATATTTTTGTTTTTTAATAATAATAATTTCTTTATTAAATTCCTTATACAAAACAAACGTTTAAATTTAATGCATATAATAAATAAGATTTTATTTTTACAAAATAAATACAAATTTAAGTACCATATACCTATATACGCAAGAAAAATGAAAACAAAAAAAAAAATTCAGGCACTGGTGATGATCAGGTTAATGGGGAGAAACTCTTTCAAGAATCAATAGGAATTCACTTCTGAATCTCTCCTCACTGACATGAAATAAGTCGATATCAGAAAAGATTTTGTTCAGGAGCAAAATACTCCTCCCTACCGGCAGAACCATTGGCAGGTTGTTTTTTTTTGTTTTTAGTGACCGCTGTTTCGGCGTTAAAGGCAAAAAAAAAATTTCGTATTCATGTTTTTTTTCGACCCAGTCAATAGACGATGTAAAAACTTTTTGAAAGTTTTTACAAACTTTTCAATTTACAATTGTTATAATACCAAATTTTCGCTATTTTTTTATTAAGACCGGACCGGTTTCACTTTATAATGGGCATCTTCATACTGTTACTACTTGTCTGTACTGCTGGTAATACACCTGTTCCTTTTTTGCCAATAACAATAAGTAGGCGAGACAAAGGGCTGTTGACTTTTCAGAATCACTGTTTATGAATATGTGCTGTCAACTCCAATTGTGCGTCCTATAACTTCTAGCCTAATTTATGATAAGTAACATATTTTACTGTCACGGGGTATTTTCGCTTCTTAAAGTGGGGTTTAGATTTCGCATATTTCACGTAAGCGGTTGTTATGATGCTACGTGATGTTGTTTTCATTAAACTTAATGCAATGATTAAAAATAGTGTTGCGATCTAAGGCTTTCCATTAAGATTATGGCGTACTACACACTCTGATGCTAATCCCCTGTATTATGAATATTCCGGAACATGGTATAAGTTATACTCAGTAGTAAGTTACAAGTTATAAGTCCTAATTGTAAGTCACTAGTTGAAAATATTAGTTGTAAGCCATTAGTAATAAATCTTAACTGTTAAGTTATTAGTTATAAGCTTAAGGTAAAATATAACATGTTGCTTTCCAAACATGTAGTGTGACTTACCATACGTACTACAAAACAGAAAATTCTTTCGTTCGTCACTGCCAAACGGTGAGCTCTGGCAATATAAAGTTTGCACAGCCCTTTCTATCTGAAATCTACAGGGCATCAGTATCCCTCTTATTTAGCTCGCAACGTCATTTCCACGATAAGCTTAAATTAACTGTCAAAAGATTAAAGAGACGACGAATAGTTAGTTCACTATTTTTCAATTGTTCAATAAAGAAAATTTTGTGGTAACTACAAGAAATTTTCATTTTCATACTTAAATTCTGAAATATTTAAAATATATCGTCGATGGAAAGGCAAAAGGGCTTAAGCGACACTTTGATAAAAAATGAGTTAAACATGCAGTTTTGAACAGTTTTCTTTTCTGAATGTTTGATTCTGAAGACTTTTGTGGCCCTTTAGCCAACTAAAATAACTAACTAACTAACCATCACGTCGTTTCCCCACAGGGGTAGGCAGAGATGACGGACTGCCATATAACTCTGTCTTAGCACACACTCCTTGCTTCATTTATATTCATACATCGTCTCATCTCAGTCAGAATAACAGAAGAGTTTGTATGAGACGATGAGACGAGACTAAAATATATTTATTTATTTACGCCCGTTTTAGGCTTTTACATACATTTTAATAAATATTTTTTTTTTTCAAAACAGTAACCTCATTAGTGCAAGAATTGTGTAAAATAGAAAAAATAAAAAAAGAGTATTAAATAGCAGATACAAAAATAACTAATAACATGTTCAAAAATATTGTAAATTATTTATCATTTAGGAGAAAGCTTGACTCAAGCGACACAAGTTTAGGACTTGTTTTTCTTTAGTTTTTTGGTCGTTTCAGGTAATTCAATGAGAGCATAGAGTTGACTTTTTTTTCAAAATCCAACCAGGTATTGAAGAATTATGAATTTTATTGTAAAACAAAAAAACTTAATAAAAAGTGCAAACTTCCTAAAATGGCGCTTCAGCCCTTTTGCCTTTCCGGCGACGATATTTTGTGTTTTATTCCCACTTTGCGAGAATTTTATGAGTGCACGTATATTGCAAGTTATAAAATATCACCGACAATTGGACGTATTTATGCAGAATGCGTCCAACCCACAATTTGCCAAAATCGAGTTTTACGTGTTTTCCTATAGATATAAATACGAGAATTATATCTGCTGAAAACATCCAAGCTCTAAATACAATAGATTTTTGGTAATTATTTTTTTACTAACGCACATTGCAGATATTTTACTTAAATTGAAGTTTAAAAACATTTAAAAAGTAGGATAACATAAGTTTTTTTTAATGAAACACATTGATAGATTTTAAATTAAATATTTATAATAATGCCAATACAGAAAAAAAACAATGATTTTCAATTTACAAATGCCGATTACGCATATTAATGCTTTTTTGTCGTCATATTTTCAAACGCCTTTTTCTCAGTTTCATCTTTTTGGGGTTGGACGCTTTCTGCAAAACCACGTCCAATTTTGCTTCGTCAAAGTTATACTTCATAATTACCAAATAAGTGCCCTTTGAGGGCCCTGTTTACCAATTACGACGAGAAATAATACGGAAAGTTCCCAACTCCTTCCACACAGCAGCCAGCGCCGCTCCCAGTACCTACCTACCCACCCACCTACCTATCTACATACTTCCGTGGGTCAATCCGGCGAACTTTGCCAATATTATAAGCTGATATTTCTGCATGAAAGGCTTATGCATAAAGTTGGGGAATACTTTGTCTTCGCTGATCACTTCTGTTCGGCAGTTAGTTTACTTCATACTTTGCTCCGAGTCGATAAGTTTAATCTCTCCCGCTGTGTTTACTCTTTATCTGGCGTAACGATAAGCAATTGCAAACTCATCCGATAATAATGCCCCCTTGCCCATGTCCATACACACTACAGTACTCGGCGTAATTCTAGACAATTGTTTAAGCTCGCTGATTATTTTCCTCGTAATCTCATACTAGGACTAAAATAATAATAGCACGATTTAAAAAAAAAAAAGATTTATATAGGCAACATTTGAAACAACACCGTTCAAGTATATCTAAACAAGTTATGTCGAGCTTCAGCCTGCTGGGTGGAGATTTCAGATTGCCCGGATGATAGCCAACATCCGGTAAGAGATGACGCCAGAAGTAGGGGATGGCCGTTAAAATGCGGATTGTTTAAAAAATCTCTGCTTAAATTCAGTTCTGTTAAAACTTGTTTTTTTTTTCTCTGTAAATATGTTTGTACCAATTAAAGGTAAAATAAAAAAAAACCTAATTTAATAATTGACGATGAACATTTCCAACCATTGATTGTCTGAAAAAACCGGGATTTAAATTTACTGTACCCGCCACCATATACAAATATGATACGGAATGTAGTAGTGGGCAATTGCTTCAATTCATGTTCCAATCTTCAATCTATTAAATCATAGAAAAAAGTTCCATCCCGTGTATGGAGTGCTTATACCAAACTATTAAAATGAATTAATATTATTATTCAGATATTCTCGTAACATCCACCTATATCTTAACTAATTAACTAACTATCACTTCGTTTACCCAGGGGGGTAGGCAAATAAGACGGACTGCCACACAACGCTACAAAACTAGCAGAGGATGGATGAACGTAGATTGAATGCTGTAGAAATGAGATCCCTGAGGGGTATGTGTGGTAAAACTATGTACGACCGTGTAAAAAATGTGGATACTTGGAAAGAATGCAAGGCTGATGTAATCGCAATGAATAATATTTAGAAAGGGACGCTTAGATGGTTTAGACATGTGGATCGGATGAACGAAGAAAGGAATATAAGGAGAATATATGACGCGAAATTGAATAGTAGAAGTCGGGGGCGTCCGAGGAAGACATGGCACGATCAAGTGAGTCGGGCCATGTCAAGAGTTTGAATAACCGAAGTAATTATATTATGAGACGATGTATAAATGTAGCAAAGAGTGTGCGCCAAGACATAGTTGTGTGTCGGTACATCCTCTCTGCCTACCCCTGCGAGGAAACGGCGTGATAGTTTAACATAATCCATATCACGACGTCGGGGAATCCGGTTGCACAGTAGAAGAAAGGAAGATTCGAATTTGAAATGAGTTCTGCATTTAGCCATAGGTAATAAATATTTCGCCTCCCTGCTGCACATGCCCCCGATGACGGTGTACGCATTGTATTCTGCTGGGCACTTATGCCGCCAACCCAGCTCGTGCGGTTGCGGAGCGCGTGTTCGGGAGAAGTCTGCTCGCCTCGACAGCTATTGGCGGATGGGTTCGAATTGATGGTGGCCGTTGTGCATTCACTCCCTGTTGGGGCACCTTTTTTAGGTCACAGCCACCGGTATACGCCACCCTTTGTGTTTTACATTCCCAAGTGGCCTTTTGCCCAGTGCAATCGTTCGCATGATTCATTGCAATTTATTGTTCGTACCTACTTCTCGGCACATCAATATTTTGAAAACAGCTGTTCTTGAATGATCAAATTAAATTGCGGGAAGTAATTTCTACACTTTAGTAAACGTACTATTGCTTTGAGGAGAAAATACGACCGAACTCGAGCGACAGATATTCTCTGGTGAAATACCAGCATTCTGAATCGAATCGTTGCTTGGAATGGCATTAGCTGGGTTTAGTGACTAAATATATATAGCCAGGTACTTCCCATCCTTCCACTTTACTGTCTCCTTCCACTTCACACTTCATACAGTCTCACAACATGCTCGAAGTTGTAGATATCATAGTACCACTGGCTCCGGGCAGTTTGTCCTCTTGTGCGGTAAACACATGAAAAACAAAAATTCGTCATTCCGACTTAGGTATTTGACTATCGTCTTTCTAGAACGCGCCTAACTTCTTCTATTCACTTCCGTTCCATATATTCTCCGGACATTTCTAATTTCCAATCATTTCTTTGTCTGTCCTTTGATCGTGTCCAATCGATTTTAACGTTTTTTTTCTTATATATTTCGCATGCATCGGAATTGCATTATTTTCGCGTCTCATTAATTATTTTCACAACGCCTCGGGAATCTCATTTCTCACTATGCCAAACCATGAATATTAATTCCTGAAGCAATTATCATCAGAACTCGAAACGATGCGTCATTGCTAAAGCAAGAATACACTGTACCATACCGTTACAGCAGAAATAGAGCGATACGTGTCATACGTTAACATTATATTCACCGGTCCGTCCGTTGCTGTGTGCTTTTGCACTCTGCCGGGTTCAACCCAAGTTCATATTCAAATACGCACGGCGTGGGTTCAAAATGGGGACTATTTAAATTAGCACCCAATAATGATTTTGGTCATCGATTACGATAGTATAAGTTATTGTTAACCAACATTTTATGTTAATGCTAAAAGTAATAAATAAGCACAGGAAGGTAATTACTAATTATTTAAAAAACATTTAGGTAATTTTCATGAAATCCTGATGAAACAGAAAATAATATTACTCTCATTAAATTCTTGGTTCAATTCTCTTAAATTGAAAAAATAAATAAACAAAGTATTTTAATTGTAATATATATTCACAAAGATATTCTCCAAAACAAGAAAATAATATTTTTATACAAAAATGCGATCATCCGCATTCTATTTATGTACATAACAATACCAACATGGTAAGTATTATTTTAATTTCCTGTTTACCAAGATATGTTTTGGGGAATCAATAAACCGTTATTTGCAGCCCAACTCTCAATATTTGATGCTTGGTTACAATCCATAAATCCATAAAAAAACACTTCTGTGTTAAATACGAGAACAACGAACGCATCAATGAAACAATATACCTACTTCGTAAGTTATTTACACGAAAGTTTTATTCACTTCGTTTCCGGTCAATATTCGCGAACAATCGTAAAAGCTGAACCAACTTGAAGACGGGATAACGCCCTTGCCAACATTTCATTCCTCATTTTTTCTTATTCCATCAATCTTATTGTTGGATGTTTTTCAGCCAGTCGGTTGATGTCGCAAACGGCATCCCCGTTTCTCGAATAAAATATACATTCCCAGGGGGCGGGCGTCATAGGGCGTCCCGTGCTTGGATTCCCACGCGTACGTATGTCGGGCGTCTCGTGTAACCACTAAGACCAATCCAACTTCACAACCCTTTCATCTGGAGTACCCCGGCGGTCCGTTCTGCGCCCACTGCTCTTCATCATCAATAATGATGTCGCTCAAATAATTAAGTAATTCGGTCTTCTATCCCATTGCTACGCCGACGATCGGCAAGTTTACTTTTACTGCTCACCAAGAGAAATACACACTCTGAAAATTCGCACGACTGAGTTGTCTAGAAGCAATCACTCTCTGAATGACCTCAATGGACTGAAGTTGAACTCTTCAAAGATAGAGTTTCTCTGGACCGCCACGAGCTGACGTCGGCATAACATCGATAACTCCCCAATAGCTGTCTCAGGAAGTGACATTATTCCAAAGACTATCAAACTTCTGGGTGTT
Source organism: Drusus annulatus (assembly GCA_022651775.1). NCBI lineage: Eukaryota > Metazoa > Arthropoda > Insecta > Trichoptera > Limnephilidae > Drusus > Drusus annulatus. The sequence continues at coordinate 236,961 of JAGWCC010000032.1, read as the reverse complement.
TATTTGGACGCTGATTTTCCCTCCAAATTCATATAAACAGGACTGTGAGCACAGGGCTCTTTTAACTAAGACAAATAAAATCAGTGTGAAGAAACTTGCCAACAGAGGCAACCAAATTACAAGTAAACTCGTACGTCGTTTCGCGTTTAGATTACTGCAACAAGTCTTCACAAATATCAAATGAACCAATTACATCTAGTTTCCAATGCCGCGGGAAGACTTATCACCGGCGTATCAACATATTATTTTATTTCAGATCACCTCTAAAATCTTTACTGGTTTAAATGTCCCGAAAGAATCCAGTTAAAGCTTTGCTGAATGATATTTAAACCAATTAACGGAATGGCTCCGGCTTATTTATCGGAACTGTGTATTCCAATTCGCGACAGTCCACCCTTAGATCGGCAATGTCATCGGCTATCGGATGGTTTAAGGAACCAAAGCGCACACCAGACACTAAGTTCGGAGAGCGTGCTGCAGGAGTGTCAGGTCCCAAATCCTGGAATAGACTACCGCATGATCTGAGAATAATAAAAAAACTCAACGAGTTCAGAGTTAAACTCAAAACTCATCTCTTCAGAAAATCATATCCATAAAAAACAGAATTGCCCTAATTTACAAAACTAGGCTAACCCGTTAACATCTAAACTAACTAGTATAATAATATATTTCCATGCAATGATCCGCGATCCTCAATCCTCGATCTACTGCTAAACAAAAAGTTGGAAAAATTTTAACAGCCTGCGACTAAAGTAAATATCAATAAGGTAATTTTAGATATAGCTTTAGGTATTTAGATAGTTTTATAGTAAATTTAGCCACAGCTTTCAAGTTTTGTAAAGCGCCCTTGAGGTGATATTTCACGAAAATGGCGTTGTATAAATTAGCTAAGTATTACATTATCCTGAATGACTAATGAATCCCGAGTTGGCTCAAAAAATCACCGATCCTTACCCGGTTAGGTTCATTGATTGCCTATTGGTAATTTTGGACACTTTCTGATCTGTCTGTATTTTATGCACCTAGATTCTAGCAATGGTAATTAACCCAATTGTTTAATTGTCTTATTTTATTTAAATATTATTGTCCCCTCGAGGAATGGTTATTTACATGCTGTTAAGAGACGGTAAATGTACGCCAAAAGGCACAAAATATAAAATGACGAGTTCGTGAGTCCCAAGGATTCACTTACCTTTTTAAATGCCCACCCGGTTAGGTTCAGTCGGTAGAACGGATCTTTATCGGTGTTTGAAATTCGTTTATTTTGGTTTAGAGAGGACCTTCTTCTTCTTTGTTAAAAATGGGGTTTACAAAAGGGACCCATACTAGCAGGGTTTAAGGAATTTTAACAATAATACACTCTAAATGCTCTCTCGGATTATATTTGAGAATATTGATTTTACGCCCAGGAAAAGCTTGATTAACTTGGTAGATAACGTTAGAATTGGGTACTCGTAGAGACAAACTATTATACTAAATTGTTCAATTATCACCGATACTGGAAAACGCGTGGATCCTGCGCGCTGAGAATCCTTCTGTCCAGTCTGATTGCCGAGAAACCTCGCTAGTTCTTTCCTCGATGGCGGCTGCCGGGGATTGTAGCGACTCGGATTATCCATCGAAATATTTAATTCAATTTGCTATTTCACCATAGGCGGTAAATACTGTATTGACTCTAAAAACGTTAACTGCACTATTCGGCGTCTACTGTGAAAACTCTAATATTCACTCTGTTTCGCGGTCCAACGTTGAATGTTGAATCTTGAAGGTAGAAACTTGAATAATCCTCCTGGCCGTTTCAGCCCGGGTCCGTTCGTCGTTTTGCCCCCACTTTTTGCCTTTTCAGTGGGGCAAATAGACAAAACATTACACCATAATAAATAGATTTTTAACTAGCGGGAAAATTCAAAATCGCACTGGATCGAATTTATCGTGCTTCATAACAATGCTTAATTCTTCTCCATAATTAATGGTAGCACCAACCACTAGGAGAAATCCTTCGTTGCCGACCACTTGCGACTGCATTATTAATTCGTTCGACCGCAACTGTTTACTGGCTATCAATTTGCCCACTTTGATGTCTGGCCGGGATTTTTTCCTGTTAATTGTGACTAATACGACTTTGTTTCTAAGAAATTTGTGTTTAATTCAAGTTATCGTTATATTTATGTCAATAGTCTTACTCTTATGCTTGACGACTGACCATAATTTAATGTAAAGCTGAAACGGGCCGAGAATCAGCGGTTAAGGGGGACCGTTTAATTGAAAAATATATAAAGAATGGCACTACAATTAAATTTGAAGGGGATTCAAACATCCCAACCTAACTGTATTTTTCATCAATCTAATTAAGTTACACCTAATTTGATTAAAATAGTCAATTCCTATGTCGCTAAAACTTTTCCTCACGGACACAACCTATAATAATTATTTTTTTCAATTACGAGAAGGCAATTTCCACCTTATCCCGACCGGTACAAAGAGTACGTGGCTACTCCCAAATATCAAGGTCATTTCAGAAAATGAATTGCCTTAATATTTAAAGTAGGTAACCCCATGGTTACGTACTTTCCCAAGAAAATTGAGACAATTTAGGTATATTATACATGAAATAATAAAGAGTTTCATTCAAGCAAAAGGAAAAAAAGGACATTTGATATGATTCTGCATTTCAAAAACACGTCACGTGCTCATTTCGTTGGAGCTAATTTGGACATGTTCTTCTATCTTTCGTACGTATAAATTTACGTTCGAGTTCATCACCCTTGATCGGTAACGCTTCAATCGATATGCACATTCCGGATATATTATATTTTAATGATCGCGACCAAAGGTGTACCGAATCCTTAGACGTGGGTAAATAATATTACAATACGTATGGTGCGAATATAATATACCACTCGCTCGTCGTTTTCGATTAAATCTCATTCCTCGGTACGCCGTCTGCATGCTAAATCATAAGACCCTCGAGTAGTCTTATCTGTCTCGCTCGAGAAGTTATATTTGTGCTCTTACGGTTCACGACAAGAGCGATCACTTATATTTTATACGAGGAAGGTAGTACGAAGTGACAATGTACGTGATTTTTACTCTGATCCAAGGCCAGCGGAATAAACTCGTCTGCGTGCAATTACGATTTGTGCATTAATACTGGCTACTAGATGCTATCACTTGTTTTTGTCTGAAACACTCTTTATTTCAAGGTAAATCTTTGTATAGATATTTTTGTTTTGTCTCGTTATTAAGGAACTCCAGTTATTTTTTTATTATTATTAATGTTCACATTTTAACTTAAATAGCAGTATTTTTTTAAAGTGCGTTTTCAAAATGCTTGACGTTTTGGTAGATCAGGGCGTGATGTCACGATATTCTAAGTTTTTTCATTTGAACTGTCAGTACTGGCTTTTGTATGGAAAATACGACACGTGTTTTGAAAATAATGATTTATTAACTCTCCATATAATTACAATATATATAATGTACATGTAAAACAACTTGTACTAGTCTGAAGATGGTCGTTATAGGCTGAAAACGGTCCAGTCAAAAAATAAAAGTGAAATAAAGTTATAAATTTGTTTTATTAAATCATTATATAATTTTATTTATTCTTGCTAAAATATAAAGAAATACAAGGGTTTGGTCCATGTCTGTCTCACCAGGATGTTTCTGTGTCGAGACAGACGTAGTGTACATAAATTATATAATATTAAATGTAAATATCAATAAAGATAAAATAAAAATAAATAAAAGGAGAAAGAAGAAAGGAAATGAAAGATGAAATTAAATGAAAATTAGAACAAAAATGAAACTTATATACTCAGAATCGGCGTTTGCTTATATATATGAATACATATTTTTCTTATTCAAGTAAAATAATATAAATATATTTATTTGACAAAAAAAAAAGAAACTTCTTCGGTGACCTAAAAACGTTTGATTGTCTTGTTTTATTAAATTGTTTCAAATCAATTTTTCGTGCTACCCCAATCGGAATGAAATTGTATTATAAATGGCGTTTGTCGTTAAGTCCAATTATTTAGATTGGACTTCAAAAACTACCCGCCATGTTGAACAATAAGTCTAATAAAAAAAAATATTATTCTGTTTGTAAATGAAAAAGATCTTTTCAGTACATCTGTATACGTATGTTTGCCATAATTTTTTAGGTCATGAATATGAATTAAATAAAGAGGGTGTTTTAAGAGTCAAAGCAAAATTGCGTGATGTCCCATCCTCTGCTTACGGCCTCCATGGTCGAGTGGTAAGACGCTCGATTACGAATCCAAAAGTCGCGGGTTCAAACCAATAACTTTTATTTTATTAATATGTGTCATTACACATTTAATTCATATAAAATAATAAAATAAAAGTATATTTGCGGCGCGTTTCAGAGTGATAGTTACTCGTGAAAGACCACCCAGAATCGAAACGTTGATTGAGATGGCTTAGCCGTGTTTGGTGACCAGATCTGAATAGCCAGGTACTTCCCAACCTTCCTCTTCCTCATCTCCTCCCCCTTGTACCTTCAGCATCACAACATACCCCAATTGGGAATGTCATAGTCTCGCTGGCTCTAGACGGTTGAGAGCAGTTGGGACTCTTAATAATAATAATTATATTTGGATAATTTGTATAGCGCCGTTTTTGTGAAAAATCACCTCAAGGGCGCTGCACAAATCTTAATTTCTACTTAATATTAATTCTTAGTTTATATAAATATACAGACTAGCGTATATTCCGTTGCAGTAATTGACGTACGAGTTTACAAGTAGTTTGTTACTTGTGCGGTATTCACTATATTACCCCTGTAAACAAATTGCTTGATAATTGGTTTTCATCTCCTGTTTAGGTATCAGCTTTATGTTGATGTTGAAAGGAACAGGTATTTCCATTTCCACGAGTTGGAACATAATCCCCGGTTTAACATTTATTCTATTGGCGTCTAACGGGGAATTCTTTCTTTATTCGCTTCCTTCCGACAAAGGAGAGAGTCAGTGACATAAATGACGAAATACCAAATAGAATCAATACGCCAGTTGTCTTTTACCGTGAAACGTAACGTCCACTTTACCTTCCGATATAATGTAGCTACTTCTCGTATGTCTATGGGTGTACCAGTGTAGTACCTCCGCACGACACCCCACCCATTTTCCCCGTACCCACTGTTTTCCCACGAACGTATTGCAGTACAAGAAGGGTAGCTAGTAGCTGCTAGGGTGTGCAAAATTTCCGAGAAATGACGCTATCGGTAGAAACATTAATTTATACCAGTTTCCTAGTAATTTATCGTTAAGTATGAAGGGAAGATGTGATTATTGTGGCATTTAGGTATAACACAACTAGTTGTGCCTAAAAGTTACGTAAAAGGAGGAGAATTTACACGAGCCATTAAAAATCGTAGCGTGTTTGACATCTCATCGTTTAGGCTCGATCTAATTGTAGTACAGATTGCTCCTGCTGAAGAGAAAGTTCTCTAGTTCACCAGGTGGCCACATTGTTGTAAGATAAAATGCTAATTGATTTTGGCAAATTTTCATATAATCACCTCAAAATCTTAACTAACCAACTATCACGCCGTTTCTCCGCAGGGGTAGGCAAAGAGGGTGGACCGCCATACAAATCTGTCTTGGCACACACTCCTTGCTTCATTCACACTCACACATACTCTTCTGTTATTCTGACTTTTGACATAGCCCGACTTAAGTATTTGATTCACTCGATCGTGCCATGTCTTCCTCGGGCGTCCCTGTCTTATTCCATTTACTTTCGCGTCATATGTTCTTTTTAACCATCTAGGCGTCCCTTTCTTAATCCTATTTATTACGCTTACATCTGCCTTGCATTCTTTCCGTAGATTTTTTTTTGTAAATTCACCTAAATGGCGGTTTACTAAGACATTCAAGACACACTCTCCGACCCTGCCCGCTTCAAATATCGTAGTAACGAAATTCTGACTATCCATCCTCAGATGGGAGAGGGCACTAGAAGATGAATAAGAAGACCCCTAATTAAATACATATTTTCCGGTAAATTAATTTAGCCATATTTATCGGTTTGCCGAAAACCGGTAATGCCTGCCCTAGTATAGGCACTAGCTGCTGGCTGGCTGGCTGGCTTAGAGTAACAATATAAAGAGACCGTACTAATTTGTGACAAATCGTTGACAAACTCGCAAAATATAGCTCTCTCTTTATGCTCGGTTCTATACGCATATGAGAAAAAGAGACAAACAATTGTTGAAACCAATACACGATTTGGGGCGTGCTGAATACCATGTCCGCAATATTTGATCTGTACGAGCTTCATTCTGGTTTGGAGTGTCAGGCGAACGGACTGTCAAAAGTGCGTAAATAGTTAAAAACTTGAGTTATTTTTTGTCCGATATCTAGCAAAACATCATGGCCATATGTGCTATACTTGGTTGCTTCAATCGAAGTACAAAAGGACCAAAAACAAACAGTTTTCACACGTATGTACCATAAAAATCGTCTTTTTTAGTTAGATCTCAAATATTTAACATTCTAACATACAAAACAACTAGTAACTTACACCAATATGTAATTAATCTTTGGACTATTCGTTCCAATATAATAAACTTCCGTTTGAAATGAGTTTTAGTGGATTCGTAATATTTTTAACTTAGAGATATTTACTAGCTGTCACATAAGAAACCATTACAAGGGGGAATACCCATATTGTACGGCTTCTTAAAGTATCCCGGTCTCTTTCTTTCTCATGATACTAACGCTAAATTGTTGGCAAACAGATAAAGACAGAATAGTGTTTATCTCTTAGTTATATTTATAATTTCGGTTACGTCCCCAGATTCAGGGCTATGCCAAAATTGGAATATTATTATTTATTTAATTATTTTTAGATTTCCAAAGGATGAAAAAAAGACGAGAAAAATCTAATTTCTTTTTTCTTTGATTTAACAAATATGTTAATATGAATTCATACGTTTCATCTGGATTTTTATACCCTTAGCTTCTAGTTAATTGTTTTTTTAAATCTATTGATGTGCACATGCACTATTGTACCCATTTCTGAACCTGTTCTCTGATGATTTATGATAACGATATGCATCTAGATAGTTTTAATTTTGTATACATATTATATATTATTTTCTCCTTGTTAGTTAGAATTATTAGCTTAATTAATTAAGTATGAAGCGCACTTGACGTGAAATATCACAAAACTGTGCTATATAAGTTCACTGTTATTATTATCTGCATTCGAAATTTCCTTACAAAATAACGCGGGACGGAAAACATCCCTACAATACTTAAAAGCGGTGTCATGTTTTGTGAATTTTTTTGTGTCTCTTTCTCTCTCATGGTGTACGACGTAAAAACGCAGAGAAAGTGATTTATCGCAAATTTATATAGGTAAAAAAAAATTGATCTCTCTCCATATATTCTTACTCCAAGGTTAAGAAAATGATTTAACATCTGTTATCACCGTACATTTTTTTTATTTTACTTTTGTTTGTAAACTATTTTGTTGATGGAGACTGAAGTTCATTTTATAATATGTATTATAAAATGTTCTGTACTAATAATTTAATTCGTTTATATTTTTTATCTATAAATAAGATTTTAATAATCTTATTGATTAATGTATATTTGAATAAACAAAAAAATATACAACATTCATTCTTTTTAATGATTTACAACTACCTACTCACAACAAAATACCTAATTTACTTAATTTGTGCACTTTCACACCCTTTGGTCATTGCTTGGTCAAAAAGTGCGGACAAAATTTCGCAAAGTTAGGTCTCTAGGTTACTCTAAGCTGGCTGGCTACACGTCGTTCGGTCAGACGTGCTCCGTTGTGCGAAACGGCCCACCCAGTGCGATGCACCTAGCACCATGCTGTAGCAGTACGTCGTGACATTCTCGTTTCACGTCTTCTCCGTAATATGTCTTCCCTGCGCATTCTACATTTTCAGAAAAGCATCTCCTTTATACTGTTTCCCTCACATTTCCTACAGCGTCGGTATTTTCTAAATACTTTGGTGTCACTTCTAATGTGAATTAAAACAATTCCGATATTTCGTAAAAAATGCTTCATAGTGGAAAAGGCAAAATCAAATAAGGTTCATCTTTAGACATGCAAAAATTAATTGAACTAATCCATGGCATCATTATCAATTCACGAAAATTAGACATTACGAACAAACCCCCCCCCGTTTACAGTTTCGGCAGCATGAGAAAGAGTCTTTTCTGTGCTTTTGTTGTGTTAAAAGTGCAGGCATGTGGAACGAGCTATTGGTATTCGTATTTCCTTCGTCGTTCAATCCAGGTCTCTTCAAGACCCGCGTCAACAATTCCCTTACTAGCGATGGGAAAAACTTCAAAGTTTAGTGAACCCTTCACGAACTACAAATTCTTTAAGATGAATCCTTCACGGTGAATACTTCAATTGAATTAACAGTTCAATCTCTCAATTCGCACCATATAACAATTTCATGGGGGTGGAGGGGGGACTGCTAGCGATATTCTGAAAACGAAAAGAATTTGTAGTCAAACTACGATTGAAGTGTGAACTGCCGCAAAATGAAGTAGTTTGAACAGAGCGGTTACAACGCTACTTCCTAAACCTCTAACCTTTCCGTGCCTGAAAGTAAAAATCAAACGTACGATCCAAAGGGGGGAGGGGGTTACGTAATAACCTTTTATCTTTTTTATTAAAGCGTTTTAATGACATGATCTTAGGTTATTTGTTTAAGGTAATACTTACAGAGATATATATTCATATAATAATATTTCCGAACTTTATCTAAGATATCGTACAAAAATCTCGTTCGAGGTGACATTAGAACCCTCCTCTCGTAATGGTAGTGTTAACCTGTTTCACAACAGTAATTCACAAGTGACAATAGTTAATATATTTAGTTGTTTTAGAATATCAGCGACTGGGTAACGTAGCGTCACAACAATATCCACTATGTAACGAACTAAGTATAAACACAATTTGTCAATACAGAAACAGTTTGACGTACGTACGTATTATCATTCATAAGAAATGGCAACTCTACCGCTAACTAATCACTTCTACATAACTGCTATCGTATTTATTCAGGTTACCGAATAACTATTAGAAATTACTATCGCCCGTAGGGACATACAATAACGTCCGTCACTCGTCAAATTTGCCCAGTCGAGTCACTCAATTAGTTGCCTTCGTTGTAGCACGGCGCACATGCTGATACAATCGTAATTACAACGGTTTCTCGACCGAACATCGCCCGTCCACCCCATCGCGCGCTACTATTTTATCTGTATATTATTATCTATTGCCGCGTTCACCCCGCGTGTTCACGCTTCTGCCGCACATCTGTCTACCATTACCACTCAGCTGTTCATAGTCCGTACACTATTCGCTAATGATCGTAGTTTGTTACCAAACATACATGCTATTACTTTGTTAGAAGTTCCACACTAGAAAGTGGAGAATAAAGTAAGCGGCGTGATGTGGATTGTTCTTTCGCACAATGGCGAGCTTTTCCGATCATTCGCTTTGTTCGCTATTTCTGATTATCGCTTTTTGAAAACAGAGTGGGTAGATTATCCGTGCTCATTTCAACCCCCTTAAACAAAATAAAAATACTTAAGAATAAAGCTTTCGGAAACATAAAATAACTCTAATTTTCTTGTTATTGGGGATATAACGATATTTGATTTTGCCCATACGATACCGATACTGATTATTGTAGTCAATTATCGACGATACCAATACTTTATGACTCGATACCGATACATTAAAAACATTGCTCTTTATTGCTCATACAACAAGGCAGTATGTTGTACATATAAAAATGAAGTTGGAAGATGAAAATAAATGAAATGTTGATTTAATTTCGAAAATTATTTTCTAAAATTGGAAGGAAAATATATTAAAATAAAACCCAAACAGAAGTCAAAAGACAGAAACAAAGTCCCAAACAAAATCGAAGTAAAAAAAGAGAAACTTGCAATTTTGTTTATGGAGTTTTAATTTAAACACGAACTTTGAACATTGTAATTTGTGTTATAAAAAATGAACTTAAGTGGTCAATCACTAGATGTAATGTAAATAAATTAAAAATTCAATTTGACCTTTGGAAGGTTTTTGTTTAGAAAGAAGAGTTTATTCAGGTTATTTTGTGAGTGGCGGAGCGGGTGGCGAATGCAGATAAGTCGTAGCGCTGCAGAGATGGAACGTGGCCATCGTGAAAAAGCGCGCGCTTTTTATCGGCGAAGACGTATCGCCATCTTTGCACCCTTTTTTTTTACACAAAAATAAAAATTAGAAAACGTTTAATTTAAAAATTACTTGTGATACTGTCACTAAAATAAATTCGACAAATAGTACCTACTAAAAACATTAATTTTCTTCTTGATACATTAGTTTAACTGGTGCGAAACAAAAAATATATTCAAATTATTAGTGGACTTTGCCGTGTTTGTTGTTCACATTTGACAACTGCCGCTTTTGTTATCAACACAACTGGACTTTGCCAGTTTTGAAATGGACACGTTTTTTCACAAGGTTGCAGTCAAAGTCAGTAACAAAATAGTTTTACATTTAAAAAATTATTTATTTTGATAGAAATACAAAACAATAATATCTCACAAAATATTTTGAAAAAGTTTGTAAGTTATGGTGACCTAATTAATAATTAAAAAAAAAAAAAAAACTAAAAAATCGAAAGAAAAAATTAGAAAGAATAATAACTATTATTCTGATATTTTTTTATATAAATTTGTTTTAAAGATTTAATAAGATATGAATGCGGAATAATATTCAAGAGCAGGAAGATTTCTCCAGTTATCACCGAAATGCTTGGTCAAAAGATAGTTGACATCTCTTACTTTTAACGATTTCAAAACAACTTTTCCGGGTTCTATGTTGCTTGGAATTATCATTGATTCATTTTTTGTTTTTCATACAGCAATGATTTCTACAATATTAATGACATTACAATAACTACTAATAAAGTAATCATATTATTCAATAAAACTCTAAATCGTAAGTAAAAACTCATTTATTTTACCACTATGCTGTTTAGTAACTAAAAAAATTATGTCCATAAAAATAACAAGAAACAAAAGTTCAACATGCACGTCAGCGGACATTTTTCGGTAATTTGCGAAATTGTCAATATCTCAACTTTACAAAAACAATTTTTACAACAACAAACCGCCATCTTGAAAACAGCTATTTACAACGCTCCTATTGGTCCGTTTGAAAACTGCCGTCTTTGATTTGGAAAGAAGTGGACTTTGCCGAGTTTGTTATGGAACTCAATTTTAATCCGTAAAAATAAATGGTTTAGAGCTGTGTTTGTTAAGAAAGCAACATTGCATCATGAAGCATTTTTTTTACTCTTTCGAACCTCATATTTAACTCATTTTCCATTATCGGTGGACTTTGCCGTGTTTGTTTCTACAAGCCTCATTTGGAATATGAGAGCAAATTTAATAAAATTTACGCTATAAACAATTTTACCATGTTGCTGTTATACTCTGCAATCCACTGCAGTTATCGTTCCTCTTCAATTTCCACCGTTTTCAAAATTCGTCCTAGTAAAAAAGTTACACTTATGATATACATGAGTCAAATTTGAGCCAAGAGATGGCTTGCGTACTCGTAACTCGTGGCTTATATTGCGGGGTTATGTGCAACTGAGGAATAACGGAGTGTTAGTATCGAACGGCTATTGACTTATGGTGGATCGAAGGTAAGTCCGGGTCTTTTTTGACCCATGTATACTAGTTGAGGGTTAAAGTGAAAGTCTGTTCGATTCTTACGATCGATCTTTCATTTTGAATCCAAACATTGACTCGGATTTCTGGAACGTGTGCTATGTTATGCGCTCTATAATATAGCTTATTGCTTTCTTGGTACACACTCATTTATACATCATCTCGCATACTTTTTTGTTATTCCGAATCTTAACATGAACCGACTCGAATTTGGTTCACTTCAAATGTCAAGTTTTCTCGAGTTGTCCCCGACTTTAACCTTTGCGTGTCGTATCATCCGTTAACTCATTTCGCCGTCCACCCGCTCTACACGATGTCCACACAATTTAAGCATACCTTTTTAAATCTTGTTCTTTACCCTTCTATGACCCGACTCAAGTATTTGATTCACTCGAACGTGCCATATCTTCTTTCTGGGGCGTCCCAGACTTCTTCCGGACAGTTTGTTGTGCGTCATGTATTCTCTATTTTAATACTCATTATTCACCCAGATGTCGCCGATTTTTTTTTACTCCACCTCCCTCAATACTCGGATCATTGTATACATTTGAACTGCTTATTCAATTAATTTATTTCTAGTACCAAGTTATTCGAATAACTTAATTTCCAAATGGATATCTCGATTTTGCCCATCGCTATTGTAGAGTGGAGCTCTGTATGCGTTGGGTTCATGAGCTATTTACGTATGTATGTATGTGTATTGTATTGTGAAATCTCAATGGTCACGATTGACCGCTCCGTGTACTCGTATTTACGCTCTTTCAGTACGACGTCATGATCGTGAAGTCTACGCCTAGCGGGAGATTGTAAACGATACTTGCAAATGAAACATATCCGCTACCTAAACTTACTTTAATATGCATATTTATACACACCTTTTATGTGCTGTCACGTAATTCAAGATGTAGGTGAGTTTACCTTATAGTTTACCTTATTCGTGTGGAAAGGATATTTTACGAGTGTGTTTACGAAAAAATGCGAATAAATGTGAATAAAGCAAGTAGTGCGTGGCATTTCATCATACTAGTTCCATCTGAAGGGGAATACAATATTACATTAATAATAATACTCGAATAATTTATATAATGCCATTTTTGACAAATATTTAACCATTTAATGATTTTAATAATACCAAATTTAGAACTTTATTTCACTATGGAATAAAGTTAAAATTTTGGTAGTTCCACCACTAATTAATAGTTTCAAAATTAGAAATATTTAACCAATGCCAAATCAAATAAATATAACCTTAAGGCCCTTAACAAGGTTTAAATTAAAAACTATAGCTTAAGTTACCATACAAATACTTAAAAACCCTCTACCTAAATAAAAACAAAATGATGACGAGACCGATCAGTTATAAAAATCAAAATAAATTCCGTGGTCTTATACAAAGTTATTGTTTCATTTCATTGCGGTCCGTCCTCTCTGCATACCCCTGCGGGGAAACGGCGTGATGGTTAGTTAGTTAGTTCTGTATGTGTAATTTTTTTCCTACAATGTGTATTTTGTAGACCAGGTCAATACGATAAACTAAATGTTGCAGCGAAACAAAACGGGAGCACCCACCCACCATTGCTAGTTCCCCAGCGTGTAATGTATGATGCATTTGAGTGTTGATCGACTAACCGTTTTCCACAACCAGTGAGGGCTACTGAATCAGTATTCAATTCTAATGGATGCATCGTAAAGCGATTGATGTTCCCTATCAAAATACTGCAATCAATATAAGTGAAGCATACAATGTACGACTTACTATGCTTTTTGTTCCAATTAAAATGTGACCCATTCCGCACAAATATTTTTTTAAAGCAATAAATGGTTTTGCACTAGTGAGAGGCTTAATTGAGACCAATTTGATAAATGATATAAATTAATGTTTCGAGATTCAATCGAATACATTTGTACTAGTTTTGAATAGCCAGTTACTTCCCAATCTTTCTTTTCTACATCTCCTTCCTCTCCCCACATCCCTTAGCTACACAACATAACTTTCCCATGAATTGGGAAAGTAGGGCAGATGGGACTCTTCTGCAGTATTTACTTTATAAAATGACAAAATTAAACGATGTTTCAAAATAATTTGTTTATTAAACCAAGTTATCGCTTTTTTTAGATGTCCAATTTTCCTTCTCGTTTTTTGCAGTAAAATATTTCCCTCGGGGCTTTTTCGACTGCCAAATCGAAATAGTTCGTATCCGAGCGAATTCCGAAAGTGTATCGATTTTTAAAATACGTAGGCAAGTGAATATCATTATTCCATTACCTTCTGTAATAATTTAGTTAGCATTATAATACATTATATTATCAATCTATCCAATGTTTGAACTGATATCTGCCAGCTGTATTACAACAGAAGACTACACCCATACAATAGATCTGACATTCTCGTGAACCCCTGTAACTCAATAAGTATCGTGTAATTCAACCTTTCAGCTACTCTGGGAAATGCGATAGTTTTGATCGAACACAATCGAATTTCTATGTGCTTTAATATGTTCTGATGGAACTGACTCCTTCAATATTATACATTCTATGGTATATCTAAGAATAGTCAATATAGTAATGGAAATATAAGCCAACTTGCGTGTCACCAACTTCATTGTCATCATTCAGAGAGTAACAGAATAATCACAATGCTACAGAAACAAATAAATTGGAATCAAAAGATATTACAATACGAAGCTCTTCAAATTGCCCCTTTAAAGGTTTCTTTTTGAAATTGAAATACTTTATCGTAAATTTACAAATCGTCTTTTTTTTTACATTTATTCTAAATCCGCCCTTTTTTCGAATTCGTGTGTCAACTTCCAGCAATAAAGAGTAAAAGTTAGCCTCCTTTTTATATCTTTAAAATCGTGTTACGTTCTCAAAAGCTTCGAACCGAGATGTTACTGTACGTATATATCAACTTTTGCAGTTTACAACACCATGGAGACCTTTTCTCGATATTCTCCCCATATATTTACCAGTAGAAACACTTAGTCAAATTCTTTCCATCTCTTCCAGGTAATTTTTTTTTTTACACCAATATTGCTCCATTCATACTTTTGAAGTATGATGTTTATATGCATATCTGTTATTCGTTATCTGTTTACGTGCTATGTATTAGCATTATCTAACCCAGATCTTGGATGTATGTTGCATCATTGGACTAGGATTAATATTTTAGCTGTATGATTATTTGTAACTTTATTTTATCAACTATATAAGGAGCGCTACGGGAGTAATTTTAAGAACACGACTACCATTACGTTTTACTACCATTAAATTCACTTGAAATTGTTCTGCTATTTGACTTTATAAGGTTTTTCTGCAATGTATTTAAATACATAGAATCGTTTTGTTTTAAAATAATATCTAGTCTTTCAAAAAAACTATATATTATGAAGCCCTGTCATTTTCCCGCAGCTATAGTTATGTATTCAGTCTTGTGCACTTCCACTTTGGTCAAACAACGCTTCGTCCGTTAGTGCAACAACTGCAGTTTGCTTGATCACCCGTCGCGCCGCTCGTCCGCAGCTCCTCCGACTTTTGCGGTTTTATTGTTCAGTACTCTCCACAGTTCTGCAGGATCTCGACTGCAGCCAGGCTTCAACAACATTTGGCTATTCGGTATATTCACATTTATGTCCGATGTGTTTCTATTGCGGACGCTTTTAGTCAACAATACAACGATACATATTCCCAGAGGAGCAAATAAGTTTGAATTGGAAAGAAGGATGGAGATATGCACCCGATAGCAGGCTTTAAATGTACATTTGTACGGTAAAAGTTTGCTCTTCGTAAATATTTTTTCCTTGCAAACAAACAGTATCTACAGTGTAGTATCTACAGTGGTAGATACTCTAAGTATCGCCCTGGTGAAAGACCACCATTCAGAATCGAAACGTTGCTTGAAATGGCTTTAGCCGTGTTTGGTGACCAGATCTGAATAGCCAGGTACTTCCCAACCTTCCCCTTCACAATCTCCTTCCCCTCCCCACTACCTTCAGCCTCACAACATATCCCATTTGGGAATGCCATAGTCTCACTGGCTCTAGACGGTTGGGAGCAGTTGAGACTCTTGTGCGGTATTCACGTAAAAAAAAAAAAAAAAAACTTTTTGTAATAATTTAGTTTAACCTTTTGTTTGCTTAATAGTTTATTACATATAATTGTACAAGTGTCGCGTCATTTGTTACGTATAACGATCGAAATTATGTTAAATATCACATCGAACTATTTACTCGTCCTTCTCAGATGATAGTACATGTTTTACCCGACATAAGCTGGAAGAATCTTCCTTAGTTCGCAGTTTTATTGAACATTGCTAATGACGGAATAAACCGCCCGAGGAACATTTACTTTACTCACTCAAACGCGAAACGAGAGTTCTTTACACAAATTGTCAACTTTACACGATTTTTATTTTTAATATTAGACCTTTCGTAACTACATAAAAAGAGTGTACCCCTGGTACAGACCCTGTACCCTGGTATAGACGACCACACATTCACAATGTCACGAATTTATGAAGTACGAGTATGGTGAATGTAACATGTACAATGTATTATAGCATATGACTTATAGTGTTAATTCTACCATCGAGAAGCCAAAAGGCGTGGTAACATCTCCCGAGCCCTGTAGTACTCCTATCGTAATATGTAGTGAGAGCGCCGCTTTGGTCCGAGGCATCTATCAATGATGTTTTTGTTTTGTTTTTAATATTTATTTATAATTTTTGTGTTTTGTAGAACTCCGTTTTTTATATATCTTTTATAATTCAATTTAATTAAATTCAATCTTAATATTATTTCTTATTAAAATGTATTTATATTATTAGTTCTGCTATTATTGACAGCTGTTTCGGCGTTTAAGGCTATTATTAAACTGCATTTTTTTTTTAACTGTCCTTACGCAATATATAATTTAATATATTTTTATTTGCTACTTGAAAATCAGTTTCCGATAGTACATTTGGGATATCCCGGCCACGTTAGCAATATTCTTGTTTATAAAATTGCTTTATTTAAAAATATTCCAAAAAGTCAAAATTAAGTCTGCAATCATTATATTATTAGAATTTAAATGAAACGTGTTATAAAAAGTACATGTAGAGTAGCTTATAATTGAAATATTAATAATTTCTTCTTTATATATTTATATTAATCGCCCTTGAGGTGATTTTCTTAGGCGCTATAAAAGTTATTAATTTATTATTAACGTTATTTTACGAGTAGGACATTTTGAAAATGTGAGTTTTTAACTAAGATCCATATTCCAATTAGCTAACAATGCATCTTAGGTGTCAAGAAAGATTATCCCAGGCTGAAGGGGGCTCACTACCGCTAAGGTTAGGTCCCCTAATCTCGTATTAGAGCACTTGGCTCAGATAGTCTGCCTTGAGCTAACGATATTGTGGGAAACATGGTATATATCTAACTTACTTCACTTTTTCTGTAAATGAAATGGACAATTTGTTGACCCCCTAATTTTGTGTTTCGAATATTAGAAAAACAAAAAAGCTAAAAGTTACACCAGTTTGCCAGAATTTTCAAATTTGTAGTTCCACCACTAAGGCTTAATCAACACATATGAAGGTAGAGGTTACCCACTGACAGCAGATCTAACAAATACAAATCTGCGAAGTAATAAAATAATGTCTACGATGTTAGTAAAATTCAATAATTATATTTAAGTAAGCACCCATTTACCCCCAGTACTAACAGATGAAAAAGCTGTAAAGCATGAACAATAGATTCTACGATATCAGCACAATTCCATAATTGTATTCAAGAAAGCACTCATGTACACACAGATCCAAGGTATGAAAACTCTGCACAGTATTAAAAAAAGATTCTACGATAACAGTACAGTTACGTAATTATGTTCAATAAAGTACTGATGCAGATACCCACAGATATAACGCATGAAAAACCTGCAGTGTCAAAGAAATGACAGCGTTATTACTGTTCCATAATTATATTCAAGTAAGCACTCATCCAGTTGCGAGCAACCTCCAATTTGAGACCAGTTTGGTTTGAATGATGCCCATTAGATAATGGCGGTGGCGTTTGCTCTCGCGGTCAGACTTGTCATCTTTATTCCGAAACCGGTTTTCATTAAATACGCCATCATTGTTCTTGTTCTTCTGTTCGGTTCTAAATTTAAAACGGCCGCGAATAGGGAGCCGTCACACCGGTAGACTCCGTCCCGAGAAACCACGCCTGCCATCCTTATATTAGTTTTCTTTTAGAAAGTTAGTTGACACTGTCGGGATACATACGAACAGGAGTCCATAGCTGCACTATCACGAAGTAAGCCTATCCCAATCTTCGGCCCCCAATATGGTGGAATTTGTTCAAAATACAACTTTGATGCGGCCCTTACACTAGCGAACGAATCAATTAAACAAATATAATAGGACGCATAATTAGACGTAGTAAGCTCCAAACGCAATAGATTTTTGATAATTATTTTTTTCACTAACTCACATTGCAGATATTTGATTTAAATTAAAGTTTAAAAACATTAAAATGTAGGATAACATAGGAAATACATATATTTTTTGATAAATACATTGATAGATTATAAATGACCTATTTATAATAATGCCCATACTGAGAAAAAACAATGATGTTCAATTTACAAATGCCGATTACGCATTTTATGCTTTTGTATCGTCATATTTTCAAAATCCTTTTTGTCAGTTTTATATATTTGGGGTTGGATGCTTTCTGCATAACTACGTCCAATTTTCCATCTCATGCTCACGCGATACAACTAACAAAAATCTACGCACTTTCTGTAGTGGGATTAAAAAATCACCGATATCATCTGGTCTATTTTGCTTTTTTCATCAATATTTTTACACCCAACAAAAATAGACATTTTAAACGTTTTTTTTTTTAACTGATTAGGTTTTTATACTATTCTAATGGTTTTCTGTTGGAATTATTAATTGATCTGTTTTCTGGCCATACCTCGTGGAATAGAGTACGTGATTTTTAATTTTATTTTTACGTCTGCAGTAGACTGAAAATTGTTATTATTTACTTATAACACGGTAGGTAGCTACGGTCCACTTCTGGCCGTTGCCAAAAAACTTTGTGCGCTCCATTGAATTAAAAAGCGATACTCAAATGAGCAACTTTGTCGACTCGCAATCAACGCGCTCTCCGACCGCTGTTGATTTAATTATTTTAATTGTACTACGCATCCCACAAATTAATTTCATTAATCATTGCGCTTTGTTTAGTTTTATCGATTTGCACAGTTTGAAGTTTTATTTGCAATATCGTCATTTTTGGACACTGTCAATTAACTGTTGGATGGATGGCCTCCCCGAACCTCCCCAAGTAGCTTTCTCTCTTTTCAGTTCCTGGCTTTGGATTCTCGCCGACATTTTCGTACGGGGAGAGAGTTGGTGGAGGTCGATGCTGAGTTTATTCAGTCAGTCAAAGATATCGGGAGCCACTTGATTCGGTGCAGATGTGTCTCCGGGAAATTGGCGGAAGCGACATTCTTCTGCAATGTGTTCTGTTTCCAATGGAACTATGGTATGTTGCAAGACTGAAGGGAGTGGGGAGGGCATGGGAAGGTTGAGAAGTACCTGGCTATTAACACCTGTTCAACAAGCACGGCTATTATTTATTTTTTTCGTAGGAAATGTGCTGAATATGTAAAGAAAAACCTATGATTTTTATACATACTAACATTTCAATTTATATCTACATATATACACGTGTATATAAGTAGATATAACCTTATAATAATAATAACAGTGAACTTATATAGCGCAGTTTTGTGATATTTTACCTAAGCTAAGGGTATAAAAATTCAGACGAAACATATGAATTCATATTAACATATTTGTCAAATCAATGAAAAGGAAATTTGATTGAGGACAGTTAATATGTTGGTAATAAAAACATTAATATTCAAATATTATAAGTAAACTTATGTGCTTCGTTCTACTATTGTGATTTTTTTTCTTACTAAATGTGTGAAAACACATATTTTGCACACATCTAAATAAAAATACAAAACAAACAAATAATGCCATTTTAAGCAATTTTTCAATTCTGAATAGTGGTTTTTCGCCAGGGCGATACTGAGAGTATTTACTCTCAGTATCTGTAATAGTATTTAGATCATGTTAAATAATCAATGAAAATGTTTTATTTGCTGCCTGTTGACATGAGCGCATTCTAAAAGTTAATCCGCGGTGAAAAAAATGTGGGGTTTTGAGGTTGGGTCCATTGAAGATATACACCGATGTTGTGTTGTGGGCGGGTCCGTGTGCCCGAAATAAACTCATTCTTTCATCACTTCTGTTGAAATTGATCAGACATTTTCAAATACCGAAATTCTTTCTTGAAAATTTGATCGTATCTACACGATGAATTATTTAATAATAATTGGCTGATTTATATAGCGCCGTTTTCGTGACAGAATTATCACCTCAAGGGCGCTTTAGGTCCTATTTGTGCATCGTACACGCATAGCGACTGTGACCGCATGGGGTGCGGTTTAGTGAGGCCCACGTCGAGTACAGTGTTTATCCACTGTGTAGACGTAGAGTGTTTGCATCACAACCCCAGCTAGTTTTATTATAATGTTATTTTACGCTTTGGTCTTCTTGTTTACGATTTCCCGGTAGGAGCTATACGTCAGGCTTCTGTCCAGGGTTTTACGCCAAGATACCGAGGTCTACTGTCATGAATTCAGTTCCTCCTCCAAACTGTACATTTAGCGTAGCTCTTGCACGCGAGTTTCTTAGGTGGAAAGCAGAGCACGTTCTTTTTTCAAAAAACTGTCCTCTTTAGCTGGCAACACTGAATGATAATATTGGCCCATCGCTATTTCCTTTTAAGGAAGTATTCGATTGCACCGGCGACTTTTATTGCATTCCACGTTGCAATTTTTTCAGCCATGAAGAGCAATGTTTTTTTTTTAGATATAAAGCTCTAAATATCGCTTTTAGTTACACATTTTGATTGCGTGTATTATAAACGACAAATTCAGAAAGTCCATTCTTTTAATTTCGCCCCCATGCCCTAAATCAGAAAAAAAAAAAAAAAAAAAAAAAAAAATTATAATAATAATTAAATAATAATCATAATTTTAAGTTCATAATTGTGTCTATCTGATGGGACCTGCCAGATAAGTATGTTCCTGTATATTTTCTTATTTAAACTAGGAATTAATATATAACGATAGAAAGTAAGATCTGTACAGCGCCCTTGAGGTGATTTTTCACAAAAACGGCGCTATACAAATCGTCCAAATATTATTATTATTATTATTAATCGGTATTGTTATATTATGTCATGTGTGTGTGTGTGACTGTGAAAGGGTTCAGATTTGCGGGACAAACTGAAGGGAACGAAAATATAAAATAAGCGTCCAGTTTTATCTGGGTGTGATTTCATCAATAAACAATGACTTTATGAATGCAGTGAATTGAAAATGATTCCATCATTCACACACATACTGCGAATTCAGAATCAGAAATTATGTTTGAAGGAATAGATCATTGTGTTGCATAATTATTTTATCATCATTAGGTTGGTTACTTGATTACATTTTGCAAGATAACGTATGTAATTCAGTTTCTACTTGCAAAGTGATTTGTATGTATTTTGTATCCTACAAATGTACAACCGTACAACCGAGCCACGGTCATAAATAGTGATAATCGCTTGATTAGATTTAGATAGTCGTTCAAACTAATCTACATTCGTCTAATTTAGTTAGAGCTTGTTTCTAACTTCGTGGCGGCGATGAAAGATTATTGTTGAACTAGTTGTTACCCGTGAAACGTCTACAGGCAAGTTACAAACTTGACTTTCCAAGAAATAATACGAGTTGCTTTAATCCACCCATTTTAAAAACAGAATAATGTCTGCTAAAATACATTATATATGTAGGTAGAGATTTGAAAAGATTATTTTTTAATTTGATAATTATCTAACCACAATCGTCTAATTCTGAAAAGTTCACACTCGTGCGTATGTACTCAAGCATACGTTCCCCACGAAGGAAATTATTTAAAGTTAATAATTTGTTGGATGGCGCCCTTTTTACCATCTGCCGTAACATTGTTGTTGGGTGAAATAATTAGGCCTCCTCTGTGTAGGTAGTGGTCAGGACAGTGAACTGTGAACTTAGTATCTTGGTTGGTTGTTTCTTGCCAGATTGATACTGAGAGTATTTTCCACTCTGGAACGAAGTGCGAATCATTATAATTTTGTTAAATTTAAATTGTATAGGTATTTGTAAAAAAAAAAACAAATCAGTACATTAAGTTTTATTTGCACCGTCGGATTTTGAACCTGCAACCTTTAGGACCTAGCGCCTAAACTCTTTCCCAGTTGCTATATCGGTGACAGCAGACCAGCATGTAACTTGATCTAAATAGCTGAGCCTTTTCAACTTCCACCCTTTCTTGTATTCCACCCCTCACCTTTTTCTAGTTGTCATTTAAATTCCCCAATATTTGGGGTGCCATATAACAAAAAATCCGCCAATTTTTTTATAGTGAATACCGCACAAGAGTCTCAATTGTCTAGAGCCAGTGAGACTATAGCATCCCCAATTGGTGTATGTTGTGAGGCTGAAGGTAGTGGGGAGGGGAAGAGGAAGGTTAAGAAGTACCCGGTTATTCAGATCTGGTCATCAAACACGGCTGAAGCCATTTCTAGCAACTTTTCGATTCTGAATGGTCGTCTTTCATCAGGGCGACATTTCGAGTGTCTGCCATTCTGGAACGTGCCGCAATTATACTTTATATTATTTTATTTGAATTAGTCATTTTCCCTGCATCCTTTTCAGTTGTATAAGCCAAACTTTGAATACGTACTTACTTCTTGCAAGGTTTATGTTATAAGGTCTTTCAAGTTCAGGATTGTTACAAGTTAAGTTTTGCCCCTCCCCCCCGTGGAGCAGAACAAACTTCGGGGAAACTTTTAAGGGGATGCGATATCGTGCTCCCGTCCCCCCTTCGCCGGGAGGAGGGTTGTTGCCAAAACCCCATCGTATCAGTGTTACCGGTCTGTTGCAAGGTTTAAAACAAGAGTGTCGATATTCGGACTCAGTGGATACCCCAATAACTAGCCGGTATTAAATATATTTTACTTTTAAAGAATCAACCTTTGAGAAAAAGGTATTTTATACTTGCCATTTTTTTGTATTAAATGTGATCTAATTTAACCCAACACCAAAGTTATCGGAACTACAAAAGACAATATAAGTAATATCATTAAAAATAATAGATGGATTACTTTTATAGCGCCGTTTTCGTGGGAAAATCACCCCAAGGGCGTTTTACAAATTAATTTATCTAACCTATAATTTATCACTTAGACTTATAACTAATAACCTACAGTTAAGATTTATTACTAATGGCTTACGACTAATATTTTCAACTAGTAACTTACAATAAGGACTTACAGCTAGTAACTAACAATTGAGACTTATAACTAGTGACTTAAATCTAAGACTTCATTATTAAATTCTCCAAAATAGACCAATGAGAACTATACTTAGGCGAAATAGATACTCAAAAGTAGCTAAAATGTCAGAGGAACTAAATTGCCTAACAGTGAAACAGATGCTAACATAAAAAACACATTGATATTTATACATAAAATAAATAAAAGAACAACTTGATACCAAAAGGTTTTCTGTCAAAATTATTTACAACGTGGATATTCACAGACATAATACAAAGACATGCAAACAAATCATACTACCAGTAAGAATAAATCCAATAAACAAAACAGTATACTTTATAAAGGGATGAAATGTTATAATGCCATAATGTTATAATCTGTGTGTAAATATATCTAATATTCGTGAACAGATGAGCTCTGCCGTCATGAAATTTGCCCAAAATTTTCTGTCTTGAATTTCTAGGTCAATCCAACTTTATATAGGTCGCTTCGCCGTTTCCATCATGAGTTATAGAGTTTTGTTAATTAAACTATTTTAGACCATTGTCATTGATTGCCGTCGGTTGCCGTCAGTGGTATCGAGTTGGTTGTGATACATTTTTCACAATTCGAAACTAAAACAACCAAGCTTAATCGAAGCGAAACCGGTTGGCGTTCAAAATAATTAATTTCTAGTTTAAAACAAAGTGTTATTTTATTCAATGTAACAACGTTTTTCATGTTTTCCACGATATTATCTAATGTGTGGTCTTTTTTATTGTTTCAGGTGAGTGATTTTCTTCCAGTCTTCCGGATTCTTGCTATCAGCCATTGATGGGTATGTGTTATTTAAATTTAGAATATATATGTCATACAGTTTATATTTTTCTCACTTATAAGCAGTCTCGTATAAAGGCATTAATCGATACTAGAAAATTACCGTAAGAGCTTCGAATTATTTTTAGAATTTATTATTGGTCGAATTCCATGTCGGTAAATTATTAAATTGTTCACATACAAATTGCCTATTTATAAAACAGGTTTTTTAAATGAAATTTCAATTAGCTGCTACGTTTACAGATTTTTATTGAATTAGTCATACACAGCGCCTGGTTATAATCACTTTGTATACGTAAACTGAGAGGATAGAAGTCATCCTCTTTATCAAAGATGGATCTTCTGACGTTATGACATAGGGTACACACACACCATCATATTTTACTATTATTATTCTGGCTTTTGACCTAACTCGAGCGTTAGATTTTTTTTCGTATGTGATCAGTACTAAAGTCACAATTGAACTATGACATCCCCAGCTTGAGGAATCTAATTAGGTTTAAGGAAGTGGGGAGGGGAAAGATATTTGGTAATAGACGACTGAAAAGTACCTACTATCGCGAATAATCAGTATATTCAATAACTATAAATAATTTTCTTTGTGAGTAAGTACGTACGTACTTCTAAGTTTGAACTTTTCAAAATTAGAACCGATGGATATGTTAATAAAATTATCATATTAAAAGTAATCTTTTGAAATCCCCTCCCACCTAATAAAGTACCTACCTATGATCACCTATAATGTTTTTTAGCAGACATTATTCTATATTTGAAATAGGTGGATAGCAACAAATATTTTTGTTGGCAAATCAAGTTGCGTTCCATGATTTTTCACAAGTAACCAGTTAAATATACCTAGTTGCAAAAGTCATTTCATGCAAGATTTGATATTTTTAGCGATGTTAGTCAACTATGTAAGCTCAGCTACGCACTATTTTGGGGTGCATTAATGCTATCTCCTACTGCAATCTCTATACTTTCTTCATATGCCAATTCATTCCTTCATTCAAACTTGAATTACCTGCATTTACTCCATCGCCGACGTTCTTACTGTCCTCGCAATGCATTAATTTTACCTTCGCTATCTAACGCGACGCAGCTTTCGAGAAGGGATGTCACCGCACACGTATTGAAATATTGATAAATTATTCGCATACTTCATAGCGATATAGGTACACGCGCCATCTCGCGTATAGTTGAAAAGTACGTAATAGCTTTTCGAACAAATGACGTACGCCCGCGTCTGGTACATTTATCCGCCAAGTATTATTTGCCTGTACGAGTTGGGCGTATACCATCTTGCATACAGGGTGGAACAACATACACAGTCGATTATCCTTCTCTATTCGGTTATAGTTTCATTTTGTTTTCCGCGTCCCGCTTTGCCGGAACCTAATTCGATTGCAACCGAAATGTTGGCTGATGTCATAAACGAAAGTACAAAATTAATTACATCGCGACTTGTATACTATAAGTCTAGCGACAAATCATGTTTTATTATCATTTCAAAACATATGTTAACTTTATTTTAATGCATTATAATACTTGTACAAGTTATTTGATCCAAGAAATGGAAGTAAATCGCAATTTAAGTCATCGCTACTCGCTACATTATTTTGATAGGATCATATTGGTATGAAACCTCGTATTTCATCTCGAAAGGAATCATAAATTCTGAATTTTTGTATATTGTTTTCATATCTATAAAAGGTGTGAACTTCAACATGTTTTCGCGTAAATTATTTAGACATTTTAAGGTTCAGCAGCCAAAATGGCGCTAAAAGTCACTTGGTGGCATTCTAATACAAGCAAATACTACGTATGATTTATCTGTAAATTCTACACGGGCAGTTAGGAAAATGTCTAAGGTGTCCAGTGAATACAAATTTTAATCTGTGTTTTTTTAAATTCAATGAAAAACATACTAAAATGTCAGTTAAAGGAGTGGTTTGAAAACCAGCGTAACCATTTTCGAACGTTTTACCTAAATTTCTAGTATGTATTTCATAAATAATTTAAAATATTACTGTTTAAAAATGGCATTCACTAGAAACCTTAGACATTTCCCTAACTACCGGTATAGAATAAACAGATTAATCATTTTTAGTATTGCTTGTACTAGAAAGCCAAAAAGTGTGTATTTTGGGTTCTGATCCTTAACATGAAAAGCAACAACACCTACACGGGGGCTTTAACTCGCCACCCTCGTTTAAAAATCTAAATATTTTGCTGTGGAGCGGGTTAGGGAATCCGACCCCCAAATAAAGTGTTGGTCCCATTATAAAGTGATCTACTTGCTCACCTGGGTCGCCCTGTATCCCCCATACATCCCCATACAAGTTGTATAATTTGTAGCCCCGCAGCGTTCGCCTCCGCCGTTGTAGTATTGTAAACTTTCTTATGTGTGCAGTTTCAAACTTCGTTACTTCTTCCTCTTTACTACTTCTCACTCACTTCTCCATTGTTGGACTCCGCTGGAACTTTCTTCCGAGCTACTTGAAGGCCAAACTTTGAACTCTAAATCAGTTTAAGCTTGTTTATGTATTGTTATTATTTAAATGGAACTTTTACTTATTTTCCTCTCGCTTGCCCGCAGCGCGGTTTAATATTATTTTTTAATTAGAGTTTTTATTCCAGCAGGATTGGTGGATGGTCCAATACGCAATCGGCCATATCACAATAGGTACAATAATGATATAATAATAATAACATTTAAGTGTATCTAAAACATTAACGGAGCTTGATTTAAAATGGTCGCCGCATCATCTGCATCTAGCGCTGAGGGGAGAGCTGAGCCATCCACCTACTATATCTAGTAAATATTACTAAGTAGATATTTGGTAGGTTTGTATACGGTTAAGTTTAAGCTTGTCTTGAATCTAATGCCAGTTGGTTTTTGATATTACAAACTACTTATTGAACTTTGTTTGGAAGTTCGTATACCGCGCACAACGTTAAGCACAAGTTTGCAGTTTGCAGTTAGTAATTAAGCTCTTTGGAGACGTGTTATGATAAGCCATACATTCGTGCCTATGTATAGGCGCAACATCCACCCTATAGCGGAACACAAGGTATGGAGGCTAGAATGCCATTCATTCTTTCGGCGAAAAACACAATGCGCTCGATAGCTTGACCCTTTCCCGAGTTTTACATTCTGACGCCTCACCGCAGCCAAAACATCTACACATTTTTTGGATTCTTATGTAGAAATAAAATATAATATTCAAATGAATGTTTCATTTCACAGTATGGGCGCCGTCAAATCTGACTTGTGTATGATAGAATTTTGATGGGCTTTTCAAAAATGTTTTTCGACTACTAAAGAATATTGTTTTTAATTTTCTAAACTGTTTATGCAAAGCTTTTATTTATGTGGGAGGCATTGCATGAACATCATTATATTTACAATGTTGTGAAAAATGATAGTTTCGTAACGACTTATTATCGAAAAAGAGATGCTAGAACGTCACGAAACCATCCTGCAAATATTACTAACATGACGATTATTCTTATCGTATTCTTCTCTTTATCCAAACTATTTGGGGTCATCGTCTCTGCCAGCATTCTTACACTGTCTTACACTGTCTCGTGTCTTACACAAGTAGTTGAAATCGGATTCAGGACATGTCCTCGTGACCCAGCAACTTCTGCCTCCTGTTTGGCCCCCTCTCTGTATCTATTCGGAAGTTAATATAACATTTTATGATTTAATTCAAAATTTGAAAATACATCATTGTTAATAATTCGGCCATACTTTTGGCATTATAACTTAATCCAACAAAGTTTGAAATGAAGAGGGCATGTTAAGGGTTTCGTATTGGAACAAGTAGAGGAATAGGGAAGAAATGGGGAGACTGGGGGACTGAAAGAATAACCTCCTCATCCCTTCCTTTCGTTACACACTTCTTATCAAACAAAGTTTAGTTTAGGGTAGGGCGGTGTGAGTTGGCTCCATTTCCACATAAAACTTTCCAACTTTTCCCTTCTGCCAAAAGTTCGACCCCACTTTCTTTAAATGCCTTCTTGCGCCTTTTAAAGATTTTAACATTTCGGAAAATGAATTATATGAAACTTTTGCCCAACTATTTTTATTTTATGTAAAGCGTGCTCTATACGGCATTTCTGTAGTAGGTAGGTACTAAGACGCCTTTCGGGTAAGCTAATCATTGATCTCGTTATAATCATTTTTAGTCTTTGTATAACGCAATATAGTATTGGTATAATCTTGTGTTTGTCTCCTACCAATTTAGCTTATAACCTCAGTTTAGTATATTGTCAATTGAATAGCTAAGGGCTATGTTATAAGCAATACTAGCAGGCCTCAAATCTTAACTATAAAGCAGATAATCTGTGTTTGCGAGGTAGCAAAACTCTCCAAGGATAAGACCTGGTGTCACGACATTTGCACAACCTTAGACATGCCGATTGGTGAAAGTGTCTTTTAACACACATACGTATTTGTTTGATATTAGTCTTGCATATTTTATACAAATATCAAATAACTAAAACAATTTTTTTTTTCTTAATTTATATGGCAATATTGCTTATTTCTGCTATTTTCACTAAAGCTAATTTCTTGATTCTGAAGCAACCACTGTGTAATGTAACACATACACCTTTATACAATATACAAATTCTAAATATTAAAGCACGCTTCCTCGCTAACGTAAACATTTATTTCCCACATACCCAAAATGAACTCGCAGTAGTTGTAGCTGATTTAAATAGATTACAGCAACATACAAAATAAACTATTTTAGAATTGCAACTAAGCACATTGCCTAATAGTTAACAGAATATTTTCTTCCGTGAATCTGCATAATAAGTAAATATGGTACACCGCCAGCTGACGACACCCGTGAAAAATCACGAAAAAACTTTTAGTTCATAAGAGTTCAGAATTAATTTTGAAAATAATTATATAAAGGTAGCTTATTCCTGTATAACAGTCGTTCACAATCAATGGCCCACTTGACAAAAAAAAAACATCTAAATTTTAGATGTGACACGGTCCTAAACGTATTCTCAAGTGGTGGTGGTAGTGCCTTTTTTAGCTTTCTCATTAAACGTATAATAATAATAATAACAGTGCATTTATATAGTGCAGCTATCAAAAATCTTGATTGTTATCATGAATCATGAAAAAATATTCGGATATGGGTACAATAGTGCATGTGTACATCAATAAATTAATAAAAAAAAAAACAATTTACTGAAGCTAAGGGTGTAAAAAATTCAGATGACAAGTATTTGTAAACATGAACAAATTTGTCAAAGCAGAAAAAAAAAAATAATATTGAAGGCAGTTAACGTGTTGGTGCATAAAACATCAATATTTAGAGGTATTATAAGGTAACAATTCTAAAAATGCAAACAGTGTGAATATAACAAATAACAAAATAATAAGCAAATATTTTATGACAATAAGTTTGGTTTTCGGTAGACTGTAAATACATTGAGTGGCAAGGATACGTAGGTAAGGAGGAAACTGAACCCATTTTATTTCTACGTAACTTAAGTTATGTTTTATATGTAGTTATGTTTAATATATTTATATATTTTTAAACAATTTGGATAAATAAATGATTTCAGTTTTTTTTTTAAATAAAATTTGAAGAACCAGTTGGTTCCACACGAAATAAAAAAAATCTACCCCCCGCCCCCTCACACACTATAATGAATTTCAACAAACTAAACATAACCTCACTTGCAGGCACTGTGCGGCCCGATTTCTGCTGGAAAGGTTGTGCATCACTCGCGACTTTCTCAAGGAACCCGAGGTTATCTCGAAGACGACAGAACTTACGATTTCACCACGCGACGAACACGGACTAAACTGCCTTTCGTCATTCAGTCGTGAAATCAAAAGTTATCGTCTTGTCAGGGTTTTTATATGAAAAGATAAAACATCACAATAATATATTCCGAAAAGTGTCTTCCCATAACCATTTCAAATGATAAACACCACTATCAGACAGTAAGTAACATTCTCGATTGACCATGATAAATATGATTGTCAATCGATGGCCGATGTTAACTCGCCGGATGTCAATAGGAATGTCAAGCAACAATAAAATACCCGATGGAAACTCGACGAGAAGACTGGCCACGTTCTCTGGCGAAGCTCGTGTACTGCTTCTAAGAATAAAGTAATATTATAACTTGTTCTGCCTTGTTTCGTGGATCTACGAGCTTTTGCAGGTGTTCTCTCGCGTTTCGAGGAAATAGAATAGATATTAAATTAATTAAATTTAATTCAATTCAATTCATTTGAGTTTTATGATTCCGGCGGAGTGTGTCTTAATAGTTTTTATTCACGATGGAATCAGTGCGTCAGCGTGATCAGTTTCGTCACTAATTAGTTTCATGAAAATCAGTAGGTTAAGGCATTTCAAACGTAACCTTTTTTTATTGAAACTAGTTTTTCTACAAAGGTTGGCTGGTACTTGATGCAAAATATTGAAAGACGTGTACATACAAACAGTTTGTATGTATAATTCTTTGATTCTTAACAGTTATTGATGTACAATCTTTTGAAAATAACGCCTTTCAGGTGATTTTCGCAAAAAACGGCGCTATACAAATTATCCAAATATTTTATCATTATTTGCAGGACTCTGAACGTGATAGAATGATCGTTATTGATGTCCCCACCTACACATGTATATGTTCCCTATATACGCAACAATTAACGAGCATTGAATTTAATAAAACGTATTATTTAAATAAGGCAAGTTGCCCTATTCGCTCGACTGACTAATACCCCACTGAAAACCTCGTCCCTGACTTTGAATCTTCCGCAGCGATACGGGTGAATTATTTCGTTAACTATATGATTTCTGAGGTAATTCGAATTATGTTTAGTTTTTTACCATCCCCGCAATGATTAAGAATAACATGTCATATTTTGCATTAAGTCTCAATTTCCAGTCTTCTTATAGTCGTATTATAGAAATTGCGTAGGAGATTTTGTACATGTTTTTTATCACTATTTCAGTTTGACAGTTTCGTCTTTTTTTTAGCTAACATTGCCCTCTTTGAAAATAAATAAATTTATGATCAAAAGTTGCGTATGTCCATAAACGTTTTATGGTAATGCCTTCTCTCCAGAAAGCTTTTGGGCGTCAATCAGCAAAGAGGCTTTCGCTGTTTGGCGGATTTCGGTTTTACTATACGAAGTTAAATATCACGATACAATATTAATAAGCCCCGGCTTACAAACAACCCAAGTACATAGAATAAGTAGTAGGAAACAGATAAAAACAAACAAATAAAGTATAATAATAATACGTAACGAATGTCTAAAGTCGTAATCCAACAAGTTATTACCGAAAGTTAAACTGAAGCTCCCCGAGAACAAACTGGGAGGGTCAACACACTCCCGCCGTACTTACTGTACGAGTATATTATATCATAGGTACTATGGTTTGTGTAGCATACCCAGTACCCAGAATGCTCTCTCCGGGAGACAAAGCTGCCGAAATATTGTTTTACGTTTAATACTTGGATGTTTTTATTCGCGATGCATTATTATTATTGATTGGGAAATTATGAGAATTGGAGTATAAGTTCCTCTATCCAAAGTTGTAAATCCGTTGATAGCCTACTATTGGGTAGTTGATAAAACATCTATTATATAATTACTGAACTTTGTGAGATTTTCTTTTGAATATCTCAAATCCTAAAATTTTATTTTTTTCGTATAATTTATGACTCGATTGTTGAATGTCGGTAAAACTATTACTATTGAATGATGAAACATATAAATAAGCAGACAGTAAAATAGGCATCACGACACCGGTCACATGAAATGTTAAAAACAGTTTACTACCCGGTTTCGTCCGAGATTTGGATTTTACACTTTAAACCGTTTCAAAGCAGCATAAAAAATGAAGGTAAAAATGTTGTTGCTTCTGAAAATAGCTGCGTTTTCCTAGAAATTCTAGGCAGAAACACTGTGTAAATTTCAAGACTCCGTAGCTCACCGTTCGAGTTTTTGACACGAAGCTCCTACAAAGTTTATGCTTTATTTTTAACATACACGTAATTATATCGCAAAATCTAGAAATACCACATGTTTTATCTCAACCTACCTTGTACGCACATATAATATACACCTGTATAAATGATCTGATCACGCAAATGAACACAGGTTCGAGTGGTAGCAACTCGTATTCGTTCAATACCGATTAATTAGCTGCTCTACTTATAGAACTTGTTAGTTTGTAAATTAGTTAAAACAGCTGGGATGCTATTCAGGTGGTTAACCCACAGAGTACCTTTGTACTGATTTCAAATCCGACTTTACTGATTTGGGCCTCTTATCCGCTTAAATGCGATCTAAATGGGATATAATACCACATCGTTATAACGGTTAGGTTTAGGATGCTTTGATTTTTACTGAATTCTATTTTTCTACACTTCTGGAAGCTTGAATGACACAACTGGTGTACTATAGCAATAATACTTGAACATTTCCTTCTTCCCTTTAAAGCTGTTTATAAAATGGTTTTTAAGTTTATTGTGCGCTGATGGATGATACCAGTTGCTTCGTAATTATTTGACGTGTATAAAGAATAATTTGTTTATTTATCAAATAAACAAAAAAAAATTAAATAGTGATGTGCCTACACAATGTTATTGGGTTTTCAATAAAAAATAATAATTAAAAATCTAAATAATATAAACAATGAAACGGTTTGAACTTGAAACTATAGCTATAATCTTTTAAAACGATGAATAATTATTTTCTTGAAACTAAACTCGTAGAAGCTTTTATACCTACTCAACTTGAATGTAAAGTTAATACTGTCGGCCGATTTAACATTTTTAACATCACAGTTTCAATATTATTTTTTTTATCTTCTAGATTCCCTTATCATAACGGACGGATCACAACTTTAGATCATAGATGTCAGGTGGAAATGCTGTGTTTGTTCTACCGGTATTTCAATGGTAGATAGTCCGAAGAACTAGCATCATTATTCCTTTCTGCACCGGTGCACAGCCGGAAGACGGTCTGTGTGGTCGAGTCAGAGGTCGCGGGCTGAAGCGTAAATATTTTTTATTTAAGTCAAATATGTTATTTCACAAATATAAAATAATATATATATATATATAAATCCCGCTACACTTTTGGCGACCTTCCACTTGGCATCCTTTTGACTACCACTACTAACTGTAGGTTTAGAAACAAGATCGTGGCGAATGTTCACGTATATTTGGTCATAGAATAAAGTGATGTTAACAAAATTAATCAAAAATCATGTTTTAATAGTATACACTTTTTTGCAAGGTACATATATTTTGGAGTCTTTTGGACTTCATTTCATATGACCCCTCTTTTGAAATCCGCGTATATCGTACGTATATCACAATTTATTATATTTTTACGAAAGCGTCCGTACATTACGAAGATTTAACGAACTCCGTATATTCCCGTATGCAATACGTTTATATTACAATGTGTCCGGAATCATTTTAATTTGGTCTCGATTTGCCAACGGTGTATATCGTACGTATATAATGATATGTTGTCATTTGCAAGCAGCATCTATATAAGCAATGGCTAATTTGACGACATCAAGTAATACGAAAAATGGCGGCTGAAATCTTACGATTTGACATTTTATTTGCTTGAATAGCTTGGTGGCGCTCGGAATGACGCGCGCTTCCTGATCAGAAGGACGCGGGTTCAAAGCATATCCTGAAAAGCGGTTTTTTTTCTATTCTCCACAGTATAAGCGCTGAGCTTAGTGTGAAATAGTGAAAATTTGAATGAATGCATTTGTGTATGATTTCTCTTTTTTTGTAAATAATAATTTTTAAAGTCTCTGAACTCCACTAAACATAATTTGAAAGAAATCAGAACAGAATACAGAAAACTCAAAATAGCAGAAACTATAACATAATAACATTTTGTTTTATATTGAACAGAAATATAACGTTCATATCTTTCTTCTCGTGTTTCAAAATTAACTATCGCTTTTGGATTGTATTTTAAAGCTCTACTTTGACTAAGTGTTAAGTTAGTTACCAATAATGCTGAATTTATAGAAGTGGGCACTTTTTTACGCTGGCTAATATAATACGGCAGATTGAGTATTACATCAACCACACAGTTCTGCTGGTATAACCAGGTATAACAACTTTAAATAAATAAATAATATGAATTCCGGTGGTCTAGGCCGGTGAATTCAAAAGGACAACAATCAAAAGGCTTTTTTTAAAATCGTTTATTAAAAATAAATTTCAAAATTTAATATGTTATTAAATCAACTTCATCCCAAAATAAGTAAACTTAGTACTTATTATGGTTAGAAATAAGGTGGAGCCTAAGAACTCAGATTTTAACCCTTAAGGCGATTCTTCAGAAAAACGGCGCTATTCAAATTATCAAAATATAATTATTTAAACGTCTTATACCTTGAATAAAATTACGAATCAAAACAATAAAAATATGTTTAAAAAAAAAAAATTAATAATTAATAAAAAAATATATAATATATATATATATATATATATATATATATATATATGCATTTTTTAGAAGAAAGACAAATATTCCCGGGTTACGAATAACCTGATAATATTTGAAAATAAGCGGAAAATGTTACTTGTGCAATGATGGAGGACTTAGACAGCAGAGGAATTGAACTCACGACGCCCGGGTAGGAATCCGACGCGTTTGTCCACTCAGCTACCGACCGGTCGTAATATTATATTAGCGGCACGTTCCAGAGTGGTAGATACAAATCGAAACGTTGCTTGAAATGGCTTTAGCCGTGCTTGGTAACCAGAGCTGAATAGCCAGGTAGTTCCCAAATTTTGTTTTCTTCATCTCCTTCCCCCCCCCCACTGCCTTCAGCTTCAAAAAATACCCCAATTAGGGATGCCATAGTCCCACTGGCTCCAAACGGCTGGGAGCAGTTGGGACTCTTGTGCGATATTCACTATAAAAGACACGTCAAACGCGTGCCCAAGATTTGAATCCCGTTGACATTTCCACATCAGAATGGGTCGCTTTCACGCTCCACGGCTTGGCTAAGGAATGATTCGCTATCTTTTTCTCCCTCCTGCAATATGTCTCTTCAAGATCTAAGATTATCCCTTCCTTCCACACGCCCCAAATATGACAGGTCCTTAAGGAGACCTCGGGGCCCCATGTTTAGAGATAATTGTTGAAAAATCTCGGTAAACAACGATATAGCTAGATTGAAAATTCAGTGCTGTTTTGGAAAATTCGGATTTTCGGATTTCTTGAAACGCAATACGGGATAAAATCGGAATTTCTGAAAATTTTTGGTATTGTTTTTAATTTTCCATCCGGATTTTATATTGAATATCCGAATATTGAGTCCACTGTAAATAATCAGAAAATCGTCATTTTTGTAATCCGGATCGCTATCCCTAATGTGAATGTCCTTGAAAAAAAAAACTGTCAATCGTGTCATTCGCAATATTCCACCAGTATTTGCGTTTGATTTCTTGATTGTGTCAAAGATTGCGTCTGTATCATTGTCAGTGTATTAGTGTGTCTGTAAGGTGGTTAAGGGGTGGAATGGGGGAGGGGGAGGCCACAGCCCTGGGAAACTTTGTCAAACTATCTTCTCTAGAGCAGGGATGTGAAACTGCTTCAGTAATAAAATATCTAATAACGATAATACTATTATTGTATGTTGCTACTGTGGCAATTTTTGCAGTATTAACCGGACCAAAGTGAACTCATTTACAGTACTTGCGATGTGTCGCGCTGTGTCTCGGTCGGAATAAACATAAAATAATCATAAATAGAACACATACACTTTGTTTATAACCACTTTATTATTTAATATTATGTCTACCGGTTTCGGAAGTACCCTTCCATCATCAGGACAATATTAAAATTAACCTTTAGATAATAACTTCATCTCTTCTGGCAGAAACACATGTGGAGATAAATTCTGCACACGATCAAAAAATGTATGTTTTGGAGTATCTGGAGAATGTATATTATATAAGCCACAAAGTAAATGCTTTTTACGAATATATAAAATAATCATTTTGACATTGTTCCGAAGATGGAAGGGTGCTTCCAAAATCGGTCGACGAAATAATAACGATGTGGTTTTAAACAAATTTCATCTACTTTGTTTATAAAAGATTGAACTTACTAAGAATAGTCATTTCATCTCGTGTATTAATAATTTATTTAAATAGTTTTATTTTCATTTTTATTTCGTTAATAATTGGATTGTGTCTCTTGGATGTCATTTAGGTGCTGAGAATTGCCAATAATGATGGGACCCTAAAGGACATTTTTAATAAACTTTCAACAAATGGTAAATAATTCAATGCGTAGTTTATGGCTAATCGAGATGCAGGGAGACTACGTCGAGAAATAATGTGAAATATGTGTTTTTCTTAAAAAGGTCGGAAACTTTTCAAATTACCCTCGTATCTTGAAATACGGATATTATATCAGTTATCGATCCTTAAGTTCTTCCTCCTACTACCACAATAAGAAGCGGAAAGTGTTGCTAGTGAAATGATGGAGGATTGAACTCGTGATACCTGGGTGAGAACTCGTCGCTTTGGACCGCTCGATCAAATTTCATCAGTGTAAAAAAAACCTTAAAACAAAAGTTAGGTAAAACTTAGTAAAACAATTTATCGATAATTTTTGACGAGGCCTGTTCGCGCGCCCGCCTGCCACTATGGCTGTACCCAAAACTTAAAACAAACT
The DNA here is from genome assembly GCA_022651775.1 of Drusus annulatus. Lineage (NCBI taxonomy): Eukaryota > Metazoa > Arthropoda > Insecta > Trichoptera > Limnephilidae > Drusus > Drusus annulatus. The sequence goes on along the minus strand of JAGWCC010000032.1, from coordinate 200,230 downwards.
TATGAATGTTGTGCGCGCTTACTTTGGGTAACTTCGACTGCCTCGCCCTCCCACTTCCTCCCCCCGACACCCCTCTCCATCCATTGTCTCAACTGCCAGATCATTCCAGATTATGATTATCCCAAAGCCGAAGTCGCCGAGAAATGGAGGACCAATTTAAAGCTCTTTAAACTCGGCAACTTTCAAAGTGCCTCAAATGTATTAGGTTTTATGTTGCGAATTATATCCCCGTCGACGACTTTTTATTTGTTTTTTTGATAATTTATAATTATACAGTTTTAATTTATGGTGATTTTATTTAGAACTGTGTTATTTTTCTTTCCTGACAGCGGTCTGGTATTTGGACGTTTAATCAAGAAATAACCGAGTAAAACTGATTATAATGTATTTCATTTCATTTGCCAACTAACGGGAACGGAACGGAGGAGTTTTGATTAGATAACGTTCCGAAAAACTGTTAGTAAACATTGTGTATAATAATAATAATGTTTTATTCCAGAAGGTATGCAGGAGTAGTGCAATGCAATACCTTCCATAATTGATGATAATAAATAGTAATAATAATAATAACATAAAAGTTGTAATACACACTATAATAACAATAAAGAAAAATAAACATAAATTCATAAGAAAAATAAATAAAAATGAAATTGAAATATGAATGGAGGATATTAGGTCTCATTTCTGCAAAACGCCATCGAGAGGGAGTCCATCCTGGCAGCGTTAAGATTGATGGGGCCAATATCTTACTTTCCACGTGCTAAAAAGGGTACGGATCCCGCTTTGGGATTCAAACTCGATCCATCCAAACGCTAGCTGAATAAGTTGTTCCTCTTAGTAGTGAATGTCATTTTAATCGAGCGTGCTTCAAGGTGGTCTCCTTATTATAATGATGCATGTATCCCCTCTTCTATCTAGTCGGGTCACAAACATTTTTCGTCAAAATGTTCCAAGCGTCCCTATCTCGCGCCACTTGTATGGCCTCGGTCCATTGCAGACCCAGTTCTTCCTCCACCATTTGCAAAAGCCTCGTAGTTTTCCCTTTGAAATAACTTCAAAACAAACTATGTCATTATTTTAATTTTAGTATGCAAATTCGTCAAAAGCATTTGATAAAAAGAAAATGATACTAATTCCGAGGAAAAGCAAAAGTATGAGAAAGTTAGGTGTGCTCCTGCGAGGAGGGGCCGCACTCAAACTTGGGACGGAATTCGGAATGGCGAAACTTTCTACTACTTCTACACTTCTTCTTTCCCAACACAATTGGGAAGTTTCGCAGAGTTGTTTTTTTTCCACAGAGCGCTTCCAATGGCGGCAGCTTAAGTTTTTAATTGTGAAACCATCGCCACTAATGTTAATGCCGGAGATTCCTCGGATTGCCGCGACAACCACTTTTCTCTTCGCACTTCTTCCCACCCCTCGTCTCGCTTTCACCCCCGTCTTAACTTTATCCCACAATGATTGGAATGCCATACTAAAAAACAAAATACACTTGAACATTGTTTGGGGGCATTCTGCTGTGTTATTCACGGTCGACTTGAGATCAAATTTAATTGCGATTTGATAGAGTACATGGATGCTTATTTTGAGGGTTATCTTAGACCATCCTATCCAGAAAGGCTTTGATTGCTTGTTCATTGAGAAACAAATCCTGGCTTTCCGACAGATAATTAGTTCATTAATCCTAACTATATGACGGGTATCTGTTTTCTGAAGCAAATTTAAAAAAATGAACGGCACGGTTCTGGCTTTATTTTGGCGGTGGTTGCAACTTTTTCCAGCTCACGTATTTTCCATTGAGAGCTTTGAAATATCCATTTAACAAATATCCATGTAAAAAATAAGAGAAAATACTAGTTAAACTACGTTTAATATGCTTACGTGGTCATAACACCGTATAAAATTGCAACAACATTTTAACATATTGAAACATCCCACCCTTTTGTTAGACAGTCACAAGTAATTTAGTTAGCACATAGTCACAGTCAATCTCTAAATATGTACGTTTGCTTTCATTATGTTAATGAATACCAGTTATTATTATTTCGTTAAATAACCATTTGAATCCATGTAATCCGATTACCACCAGTGTTGGCCGAGCACTCCTTACCTCAATCAACGTTTCGGGTATTTCATTATTTTTAATACATTATATATTATTTTTAATACATTATATATTGTTTTTAATACATGTTAAATAACCTGTATTCATTAAATGAAATTCATTTGTCCGCGCTGGGATTTGAACCCTCGACCTCTGGATACGTAGCCAAGGATCTTACCCGCTAGATCACAGAGGTTTTCGAGCTGGAAGTGAGACCACTTATAACATTTTTTTTTTAAATTAAGTTGTTTACCAAACTGTTGTTTAATTGAACAAATTTTAAATAAAACTTAGTATTATGTATTTTCGTAGAAAGCAACCACCTTGTGGTTTGACATACTAAAATAAATGAAAAAATAACTTTGTATAAGACCACGAACATTATTTTAATTTTTATGACCGACCGGTTTCGCTTAGCCTAAGAATCATTAGGGTACAAAATTAAACGGTCAGTCATAAAAAAATAAATTATATTCGTGGTCTTATACAAAGTTACTGGTTCATATTTTAGTATTATGTTTACACAAGAATATTGTGTGCAAAATAATGTTCATATACTTATTTATAACAGGTTCAGTTTGCTTGGATTACAAAATCACATTATACTGTAACATGATAATTTAAAAGTTTAATTTTCCATGAAACTTTTCTTATTTGAGAACATACTAATATACAAACAACAAACAATTTACAAACATTGTTCTCATATTAGATAGACTACATGTTTAAATACTACGAACTGGCGTGCTAATATTTTTAATGTTTAATTTGAATAAACACGACAGTGTTGTAGTTCGTAAAATGTTAAATTCCTGCTAAATGTCTAAATAATAACGACATTGATGGCCTCGCCCTGTGTTCTGCGAAGATCAGCGTTAATAAGCCATAGATATAAAATATGAGAGACGAGCCCCTCTACCCAGCAAGCAATTTTAGATTTTGTAATTAAAAAAAATATCTAATGAATTAGTATATCTCCTCCAACCTCAGTCATTTTCCCTAAATTCAAGATGCCTTAGTCCCACTGGCTCCGGACTGTTTGTACTCTTGTGCGGTAGTAATATAAAAAAAATGAAGTGAGATGTATTTATTATTAAGAAGAGATGTGTGAGAAAATTAACTAAATAGGTTACCGGTTAATAGCTGAGTAGACAAACGCGTCGGATTCCCACCCGGGCGTCGTGGGTTTTAATTCCTCTGCTAGCTAAGTCCTTCATCATTCACAAGTAACATCTTCCGCTTATTATGATGATAATAGGAGTTTTTCAAATATTGTCGGGTTATTCGAAGCCCAAAAATGTTTGTTTTTCTTTAAAAAAAGGTTATGTTGACTCTTGCAGACCCCTGTAAAAAAATATCAACTCTCTTATTTTTAAAAACCTTTATTTTATTTCAAAATTACAACTGTTTTTGATGGTTAAAAAAATCGTAACTGAATGTCTACCAGCTTTAATCTTTATAAAAGTTGACATTTCACTTACGAGTATATACCACCAAGAACATAATAAATACGTTCTGTTACATTGATATTATGGAATTTAATGCTTTGGAATTACTTCGGCTTCATTCTCACGTGTGACAATAATTATAAAATTTCAAAAGTCCAATTGCGCCGCGCGGGAATTTTTCATAAATAAATACGTTTGATGCCTGTGCGGTCGCTGCGACACTGGCCCACTGTACGGTAATTAAATCTGCAACTTCTGGACCGGAACCCCGTGGTTGTGACTTGTAGCGCTATTAGAATCACTTCCGTCCAGAGGACGCGTCAAAATGTACGCCTCAGAGCCAATCTTGTAAGCTATACAACCGTGTTTGTTTGACTAAGCCTTTATTGCGTTTTATAGTACCATTATTACCATCAAACCCGCTATCTCAAATAGGTAATTTAATTACATATTTAAAACGCGAAGCTTGTATTGTGCTAATATTAAATGTATAACTCCCCGCAATTAACTAAGGTTATGAAAAGTTATCGAACTTTGAATGTGGATAATTATTTAATTAAAACCATTACACCCCCCTCCACCCGCCTCCACTAACCCCCCGGCGTCATTTCTTGTTTTTCTTGTTACCGAAAAGTTTGTTGTTAAAAGTTTGTTTTATCTAGACGGGCGTAAACTTGAAATAACTCTCTTTCCAAAGAAACTTTGCGCCGGGCCGAGTTTGGAAAGTTTTTCATAAGGGGTGGGTTTGTCTCCACGGCTCCTCCACCCCACCTCCCCCACCTCCCCAAACAAACCGAGAGCCGCCCAATGGCTTATTTCTATATTTTTTATTGTAGCTTTATTTGCATAACTTTTCTGGCAGTTCGATCGTCTCAAGTCTCGAGATTAGTTTACATATTTATACTATTGATTGATGTGTTGTTAGTTAGTTGGCAATTTACAAACTCATTATTACGTCGTTGGTAAAGATATAAGGCGTTCTTAAGTGGGTCATATAGGTTTTCAGTAGTAATGAGTTTTATAAACAACGTTTCTATTTTATTGTATTATTCTTTGGAAAGTGTCTTAAAAGTGGTTTTATTATTATTGACATCTTTCGTTTCTAAGTTCGAAGTAAATTGTTGAACTGTCTTTTTAATAACTGACAGCCGGAAGCTTAAAATCCATTAATCATTATGCTAATTTTGTTTAAATTGAAATTGGATTACGTGACAAGTTTTTTGTGGAATAAATTTAGCAAAGTTGTAGAACTTTTACAGCTTATCGAACTTTTCAAATAACCTAATTAAAATAAAGATTTATCTCCCAACAGTCATATGCCACGTTGATATTAGTCTCGCGAGTTATATTTTATATCATTGAATAAATCCCGCTAGTGGCGTACTGCTACTGTTTATACATTCAGGGTAGGACGGTCAGGGGGCCCGCTCAGTGGCGTCCCGGACAAAGTTTTAATTGAAATCTGAATCGATCGCTTGTCGGTTATAATGCGCGGCCGCAATATTGCAATATCTACGAATAATTAATATGGATGGGCAGAATTCGTCTCTTACTTTATATTTTATCTAAACAAATGTGTTTTTCTAACTAGTTCGCATCATAATTAATTAATGGTTTATATTTATTATAATCCTTATTGATAATTACTTAAAAAAAACACATTTTTAATAATATCACATAAATTAAAAATTGCCAATTAGTTTCGTCACTTGTTCGGTAATATCTTCAGGGCAAGTAAATCAATGCAACATTAGAAATTAACATAAATGTTAACACAACACACCTCTGCAAGAGATTACGAAGTGTTGAGTTAATTTCTAATTTTGTATTTCTTTACTTGTAATAAAGTGAACAAAACTAAGTTATTTATAGAGCACTTTCACGAAGATAACATGTTAAAGCATTTTTATTGTTATTGTAATCAAATATTCTTCTGTAAGTTCTGCTACGTGAATTTATTTTTACGCTTGACATTTTTTTCGCCTGGCTCGTTGTAAAACTGGTCATTCTGGCACTTGGAAGGCGAAACTGGTATCACGAATAAAAATAACTAAAGTACTTGATTATAATAATTAAACAAAGATCAACGAAATAACTACGAACACAATAAGTAAGATAATATTCTCTATGATTATTTATTCATTCCAATGTTACAGAAATGTATTTTAATATGATTGTCGATCCCCTTTACTCTGGCAAGGCCCGAGAATAGCAGCGCTAGTCTCCCTTCTACTGAAACAAAAGTTTCCAACGAGAGACTGTTTGATTTTACACCACACTTTTGTAAAATATTTTTTTACTTAAAAGTTTTTTGACCGCCGAAATGTTCCGACAGAGTGAAACAATTTATTTCGAAGGAAATTATTCTAACTATGTTTAATCAAATTTGGCACGGCTTGTGGTCCACGGATAAAATTGTCTGCAAACCTATTGATATAGAATTCGGATAATCTGAGTTCAATTCCAACGAACAGGGAAAAGATTTTAACAAATTTACTAATTGCCATCATTCGAATTCATCGATGATCTAAAAGGTCTTGCTCATCATCGGGCCTCTGTATTCTGGATGAAGGCCTCCCCATTGTCAGTCGCTACCATGTGTTATGGAAGTTTAGCTAATATTTTTACCCAAACTATACAAATTTGCGATAAATCACTTACTCCAAGACTTTGCGTGGGAGTTGGCCATTGGCCATTCGCACCGCATTTGGCTCCAAGCACTACACGTCAGTTTTACGTTTACACTGGTATACATAACGCTTACGTTTGTATCATACATCTTCAAATAGACAAATCATTTTGAGTGCCAAGGTGACCAAATTCCATAAATATTTGTTTACTTTCAAACGTAAATCATTTTAAAGTTTTTTTTAGCCACCCGTGTGCACACTGATGTCAGATTTCAAATACAATAGGGGCGGCGAAAAATTGATCATGCGTGGATAAATCATTTTATTTGGGAAGATACAGTTCTTTAAATAAAATGTAGTTAATATAAGTTTACAGTAGTTGCGGTTACCAATTGAACTTTTCCATGTTTTACACAATACTGTATTGTGAGAAATACATTTTAGGCGTTTTAAAAGAACGATATAAACAACTAAAATTAGAATTAGTAACGAAAAATAAGGTTAAAAATAAACAAGGAAAATAAGTTTATTCGTTTTTCGTGTAATTAAGTTTTGCTAGTTTTTAAGTTTATTTTTGTAATTGGCAGTTTATTTAATCGTGTAATTATTAATAATAACATGATTAAATTTCAATTATTTAAAAAACATACATTCTACAATTTATTATTAGTCATGAACGACGCATCATAACTTAACTTCCCAATTCATTTAGACTTATCGTTCATGGAAATAAATGAAATGTATTTCATACCCGCACATATTTAATATCTTCAAAAAATGAGATAAATATTCTTCCAGAGTTATCTATCATCTGATTAAAGGAATAACTTTGTGACGTTTTATCCCACTTTTGTTCCAAACTTGTTTAAAATTCACCCCAACCCCGCCGTCGGAGTTTGTAATTAGTTTGTCGTTCGGTAGGGGCGGGCGGTCGCTTTGGGAATTATTATTATTTGTTCGGCAGTATTCTGTATCTCGTCTTGCGAGCGGCTAGTACTATATTATATACCTATATCTATATTCATTTTTCTTCGTCGTTTAATAAACCTCCGCCGAAAGTTTGCGGAGGTCGCCACTGGTCGGAGCCGACTGACTACATCACTGTTCACTGTTGCGCTTGTCCAAATTTAGAAGACTTTTAGTTTGGTCCATATTGGCCGCGGAGTTTGTCGGAATAAACGCGTTTTCTAGAGTTTTATCGACATCAACATATTTTACGCGTATTCCGTGTTGATTATTTTATTATGTATTATTGTTTGAGTTAGAATACATTTTGTTGTTGAAATACACGTTCGTTATCGGCGTTTGAAAGCCCAACACGAGGTGGCGCTGACAGTACAGGTAATTAGAATGACGTATTCACGTTTGGCATTATTTACAACCATTCTGCAGTCTGCCGTCTGAAGTCTGCTAAACAACGTAATATTTATATTTGCGTCGAGTAGAATGTTAGGTTATGTTGTCAATGAAAGCGTTATTTGAGCGCCATGTATTATGACAGGTGGTGGTGATTTTGTCGTAACTGCATCAAGTGTACAAGTTATTGGTCGTTTGTTGTGTTAGTTAATTGATCTCTAATGTTGTTTTCTTTGTTTGTTGCAGGTCTTCGCCAGTTTGTGAATTAAATTCAGTGATAACCCGTGCTGTGATTTCGGTGGCAATGATTCGCCGGAAATAAAAAGTAGACAGTGTTTACTGCCTCAAGAGTATTAGTGATCAAATCACAAGTCGCCAAAGAGTGAACCAGCAGTGCTAGTGAATAAATAAAGTGTAATACATAAAAGTGACAAATTTATTAAAAGTTTCTAGTGTTTTTTTTGTGGTGTGCGTCAGTTATAAATTCCGGGGTGGTTGGTTCTCGTAGCGTTTGATGAGTCTCGTCCAGTGGGGCGATCTTCCTCTGCCTACCTTGGCGGGGAGCGGGCCCGCCTGACGCGGGGGGGGGCGGACCTAGATGGACAAGCGCAAGATGCTGCCCAAGAGAGCGCGCATGGACAACCTGCGTGGGCCCATTGCCAATGGACCCATGCAAGGAAGGTGAGACTATTTCTTGCTATTTACCTTTCAATCCTTCCCATCACTTCCATACATTCTCCTTTACCACCCAGTCTTTTCTGCTTCACAACTTCACCCAACTGGGAGATGCTCAAGTTCCCCAGGTTGTACAGCAGTATAACTGGAGAAACTCTTGTAAAATTAGAAAGGTCAAGCTATTCACTTTGATTCCATCACCCCATTTGGCCCTTCTTTGGTTCACTTTTTGTCCTCTATTAATCCTGTACTTTACCTTCATCATCCAACCAACTGATAATATTGCTATTCCAAACTCTCTGATAAATCTTACTTTCACATCTTTTGACTTGTCGAAGCTACTTCGTTTTCCTCTGCTTTTTTCCGTTGGTATTCTTATCGCATCCATTTGGATAGTCCTCCATTTGTTAGTTGGTTTTGGGAGTGGGCTATAATGAGACCTTATTGTGACCGGTCCTCCTCCTTTCAATTAATTCTGTGCACCTTTGCTATTGAATTTCATTTAGATAATGTAAGCCACAATACTGCTTTGGTCCGTCTTAACAATATTTATATATCATCCCATGCAAAACTATTTTTGTGATTGCTTCAACACTATTCTTTTATTTTTAGTCTTTATTTTGCAATCCATCTATTTGTCATCTACTCAATCTAACAATTTTTACCCATTTTTGCAATATCATAATTTTGGAATGTACTGCTTGTTCTCTTATTTTATTATTTATTTATATCCTGTTTTTACATTAGTTCTAACATCGATTACAATAATAATTTTCCTCATTTATTCACAAAACATTATTTACAATATGAGACTTAGCAACCATTAGCCTTTGAAGACCTTCTGTTAGTCATCGACTAAATAAGTGCCACTTAAATCCATCATCAATGTTGATGTTCTTTCACTTTGGATTTACAATCCTATCTATTTATCTATTTAATTTAAGCCTTAATTTCAATCCAATATTTAAAAAAAAAACTCCACTTTTGAGGGCAGTAGCCAAAATCCCTATGCGTGTGTTTTTTTACGATTGACCAGTAGGAGGACTTGACTAAAGTGTAGACCTTTTATTGACCAAACATGAAAAAACACCAGCGTAATTTTCAGGGGTGTGCAGTCCATGGACGCTGTGATGCTGTGCACGCCCCAATAATAGTAGAACAAAAATAAATTCCAATAAACCTTTGAAAAAAAGTGTTGTATTTCCATAAGTTTACTAGCATCTAGCAACTTACGTAACACTTTATCACTAGTTAATCGAAATTTATTTTCCTTCTATTCTTATGGCATGCACAGCTTTAGAGCTTCTATGGACTACACCCTCCTGGTAACTTATAGGTTTATTGATTTGTTTAGTTTAGTACACTACCATGCATCACTAATGTAGCGTCTCTAACTCCAGCACAAATGATTCCAGACCGCTGGTTGCATTACTAGACGGCAGGGACTGCAGCATCGAGATGCCCATACTGAAGGACGTGGCCACGGTGGCCTTCTGCGACGCGCAGTCCACCTCGGAGATCCACGAGAAGGTGCTCAACGAGGCGGTGGGCGCGCTCATGTGGCACACCATCATTCTCACCAAGGAGGACCTGGAGAAGTTCAAGACGCTGAGGATCATCGTGCGCATCGGGAGCGGCGTGGACAACATCGACGTCAAGGCGGCCGGTGAATTAGGTAAGCAACATACCTTACTACAATGCTCCTGCAAGCACGCAAGCCATGGGCCATGCTATCTCCCTCGTTTCACCTTCTTCCCTCGACAGTAGCCCAGTCCTTTTAGTATAGTTCTCCAGGTTGAAATGCTTCCCAGGTATCTGGGCCCTCGTCCCATCAAGATGGGACATTGGCACAGAAAATTGTACTCCCATGAGTTATATAAAATCATCCACTTGACATTTTCTTTAGTTATTGGTGCTTCCACTCCCACAATAGCAGCAAGTGTCTCTTGTTAAGTCCTACTAACTCCCTCAGTGAGATTCATCCATATTAAATAGTTGTTTGGTTCATTTAGGGTTTGGACCGTTTATGAGTCTTATTCCGAATGCTTTCTCTTATTCCTTCCAGTGCTGGGATTTGACCCACTTTTCAATATATAGTTTATTTTAGATGGGTCAGATCCAGCAAGAGGTGCTTCCGCCTCGTTCCTTGCTAGCTCATCAGCTTGCTTGTTGCCCTCAAAGCCTTTATGACTGTGAAAATATAATGACTCCGAGTAGTGAGAATAAGGCTCTTCATTCACCTGCATCTTTGCAATGCAACCCTTATTTGAATGCATTATATTGTTTTAGATTTACAGCAGTTTAGCAGACAGATTTTGTAGCAGACACCAGTGTTCATTACTAAGTCAATATTTGTGATTGATGCTCTCTTCCTTAGTGCCATGCACACACAGTTTTTCACACACTATGAATGCTTTGATTACAATGTAAGCAAACTCTCTTAGATCTAATGTTTGTGATATGTCAAAGCTTTTAAGAGGACGCACTACCCTAGAAATAAATCGCTGAAGGGCGTTCCCCACAAGAATGGAACAAATTCCTTGGAATTCATTCATGTTCCTGGGGAAAATATTCAATAGCCCTTTATTTACAGGTAGGTTAAGTCAAAATGTAAAAAAAACCTTCAGAAAAAGGTTCAGAAAAGCAAATGTTTTAAAGTTTGAATTAATTCTGATGAACATACTAGTACTGATGAATTACACTCTGGTCCTTACCGCTTGTATTATTGCTGAAAAACAATTAGAAATTTTGGTAAATGCTTGATAGGAAGAATGTGAATGGTAAGGGTCAGTTTTTAATAATTTTTAAATGTTAAGTACTTACATCCTAATTAATTCAATTGTGAACTCAGGCATCCCCCTCGTTTTTGGAGTTTTATGTCACCTTAACACTCGTTATTTTCATTGAAAATATTTTACTAATAATCTATTGGTTTTTACGTTATCATATTTAGTCATCTTTGACGTTTTCTCAAAAGATATACTAAGTAATGCATTTTATAATATCTTACTAATTTGTTTGTTTTGTATTCTCGTCCTTAGGAATCGCAGTATGCAACGTGCCCGGCTACGGAGTGGAGGAGGTAGCCGATACCACTCTCTGCCTCATATTAAATCTCTACAGGAGGACGTACTGGCTGGCAAATATGGTGCGGGACGGGAAGAAATTCACAGGTTCGTACTTATTCCTCTTTTCATGATCCTTCTGGTGTCCGGCTTTGGATCTAGGGCTTCTCTTAGCGAATAGATTGTATGCAAATCTCATAATCTACTGTAACTCAATGTTGTGTTAGTTGAAAGAACATGCATCATGAGAGAGCATTTGGGGTTAAATATTACCAAATTGGGCTATATAAGTTCATTGGTTTCATTATAGGTAACATTGGCGGCTGGTCATTTTTTATGTTAGAGATCTAAGAATTTAATTGTCTGAATCAGTTTTTTCTATGATTCTATGAAGGTCCACGTAATTTAGTATTTCCCCAACAGTGGGGTAACCACACATTTTAGTATCCTCTTGGGGTAAAAATAATCTTGTCTAATTTAATGTTTCAAAGACCCAATCATGTCTGATTATGACTAAAAAGGATTGAAATGACAATCTAGTCTCCTTCCATTGAGATGCTTGGTGTAACTTTAAGTGACCAGCTCAGCCACGGGGTTCCGTTGAAGCTAGAGTTAATTTAGCCTCTCAGAAGCCGAGCGTGCTGTACAGGGCTTGCAGATACTTCAATAGTACACAACTGCTGACCTTGTACAAATAGCTAACTAAACTCACTGTCGAATTTGGCAGCCATGTCTGTTCTGGAGTCCCAAATTACCTAAAAAAAAAAAACGTGGCTTTCTATAAACGGGCGGTCCTTTTGATAAATTCTTATATCTTAACAAACAGAATGCAATTTTTGGAGCACAGACCTCAGGTGGGAATGCTGCGTTTGTTTTACTGGTATTTCAATGAAAGACATTCGCCATATGAGAATGGGTCGCTTTTACAACTCGTTCTTGTGTTCAACAAGTCATCTGTGGAATGAATTGCCAACCTCTGTGTTTCCTCCCTCCTATAACATGTGCCTTTTCAAAACCCAGGTTCACTCCTTTATTTCCTCAAAAAAAACCTCCACACAGCATCCCCAAAAATGACATAGGCCCGGAGAGAAATTATTTCCTTCAGGGCCCCCTGTGTGGAGTCGCGTCAATCATGAAAATAATTTATTTGTATGGAAGTAATTCTTATTATGCTTGCCCAATCGTCGACAATTGTTAAATTGGTAAGAGGCTTTGAAACCTTTTCTGGTTCTATAATTAATAGGAATCCTTAAAATGTACCAAAACAATTTGTATTGTGAGAAGTTTTATTGAATTTAAAAGTTTACCATTTATTTCCCCCACTTCTTTGTAAGAAATGGAACAGACTAATTGACTGACCGGTTTAGCTTTTATAACAGGGTTCCCCTGGTTGTATAGAGTACAGAGGAGTTCTTTTGTCTTATCACATAATAGTCGAAAGCTCATAAAACCTACAATGCTACTTCCCTCATTCTACAATTTACAGTGATTTTGTTGTTCAACACTTGTGGTTAGGTTTTTTTTGCAGTCTTGTTCTATCCGTCCCCTACTCATTTCGCCTCATAATATCCACAAAAATAAAAGCGATATATTCATCGAAAGGCATTTAATATCTGTGGTCTCACTTCAAATTATGTCAATTGTATAAGTGAGAAATGACAGCAGAGCCATTAAAGTTTTCAATTTTCCCTATGAATCGAAAAAAAATAATAAGCTAACCTAGTTTGTTTTTAGTATGCAAGGGATGATGAAACCTAATGGAATGATAAATTTATCACAAAATTACATTTTTGCACTATCGTAGAATATCCTACGACTGCAGGTATAATTGATGGATTATTAAATAATTATTTTCCAAACCTAAGTGTAAATTGCTATTGGGTTATGTGGTTTTGAATACATTCTTTTCTAACCTATGTTGTTTGTTTATTGTTTAGGACCGGAGCAAGTGAGAGAGGCGGCACAGGGCTGCTCGAGGATCCGGGGAGACACGCTGGGCGTGGTGGGGGCTGGGCCGGATCGGCTCGGCCGTGGCGTTGCGGGCCAAGGCCTTTGGCTTCAATGTCATTTTCTACGACCCCTACCTACCCGGCGGCATCGAGAAGAGCTTGGGACTGACGCGCGTCTACACCCTGCAGGTAACTACCCCCATATCCCATTCAACTGAGTTCATAGTGATAAGTTTCTATAAATCCCTGTACACTCTGCGGGTTCTTTAGTGCAATGCATTTTTATGTATTTATATTTGACTCTTATAAGAGTTAAATCAAGTCTTGAAAAATGAAGTCTCTTTTAAATCTAGGTTCTGTTGCCAAAGCTACTTACAGCCACCAAAGATACTGGGATTCTGAAAATAGTTACATTCAGAGTATGTAGTTCATTTCAGTGTCCATGATGATTTTGGCAGTGCAACTCTATCTGCTCCAAAATTCACGATAATCTTTTTAATTTCAAAATTTTTTTTTAAAAGAAAGAAACATTCCCGGGTTACGAATAACCTGACAATGTTTGAAAAACTCTTACTACCATGATAATAAGCGGAAAATGTTGCTTCTGCAACAATGATGGAGGACTTAGCCAGCAGAGGAACACGATGCCCGGGTGGGAATCTGACGCGTTTGTTCACTCAGCTACCGACCGGTCATAAAAACACGGTCTTCAATCATGGTCTTTCACCGGGGCGATACCGAGAGCATTGAGTGTTTCCCAAAGCATTGAAAAAGTTTAACTAGCGACATCATTAGTTCGAAGTCAAGTCGAATATAATTCTTCTGTCTGGTCCCCTCACTTTAAAATCCACTCTGATTCCATTGAAAAATTGCAACATAAATTTCTAAGATACATTAACTACAAACTCGGTCTACCTATTGAAACCATAAATTATAATTATTTAATGAAAGCATTTAAATTACTAACACTCTCAGACAGGAGGCTTGTTTCCGACTTGACTTTTATTTTTAAAATTGTTAATGGTATTATAGACAGCCCTGATTTACTTAGCTTAATTACCTTCCATGTACCTAACAGATCCACTCGATCCAAAATTCTTTTTAAATGTAACAATAATATCAGGACTGAGTCATTTAAATACTCGCTTGTACCTAGATTGCATACAGTGGGTAATTCTTTCGCTGAAATAGTAGATGTATTCAACTGCACTGAATCTAGTTACAAGAAGGCTATAATAGCATACCTCTTTCAAAAATATTACTGTTAATTTATTGCATTATAATATTTCTATTAACTTACTTACGTTTTTGGGTGCTACTCATTTACTCTATATTATTTTTATGTCACTATTATTTTATGTTATATATCACACTGTTATGTAAAAGCCCATGAGGGCATATATAATTAAATAAATAAATAATGTAATGCACGTGAGAAAACTATTTTTATCTTTTCTCAGAAATAAGTAATTTTAAACCATTACTGAACTCAAAACTTATAATTGACAATCAACACAATGTCACAAAAATGAAAAAAAGTCACTGGTTATTAGTTCTCAAATTCATGTCCATTTGATGTATAAAGCACCATTGAGGTGATTTTTCACGAAAACGGCTCCATAGAATTTATTTATTTATTATGATAACTTATTAAAACATTATTGATGTCATTCGTAGTGTAGTTTGCTTTACCCCCACCATTTTCTGATTTATTACATTTGTTTCCAGGACTTATTATTCCAAAGTGACTGCGTGTCCTTGCACTGCAGTCTGAATGAGCACAACCACCACCTCATCAACGAGTTCACCATCAAACAGATGCGCCCAGGTGACTATCACAACCAATCTACTCAATTTACCACTATTGATGTGAATCAGATGGTCTTTGAGACATGTTTCATCCTTGCCACATACCCCACCCAGCAGAGCTGTATAAATCTGCTAGTTTTTACAATACATAAATACAATAGCCCTCTCACCATACTCCAGTCATCTCTATCCAACGGGAATGAGATGTTACTCGCTAGTAAACATTGAACTGAGGCCACATGAATGTTAGTCCAATCATCTTAAAACTAGGGCTTGTTGGCCGATTTTGATATAAATGATTTAAATCTACAATATGTTCTGTATTTATCTGTTTACAGGGGCTTTTCTGGTGAATACAGCCCGCGGCGGGCTGGTTGATGATGATGCCCTGGCCGCTGCCCTCAAGCAGGGGAGGATAAGAGCAGCAGCTCTCGATGTGCACGAGAATGAACCCTTCAATGTATTCCAGGTCAGTTATCAGCCCTTTATTTCACATTATGGATTTATTATCTTAAAAAATTATGCTTCTAGTAAAACGTTATAAATAAATTTAAATTTTTTAAAAGAAAGACAAACTTTCCCGGGTTACGAATAACCTGACAATATTTGAAAAACTTCTACTATCATCATAAAAAGCGAAAAATGTTGCTTGTGCAATGATGGATGACTTAGCTAGCAAAGGAATTGAACCCCCAACGCCCGGGTGGGAATCTAACGCGTTTGTTCACTCATCTTCTAGTTGGTCTTGAACAGAGGTTCCCAAACTTTTTTGTCCCATAGACCACTTACCGATTTTTTCTGTATTGTATAGACCCCCTGCTTTCCTGATATTGTTTTTTTTTAGCGTTGGGAAAAACTTCAAAGTTTTGTGAACGCCTCAGGAACTGCTAGTTCTTTGAAATGAACTCTTCGCGGTGAACACTTCAATTGAAGTCGAATTCGCCAAAAAATAGTACCAGTCAGTAGAGAACTAACCTTTCTATGCGTAATCTGTTTTATGTCCTTTCAGAAAAAAGGTACATTTTCTAGTATGTTTCGACACTAGTTCTTGTGTGTGATGGTTTCACAACTGAACTTTACAACTTCTTACGCAGGATACTATTTTTGTTGTCAAACGTTTTTTATATGAAATTTTAAGGGATCGAAAAAACAAAACTTCATAAGTGGGTTTTACTGTACTACTTTATCCAACGCCCCTCTGTTTAATAAGGTTTACCCTATCTACCTGACCAGCTATTCTACTGTGTATACAAATTTTTAATATTATTTTTGCAGGGCCCCCTGAAGGATGCGCCCAATGTGCTGTGCACCCCGCACGCCGCCTTTTACTCAGACGCCTCAGCCACGGAACTGCGCGAGATGGCGGCCAGCGAAATCCGCCGTGCTATCGTGGGCCGCATCCCTGACTGCCTGCGCAACTGCGTCAATAAGGATTATTTTCTGGGGGGTTCTGGCCCTGGACCCACGCCCACCTACCCTGAAGGTTGGTCATACTCCCCTATTTAACCACCATAATATCAGTCTGTTCTGTGCACCCCGCACCTTCTACTCGATCATTGCATTCAGGAAGCGAGGTCCTCCATTCCATTTCCTCATTCAGCATTAGATGTGAATGGTCATTCTCAAAAGGTTTGTCATCAACTCAGTGGGCAAAATAAATTATGTACCCCTTTTTAACATTATACCAGTCTGTGCACTCCAAACCACAGCCACGAAGTGAGGTTTGCCAGATGTCCATCGGGTCGATTCGTCGTTCAGCATTAGATTTTGATGATCATCCTCAAAAGGTTTGTCAACTCTTAGTCGGAAAAACAGTTCCTGTACCAGGAGTTTCGTAATCCTTTATTCAAAGTCATGGATTCCTCTGTACAGTGAAGGTTTGTAATCTGTTTTTAATATAAATCCATAATTATACGGGATGTCACGTATAGCAGTGTTAAATCATATTTAAAAATAATAGGTATTGATCATTTTTCAGTAGTTTCACATGACCACTTTGCCCTTGGAAGGGATCCGCTCGGCCACATGTATGGTTGGGTAATATCTTCATGATCCTTTAGTTTCTAATTTATTCTAAAACAAAGACTAAAAGATTACTATGATAGTACGAAGTACAGCATTTTGGCTTTCCGAATGTAGGAATGTGATTTGGGCATCTTTGATGGTCATGAAATGTGAATAAACACCACAAAGGTATTGTGCTTTGATTCAAATTAGATTTTAAATCTTTACGAGAAGTTTTCTGAACATTGGTTGCTAAAAATACCTCTGTTCTAACTTGACATGACAAATTCAATGTTGAATAGTCGCAAGTGATGTACCGACTAATACTAATTGAGGGTGGATTGATTACCTTAATGCATATATTGATTGTGTGGAGTATCCGTAGTGTATGAGAACCCTCTGCAATGGCCCCTTGTGCTTGCAGGCATAAACGGCGGCTACTACGGTGGTGGGGGCGGTGGGGTGGGGGAGGGGGCGGCGGCGGCCTGCCCGTGCAGCAGGCGCACAGCACCACGCCGCACGAATCGGGCGCCGCGGCCGTGGCGGCCGCCGTGGCTGCGGCGCAGGGTCAGGCCGCGCCGCCTGCGCCCTCGCCGCCCGCGCCCCCGCGCCACCCCATGCGCTGCTCCCCCGCACGGGCTCCCCCGCAGCAGCAGCCGCCACCGCCCCCAGCACTCGCTGGTAGGTAATGACAATCGCACATTTACTTCATAATCACTTCTTTTTGCCTGCTCCTCTCTTCCTCTCCTCTTATGTCCAATCGCCCCCCATGCCTGTCTTCAGTCGGCCAGGGTCGGATTTACTGATAAGCTAAGCTTGCAAGCTCCAGTAACAGGCTTTGGTCTGTGAGGCTCCTTCTGTAAGGGAAGGTAAATCCGACACAACTTGTCCTGTCATTGTTATCTAATTTACACCCTACTCTCTCCTTCTTCCATTTGACCACCATTTACGACATCTATTGACGACCATGTGGGACAGTAAGATCCTTGATTCTTCGCCCAGATGTAGTGGGTTCTAAACCAGGTGTAGTGCATGGGTAAAGTAATTTATTTGAGGTAAAAGGTAGTAAAGGCAAATTCAGAATGATAGATACTCTGAGTATCGCCATGGTGAGAGACCACCATTCTGAATTGAAACCTTCAAATGGCTTGAGCTATTAATAGTAAATAAATCTGAATAGTTCTACCTCCCCTCTATTCCCTAATCAGGGTTGCAATAGTCCCACTGGTTCCAAGCAGTACAACTTGTCGTGGTGTTCACATGAAAACAAAAAATTGCACTCATTTTAGTAAATATATATTTTGATTTTGTAATTTTTTTACTTTATTAAGAATTCGCAATCATTCCATACCACCATAACTATACATTGATTCCTACATGAAAAAAAAATATTGGCATAAATGGTTCCATATTTGATTTTAAGGTTATTTACACTTTGCAAATCTACTTTTGCCAGACTTTTATTTTATTTATCTTGATTTTACCGTACTACCCAGGAAAGCTATATATGCATCTATAATTTTGTCACCCATGTTTGGTGTTAATACTATCTTTGTAAAGATTGTACAAAAGTGAATAGTAGAAGAAGTTGTGGACGCCCGAGAGGAAGACAGTACGATCAAGTGAATTAAATACTTGAGTCGGGTCATGTTAAGAGTCAGAATAATAGAAGATCAGAATAAGAGTATTGTATGAGACGATGCGTGAATGTGAATTAAGCAAAGAGTGTGTATCGAGACAGTGTGTTGTGTGGCGGTCCATCCTCTCTGCCCACCCCTGCGGAGAAACGGTGTGATGGTTAATTAGTTAGTAGTAAAGATCCCATTTTACTGAAATCCCCTCCCTAACTGTATTGGGAATGTGACTCCAAGAATGCATAGTTTCCCCTGGTTTGTCTTATTCTGCTAGATTTTTCTTTCTAGTTGTCGTGTTAATATTGATCTCACACAGCTCATACGAGGGTCATCCAGAAAGTAAGGTTACAACATTTATGTAGGATCTATAAATGCTTGTATTTAATTGAAATTCACACAAATATCTTAAACTATTTTTCAACGTAATCGGCGTTGAGATCGAGACATTTCTATAGTCGGGGCACCAGCTTTTGTATGCCAGCGTCATAGACCTCCGCCGTCAGCTCTTTCAGCCACTTCCTCGACCTCCTGATCGTTGGAAAAACGTTTCCCACTCACAGTCCAATGGCGCCAAGTTGGGTGAATAGGGGGAGTGGGTGAAAATATCCCATCCAAACGATGTCAGCAGCTCCTGTAAAGGCTCGCGCGGTGTGGGGCCTGGCGTTGTCATGCAGGAGGCTGACTCCCCGGGTCAGTATTCCCCTTCTGCGGTTCCGAATGACTCTTCTGAGTTTTTTTTAGGGTATTGCAGTAAGCCTCTGCATTAATGGTAGTCCCTTTAGGGATAAAATCCACCAAAAGAATTCCCTTATGGTCCCAAATAACAGATGCCATGACTTTTCCGGCCGAATGGGTTGTGAAATTTTTGGTGGCTGGGGAAGACGAATGACGCCACTCAAGTGATTGTCTTTTGGATTCTGGGGTGTAGCAACATACTCACGTCTCATCCCCCCTCACAATAGAGTCCAGAAAAGCTTCCTCCTCCTGAAAGTAAAAAAAACGAACGACCGCGCGAATCTCGCACGGACGGGAAGTGGCGGGACCAGGCAACGACAAAATGGCTGACAAACATGCGGGACCAAACAAACTGACCGTTAGGATCCCCCATACATGCCAAGAGCGTCAACTTTAAAACGAAAAAATTCCCCCGGCCTCGGGAGCCCCTGTAACCTTACTTTCTGGATGACCCTCGTATATTGTAAATATGTAATAACTGTTTAGCTTGAGCTGTTTTGACAGTCTTTTATATTACTTTATTTATTATTATTTACTCCTAAACTCCAAACATGTCATTCAATTAATAAAAATAATTAAGTATGTATGCATGTTCCTGTAAATAAAAGTGCATTTCCATGAATTCTCACCTCATTATAGTAATTGTAATCTCTTCTATAAAATAATAAGATTTTGATAGCACAGTGTGGAATTTGGGATATTTTTCATTAATACAAAATGAAGTAAAACTGATGTTAATATTTTTATAGTTTTAAAGGTATGTTTTTTTATGTAGTTCCATAACTAATGAAGGTTTTTTCCATTGTAGCCGATCAACACATCGGATCCGGCGAACCTTCTCCAGCCTAAACCGGAGAGCTCTGAGGTGCACTGAGCTCAGGCGCCCTGAAAGACCCCATTGCCCCTCTCCCCCACTCCCCTGTGTGAGGGTAAGGAAGGGGCGGCAGGGAGCGCAACTGATAAACAAACACATTCGTCCGCTGATCTTCTGAACACAACATACATGCGACTTGGTCGCTCCATCTCCTCAACCAAACAAACTTCAGTCATTCGCGCATCAATTCTACATTGTTTCTCTCTTTTTTAATTTTATTAATGAATTCATCAGCGATCTATAATTCTAGTATAAGTAAGCAAATGATGAGGATAGATTTAATAATAAAAATGAATTTTAGCATTTAAGAAAAAATAATAAATTTTTGAAAATTAAAAAAATATATTGATATCTTATTACGTATCGTCGTCGTCGATGGGTTGATATTGTAAAAATTCAATGTAGGTGGTTTTTTTTTTTTACTTTTTGAGTCACGCCATCGTGCAAGAATTTACGTGTGTAAATTATTGTTTTACTGCACTTTTTGAGTATTACATATTTGATGTCTTTGAGTGTGAGTATCGGTGTAACTTTTGAGATCCACTTTTTTGAACTTTTTGACCAAAAGAAAAAAAATGAGGGAGGATAATATTGCTTGTGAATATGAACTATGAACATTGGATCGACATAGCCCCTCGTTTGACGGGTTCATTGATGTATTACAAAGTGCTTCAGGACACAAGTGAACAAAGAGACAGTGATCTTCGCAGAGTGAAGAAGAGTTTTTTTTTATTGAGAGATTGCCCGCTGTCATTCATAGGAGACATTAATTTAACAATATCCTGTATTTTCGTAAAATTGTGAATATTTAAAAAGTTGGTGTTAATTTTTCCTCTACATTATACTGTAAGTAATCATGAATGTGTCGAAAGAAGTGTTTTTGAGTGTGTTTTGAGAGTCCTTTATAGCTTGAATTTTTTTCATAAGTGTAATATTAGTTCTATATTTAACTATATGAGATTGTCATAAGATTGAGCCGTTGTTGGATGTGCACTCTTTCCTTGTGATTTTTGTTAGCAGCAGCACCTCGCAAAGAAAAACATTTTTTTTTTTAAATTTTACCAACAACATCAAAATTTACAATGTCACCACTGCCCTTAATGCAGGATCAAAGTTATCATTATCACTAGAACACAAAATGGATTCCAATTATAATTTTTTTTTTTACAAAAAATGTGTAAATACGAGATCATGCATTGTGAAAGGTTTTTTAAATTTAACAAATGGCTTGATGAATTTTATAACCTTAAGTTCATGTTTTGGTTTTCTTTTTTATGCTGCAATCATATTCATTCAGAGCCTTTCAATCTGATCTAATTTTCAGACTGTTAAACTGAATTTTCACACTGTTAAATATATTGACTGATTCAATTTCATATTCTTTGAATATGGGAATTTTAAATCTATTTGGTCTAGCATTTATTCCACTAAATTTTTATTGGAAGAGTTTGGACTATGTTGGGACCTTGAAATTGTGTATTTTTAACAGTTTGCTTATGCTTAGTTTTCACCGCTATCTAGGTTTTAGTTTTTAATTTTAATGTTCCGAAGAAACAACATTATATTATTATTTGAATAGAAGTATGGAGATGAGCGTTTCCCGCTGAGAGAACCAGAGATTCCTTGAATATTCTTGATGCAGGCAAAAGATGGAGAGCGAGGATCCACAGGAGGAAGACGGTTGCAGACTTGAACCTTATTAGTACAATGCCACTTGATACCTGCATGCAAATAATAAACTATTTGTTGATTGTTGAAATAGCTCTATTACAATGTTCTTAAATCGCTTTCAGATTCTTTAAAAAGTATTTAGTACGTGGTGCCATTTAGGTAATTTGGAATAGTATATTTTTGTAAGTAATTTTATGGTACAAATGTTTATGACTTCAGTTGTTTTAGTATCTTTTCTTGGCTCTATTAACGCTATCAAAGCACAGCAGTCTTAATGTTATATTCTCTGGTTCTTTCAACGATTCAACGTTTGTTCCATTACTATGTTACTGGTGGAATATATCCTGTAGCTTTCATTTGTGCGTGTCGTCACAATGTTCTACACGAATCAGAATAATTATATTATTCTTACTGTTATAATATCAATGCCTTCATTATTTTTGTAATGTATCGCATTGGCGTACATCGTTAATTAACTATTTTTATTTTCTTCCAATCAATTGTCCACAACATTTCAATCGTAAGTGCTAGGATAATGTTTAGTATTTTAGTATTAGGGATAGACAATTTAAGTATGACAAGATACACAGGCGTGTGTTGCCCCTGTTATCAAATTTATCTATGAGTTATTCCACTTCTGCAATTAATTATTCTTGTTGCCGGATTATATTGGCGTTAAGTTTTCTATTCTGTCATATTACTTCCATATCAATCCCGTGCGAATAATATATTCACGTATTGCTCAAAGAAACTTTAAAACTAATGTTGTCGTTTAAAATGATGATTATTAAATCTGACCACAGTAATTCCACGATAATGTCGGCAGTACTTAACGCAATATTATATCTGTAAGCACAATATAGAAAACTTTCCTGCCTTTGCTATAAATAAATGCGGCTCATTTCAATTTAAATTATGTTTCAAATCAACACTTGCGTGTATATATTTTTATGATGGATGATTTAAACCGATGTTTCGATACCCGGATGCAATTATTTTGATCAATCTTGGTTGACTTAGAGAATGAACTTTTGATTGTAATGATGGACGGAGGATATGCAGAGAGAGTACAGTTGGTTTGTTTGTTTGACTGGCTGGTTGGTTTTTTAGAAGCGTTTACTTTAGCGGCACATTGCAGGGCGCTGTGTGAATAGTTGGTTGATGCATTTAAGTTAGTTTCTCCTATTTGGTTAGTGCGGAAGTACGGAGGAATGCTGACTGGAATTATGTTGTTGTCGGGCTGATTAGTGTTTCAACTATTAAATATAATTAAAAGTAATAAATCTAGGAAACATACAAAGAATGTTCCCGAGTTTTCTGGCATTAGAAATTAATATTGATTATATTTAGGTGTTAAGCTAAGGTTACAACAGATAGCTAAAAAATAAATAAGCGAAGATTGTAGTCTAGGATTTGATCTTCCACATACATTTGAAATAAAAGATTGAGCAAACATTCTGCCTTTTTTATTTCACCATCCTTATCCCACAATTTGTACAAATATTATAATCAAATAACTAGGGAATGGAAATATTCAAAAATGCTGGCTGCAATTCTAGAGAGAGGCGTCCAGTCGGTTGCTCCAGACAAAGCTGGGGAAAGCAACTCCAGAGGTTGTGCGTGGAGAGGGACACCTCGAGGCGCCTTGTCAGAGTGACGGGACCCCGACCCCAATAGAACAATAGGATGGATATTTTATGTCAATTCAGTGCAAAGTATCAAACCAGTACAGGAAAAATGGAGAAAAGTTACTTGCAACAAACCCAAATTCTGAATAAATGGACTAAGCCGTAATTTACTAGAGGATTGTCTTACAATACATATGCCCATGTTGCAATGCTGTCCAGTCACATGTTGACGTGGTGTGGTCATTTTCATCATCGCCGACAACAGGCGAAGACTAGCACCAATACTGATTGTCACTATTTTTTAAATGTGAATATCGCACAAGATTTCTAACTGCCCGTAGTCAGTGGGACTATGCCATCCCCAATTTGGGTATGTTGTGAGGCATAAGAGAGTGGGGAGGGGAAGAAGATGGTGAAGAGGAAGGTTGAAAAGTACCTGGCCATTGATACTCTCAGTATCGCCCTGGTGAAACACCACCATTCAGAATTCAAATGTTGCTTGAAATGGCACCAGCTATGTTTGGTGACCAGATCTGAATAGCCAGGTACTTCCTAACCTTCCCCATTTCCTTCCCTCCCACTCCCTAATTTTTTAAATAAAATGTTAATATTTATTGGAGTCTCAATAGAGGAGTTAAATAAATAAAATTATTAGTTTGTCCAAAATAAATTTTAAACGGTTCCTTGAAAAAACTCCTTGTTGCACAATAGGTCCGCACAATTAGAGTTGATGCAAACACACCTACTTAGGATTATATGTATTGTTGTATATGTATACACTCCTGACAGCGATGTCCTTGAGAAAAGTCACTGGGTAACAGCCTTTTGTTTTCCTTAAGCCTACTTATTGTCATTAGCGAAAAAGGGACAATAAGTGTATGCATTTGAATTTGTGTATTGAATATTATCAAAAAGTGTTATTTTTATTTATTTGTTCGAAAATGAGTAAAACAACCGAAAGTTTCTTCTTTTATGAAATTGAACTCTGAACAAAATTTCACTGTCGATTTGGGTCACAAGACATTTATTAAATTACAGTTGAGATATAAAATATGTGAAAAACAAGTCTCCATTAAGATGTTTACAACACATACTAATTTTACAAACACAAACCTATGTAGTACAAATATTACTATAATTTCAATTTAGATCAAGAACATTTTGAGATTTGGAAGTCTTGGAAACATTTGGAGAAAGTCTATAACCCCCTCCAAAGAATTTGCTCACAGGCTGCTGGGGGGGGCGTTCCGTCATGGTTTCCTCGTGGGCTACGTGAATCTTAGGCATTATTTCAGCCGAAGCATTTTCCTTTTTGTCCCTCTCGAGGTTGTACAACTTCTCTTTGAGCTCCTTGATTTCTGATTTGGCTGCTCCCACATCCAGTTTATACTCGGAAAGTTGGCATTCTCTCATACTGAGTTCTGGAGGAAGACAAATAATAATAAACTAAAGTAGGTACCAAGAGGCTGACAAGAAAGGAAGAATGTTCATTTGATACCTACTTAACACATTATTTTTATATTGTTACATTTTTTAAACTAAGAATGCTTGAAATGAGTCATTTTCATTTGTCAGTTTTGAAAAGATGGTTGATAAAATGCTTTATCGAAAGATTATCAGTTTACTATTGAATTAAATAAACAAATTGAGTGTTAAAACTAAATTTATAGCAACACATTTCTAATATTTAAACACCTTTTTTAAATTTTTTTTCTCAAAAAGTGCATCATGGATAAACTGAAACTTTATTGGTGTTAAACAAAGTGACTGTTTTGTTTCTTAGAACTTTATTTAATGAGCACAAAATATGTTTTTTCATCACAAACCTCCGATTAATCCTTTGATCTGCTCAGTTTGATTAAAAGTGTTTTTTTTCAACTTGACAATCTCAGCCTGAAAGAAAAAAAGTTTTTCATTGACTCAAGCCATTTTCCACAAGAAGTTTGGAAGGAGTCAGGTAAGTGTTTTATTGTTTCTAACCTTCAAATCTGGGGCAGGTCCTACTGGCATGTTTTCTCTGAGCGTTTTACACAGCGTTTGATACTCCGCTACCTTTTGGGATTTATCTAGTAATTTCCTGTAAAGAGTATTCATGTAATTAAATAATATTGAAACAATATGAAATCATATGTATTGTATGTAAAAACACAAAAATACGGTTTTCACTCTTTTTGTAATTTGTGCATAAATGAATGTGCATAGCCCTGGGGGCATCTACTGTTCACACGTATGGGTTAAGCCTTTTCTAATCATATTTGGCTGACGAGACTCAATTAGTGATTACTTCATATTTGTAAGTGCAGCGAGTGTGGTGGACCCATCGCTCAGGGAGTGAAACCACAACCTGAAATACCCATCCCGAGCTAGGGTATGATCTAGTTGGGGGACTCTTTGCTTCAACAAGGTGTCTCCAGGCATCCCTGTCTTGTGCTACTTTGGTGGCCTCGGTTCATTGCAGGCCCAGTTTCTACTTACGTAGTCTCTGGAGCTGCTTTGAGTTCTGTAGATTTCATCATTTATTAAATTAATTTGATGATCTCAGTAATACATACTTCTGCATTATCTTCACCTTATCGAGGAGCTCCAGAGTAGTGGGGTCTGTTCCTTGCAACTTGCGCCACCTGTGAATGTTGAGAGGAGTTGCCAAAGATTCCTCCAATGCTCTCACGCGCTGTCGCTCTCGATTCAGGTTTCTCTCCAGGTTAAATACCTAGAAAGTTTCATTTAAAAATACAGCAGGAGGTTATTTGAAAAAGGGCTAATGAAGAAGTAGAATACTAGATCTATAACATTATTTCTAAAACTTTTTAATTTTATACCGTAATTTGAAAAAATATTCTCATATGGCTCTGTAATTTTTTTTCCTAGTCAACTAATCAAACATGAACACAAATACATTTTCTATTTTTACTGTAGGAAACAGCTTTCCAAAATGCACAAATATAAACTTTCTCACAAGAGAACAATTTTATACACATGTTTCCGGCGACCTAATTTTCCTGGAAAAATATTGTCCATCCGACACATAAAACCCATAAGGCTTAAGTATACAGCGTGAAAATATATTATTTATAAACTCTTGTATGGAAGCAATTTTTTGTCTTTCTCAAATAAATAAATAATTTAGCATATTTTTTCTGTTTTCAAAAAATCAAAAAAATATATATATTCCCCTGCATTTTACTGTCTTCATATATGGCTCATTTCACAATTTCCACAACAATTTCTCTAACCTCAAAATAGTTTAAAACCATTTTCTAACTCTCTTGTTTTTCCTGCCTAAACTTTAATTTCCCTCCAATAGTTCATCTGTCAAAATAACTGCTTTGCTTTTATTTAATACACTTTGAATGGAAAATATTCTAAAACATGTAAAATAAAATCTTACGAAAAAGTATTAACCCCAAGTTTGTTATACCATATGTACTATTATTTACCTCCAGGCGCATGTCAGTCATGTTTTGAATGCCTTTTGCCAGTAGGTTTTTCTCTCGTCGCAACCTTTTTATTTCTAATCTCAAAAGCTTGATATCCTCCAACCGCTGGGCATAGGCTTTTTCTCCTGATAATGATAAACAGATTATATTACTATTTTATTTATTTATCAATTTTGAATATAAAGTTACTGGCCTAAGAATTATTTTTAACAACACTGCATACTACATCAATTTTTCAATTCAATTTCACTGCCGGTAATCCTGGTTTATATAAGATACCCGCCTTACTAGACAATGTCTCTTCTGAGAAAGGTAATCCATGATAGAAAACTTCCCTCAGTATTTAAAAGTCATTGGTATCATTCAGATTGATCTGTCAGAGATAATATGACTCTTAGAAACATATCTATTCTCACAATATGACTAAAAAATACAACATGACTTTTTTCCATTTTTATTTAAAACCCATGATGCCCCGTTTGCTAGATCTCACCATCTGTTGCACTAACTCATTGAGTACTGAATTGTTTAATATAGTTCCACGCGAAAAAAAATGGTGTGCAGACCGGTATATATTTTTCAGTGCTACTTAGGGACCGGCTTCATTTAGTAAATAATAAAAATTATACATACTCGTATAGGAAGTCAACATGATTTGATTGAATTAAAAGAAATACAATTTGGAAATGCTTAGATCTACATATCCAGTAGTGTTATTCAATTTTCCCTAAATGTACCTATTCTAAAACTAATGTTCCATATGAGCTTGTTTAGTATTAGGTCATTTATCCAGTCAATAAATATCTACACTATTAAGATATTTCATATTAATTATACCTACCCATGGTTGAGAAACCTGTCTCGCATAGGTAAGTAGATACAAATGGGTAAAGAGTTTTCAGTGCAAGGTAGAATTCTGGAAATTCTGTTTTCGGTTTGATCCAAGAGGCTTGGTTTAACCACTCGCTCGCCGTGCCCCGAAGCCACGCGGTCAGTCTATGATTTGATGCGTCTGTTTATGTACGTGCCGCTGTATATTGATGATTCATAACCGAACATTTTTTTACATTTTCTTGCTGGAAACTTATGGATTAAATGTGGAAATGTCCAAGATCATGTTTTAAATTGAAGATATGTATAAAATCGCTTAAATTATTTTTTTTAAGTAGGTCTGACCAGACCCATCCCGCTGAATGTGTTCTGTTTTATATGATAGGGTTTCATTTTGTCTCGTTTGAAATATGAACTAACCTGTGGAGAGTGTGACCATAAGCATTTTAATTTTCTCATCTTGGAGACAGAGTTCATCATTCTTCTTTACAAGTTGCGTTCCAATGATATCCCTCTCCGCAGTCAGCTGCTCATACTTTTTATCCATTTCCAACAATCTGGGCTTTTACTATACTCTATAAAACCCTAATTAAAACTAACAGAAGGAGATGCTAAAAATTAAATCCTTTTTGATTATAATAATGTAATTAAAGAGTTTTTGATAGGCTCCTAATAAAAAATAAGAGAATTAAATAGTAATATTATCAATACTTGCTTATTGAGAAAAATATTTTATAAAGTCATAATAATTAGTATACTATGGATATGATTCTATTAAAACAAGATGGCTTTATAAAATGAAACAATTTGCTAATTCATTGTTTGAAAATGTTGAAAACTAATAATTTGAAAAATAAATAACCTTTTGTGAGTTTATTTGTTACCATGGAAATAAATAAACAAAAATGCAATTGCTTCCGACACAGATAACCATTTTATCTATGGTAGTACCTATTTATTTAGAAGAGAATGAACATTATTGATCAAACAACATAATTTTTTCTTATCAGGTGTGCTTGACGATGACCTTCGTGGTGCATTGGTTCGGAAATTTTAATAAATAAAAAAAATGAAAATAAAAAAAAACTCTTATTATCATTTTATATTTATTTCCATAAAAAAATATAGCACTTACAGCTGCTTATTAAAAATAAATATAATTTTTAAATTTATGAGTTATGCTAGGTGCATTGATAAAAATAGAATTTTTTACAAAATAAAATAATTTTGTATTACAAAACTTATTACTCATAAACTAAGTTATATTACAGTATATAATACAAAGTTGCACAATGCTTACTTACTTTTAAATTAGTAAACCAAACTAGGAAAAAAAGAGATTTGAAATATAAGATATAATTTATTTTACTGATACCCAAGCATGTTATAGTTTTATTATTAAATTAAATTAGAAACAAAATATGCATAATTTTTTGCAAATTGTATTACTCACAATATGGTGGTAATAAACACGAGAGTTATCTAAATATTTATTTTGTAGAGCATTCATAACTTAAACATATTAAATCACAGCAGCATTCATAATAAACAATAATTTTTCTGAAATATATTCCCGTATATAACATAATCCTGGCAACTCTGGAGAGCACCACTACCAAATATTTGAAAATGAAAAAATTAAAATTGTAGTAATGTTGCAAATATTATTTTACTGCATGCAAACTTTAATTTAAGGTAGCTTAAAAATAATTGTATCTAACAATGAAATATAACTGAACCCCAATATTTAAATATAAAGACCATTTTTTATTTAAAATTAGTATAGTACCTAACGAAAACTCTTAAAAATGAAGTTTTTTTTTAAACTTCTATATTATACACTTATATATTTTTATTTAAAGTCATAAAGCATAAAAATATAAACAACTAAAATAACATTTTCGCAAATATAAAAACAATGATGGGGGAATATTAAAAAAATAAAAAGATCTTTAAAACAGGACATCTCTTGGAAGATTCAGATATCTGGTAATACTAATAATTATTTTACATTGTTAAATTTATCTTTGAACCAATATAAATTCAAATAAATATAAGCCTCAATTTATTTTTATTAGACATCTCATTAGCCATTAGTGAACTCTGGCACCTTTCCAGCCAACGAAAACCACTAAAATGGTTGTCATTGTCAACATAAAGAGCTGTTATTGGGCAGCAGCTAAAAACTATGATGCCTATGCATAGTGAGATTGCTATATTTAACATAAGAGATAGGTGATTATATTTATATTAATCTATTGATATGTTAAAATGTACACTGAGAAAAACTAATGCCAGCTGCACCGAGATTATGAATGTTGGTGAAACCTAATATTCTTTTTTATTCTTGCCATGAGTAGTGTAAGGGTCTAATGCATGGGTTTCCAACTGACGATAGCGCTTTGCGAATCCGGGGCCTGGGCGAAGGGCGCTTTACCCGCGGCATTCACAAATTGGTTTACCTGGTAGACGCACATTGCCTCGTAGCCCATGAATTCTGCGAGTTGCTGGAATTAAAAATACTGTTTAAGAATATGACGAAAAACTATGTAATATGAATTTGTTAATTTCAATCCATATTGAGAATTGACTTCATATATATATATCAATGATATTGAGTAGTTGTCTGGTTCGTTTGGGGTTTAGAGTCTATTCACTTTCTCAGTTAGTTATATCAATGATATTGAGTAGTTGTCTGGTTCGTTTGGGGTTTGGAGTCATGTAGTATAATTACTAGGCTTTTTATAAAATCTTAAAATAATACCTGTGTCAGAGGGCTTGTGTTAGTGGTGAAGATGCCAGCAAATCCCTTCTGTGTGGCCATCTTTACTAGTTCTTCTTCCATACTCTTGATGACAGACACATTCTCCTGGGCAGAGAGTGTGGGGTGGGTCGCCATCATGAAGGAGTGGAGGATCTGACCTACTCCAGATGGAAGACGTTCCTCTCTGTAAATACAACAAATCAATATTTAATTGATATAAAGAAAAGTGCAGTAGTGGTGTGGTCTTTGTATTTGAATTTGAGTTAAGAGAGGAGTTGGCTATAAAAAAATATTCACACTATCAATTCATGTCACAGATTTTTTATTTAATATATGGCATTACCATCTCTTGATAATGTGTATTGCATTGTTAAGTTTGATGAATCTTACAAAAATTAAAAAGAAATTGATGCATTTCTTCGGTGTGAGCATCAATTTTCTTTGAAGGACAAATTGAATTTATGCATTGTGGAAATCAGTTGTCATTCTAACTGTTGCAGCTAGTAGTGTGGGTTTGGATGACATCAGAAGTTGTGCGATCAAAGATAGAGAGTGTTAATATTTTGATTATTGTTTAATAATGTTTTAAGAACGATTGAATCTTTTTTTTTAAAGATAGATAAATATCTCTGGGTTATGAATAACCTAAAGATATTTGAATTTCTCCTACTTTCATCATTACAAGTGGAAAATGTTGCTTGTGCAATGATGGAGGATTTAGCTCGCAGAATATTGAACTCAAAACGCTTGGGTGGGAACTCAACGCATTTGTCCACTCGGCTACTAACCATTCAAATAATTCTAGCTTGAAACTTATAGGTATTGTTAATCAATATGAATATGTATATTATAGTATAAATCATACTATTTTTCAGTAGAATTCTTTACTCCATGCTTAAGATTTAGGACAAAAAGTGTATTACAAAGGTTCTCACCTCACTGGCTCCTCCAAAAATTCCAAGAACTCGAATATAGTGACTAGTTCATTGTTCAGCTCTGGTGATGGTTCATCTCGAGCATCGAAATTGAGAGAAACTCCAAGAAACAGTCCATCTGATTCCCTCCTGACCACGAAACTGAGGTCCTTCTGTAAAAGGTCCTGCCAACCACCCTCAATCATCTCGCTGTAGTGTTCCTTTTTGATGGCGGGCTTCAGCCACATTTCCAGATCAGCCTTTTCATAGAAGCTCGACACAATCACGCTAAAAAAGAAAAACATTTTCTTAATTATTATTGATGATAACGCGGTGGCGGCTCGTGACTTTTTAGTGTGCTAGAGTGCTAAGATTGAAAATAAACGTCATGATTGATGTTGTTGTGGCCGAAAATGAATTTTAAAAATACATATATAAATATATATTGTATGAATATTTTCAAGATTTTCCAGTTTGGGGGGGTCATTGACCCACCAAAACTGAAAAATCTTCATACAAAATATGTATTTTTTTAAATTAAATAAAAATCATTTTCGTCTACAACAACATCAAAAACGTCGTATTTTTCAATCTCAGCACTCTAGAAACCTAAAAAGTCACGAGCCGCCCCTGTGATAACGTTAATATTACAAATGCAAGAGTAAAAATAATAGAAAAAAACGAATTAACTAAGCATTAATGCTTACTTATTATTAAGTATTTATATAATATTATTAATCTAAAACAATGCTTACTTATCATTAAGTATTTAATTAATATTATTAATCTAAAACACGAATATGAAACAGAAAAAAGACAGAAACTAAAAAGAACAATGGTCATAACCGATACATTAGTTAACAATAAGTATTCATACTATAAAGTTAATTCCAATTTTAATTATAAACATATATTTCAATAGTAAGAGATTATGAAGTAGGTACTACCAGTGGCGGCTAGTGAGCTTTTAGTGTGCTAGAGTGCGAAGATTGAAAAATACGACAATGTTAGTGTTGTTGTAGCCGAAAATGATTTAATTTTTTTTAAAGATATTTTTTTATCCGAAATTTTTTAGGATTTTTCAGTTTTGGTGGTGCACTGCACGGATTTCTGAAAAATCTTCATACAAAAATTTTTAATTTTGAAAAAAAAAAAATTGTTTTCGGCTACAAGAACATCAATAATGACGTTTTTTTTCAATCTTGCCACTCTCGCACCCTAAAAAGTCACGAGCCGCCACTGGGTACTACAGTGAAAGTAATATTCAAAAGCGGTATATTCTGTAACTAATTCGGCGTGTTCTTATCATCTTGGTAACATTATTTATCAATGTTCCCTCTAGAAATCTAGGTTCCGAGCTCGAGTCTCGGTCATGACCATTGTTATTTTTAATTTCTGGCTTTTTTCTGTTTCATATTTGTGTTTTAGATTATTAATATTATTTAAATATTTAAAAATAATAGAATTTATGATATTGACTTTGAATCTTTTAAATAATTTAGTCTCAAAGTAAGCATTCATTTATTAAGAGCCAGTAAAATTATTATATGATACCTCTGTTATTAGGAAGCACCAATATAATTAGGTAGTGTTGGATAACTGAAGGAATCGGAGGGACAGCAATAATCTGTCAATACCGAATGGTGGTCTTTCACCAGGGCTTTAGTGGAAGTATCTTCCATTCTGGACAACGTGATCTCATAATTCATCGAGCTACCATTTCGTTACCCCTTAGAGTGAAATGGTAGATCAATTGCGAAATTATTAATTGCAATCATTGTGAGCTATATTACCTCTTTATACAAATGTTGCCAACTTCGTGATCACTTGACAAATATTTTTGCAATATCGGATTCAGAATGATTCAGGTTTCAGATGGAAGATTGATTTTTATTTCAAATGACTATCATTTTTATTCTGATGACAATAATGTACTTTACTTACTAGTCAACATCCTGTTTGTGTTTGTTGTTTAAGGGTTCAATGGCAAATTGTTCAGTCTCTCTGTGGTTGGTGATCAGCTTAGGATCGGAGGTTATTTTATCGAGGACTTCTCCAAGATTCTCAGCCATGATGAAATCAGTAATACCGATTTCATACCCCTGCTCCTTGAGCTTTGTGATGGTGTAGATGGAATTCAGGCTGTTCCCTCCGAGGTCGTAGTAGTTGGAGGAAAGGGACACAGCAGTTCTTGCGGACCTGCCAATGACGGATCCAATGGTCTGGAAGAGGGTTTCCGCGGCTTCCATCTTGCTGGCGGGAATTCCAGTGTAGTCAATGTCTAGGGCAATTGTGGCGTCATCTGTAAAAACACACATTTTTTATCTGTGTCTGCAGGTTGAAAATATGATTTAATTTGGAGCTTAACGTAGGATAGGGATACCTGTGGGAAAAATGGGATAGACAGTTTTTTAAAAGTGAATAGGGCACAAAAATTCTTCTGCTTAAAAACAGTAGGATTGGGTAGGTACCATCTTTTGGGATTGTTGTGAGGCAGAATAAAATGGATTGTTCAGATGTCGTTACTCAACAAAGCTGAAGTCGTTCCAAGTTACATTTCGAATTTGATTTTTCGCTCTATCCCGGACGATATTAAAAGTATTTCCCAATTTCATGAATAAATTGGTCGTTAAAAATTGTGAGGTACAAACTAAAAAGAGAATTTATTCTTACCATTGTTGTTGGTGTTTTCATACATTTTCAGAAGACTTTGTCTGTCGTTCTTGCCATTTACGAGAAGGGGTATACTGTCTAAGATAATCACCTGAAACACAACATAAACAATTAAATAAAGGTACATTTTTATATTTTCGTAGAAAAAAATCACTTTGTGGTTTGACATATTTAAAGAAATGAAAAATAACTTTGTGAAAGATCACAAATAATATTTTTATTTTGATAACCGATAGGTTTCACTTAGCCAAAGCATCATCAGGTACAAAATTGAACTAAATAGAAAATACAAAGTGTGCGGTTATATATACATACAGAGGGAGAACAAAATATAAAATAAAATAACAAAACAATGAGAAAACAATAGAATAATATTTGAATTATAATAAAAGAAAATATTATTATTATAGGATCCTTTGTTATAATTTAAATCTTATTCTATTGTTTTCTTTTTATTTTATTTTATAATTTATTCTCCGTCTATATGTAGTATATATAACCCCACACTTTGTATTTTCTATTAAGTTTAATTTTTTACCTTGATGATGCTTGGGCTAAACGAAACCGGTCGGTCATCAAAATTAAAATAATATTCGTGGTCTTATACAAAGTTTTTTATTTTTGTTGGATAAAATTAACCTGATTCATTCATCGTTAATCGAGGACACCAGAAGAAATAGAAGATTCATTCAAATGGTCTTAGATAAAAGGAATGGATTTATAAATGTGAATGGTTCTGGAATAAATAATGAGGGATTGTTCTCTCGTTATTCCTTTTTTATCGAATGGGATAGGTGCGAATAATTTACCTGAGGAATCATGTAGGTGGCCAATTTATCTTGAAGCTTGCTTTCCACATTCAGGCCAGTCAGCTTGGAGTCCGCAGTGCAAGTCACAAAGGCGAGCAGGGCTTGGTCCATCTCACCGGGCTTGTAGCAGAGCACAACACCTGTAAATACATTCAATTTATTTAAGGCGATCCAATCGATCGATAAGGTTGAAATTGCCACTTGACGCCGACTGCCTGTTACGATTTATGCAAAAAAACAACGCAATTTTTAAATATTATTTTCTGAAGCTGAGGCAAAAATATTTAATTAAAAGTGAAATTAACCTTGAAGCATTAATGCTTATTTATTATTAAATATTTAAATAATATTAGTAATCTAAAACAGAAAAAAGCCAGAAACTAAAAAGAACAATGGTTATGACCGAGACTCGAAATCGGAACCTTCACTCTATCCGGGAGTGACTCTGCCAATTAAGCCATCGAGACCTCATTAGAAAGCGGTATTTTTAAACGATCTCATACTTCTATTGAAAATTATTAATATTTGATTTTATTCCTATGGTATATTTGATGATATTCAAAGTTCTATCCGAACACATTGAATATATAAAATATTTAAATGTTTTCCGGTTGGAGTCACAAAAACTTAATTGGCCATATTATTCAATAAAAGCTGCTTCGAAAAAAGGATCATAAGTTGAAGATTTTACTCTGCAATTTTTTTTTCTCTAGGCTTAAAAAAAGATGGGCAGAAAATTGCTATTTTAAGCAAAGGCCAAGATGTGTTCTACTCCCAGTATTTAATTAAAGCATCTATAATTTTTCTAGGCATTCAAATTTTCAAACTAAAAACACCCGATTAAGCATTATTTTAAATTGCATTGCTTTAACCAAAACAATTTAGTTAATAATAAATTAACCTTTTCACTCAGATTTATAGAGGGAGCATTGGTAGATAATGTTACCACACAATAAGAACACGCCTTTGACCAATTACTTTCATTGTAGTACCTACTTCATAATCTCTTACTATTGAAATATATGTTTATTACTTCAACGTCGTCAGCCTGACATTTTAAATCTACTGCAGAGTAGCATAGATCATTCTTGGGATCGTCCGATGGCGCGGGTGTAAATTGTGCTTTAGGTTTTTGGAATTCAATAGATTGTTTGTGTGTTGCAAATAAACGGTAATTGGAGATAAACCTACAGAAGAAGAGACGTTTTTATAAAAGTATTATGCATAAATGATTCTTGTACCTTTGTCGATTCCGTCAATGGTGACGACAGCCTTTTCCACTTCAGTGAGATCAACTCTGTGTCCTCGAATCTTGATTTGCGAATCAGTTCTGCCCTCGAACACCATAGTTCCCTTTGTGATCCTGGCAAAGTCTCCAGTTCGGTACAGTCTTGAAAATTCTGTGGACAAAAAATCATTATGGTAAAAATTATTGCATCATCATTGGAGACGCTTCCACTCCTATCGGTATCCCACTTAGCTTCTAATGCGCAAGGATGTGTCAGCCTCCGCATCATCCAGGCACTTACGTTTAGAACTCTTAACACAAGTTCCTTGGAGCATCTTTCATTGAAATAGCGGTAGAACAAGTACAGTATTACAGTATCAGTAAGAGGTGACACCGTCAACAACCGTCTGAATCGACATCTCCCTCAAAAAATTGGCGATCCACGTACACAGTCTTTGGTGCCGAATCCGATTAAAGGCCTTGGAAATATCCAACCGTTGCAACCATTTGCGTCTCACCAAAATATTCCAGACTTGTAGGTAGGCCTAGTAGCGTTGTCATTATTGGGAATATACATAGACTAAAATCGTAGAGCTTAAAGGTGATAGAGACACTTTGATATACATTATTAAAGAATCTTCAAATGAAGAAGGGTAGGAAATGGTAGAGGTGAAGGTCTTACCTTGACTTTGAGCCAGTGGATTAGCGATGAATCTGTCCACAGACCTTCCATTGACATATCCAGCGGCCAAGTTGCAGCCAGAAACCCACAACTCTCCCATGTCTCCAATGGCCACGGGGCGCAGGTCAGCATCCAACAGGTATACGGTGGTATTGAATACAGGGTTGCCTGCAATAAAGTAGACAAATGAATTGGTTGTTAAAAAAAGATCGAAGAAAGCAGTTGACATGGATCACGAGGAACCACAGTGTATTCTGAGCGAGATGTAAAATTACGAACATTCCATTGGAAATAGGTTGGCAATGGTAAGATCCCACTACAGGATGACATAGATATCTACCGAACCTACTGTTACACATTCAGGAAGTCCCTGCTATTAAATGATTAAGATGGGAACTTAAGGACTCATTGTGTGATCTTGGAAAAGTTCAAACCACAGAGCCCATTGTTAAAGTGTGTCCACTCTATCAGTTCCACGGGGGCACATCGATGCTGCACCATACAATGTTTTATGATATTGATGACTCAAGAATCTCACCATCCCTATAGGTGTATAGCCACAATAAACTAGCCAGATAACCGAAGAAGAAAATTATACCTATGGGAACATGATCCATATCGTTGAGCTCCTCGGCACAGCTCACACTGTAGTACGTCACATCGGCCATGATCTCCGTGCTGCCGTAGAAGTTACACAGCTGCCGGCCGGAGCCAAAGTGCTTGAAGAACTCTCGGGCTAAGGTGGCCGACAGGGACTCTCCCGAGCTGATCCACAGACGGAGGGATGACAGCAGTTGGTTCTCGGGAGCTTGAAGGGAGAGGTATAGCAACATCGAACGGAGGAGAGATGGGACTAGGGATAAACGTTCAATCTGAAAATAAAATTCAAGTTTTCAAATACGACAAATCATGAAAAAAATTATTGTGAAATAGGAAATAATTTGCACCTTGAATTTCGTTTACATTGACGACCTATAAAATATTATTTTTATAAACAGTCTTAGTATTGTTCTGGTGAGCAAACTCTATTCAGAATCAAAATATGAGTTAAGATTGTTTTAGTTATGTTAGTGACCAGATGTGAACAGCCAATTACTTCTTAACCGTTGTCTTCCCCCCAAAATTGTAAAAGTAAAGTTTTAGATCATTTTTACCATATTTATTGCCTGAAAGCTGATTTCTTATCTTGAAAAATTAGATAAGTTATGAATTACCTTATAATCTGTGAGCATCTTCACTAATCTCTCAGGGTCCCTTGTGATATTCTTAGGCACCACCAGAATGGTAAGCCCATGCAGAAGGGGGGCCCAAATCTCGCAAATAGAGTCCACAAAGGTCAGGGCTGTCTTGAACACACAGACCTTTTCAGTTGCCGAGAATGGGAAGGTAACGTACTGCCATTGCAGGCGATTCTGGATAATGTCATGTGGTAGTCTCACCCCTGAAATTAATACACACAATTAAAATAATAATTTCAAACAACAGTACCATCATTCTTTTGAATGGTAAACTAACATTCCTACGTAACGAATATCTTTAAAATATTTGAATTCTCTCTATTCTCATCATGAAAAGCTGAAATTTTTGCTTGTGCAATGATGGAGGACTTATCTTGGGATGAATTTTTAGCTTCACTCTGAATTCTGTCGAGTCTTTTAACACTCTTAGATTATGTGGTAGTCTATTCCAAGCTCTAGGGTCCAATACTCAAAAAGTACGATTTCCGAAGTTAGTTACCTAGGTAGGCATTTGGTTTGCGTTTTGATTCCTTCAACTTTCCGACAGCTGTTGTGTTTTCAGGAATTCACATATCCGATAAGTAAGTCGGAGCCATTCCGTTAATGGTTATAAAAATAAATGTCAAAAGCCATCAGAAAAGATTTATGACATTTTATTATGCACTTTCGGTTATTTGTTTTCATTGAATATAAATCGATAAACATTGGTATTGGTATGAATATCCATTATAAAAAAATAATTTTGCAATCAAGGTTCAGTTTTAATAACTGCCTGAAGATATCATTAATGTAAGCACGTAAATAGATTGAACCTATTTATTTGGAATAACTTAAATAATTCAACGAGCTATTTATGATGAATGCCTCTCAGCCTACTTCCATAACGTTGTTGAATAACGATTTAATTACTATTGATTGACCTTAAGGGAGTAATCTTTGTTTTAAAGCCTTGTGAACTCCTCTGTTATCCCCACAAAATGAATATGATGCAATAGTTACATAACATGTCTTCAGTAATCAAATGCCATTGGCAATGATTGTTATGAGTGCCCATTATAAAAGGTGTATCAGATCGAACCCGACCTTAATTAGCAATTCCTTAGGTGATGTGGAATACAAATTGTAGATGGCATTTTGGTCTCGGTTGACATTTAATTAAATTTTTACAAAATAATAGTATATTTTGTTTTAAGCCACTTTATTATTATATATGTTCATGTGTCAACTAGTTTCGGTTGGAGTCGTTAATTCCACCACGAGCTTTGGAGATTTAAAATACAATTAAGCCTAAAAAAGGAAGACATGATGCCAAATTGTCTGTTTCATATTTAGAATTGTTCAAAAGAATAAAGAATGTTGATATCTCAGAGGAAAGCAGATAGTAAAGTAAAGTTAGTTGTATATAAAATATACGAGTACATAAAGTATTTATTACCTTTGGGGATTCCTGTACTGCCCGACGTGTAAAGGACTATGGCAAGATTCTCCGTAGTTTGCTTCAGGCAAAACTTCTCTGGAACGTTTTCAGAAGATTCTTCCAGAGTATCTTTGCAGAGGACGGCGTAGGACACAGCCTCCGTCCCAGCGTAGGCCTCTGTTTCAGCTGAAATTGACACAAATTAATTTAACATTTCAAATGAAAGCATAACACATCAAGGTATTACGTATTGGATTACTAATTTATTCCGACTCTTCTCAGAATTCTTTCGAGTTCGACTTGTATCGCACACACACTGATGTCATAAAAGTGTTTGATTTAGTTCATGTTGATGAAAAAAATCTTCGAATTTCGTTTATCACCCCCGGGGAGATAGAAATTAAAAATGCAATACATTGTATCAATTTTTCAATAAAGCACGCGGGAAATTTTCCTGTTTTTATCGTGTAATTTAGGCATATATACATTTGCGTGCAAATTTTGGTATTGTTAGGGAACGTTTTGGTATTTTTTGTGTATCCTATACTCCGAGGTCTAATGATAGATTGATTACTAACCAGTATCATCGTGAATAATAAGGATGGGCTTGGCTTCTTTGAGGATGTGCTTGACCCTCTGCTCCGGGAAGGTGGGGTCCAGCGGTAAGTATGCCGTGCCCGACTTCCAGATCGCCAATAGGGTTATCAGCAACCTAGTAAGGATAAGAATAACTGTTAGTGGCTATTATTCGTCATACCGGACGAGGTTATTCATGTATGGATGCGTTTTCATTGGTGGGGATACCCGCATAGAAAGACTATGCAAGACACAAGATATATACCTTTATTTATTTATTTTTCGTAAAAAGCAATCACTTTGTGGTTTGAAGTATCTAATGAAAATTAAATAATAACTTATTATATTTCTAGTAGTCCAATATTAGGTATATTTTCCGTAAACTTATAAAATTTCTCATTTTTATTTTATCATGTTCTCAGTTGACGTTTTGCCTCTTTCATTTCATATTATCTGTCTATTTCTCTCTGTTCCTTTGTTATAATTTAAGTGTTATTCTTTTGTTTTCCTATTATTCTCTTATTTTATTTTATTTTATATTGTGTTCTCCCTCCGTAAGTATATACGAGTGAAACCACACAGTTTAATTTTGTACCGTGCTTAAGCTAAGTAAAACC
Source organism: Drusus annulatus (assembly GCA_022651775.1). Taxonomy (NCBI): domain Eukaryota; kingdom Metazoa; phylum Arthropoda; class Insecta; order Trichoptera; family Limnephilidae; genus Drusus; species Drusus annulatus. Next base: position 159,462 of record JAGWCC010000032.1, on the reverse strand, counting down.
GGTCGGCCATAAAAATTGCAATAAAATCTGTGGTCTTTTACAAAGTTATTATTTATTCATTATATATTTCTTTAATACGGGAACTTCCAAACCTTGATGGAATTGGGAAACCCTCAACTATTTTGGGGCTCCCAGGGCTAACCGGATGGCTTTATTTTGAAACATAGTGGCATTCAGAAGCGCGGAATTAGTTGTGGCTGGTTGCTCACCCCTGTACCGACTGTACTACCACAGTTCTTACCCTCAAGGCCTACCCAATAACCGGAACTTGGAGGAAATAAATAAATATTTCCTCGTAAATCCGGAATCATAGCGTGGTACACAACAACATATAAAGATTTTGCAAATAATTAATACAGTTTCAGTTTTCCTTAACATTCACGACAGGCTAAGGTATTATCCGTTTTCCCGAGGATAATTTTTCCCTAGGTAGGTAGTAATTATCGTAATATATTATTAATATTTACTTAATGTTTTCCTTCTATCTAATCATGCATGGCTTATGTATTTTTTTAATGTTGGACAATTATTGTATTATAATTACAATTAGTAATTATAATTATCACAGATTAGATAGTCAGACGTATCAGCCTTAGCAGTTGCCTCTGGGTTAGATTTTCCTACACGCAGATGAATGACGTCAGTGTTGGTTTCTTTATAATTTTTCAAAACCAATTTATTTATTTTACACATAACCATATATAATGTGTTGACTGTGATGAAAATATGAATATCTATGCGATTACTTAAGTAGTAAGAATGCGTATTAATAAGTGAGGTGCAATTACCTGTCTGAAGGCTGCATGCAGACAGCCACAATGAAGTCTCCATCGGAGTTTGGCTGCAGGGTCTGTTCCGAAGCCCTCTGCAGTATCCCCCTCGCCAGCCTGTTGGCTGAAGAGTTAACTTGGGTGTAGGTTGTCTCGTTGATGGCGTTATTTTCTGCAAAGTGTATACCATAACATTAATAAGGTACATCGGAGGGATTTCCGTGTGAAGTTCATTAATACTTGTAGCTACAAAAAAGTCATCAACACTGGCAATACTGAATAACTTTTAGTAGCGTTGGGAAAAACTTCAATGTTTTGTGAAGGCTTCACGAATTGTTAGTTCTTTAAAATGAACCCTTCAATTGAAGTCGAACTCGCGGAAAAAGAGATTTGGATTTATCCGCTTGTTTGTTCAGTTCTTTTTGGAACCGGTTCCTCGCCGAAAAAGCACGTACTCGTCGGTAGAGTTTTGAAAACGAAAAGCACTGGAACTGGTTCCTCGCCGAAAAGCACATAATGAACTACCGACTTCAATTGAAGTATTTGTTCAATGAACAATGAATGAAGTACGAACTGTTGCCAAAAGAAGTAGTTCTTTGAAGCAGTTCTTTCAAAGCAGTCACAACGCTAACTTTTAGTGACGTGGCAGTTATGAAGCTGCGCGCGCGGCGCTATATCTCTTCTACCTACGCAATACCTACATAATATAGATTTTTAGATGACATCTATGGGATAGGTTGGTTTACAGTGTTCAACGCAGCAGTTATTAATAAAAGGAGAGCTATTTTTGCCTGATTGTAATTGTCACTAGTTATAGATCAAATTTGATTAACCTAGGTCCCTTTTAAATATGATATTTTACAGTGATACGCCATAATGATCATGATACAGGAGTCCGGAATTACGGGAAATACAAGTAAAGCTCAATAAAGCCTGTCACTTACGCTTTGTTAAGAAGCTTTGGAGGGAAGAGCTACTACGTATTACGTACAGGTATACCTATCAAAAGCTTTTAAGTTTTAGCTAGTTTGTAATTCAAGGGCTTTTCCTTCTTTTATATATTATAGTTTAAGTGATAGTATATTTTAAATTTAATGTATTATAACTATAAGTAAGAGTATTTCTTCTTGCGAATGAAGATCCATTTGTAGCCTCACCTTGGAAGATAATAGCCGCAGTGTCCTTGAAGGTTTTGGATTTCAGCCTCTCTTCGAACTCCTGATTAAGCCTCTTCCTGTACACCTGCCTTCGTTCCCCCTTCACTATGGATAGCTCTGGTATAGATCCCATCTGGAGAAGAAATAAAAAACTTTATTAAAAATCTGTCAGTTGTTAGTTAGTCGATAATCGTTCAGTTTGGAAACGTAAATGATGGAATCCGGAGGCAAATTGCTGACCTTAAAACCGTTGCGATAAGAGACGTGACCGCGAAAGACAGGATGGTAGGAGTTGCTTATGACTTTCATCAGTAAATAGATAAAGGCTGATGATGATATATCTACGCAAAGTACTCTGACATCTGGTAATTATAATAAATCTCGGTTTTTATTTTAGGTAGGTAAATGCTTCCAAATTACAAAATCTTGTACAATGTATCCGGAGGATTTCTGCTTGAAAACATTGTAGGTATATTCGATCGAATTAGACAATCAAAAACAACATTGAATTCAACCAGCTTAGACCAAAGCAGAAATAATAGCCTTTTTGGTTCCATGGTTACAGCTCGTTCTGATAATATTGAAGATTTTAGATAATACCTTTAACACCTTTTTCCGATTAATAAAGCTGTAATTTAAATATGCTCTACCAATAATTAATGCTGACTGATAGTTGTCTATAACATTTATTACTTCCGGATTTTATTACAGGATGCACTTTAAAACGCTGATTAAAATCATAAAAAAATCGCGAAGTGTATGTATGTTTCACAATAATTAAACACGCGCCACCTTTATTGCAAAACATCCGCTCAATTCCAAAGAATTAAGAATCGATTGCTTAAATCAGCATTTGCGGCAAACTTCCTGACAAACCGACGCATCTAACACATTTAAAGTGCGATAGACATTTTGATAAACTTCCATTTTAAGGAAAATTACAAAAAAATATGTTGAAATTTCAAATTATTCCACACCATTAATTAATATGCAAAGATTGATCTATTTTAATGAAATTATAGTTATTAGCGCAGATTTTGATCTCGGAAAATCTAAATTTCCGCTAAAAGTTTTAGTGGCGTACCACTTCATGTCGATGAACTTTTTACATCAATCAACTATTAATTGCAAGCGTTCGCCGCAGTTTATGTTACGATTAGAGTAGTGGAGAATTAATATCGCAGGGTAATATTACGCGTAGATTTTTATTGAATTCTACATTATGTTTATCTTCACAATACATTTGAGATTCAGAGCCCTCGGCAGCAGGCTGGGCTGACCAGACGGTCGCTAACCCACTGCACAGCTTTAATACGATTGCAATCTGTTGTTATTTAGTTTTGACGGACATTTACGAAACGGAATGTAGATTGCGTACCGTTAAAAGAGCAATATTATCTGTGTACCTATTAGGAAAAATATCTTTAATATAAAAATCTATTTTGAGGCGAGTTCTGTCATCATGAAAATCGCATTGCTTTTTTAGTGTCAATGCGATTTTTAGTTTGCCATGTCATTTCCTCTACGGACTTTGGAGTTTTGACAAATCCATTAAACTTTAAACCGTAAATTATTTTTTTCCATATTTTTTAATTGTTCAAGAAGAGAGAGTATTGAAACTTGGACTAAGTCTAAGTAACAACTAGTAATTTATATATTGAATCATAATCATCTCCTAGTTTCGGTAGATGATATGTTAACTGCTGAATTAAAGCTGAAAACACTCGGTGAAGGGATTCTAATTACGCCCTGTTCCACAATCGACGCTTGCGTTGCTGTATGCTAAATCTTACTCAATCTGAAATTGCATGCAAATAGTGGGAATTGGTAAATTTCCGTCAAAATAGTTCAGCGCCTGCAGTCGATAAAACAATCGAGATCGCGAAATTGATTGTGCGAATGAATTTCCCTTTTTACTTCACGAATGTTTCGAAATTGCCTGAAAACAGGCACCGTTGTCCATGTTGTTTAATAATAATAATAATAATATTTGGATAATTTGTATAGCGCCGTTTTTGTGAAAAATCCCCTCAAGGGCGCTCTACAGATCTTATTTTCTATTATTACATATTAATTCCTAGTTTAAAGAAGAAAATGCAAGATGTCGAATACAGTATATTATAATCTGCATGACAATGTGTCGTTCTTTATTATGAAGGGTCAGCACCCAAAAATAGACACTTTTTGGCTTTCTAGTACAATCAATACTACACATGATTCATCTGTTAATTCTAGACGGGTAGTTACAAAAAACGTCTTAGGTTTCCAGTGAATACAATTATTAAACAGTAATCTTTTAAAGTATTTAAGAAAAGCATACTTAAATTTTAGGTAAAAAGTTCAAAAACTGCATCTTTTACTGACATTTCAGTAGGTTTTCCCTTGAATTTTAAGGATTACAGTTGTAAAATTGCATTTACTGGAAGCCTCAGACATTTTTCTAACTACCCATAGAAAATTTTCAGATACATCATTTGTCGAATTGCTTTATTAGAATGCTAGAAAGTAACGTTTAGTGTCATTTTTAGTGCTGACCCTTAACCCATTTTACGTATGTAGTAGAGCTGCATTTTCGATGTTTTTGCTATTTGAATCCTAGATCTTCGATTGAATCTTAGATTTTGCTATAATCCAATAATTAGGTCGCTAGTGCGGAGGCCCGCTAACACAACTCTTTTCAGCACGCAATGTCGTGTCAATGAGTGCCCTACAGATCTTTCAAATATCCAGTAAATTAAAAAAAGAGAATACGCCATATTGTTTGCTCCATATTTTTAATTGTTAAAAAAAAAACTATCAGAAAAAGGCTAAAAAGGTGTTGAAACTCGAGCGAACCCGGGTAATAAAACTACTATGTAATAAAAAAGGAAAATGTTTCTATTGCACGTTGCAAGTCATTAAACACGGTATTATAGTAAAACAGTACGATAGTGGCTGCAGCTTAAATTATGTATTACCCAATAGTTGGCTATGTTAATTCATTCACCGAACATTCAAGTTCTCCCAAAATATCGGTCAACTGTTACTCAATTCTTGGTTTCAAGGTAGCCTTCTCACATAATATTTTATTTAATCTATTCAAATATTATCATTAGTAAATCAAACATTTCGGTGATAGGTACTTTATTTCAATTCTATAAATACAGCCAATGAATATTTTATAAAGAGAGTCGCCTAAAACATTAAAATTATTCAAAATAAATTTACTTCATCGAGAAATTGCTCAATAATTATTTTTGTAATTTTTCCTATTTGATTGAATCTCGCTTTCTGCGTTGTTCATTATATACTTGTTTTATCAGCCGGCTTTGCCAGCGAATTTTATTGGAAAATATTAAACAAACACTAATGTCCTTTTTGATCTTTTTTCCAACTTCAAGCACCCCCTTATGCGTGCAAGTTGCTTTTAAGAAATTTCTTTGTTTTTTTACCGTTTTAATCTCCACTAATAAAATCAGCATAATTCAAATGATCTTTTATCTTTTCATATATTCACTTTATATATTACTTTGATAATGTTAATCAGATCTATCAAAAAGTTTCGTCCTTTTTGAGATACGTATGTACGCATATAATTCAATGACATTGTTTTAAGTACATAGGTATATTTTACATTTAGTAATAACGATAAAATTCTATAGTAACACGCATATCGTATTTTTGTACATCTTTGCAAGGTTTTTTGTTTAAGAAAACATTGTTGGGAATAATATTGTTTTTATGGAACGCACGTATTTTTATAGACTGGTTTCGATCCTTGATTATAAGTGCGTGTTTTTTTCAATTGGGGTTTTCTAATTTAGATTTAAATCAAGGTCTTTAAATAGTAGCAGGTAAATTAAAAAAAGTATTTTTTACCGGGTTTTTATATCAGCAGGCTGAGAGATTGGAGTATTGAATTGAAAAAACAAGTTGTACAAACACCGAAGCATAAGAGTTGTTAATATACATTTAAGCTTGCTTACGCAGAAAGAAGCATGACGAGTTAAGTTGAAGCTCAGTTAATATTAAAAAAAAAACATTGTTTGTGAATGTAATTTGTTTGTGTATTACATCATATGATTTTTTGCTGCACAAAAAATGGCGCCACATTAAATATAGTGACATTTAAAATAAAATTATATGCTGTACCGGTAAGTTAACATTGATACCTTTGTGCTACTGACACATACAAAACTTTAAATAATACAAACTACTAATTGCACTTTTTTCGATACTGCGTGTATGACAGTACCTACCTACGAGTGGACAGATACTTAATAATGTCTTAATATATTATTATTATTAATAATCTGTAATTGAAACCGGGTGCTAAAATACATACATAGTTTGTATTCAAAACATTTTTTAAATTTTGGTAACGATTTTACGAACAAAAATGTGTATAGTACCTGTTTCTGTGACAACACGAACATGTCTATGACGTTAATCAACATATTTATTATTATAATCGGAACCAAAATAGTTACTTCATAGTTAATGGTCCTGAACAAAGCAGGCTCCTCCACCCCTAACGACCCCGGACTACATGGAAAGCGCTGGGCACCGATGTCGAGCATATAAGTCAATGTACTTGATGAGCATTCCCCTATTCCCTTTTCCACTTTGTCCGAGTCTACGAGTTGCTTTAAGTTTGAGTTTCAATTTCACAAACAAACGATGTATTAAAAATACCCCAGGATGCCTTTATGGTTGATACATGCAGTTGACAGCCTGTTTTGTATGCTCAGGTCTCCGAAAGTCGATACAATGATCCGCCTAGCTGTTCGTGGTATTCTGAGCATTTTTCCTAGCGCCACAACCCAAGGACGTTCATCCTTTTCCATTCACTGATTTCGAATGTCCTTGTTTCTACACCTTCCCGATATATGGAGAAAAACAGCACAACAATAAAAAATAACTTATTTTACTTATAATTCATAATTAAGATTCTGCGAATCTACTTTTTAAGAATTTTGGTTTGATAATATCGTCAAAAAATCTTTAAATACCGATCGATACGTATTGCATTAAAATATAAATACATGCACTGACCAAACTGGGCATTACCAATGCATTACGTTTGTCGATTAGTTTAATAAAAATAAAATTAATTTGATGTTCATAAAATGTAATAATAGATTCAATTCAAGGTTGGTATAATAACAAAATATCACGTCGTACATGATAGATTCTTAGTTATCGTCTGTTATTCATCAACTTGTTTTTGGTCTGGATAGTAATCTGTTAAAATAGATACGTATTTGAGAATGCATTTAGCAAGCGTAATTAAATCAGTAACCACAATCTGACGCGCGTTCATTTATTAAAAACACAATCTAATGCATCACAAAATTCGTAGGTAAACGTTGTGACTACGGAGAACGGCCGCGAAGGCAACATTAAACGTACTTAATAGTTTATCTGACAACCGGTATTTTATACTTAAGTTACTTCAGTAGTGTCGGAAAGAGCAAAAAGGAAAACACACTAATTAAGTTATAAAAAGTTCATAGATATGTGAGAAACCCAAAAATGAATACAAGAATTGTACGATTTACAAAAATAACAGCATCAAAAATAGAAGAGATTTCACAAAAGTAACAAATTCAATACTTTTACTACTTTTAATACTTTTGGCATCGAACAACACAAAATTAAAAAAAAAATAAAAATAGTGTTAGAACATGTTGCAATAAATGGCATATTATATTCAAAGGTTCATTGGCCATAATAATTAAAATAAATTGGTACAATCATTTCATCACTTTGTGTGAATGGCGTTTTGTGTAAGTGTTCGACCATTATTTTTCACAGTGCCATTTTGGCGAAGTTTCATCTCAATGGCCTTTATTTTAGTATGTGAACTGTCAAGGAAATCTTGTATTACAATTATACCTCGAAATGGTATTCCTCTTTTGTTCAAAAACTACTTTGCTCACTAGCAACTAGACCATAGCGTTATGCATCAGCTCTATGCGTTTTGTGTTTGTCTTGCGAGAGTGTCCCGGGAGGCTGAGCCATACCTCACAGTTAATCACTTAATAAGTGCAATAGTTTGCATTGCTACCCAGGTACTGGACTCGCACACTAGCGTCATAAAACACAGTTCCTCTCAGTCACTTTCATTTGGCAGTCTACCGCCACCTCCGACCTACTGTATGCTGTATGTGGATACATTGCAAGCACGGAATCTTGGTATTCCAAGTCCATAAGGCATTGCTCCATCGCAAGATAAACCAGTTTTTCAAGTACAACGCACTGCTTAGGGTTCATAGCCTCCGACCATTATTTTAGACGTACTCATTCCACTGTGAATACTTTCCCATGCAAACTAAAAACAAACAAAGATTTTCCTTCAAAGACAATGGCTGTTTTTCTTTTCAGATAGGTAAAAACCGTACAGTGATTTAGGTTTAGAGACAGTATATTTATCTTACTATCTATCGAAATCTAAACATTAATAGGTTTGTTAATAACTAATTGGTTGAATTGCTTCCTTTTGTTTGTTGATTTTGAATGGTTGAAAAAAAAATTTCATTGCGTAAAATTCGAAAATATACGACTTGATAGGTTTTGTAGCAAAGCAGAATATTTATGATATACTTATGCATACAATTATTTATCAATGGTATGGTACATGAATTCATAGAATATGTCATTAGTCAATCATTCTGAAAGCAAATTTTGTTGATATATGTCAGATTGTTTTGGAAAAAAATTTAACTCAAAATTAATAAACTGGATACACAAATTTTATGTACCGATCGTACGATGATAAAAAGTTTGTTAGTTTAACCGCTGTGTTTACAAACTTATTTTGTAAATGATTTATTTGTATAGTACTTATGTTTATTATTATACAGAAATATTTAATATTATAATATTCTCCCAATGAGTTAAAAAAAACTTATCCCAGAAAGAGCATTTTATTTGCCAAAAAATGTTTCAAAGAAAGCGCATTATCGCATTGATTATATCATAAAAGTAAGAAAAATAACACAAAATATTAAATTCAAATTATTATTAAGTCAAAATAAGAAAAATAGACTGATTTATACGGCATTAAAATAAGTAGCATTTACTCATTTTTTTTTCTTAGTACTAGTAGTATAAGTTCATGAAGAGTAATGACACAATGAGTTCCATTATAATAATAAATTATGCGGTCCTTGTCTTAATTAGTTGTTTCCCGATTTTTTTTTTTGATTTTATGGATTCTTTCGTAATCCTCTACTAACTAGCTGGGGCTTATTCAAATACCCCTCATAATGACTATCTAACTAGTACTGCGGCTCATTAGGCCTTATTACTATCACCATCTGATGGTTTTATTTAATTGACTGAGTGTAATTTTACATTAGTGTTTTCTTAGGGAAAAGATCTTAACTGGATTAAAAACCCTAGTTGTTTCCCGATTTAGTTAATAATATGTACAAGTACGTGCTAAATAATAACACATCATCGTTATTAACGTACATATAAATAACTTCGATATGACTATTGTATTTAACCTGTGAAGGTTATAAAAATAAACACTATTGTATTTTATTGATTCATAAATAGAAAAAATAGTCAACTTTTCGTTTTTTACTATAGTTTTTCCTATGTTTAAAGTTAATTTGTCTAATGAACTGAAACCGTCACGATCTGCGTCAGCCACAAATTAAGAGTTCTGATACTGGCCCAGGGCCAAAACAATCTGTGTCATGTTTATTATTGTGTAAATACAAACATTTTGTATTCACGATGGTACTGTCTTCAATAGTAACCAAGAGGAATGCTAATATACAGATGAAATTGAGAAGAAACACAGGGATATATCAACACTGCATAGAAATATATACACAAATAATACAACAGTCAAGTTATAGAGTGCACCCTTAAACAGGGAAAGCCTTTTCGCTGGGCATAACTTGTTCTGAAAGGAGAGTAATTGCTGTGTGCCTGTTGAGAGCATCGAACTCGATTCGCCCGACTGCCAGCTGAGTCGCCCACGCGCGGGTCACGCCCGCCACCACCCTCGCTAGCGTCATATTAAACTTATTTTTGACTAAAGTGTTGCTTAAGCACTTTTGCCTTTTCAGCGGCGATATTATAAATATTTTTTTTTTCTAAAGTTCGTTTAGTTTCGGTTCTTCTTTCAATTAATTCTACCAATGGATTCGCCCAAGATATACTTTAAAAATATTGAACAAAACAATTTGGTATCTTGTCGTATTTTTATTTTTGGAAATTAAAATCCCTATGGCTCAGATGGAATTCAAAAGGTGAGTAGAAAAGCATTGCTTTTAGCTATACATTCCAGATAGGATTTCGATGGAAAGTTATTTGTTTGTACACAAAATTGAGACACGGTGCGCGGTGATCCAAATGCTAAATAAAACGATAAAAATATTATCAACTAAATCACGAATAGTAACGCAACAGTAATAACATAATAGTTACATAATTAACCGTAGTCCAATTATTACAATTAGCAGAAAACATTACTTGCCGCCACTGCTATGCGAAGAACTATAAAAAATTGAACCTAACTTAAAACAACAAATCTTGAAATAAAAATGACTATCATCCTGCATGCTGCATGTAATGTATTTAACTTAAAACGTGTTTGCTCTGTACGCTGCAATAATAATGATCTTCAAAGCAAATTAAATCGAAAATAACAACACAATGCCAACCTCTTTGTACGATGCTAAGGATGTAATTAATACACTTCTATCAATCAATTCAACAAACCAGGAAAAATAAAAAAGGCGATTTCTCAAGGATGTTGGTACTTCACGTACACGTAGATGCATAAAACCCTTTAAGTATATGGGTAATAATAATAATAAGTACACAGAGTCGATACTGCGCATGCTTTTTCAACACGTTATTATGTATCAAAATGAATGTTTGTGTTGATAACTTAGTAAGTGTATTATCTCAGTCAGTCAGTCGTTTATAACATTTAAGCAGATTACATTTCTATCGTTTTGCGAGAATTTTCTACTCATATCTGCCTACAGACTTGATAAAGATGCAAACAATGTGAACTAAATTAGACGAGCTGGAAGATAAGAATGCCTGTTGAAAATATAACGGAACGTAAGATGAACGAAAATGAATTTAAATGTATTTTTTCTTCAATAATTGCAACATTCTTTGCGGTACCACTTTTATACAAAAAAAAAAAAACATTGTAAAAAGTTGTTAAAACAAAGTAATTATTGAAGTAATATCAATAATCTTAAACACAAATATGAAACAGAAAACAGCCAGAAACTAAAAAGAACAATGGCCATGACTGAGACTCGAACTCGGAACTTTTACTCTATCCGGGAGAAACATTGCCTATTGAGCCATCAAGACCTTACTAGAAAGTGGCATTTTTAAACGATCTCATACTTCTATTGAAAATTATTAATATTTGTATTTCTTCCGATTTTATTAGACTGCCATCTTTTGATGATATTTAAAGTTCTACCCGAACACATTGAAAATATAAAATATTTAAATGTTTTCCGGTCAGCGTCTCAAAAACGTAATTTGCCATATTATACAATAAAAGCTAATTCGAAAAAAGGTTCAAAATTTGAAGATTTTACACTAAGTATTAATGCTTTAAATTAAATAAAGTAATTATTATGTATTTATGTTTTATATATACCTATAATATAGTTCCATCTATCCGGAGTTCTTGGAAATATGGCATCTCCATTATAAAATTATGTGAGTCTGCATCATGTGGACAAGAGGAAGGTTAGAAATTACCCATTCAGATTTGGTTACTAAAAATTGCTAAAGCTATTTTTATAACACAGTTTCGGTGCTGAATGATGGTCTCTCTCTCGCCGATACTGGGAGCATTTTCCACTCTGCAACAAGTAGCAAATATAGATTTGCTAACACTTAGTTTTATTCTTGTCAAGAGCCAAGGAGCTTACCACTCTGCCTGGAGGCTTTCAAAATCGGCTATGGGGCGGAAGGAGTGAGTAGTGGGAATGAATAATGATAAAGATAGAATACTTTTATGAAAGAAGAGAAGGAACTCGAATGAGAAAAAAGTAACATATTTTTATTTATTCTGGAATGTTGGGAGATAAGAAATATTTTTTGAAAAACACGTAAATACTAAATTCAAATAAAATAAACCGTCAAATGATAGTTTATATCGTATTGCTTACCCACCTACTTTGTTTGCATTCTTCTTAAAGTTTTTACACTCATTCGTTTTCAGCCCATAGGTAAGTACGTCGGTATAAAATAATATATATGTAAGGCTGTATGTTTTTTCAGAAGTTGAATGGTTCAATTAAAACTCGTGTTGTAGACAATTATTAAAAATAAATAGATTCATAGGAAATATGTACCATGAGATAGCAAATTCACACAGGCGCATAAAATATCGTCACGTACGCAGATTAAATTTAACAAGTATGCGTAGAGAACGACTTATAAAAAGCTTGAAATCGAAACATGGTCTTATACCTGTATATAGAGGTTTGATTTATTATGGGCTATCAACATATTTAACCGACCCCTTTTTTATTATGCAATTTAGAACGATGAAATTGTAAACGATGAAGTTTAAACAAAAGGAAAATGGAAAGGCCTAAGGTAAGAAAGCGTTATAAATATTAAGATGTGTATGATATACTCATTAAAAGAAGTATATAACAGTAAATTCTTGTTTTTCTACTGATCTACAAAATCATATATGATGTTCCTCTATAATGTTCTCATAAATTCTCGTTTTCCTACTCATCTACAAATTTATTCTCAAATGAAATACAGTTTTCTTTGTAAAATTCTTATAATTTCTCATTTTCCTATTCATTTACCAAATCACATTGTTCGTGGAATACAGTTTTTTTCAATAAAATTCCCATAAATTTTCTTTTTAATATTCATCTACAAAATAATAATATATTTTTGGTGATATTCAATTTTCTCTATAAAATTCCCATAAATTCTCGTTTTCCTATTCATCTGCAAAATCATATTGTTTGTAAAGTTATTTTTTAACATAAAATTCCAAAGTAAAATCTACCATTAGTGTTGATTTTATTTTAGTGTAGAGAACGTGTAACCAAGCGAAAAAAAGTACTAGGCATTAGTATAAGTAAACTATAAGCTTTATTTTCATCATTGAATCATTGCATCTACCAGTAAAAATAATAAACTCCAAAGGGCGCGATCGAATTAAAAATATATTAAGTACCTGTAAAATCTGTTCTCCCTCAAGAGTCAGCACCCAAAAATTTACACTTTTTAGCTTTATAGTACAATCAATACTACACATGGTTCATCTGTTAATTCTATGTGAGTAGTTAGAAAAATGTCTAAGGTTTCCAGCGTATACAATCTTTAAACAGTAATCTTTTAATTTTTATTAAATGCGTACTAAAATTTTAGGTAAACCGTTAAAAAAAGCCTTGGCTGGTTTTAAAACTGCATCTTTACTGATATTTAAGTATGTTTTTCATACAATTTAAATGATTACAATAAAAAAAAATGTATTTATTATAAACCTCAGACATTTTCCTAACCACCATTGAAAATTCACAGTTAAATCATATGTATACTATTGGTTGCATTATAGTGCTAGAAAATAACACCTCATATCATTCTTGAGTGTTTACCCTTAATACACATGTTTATAAATACAATATTGACAAATTGCACATTGTAATCACCAAATATGGAATAAGTTTGCACCATTTTCAGTGTACAAATAAACATATTGCAATTAATGTAAGCTTTCAAATATAAATAATTATGAAACAAAAACTACTCCAAAAATCAATTCATTACTGTATCCTGCTACTTACAATAATATATCATTGGATATAATACGTGGTTCCTTTGTTTTATGGAAAATCCCATTGTTCCAAAAATGGTAGAAAAAGTAATACTGGTTCATGTAGATGTTTACGATATTGTGAAAAATAAAATGAAATATATATATATTTTTTAATGTGTTTGAGGATATCACATACCGCTAACAAAACTATTTAACAGACAAGGCTATTCTAATGCGACATTACATTATTATGATAAACAGGAAAATCAAATAAATACAATGTATGAGGTAACATTTATCGACAAACAAAATAGATTTAGTGCGACCATAAATTAATTGATTAAAAGTCGATACAATATTTGAGAAGTTCCTGTAAATGAAAAAAAAACGTCGCTTAAAATGGCTTTGGTCGTGTTTAGTGACCAATTTAGAATAGTCAGGTACGTCTAAACCAGAGGTTCCCAAAATTTTTTGTCCCGTAGACCACTTGTCGATTTTTTTCTGTTTTATATAGACCCCCTGCTTTCCCAGTATTGATTTTTTTTAGCGTTGGGAAAAACTTCAAAGTTTTGTGAACGCTTCAGGAACTGCTAGTTCTTTGAAATGAACCCTTCGCGGTGAACACTTCAATTGTAGTCGAACTCGTCAAAAAATAGTACTAGCCGGCAGGGATCCCAAATCGAAGAGTGCTAGCAAATCAACAAAAAATCCTCTCCGAAAAAGAGCAATAGTCGGTAAAGATTTGAAATCGAAAAGTACTAGCAAATCGACAAAAAATCCTCCCCCAAAAAGTGCTAGCACATCAACAAAATTTACCCTCCGAAAAAAAAGCACTAGTCAGTTGAGATTTGAAATCGAAAAGTACTAGCAAATCGACAAAAAATCTTCCCCCAAAAAGTGCTAGCAAATCAACAAAATTTACCCTCCGAAAAAAAAGCACTAGTCGGTAGAGATTTGAAATTGAAAAGTACCAGCAAATCGGCAAAATATCTTCCACAAAAATTATTATTATTAATATAATTAGGGAATTAAAGTCCATTATAAGATAGTATTACGTAAGTACCTACATAGGTACTATCTGTGAGGTGGATTATTACATTAGCGGGAAGCCAACATTTTGGTGACGGCCTGCCTAAATGGAATGCACTCCCGTGGATCCCCATTTACGTCTCATGCACCCCCCATTTTTTTTTTCATTGACGTGGACCCCTTGCAGGTCGGAATCGACCCCTGGGGGTCGATATAGACCACATTGGGAATCACTGGTCTAAACCTTCCTTTTCCCTTCTCTATCCCTTCCGAACTTCCTTTAGCTTCACAACTATCCCAAATTGGTAATGCCATATGCCCACAGGCTCCGGGCAGTTAAAGCTTGGGACTTATGTGTAATATTTACATAAAAAAATATGACACCGAAAACAAGCTTTTAAAAACACATCATTTTCAAAATAACAATATGGAAGCTAATTTATTTATTTCCTCCCAAGTCTTTGATATTAGCATTCAAAAATACAGTAGCTCGTAAATTGTGTCTACTGCATTTGTAAACATTTACATGAAATAAAATGCCTAAAGTTACCAATAAATTTAAAATACCAACTAAATATTATTAGTATGTTGCTTGTTTCCAGTCTCTATAGTGGCATTATATTAAAAATCAATATACAGATCTGATAAAGATAATAAATCACACAAAAGCTCAGTGCAAAAATGATATCAATTAAATCATTAATCCCAGAAATAAGAATAAAATCGTGCCCCGCCAAAGCTTGTATTCGGCTCCTAATGGCATCAAGCTGAACAACATTAGAATAATAATATTGTTTATGCATAATTAATTATGCGGAAGAACTTTCGTCTAAAAATATCAAACAAAAAACCAGTTCGGCAAGAATGGCGGAAGCTGCAGATTTGGATACATAATTGACTTCACACGTTTTTTTTTTAGCATGAATACATCAAAGGTGAAAGAACTATGGCTATTAGAGGATCTTTGTCTTGGAAAATTATCGGATAGTTTCGGACAGACATTACCACATGATTTTTATAACTACTGCATTTATAGTATTTTGTACAGCATTAAAGTTTCCACCTTCAAAATAATATGATTTCATAACTTTTGGGTATTGTTAATAGCTACGCTGTAACCTCTTTTTTCCCATAAACGTTTCCCGTGTGACTCTCCTTGAAGAGATTTTCAACATCTTCTATCGCATGCGGATAGGGCATTGCTGTCCCTTAATCATTGAGTCACGCCACGCCACGAAAAGTGAACAGCTGAGGATTCGCAACTTCGCCAAGGTGCTCGAATTGACCGGAAATACCGCCAGGGACAACGAGACGACCAGGATCACTCTCCGCCATATGCAGCAGGCCGTCGTACAATGCCAGCTGCTGCGGGACAAGCTGTTCTACGGCACCACCATCGCCAGGGAGGTGTTCTGCCTAACTTCCCAGCCGTTCTTCATCGTTCAAGAGAACCGAAAATATAAGTACGTTCTTACCAAAACAAACGTTGTTTATTTGTGAATTAGTATTCTCTCCCTCTTATATAAAAAAACTCATTCCTTAATATTAGGAAAACTATTGTGTGATCACTATGTGTATTTTTTACTATTTACAACTAAGGATCATCCCCCAATATGACCGATATGACCTCCAACTTCTTGAGATAGAGAGGCTAGGCTAAATTTGACACCCAACATTACATTGCCCATTATATTTCATATTTGAACTCGCATACTTTTGCTACGTCTTCTAAAATTATACAATATTAATCTTATTGATTCTACCGCAAACAAGTGATATATTTGTACCAATTTCAAGGGCGCCATTCTCATTCAAATTCAAACGGAATAAATGAATACACAATTAAAAACTGACCATAACCTAGCACATTTAAGATAATTAAGTGGAATTATGTAACAATTACATAATTATCTTTTTTTTTTTTTTTTTTTTTTTTTTTTTTAGGTTTTTACTTTTATTTAAACAATAATTATTATTAATTTAAATTTTTAAAAAACAGTTTTTAGTTAAAAGCTCTGCGATGTAATTATTTTTACGCGTGACAGCTGTTTCGCCTTCTGAGGGCATTATCAAACTGTCAGTTTGATAATGCCCTCAGAAGGCGAAACAGCTGTCACGCGTAAAAATAATTACATCGCAGAGCTTTTAACTAAAAACTGTTTTTTAAAAATTTAAATTAATAATAATTATTGTTTAAATAAAAGTAAAAAACCTAAAAATTAAAATGGAGTTCTACAAAATAAACTTTAAAACCATAAATACATAATTATCATTAAGTAGAACGCGGTGCTTGTGCTGTAATAGTAATTCTGAAGTTTAATGTCAAGATTGAACATCCAATAAGGCTTCGGGGCAAATATGTTTACAGCTCGATATAATGCTTGTGAAATGTAACTCGGTGGCGGAAGACAAAACTGTTTTTGGGTAAGCACTTCCGTGGTTTGCTTGGGAAGGAGTTTGCCCAGAACGTTTGGAACACGTCGGTTTATTGATTAAATTTATTGAGAAACTATTTGTTAAGGCCTTCGGAAATTTGCAACAATGGTCATTACTCATTACGTAGTGTGCTTGTAGCATTATTTGAAAGGTAATGACAATTAACGTGGTGCAATGTTCACAAGTCACGCAAACTTTTTTAGTCCACCAGGAAAATACTTGGATAAATATTGTGTCTATCACTGAAATTTAAAGTTGAACACTGAATCTTATGCCGGAATGTATCATATTTTAATCGTGGTTTAGCTACATATAAATTTGTCTCTATGTTTCATCCCTCCTACAACATGGGACTCTTTAAAACTCAGGTTCATTCCTTCTTTTCTTCATAAGACCCTCCACACAGCATCTCCAAAGATGACACTCTTGTGTGAAGTTTATGTAAAAAAATAGCCTTCACATTTAAATCTATTATTTTGAGCATTTTGAAATGTTCAAATGATGCTTAGTGTAAGATGTTAGAATGGAGTTCAAATAAGAAGTTGTGGATAAATGCACACTTGACTAAACCACGGCTAAAATACGAAACAACCCTGCGTCAGCTGTCGTGCAATTAACTTTAAACATACGTTCAGTTTATTTTTATTAAATGCCACCATTTAAGGGGCTGGAGATAGAGAGATCTCTCGTCTGTCACTGAAGATTTTCATTACTTCGAGTTAGATATACATAATATATTCGTTTTGCTTATGGGGGATATTGTACAAAGGTACTCACTCGTACATATTAAAATAATATTTATAATAAGACTTATAAGAATAATCAATAATTTTATTTATTTATTATTTCTGTTGTCCTATGTTAAGGTGAAAAAAATGTTTTTGTTATGTTGCTGTCAAATTCACTCACAAGATTATGCGATTCATTGAGATCTAGAAGCGGTAAAAAAACAAGCTTAGTGTCAATTAACTTAGTCTATACAATGTATTATTTAAGCTTATTTGAACACGTATTGGTAATAAAAAGTATTTAGATCATTTGTGAAAGTACACAAGTTAAAGATTTCTGCTTTAAATATTTTAAAATAATATTTAATAAATTAACAGTTAATATATAATTTAATCTTTTATACCCACATTCATTCCAAAAGCGCTTACTATACTTATTTTTCGAGAATTTTACAGACATTAATTTGTCTACATTTTTATGAATACTTTTGGCCAAAAAAACCTTTTTTTCAGATGTAATATTAATTAATTGATATCTCAGAGCAATAATATATTTGTTTTTTCGTACAACCATTTTTTTACAGTATTGTTATCAACAAAATGTAACCTCAAAAACCGTTGAGTTATGTCGCATTACAAAACGTAGTGGGTGAAGTCGTCGGAGACGCAGGAGACGTAACACATGCTTATATACTGAAAAGTGGTGCGATATTATGTAACAACTTGTCTTATCTCTTTTTCTCTCACGGTTTACGACGTAAAAAAAACGGAGAAAGTGAATCATCGTAAATTTGTATGGGTTGGGTGAAAATATTTAGCTCTCCTTCCATATATATTCTTACTCTCAGATTGATATATATATATATATACACTCATCTTGTACATACAAGCAAACACTTATAAAACAGGAGTAGTACAAACTATACGATGTATCTAAAAACGTTCACCATTAGCTTTGCTACCCGGCTTCGCACTGTAATAGATTTTTAAATAAAAGTACATTTTCAGCACTCTCTCTTTGGAAAACTTTTCTTATTGAACGAGTGAAGTATATGGAATAAATAATGTGGTGTATCGTCTTAAAGATAAAACATCTCCTAATAAAATTAAACGAATATTTCAAAGCTTCGTGGCTCATGAACGAAAGACGTAGTGAACTGAAAATAGTTGCGTTGACATGCTAGCTTTAAAAACATGTAAGTTTCATGATGACTGAGATTACCGCTTAATATATTTTGCTGTTTTCGACAGGTAAAATATATTTTTGTTTTAAAGTAAAAATATGTTTTTTTACGAAAAAAACCTAATTAAGACTTCTAAAGAAATCTGTTAAAAAACTGAGCCTTATGAATGCAAATTGACCCTGAATGAGAGAGATTTCAAACAGTAGTCGGTTGTTTGAAAGCCTATCTTAAATTTACCATGTTGTTAAAACTAACAGCATTGTTATTGTGCCTACAACTTTTTTCTAGAGGCATTCAACATAATACAATGATGAAATGATATTCAAATTTGCATGCCTAACTGGTTATGTTGATTGTTTTATGCGTTGGTAGTTTGTACTACTGTTATTTGTTATTTATAGTCAATAAACCTACGTCGGTGTTTAAAATATTAATTATTCAACAGTAAAATTGATACATTACGTTAATACCATATCTCGATTGATTTGCTTCCTTTTCTCAATGAATGTACTATGGTAACATGACAAACCAATATTAAAAAATCACATAACATGTTCAAATTGAAAAATACTTACTCAAGAAAATATATTATGAAATAGAAATAAAAGCCGTAAAAAAATATTGTTGTAGAACAAAACATAATATTTTTTAAGCCGAAAAGATTTTATCATCTAAGGTGTAACTTTTTTCATTGAAAACAATCTTTCAGGAAGGAGATCATTTGATTTTTCAGTGTTTATCATTTGAAAATCCGAAACACTACACGCCACTTGTCATTTAAAAAAATTATATTTAAAAATGCAAGCCCCGTGACTTACAGTTCGTAGCCGAGGATCTTAACCGCTCGGTCACGGAGTTCGTCAGAGTCGTCAAAGGTAAACGATACACAGACATTAAATTCAACAGTACAATTTCCTTGTAATATAACCAAATATTTTAACTTGTTTTTTTTTTAACTTTAAAATTTTACTCCACGCATAGATTAGTTACACTTTAAAAAATATAGATTAAAATGCTTGTCTAATGTCCATTACAGTAAAATTGAGAAAATAGTTTATTTTCTTTTCAGCAGGTTTTCATGCTATACAGAATAACGGAGTTAATTAAACAACGCACCCTGCGAGCAAGAGTCTTGGAAATGAACGCACAACCTACTAGTGTGAGATGAGTTGATTGAGTATGGGACAATAAGTTATATGGAACATTTGTTCATATATAACCCCCTTGTGTTACCCCGCTTCTTTGCAAGTGGTACAGGCTGTCTGTCCCTGGTTCGAATAGGGTAGTGACACTGAAAGCTATTTCCGTACTCAATAAAATAGACGTATGATAAGTTATTACCGACATAGTAGCTACAGGCCTCACCCACAGTATAATTTTATAGGGTTATTAATCTGTTTTCATGACGCGTTGGCATGCACAATTTCATCATACGCAATAAGAATAGTATTTCTATTATAAGCTTGGTAAGTGAATAATTCAATTTTACATTTTCGTGGAAAGCAATCACTTTGTGGTTTGAAATGTTTTTTTTTGTAGATTATCGATTTGAACCTTCAATTCAATTCAAGGTTTGAATGGGTAAGGTTAAATATTATTATATTTTCGTAGAAAGTAATCACTTTGTGGTTTGACATACTAAACGAAATGAAAGAATAACTTTGTGTAAAATCACGGATATTATTTTAATTTTTACGACTTTTCTTAATTCACTAATCATCTTATTAATAAAGATCATATCTTCAATAAAAGCACCGGTGCTCGTATTCTCTACAAAAATGATCGTGACAACAGATTAAATAATTTAGAAGCACTGAAAATAAAGAAAGCCATTAAAAATTTATAGTCATATTCTTAATCAGGTAAATTTGTCCAGTAGTCCAATATTAGGAATATTTCCTGTAAACTCATAACATTTATCATTATAATTCAATCACCTTTTCATTTGACGTTTTGCCTCTTTCAATTCATATTATCTCTCTTTCTCTCTGTTCTTTTGTGATAATTTAAATGTTATTCTATTGTTTTCTCATCGTTCTGTTATTTTATTTCACATTTTTTCCCTCTCTGCGTGTATATATAACCGCACACTTTGTATTTTTTGTTTAGTTTAATTTTGTACCCTGATGATGTTTAGGCTAAGCGAAGCCGGTCGGTCATAAAAATAAAAATAATTTCCGTGGTCTTATACAAAGTTATTTTTTCAATTTCTTTACATTAAATTTTATTTTTCTTGTTAACTCACTAGTTAGGTAAGATTCATTAGAATGAAGATATTGTTCTTTCGGTTTTTTTTTTTAATGTTATTTAACCCAAAGATAAGAATTTTTTGCAGGTTACTGCCACTTATTTTTTTAAAGAATGTATGACTAATGTAGAAAGATGTAAAGAGTGTGAATTTTTTTGAAAAACATGTGGCTCGAATAATTTTTTTACATGATCCACCTCTAACCGCCTGTTGAACTATGCAAATTTCAGGTATCAACTTAGAGTGGTTGTAAAATTTTAAAAAATAAAACGTATCACAATATATAATATTATAATAAGTACTTGCTACCTCTTTCCTAATACCGACCACAATATCGTACCAAAATTCATCCATTCTAGGACCAATGTTGTTGTTTTTTTTTTAAATTAACTTTACACATATGTTTATACGACAAACTTTTCTAATTCATTACGCATCATGATGATACTTTTACAATAAATTGAAACAATTTCAACCATTTATGGCGGGTGTCAGGTGTGCCTCGATAGTTGAAGATTTAGAGCAAATCGTCGTTGTCCAGTCGTGTAGTTTTCTTATACAAATACTTTGATAATAATAATTGTTTCAAAACATAAATGTCTCTTTTGCGAAATCATAGTTTCAGGTATTTCTACCTTTTGCTCTAGTTTTAAATAAACGATCGATACTGATGTCACTTAATATAAAGTACACTCTCCTCAAATGAACACCGATAAACAAGGACACTATAGAAGATAATATATGCATTATTATAATTCAAATACCAGTATCTACCTAAGATTAGCTATCTGGATTACCTTAGATTGATTAATGCAAAGTTAAGAAGGTACACATCTATTAAAAGTCACAAACATATTACTGGCGATACTGGTGATTAGCTAAAGATTTCAAATCACCCTTTTATTAATAGACTTCCAATGATTGCGTTTTGCTGCATTTACAGGAAAAATAATTGCGAAATTAACTATCAACATTACTTTGTTAATGTCAGTTTAATGATCGTATTATAAAAGTGCATAGATGCAGTAAAAGAATGCAATTAAATGGTCCGTGGGCAACTGGTTAGCGTGCCACCAGCACGCTTCGTTCGAAAGTCGAAGGATCATTTTGGATTGAATATGATGGAACAACAGCTTTAGTGTCGATTCACACCAACGTCCGGATCCGCTCAGTGACGATATTGTTCCGCAAGAGAGCTTATTGATATGGTATGAATATCAATCAGGGAGTATGTGCCAAGACAAAGTTGTGTGGCAGTATATCATACCACCCTTGTGATATTTAACTACTTAGTTAGTTAAATAATTATTTTGAAGTGTAAATAACTTACATCGCAGATTTTTTTTTATTAGAAATGATTTTTTTTATCACTAAATAATATTTTTAATAATTAATAATTAATAAAAATATTATTTAGTGATAAAAAAATGATTTTTACACTTCAAAATAATTATTTAACTAACTAAGTAGTTAAATATCACAAGGGTGGGCAGAAGGATATACTGCCACGCAACTTTGTCTTGGCACATACTCCTTGATTGATATTCATACCATATCAATAAGCTATCTTGCGGAACAATATCGTCACTGAGCGGATCCGGACGTTGGTGCGAATCGACACTTATACAGCGCCCTCGAGGTGTTAAACTTTAGCCAAGCACCATACATTTTATAATTTCATGGGTCTTATTTTTGGACGTACGGGTATATTTTGGATATTACATATTGCCCATGGTATATAAACCAAGTTGCTAGCCGACAATAATTGCTGAGAAGTGTTTGACCAACTCCGTGGTGGAGCGGTTAAGCTCCAAGGCTTCACTCCCAGAGGTTGCAGGTTCGGAACCCGGCGTGGGTAAATAAATTAAATTTCAATATGAATATATGTATTTCGGCATAATGCTTTAATGTTTAAAAAATAAATAAGGGAAAACACAGATACAGACAGTAATTCATATTTAAAAAAATATATATACATTCACTGGAGAATTCACCTGTATCCCAACATATTAACTAGCTGATAAATAAATCTAAACAGATATTTCTTATACAAATTTGAAGGGGACAAAAAATTAAAGATTACAGAAAAAAGTGCAGTATAGGAGTAGCAGCAGATATATTATTAGGTTAAAAGATCTTCCTTAAATAAAAATGGATGGTTTATCCAAAACACCGTCTAGGTATACAATATGTGCTCGGGTAGAGCTTTGTATTTATACAAAGATGACAGCCTATATCGGAAGAAGTTGAAAAATAAAATTAATAATTTTCAAAAAGTAAGAGATCGATTAAAATGCCGGTTTCTAATAAGGTCTCGGTAGCTCAATTGGCAGAGGCGTAACTCCCGGATAGAGTACAGGTTCCGAGTTCGAGTCTCGGTCGCAACTGTTATAATTTTTAGTTTCTGGCTTTTTCTGTTTCATATTTGCGTTGAAGATTATTGATTTCATTTTAATAATTAATACATTTAATTTAATTTGTTTCACCAAAATTTAACATAAAATAATATTTATATTATTTTCGTGGTACTTTCCAGTCACTGGTAAAATACCACTATTCAGAATCAAAACGTTGCTTGAAATTACTTCGTGTTTAGTAAACATTTTAGTGATAATAGCCAAGAAGTACTTCCAACATTTCCTTTTCCCCATGGTTTTCCCCTCCTATTCCACTTGGCCTCACTAAATACCCACATCGGAGATACCACAGTCCTGGCACTGCTAATTGGGGATGCCATGGTTACTTTTTTTTATATGATAGGATATTATATATATATATAAATATATATATTTACTGTTTACAATGTATAGATCTCTTAATAAAATATATAAATGTACCTACACCTTTATACACCTTATGTATTTTATATGATTATTCTGCTTTTATTTTTATTATTTTGCTGTTATTACTGTAAACTGCATTTAAATAAAGATTTATTATTATTATTATACTGGCACGTAAGGCGTGGCGTTGAAAATGTTTAATAAATAATTTTGTAAATCTAAAATACTGCCTACCTTGTTGTTACCGTAAGGTTTACAGAAGTCAATCGCAATATGATCGATTTAAACTATATAATAGTAATAATCATCATATTAATTTGCTCAAATGTAGAAATAAGACGGTTGCGTAAGAAAATAGTTTAATTTCCTTTATGTTTATGGATATTTTATTACCTTGATGCATAAATAATAGTCATAAATATGAAGAATACACAAGTTATATTGTCGCATAATGTATCCCAGTGGGAAGGTATATTAATTATCATATCTGTTACAGCTAGATCGAAAATACGCAATACGGTGACATCAACGAGAGATTGGCCGCGCTGCAATCAGGAAGACGTTAACGCACATTTAGACATTGTGGCGGTCGATCTCTCGGTGGCTAAAGTAAATTAATCTTCTTAAATGGATGCATTTTGATATAAGAAATACACTCCAAAAGAGCTCGGCGAACTGATACGTACCCTTCCAACACTGCCCTACCTAGTAATGGATAATGATTGACACCATAAACTTTTTGTATATTTATTTGGCGTTATATTTCTACATATATTGTTTGCAAATGATTCGAAAAATTACATTTTAATCATTTAACATGTTCCGATGCGTCCAAGTTGCGATTCAAAAGTATGCTTGTAAGAATTATACCTAAAAATTAAACTAAACCAAAGGATGTAAGTCGGTTACCAGCAATGAGTATCGAACTCGGCCCGTCTAACTGCTAGTAGAGCTTCCTACCCACTGAACGAGTCGAGCGTCCTAACCACCTCAATTGAGACGAAGGCTTTGTCATTGTTCCTGTCTATATTTTTCATCTGTTGAAATATGTGGAATACATATTGATATCGATAGGATTTTTTACAATAATACATATTTTAGACACATTTAGAAAGAGTCATCTCGATAAAGCAGCCAGATAAACTGAACACACACATGCTTTGTTTCCGAGTGATTTACCTTGATATACTATCGTGACTGCATCAAAGAATTATATTAAAACCATTTATAAATGGTCCATAAGCGAAATCTTCTGCAATGGAAAATACTGAGAAATCATGCTAATTAATTCAGAATAATTATCAAATTATAAAGACTTTACCCATCTAATTACATACGTCTACAGCAGAAGTTTGAAAGGCGCATGTCTGGCTCCAAACATAAACGTTGGTAATTCATTGTCCCGACCTTGGACGTAATACGTTACGTTATAATTTAAATATCTCAATATCTGTGTCATTACCGCCGGCCATCGATTTCGAACCGTGACCAATGACACGAATCATTTTATTGCATTTTTTGTGCTTCTGCTGACTTGCCGTTTGTCGAAATAATTGGTCCAATATTTTAGAGAAGGCGTGTTTTTAAGATTTTTTTGTTGTTGCATTAATGAGAAAGAAATTCTTAAAAAATAGAGACTTATCTATGAAGCTGTGTCAAAAATAGATATATTTATATTTATTATTTCTTGCTTCCTGAAAAAAAGAGGCTGTGCTAGCACACTAAACGCTAAACTCTAGGCAAGCCTATTTTAGGCGAGGTTACTTTATCTGGGACCTCTTTATAAGAAATACGGATAATACATATCCCGATTGTTTAAAGATGCTTAAAATGCGCACACGTACCAATAAAAACAGGTTAATTAAATGTATATTATTTCAGTAAACTTGTAAGTTTTATTGTTCTCCCGAAAAATGCTTGGCGTTTTCGACCACGAAATTATACGTATAAAATAAGATGCAACTTTAGTGATAATAATTGAACAAACGTTAGTTAAATTGGGCGAAGACTAACGGGTTTATATTCTACGTCGCAAAAGGCTCAGTCAAAGGTTTTTATTAATCGCCAAATGTTTTGCTACCAAGAATCGATAAGGAAAAACCCTCATAACAAATAACAACAAGATTAATCCCGGATAATGGCCTCGAGACTGTAAAGTTTATCTGAGAACCAATTTAGCGCATTTGGGATCCCCGATTTGAGAAAAAAAATGACTAAAAATAATTAATTGCGATTTTTTTTATTGTTTAAGGTTGTTTGCGTCAACACCGTTTCGATACAGTTCGGTTAGTGTTCTATAAGCATGACACTAGATTACTACGGGCGCTATATGCATTACGGAAAAAAGGAGCGGGTAACAAATTGTGAAAATATTCATAATTATTTGTAAATGGCGTAAATTGGAAGGTAGTTTCAGGTAGTTATTATATAAGGCAGAAAACCAGCTTATTGTTATAACTTTACCCTTATTATAACAACAATACAGGCTCTGTCTGACGCAGACCGAAATTCTATAATTCCTCACCTGTACCGATTGGGGAATGAATATTCTCATATCAATGCAACTACGGTCTGCGGTAGTTTATTGTCATGCAAAAATAGAATTTAACAAAGTATCAGTAGATAAATCTATTACTATGTGAAATATAACCAATTTATATAATACTACTTTATGTTAATATTTTATAGAAACACATTTAAATTAATATTTTGGAATATTTCTAATTTATTTCACTGTCATTAATTCAATGTAACTGGTAGTTTACCCCTAGTCAATTTTTCTACCTTTGGTTTTTTAAAAATTATTTAAGTTTTTATTATTTTGTGTACATACTTCTCACTAATTAATTTTATTGTGTTTCTTCATTAATCACTTTATGTCGATGGCATATGTTGTGCCGTTTATTTATGTAAAATAAAATAAAATAATGTTATGGTGTCCTTGAATACCGTGTGAACGTTTGAATTGTGGTACTTTTTTTTGAGAATAAAAAACATCAGGAAAATATTAGATTTTGTTTAACGGTACGTTTTCCGCTGCACAATAGAAAAATAAGGCAAATTAAATCTAGACAATGATTAGTAAGTGATGGGGGCTCAATCATAATTGCTGTCGAATCGAAGTTTCCGAAAACTTGCATGTATGCGTTTTTAAAGCTTACACGTGTTTCTGATTCACATGCTCGTTATTTTTAACAATACAAATGTACCTTTAAAAAATGAATGACCACCGAGAACTTGAACACTGCTTACCTGAAACAAAATAAAAAATACAAATAAATATCTCGTGTTGGAGTATATGATTCAACTTCAAAAGCCATACAGTTTCATTTATAAAATTCATTCATAAAAAAGGTGTTTTATTTTTCCAATTTATTTTTTATTTTTTAACGATCACTGAAGGGGTTATGAGTTCAAATTAGTCAAAAAATGATACATATTTGTAACACTATTTCTGCCTTTTTAAAACATACTAAGAAAAAAACAATAGAGAAACCAAAATAACGAAAGGGAATTTACAAAGGCAGTGCTGCCTGTGTGAGGGAAAAAAAGCGAGTGTTACCTTAATAGGTGATAAATTAAAAACAACCAAGTAGGTACATAGGTAAAGCAAAAAAGAAAACAAATAAAAGAGAAAAACAACTTAAATAGAATACGAAAAGACTCATAAAATAAGGTCTCCGAATTTGAGCCGTCTGACCATAATTTCACTTTTAAAAAATAAATAATAAGGTTCTAGCTGTGCCCTGTATTTTTGGGAACAAAATAAAAGTTCGAGGTCTAATAGTAATTCTAGGATCTCTTATTGCTTGCACGATTATTATTTCGAACGTGGGAGACTGTCAAGATTTAACAATGAACATTTTTGTTTAATTGTATTGGCACACAGAATGACAGATTTTTCTAATAAAATGAATGATTACAATGTTTTGTGTTGTGTCTTTTCAAATAACGTAAAATACCTCAGAGACACTAGCGGCAATATATCTTTTTGTCGAGCTATAAAAAAAATTCTTTTGAAAAATAATTTTAACATCCTTTAAATAAAATACCGGCAATTAATTTAGTCGGTGAATATTCTAAAATAAAATGAAAAAAATAGTTTGGAAATCTTCATTAATAATCAAAAGAGAAGTAATGAACAACAGATGAGTTTTCAATGATAAGAATAAAGGATAATACTTCCTGTTCTGCTCACGAGGCGAGATCCTGTAATTAAAGAGAATGGATGCTGTTCTATTGCTTCCGTGATGCTTTACATCAAAATGAACGCGTTTAACTTTAAAGATTCGTGTTATGAGTATCGGAGAGATCTTTTGAATTTGTAATTTGTCATCTTTTGACATGGAACAATGCAGATCAGGCTAAATAGTACATTAGTAGAATACGTTATTATCATATTTGATTTTCTTATTATTTGGTTTGTATTTCCGTTGGATTTAAAACACACTACAGCTGTTGGAATGCGGATGATATGCGTCTTTTTGGTGAATAATTACAAAATAAAATAAGTGCACAAAGATACCTATTTATTTCAAACTAATTTATGGTACACTTAGCAACATATTTTCTTACTCATGATATTTAGAGGAGGTGGGGAATTTAAGCAATGCTTCAATTTAATTCTTGGTGTCAATCCACACAGCAAAGTAAAGTGATTATTTCCTATGAAAATTTCCACGAAAATTAACGAAAATAAAATATCAAATCATCCCGTATCCTTGTTTGTGAGGTTTCCGCAGAAAGTTCTCTAAAATTTCACGCTTTTCCAAAATATGTTTTCAGTAGGCCAAATTCCGATAGTAACATACACACAATGTATAGAAATATACGACTGAATATTTAGTAGGTATGTGTTTTTTTAAAATACATCCTTTCTCTTTTTTTAATGTTTATAATACTTTTCTAAGTAATGCATTTTGTTACATGACAGATATTATACTTAACAACCAAACGAAAATAATTTTCACTATTCATAAATTTGCATAATATTTTATCACATGATAAATTTCTTTATTATGAAAAAAAAAATGCTTATATATATACTCGTATTATCTGTTATGTTTAAATTATTAAAAAAATATCTCTAAGATTTCATATGAATCCTGAAAATATAAGACAATTTAAACAAATTATCGCTATTATTCATAAAACACATTTTTATTTAGCTAGGATAGCAAAGATTCAATTACCTTCACCGTTCAAGCGATAAATAATCCTTTGTATCGATTAACAACAAACAGTTCTACTCAATTAACTTGATTAGATTACGCCTTGGCTATTTACCGAATGACCACAGCGGCTTCTTGTCATCTAACCATGTCATTTGATACACCAGGAAATCATGTATGGATTCCCACAACTGCAGAAGGTGTGAACATTATTCATTTCAGGTGTTAAATACTAATATTATACAATCAAGTGGAACAACAATTGTGTAACTAAGGGTGTATTATGTTAGGTTAGCTTAAAAGCCCTCCACACTAGCGACCATATTATTGTACACGTATTTAAATATCTAAGATTCAATCAAAGATTTAAGCTGTACATTTGCATTTCCCGGCTACTTTGAAGAGCCGACCAAATAAAGATATTTACTATGAATTGTAAGGTATTTAGTGAATATCAATTAGAAATTAAAACATGGAAATCTATTTTTGCTGCATTTTTTATTTAATTTTTGATGATGATTGATTTAATCTAAGAATTCGTAATAATTTAAAAATGATTTTGTCGCTACTGTGAAGGACCGTTCAGTAGAAGTTAGCCATGCTGTGTTTTGTAACATTGGTTATCACATCAAACATGCAGTCGTGAATCTATTTTTGGGGAAGTAGGTACTTCAAAAACTGTTTGATTATCTTAGGTTAAAATTCTCACACCAATTTAACAGGAGTATTTCCGGTTGATAACAGATACGTAAAAAATATGTACTTATAATTTATATCTACTCGTAAATAACCCAACTTCCGACATCTGCAAAAGTGTCTTTTTGACCATTGTTCCTAGCCTGTGTTCGCTGTTGGTTTTGAAGCATTTTTTGTATTTACCCAAAGAGTCCCACAGAAAATGACATTGGCATAGCGGGTCCATTGCTCGACTTGAAGTTCACACGTGCACACAAAAAACGCTCTAATGGAGGCCTTAATTATATCGAAACAATCCCCGTCAGCTAAAAGATTCCCTGATCTAGCGATACTAGACAACCAATACAAAGTGAACTCGTATACTAAGAAACGATAAGATAACTCCCAAAAAAGAAGGGCTATACCCTTGAAGTAACAATATATGGAGAGAGAGCTAATTATTTTTACCCAACCTGTACAATTTTTGGATAAATCACTTTCTACGGGTTTTTACGTCGTACACCATGAGAAAGAAAGAGACAACAAAATCTCCCAAATTATCACACCGCTTTAAAGTATTGTTAGAAAGTTCTTCATGTCCCGCGTCTCATGATACGCGAAAGAAATTAACATAACTCAACGGTTTATTAGGTTACATGCTATATTTTTGTTTACAACAATACTGTGAAAAAGTGGTTATACGAATAAACAAAAACATTGTGTCGACATGTGCTATTAATGGATGTATAAATACCCTAGCCCTAGGCCTAGCCACGCCCAGGTCTAGCGGAGTCCGGCAAACCTCATAAAAACTGACTACAGTAGCGCTCTCTCTTGTATATTATTGCTCTGAGGCTATATCCAACACTAGACCAAAAGTAGCTGACTTTAAAGACCTAGATTTGAATGAACTCCCCGAAAGAACTGAGACACAGATAGCATAGGAATAGATCCGCCAACAAACAAAAGTACCAGATATCGGGCTAGGCCCACTGCTGGACTCGGGGATAGCAGGCGGAGAGGAAGAGATTAAAGACCCGTTAATCTGATATTATCAGACCAGCAGTGCGAGGTGAATCGAAACTGGAGGGAGTGGTAAACAATACAGGAGGACTTTGCCCAGCGCTGGACCCAAAGGAACTGGAGATAGATGACCTAGATTTGAATATGCAGATCCCCAAAAGAGCTGCTATTTAAATCTTGTCGTGCAAGCAGAACATATGTGTTTTTAGAACGCCCTTTTAGATTAACATTATAGAATCGATACCTCGACGACCTTCACAAATTTAATATGCGCATCATTATTGTTATTGTATAGCTAACACCGGCAACTGGTTTTACAGTTTCAAAATAATCTATTTTCATAAATATTGGTTTAGCTCAGTTATTAAATTAATCGATTACGGGTTTTATTAATGTTTTCATGGCAAATGGTAGTATTTAAATATTATTAACAAAGCACATTAATGGGTTTATATTGGCCATTGCTCAATATTTAATCAGCAATCAAAATTCCTAAAGGTTATTCAAGAAACATGGACATTCGATTTGTTAAAGAACATTAGATAGTTGGAATATTATGATTTAGTCAGCTGTGTAATGTTATGAAAACTTTGCTGAACGATTAAAAACTATTATTTCTAGTTTAAATCATTTAGTTCTTAAATAAACATGGTATTGAGTTATCAATAATTTTCTGATGTATCAGATGAATTCACTTTCAGTGGAATTTATAAAATGTTGACATGAAAAAATGCCTCGATCCACAAAATTTCCACTGCAAAAATTACAATGCAAATAGTAAGTAGTTTTAGAAGGAAAGAAATTTGTATTTGAATCAATACAGATGCCACAATATGAACGTTGATTTTATGCAATCCACATCTCCTTTAAATAACATTCTGAGAATGGAGCTTCGGACAAAAAACGGATCTTTCAAACTTCTCTTACAGCAAGTTAACAGAGTGCACAACAGTTTTCGAGGAAAGTGCGTAATAATTAATAATAAAAGGTATTCAAGACGATCAATCAGATATTCGTGAGATTCTCAAACGTTATTAGCTGTTATTGACTAATTAGTTTCTTACAGATGGCACCAAGACGTGTGTCGAATGTAGCTAGACAAGTGAGAGCAAGTATCAAGTAATATTTTTTATTAAATTACATTTATTTATTGAATTTAATATTTATTTATTTAATAGATATTTATTTAATTATAAATATATATTTAATCTGACGTGTTTGTCCACTCAGCTACTGGTCGGTAGCTGAGTAGACAAACGCGTCAGATTCCCACCCAGGCGTCGTGCGTTCAATTCCTCTGCTTGCTAAGTCCTCCGATATTACACAAGCAACATCTTTTGCTTCTTATGATGGCAGTAGGAGTTTTTCAAATATAGTTAGGTTATTCGTAACCCGGGAATGTTTGTCTTTCTTTAAAAAAAAAAAAAAATAACATGCGTGGAAAGGCTGGAATATATTAATATTTATTCACAACTGATTTCATATACTTTATTTTTCCCTTTTGACTGGAAAATTATTTATTTGCTCGTGCGCTAGCCGCAAACCACGGTTACAGCTATACGAATAGGTGTTTGACGGTCAAACCATTCTGCTTCCTATGACTTGAACTTAGAAATCAAATACCTGATTCATTTATAGTAGATTTATTACACTTTACTGACATGTTTGTACTGGATGCATGCATCTCTACTCTATCAATGTTATTTTCTTAATTTGTGAGTATTTAACTATAACGAATTGTAATGCGGAACCTGACCACTGCTATCAATAAGGTGTTACTGCTAATCCACCAATTACGTATAGACAAGGACTGATGACGAAGATATTTGATATTGAGTAAGTAAGTACTAAGAACATGTTTTTATCCCTTCAATATACGAAGTTATTTTCACGTGGAACAAAATTATTAACGAACAAAGACAGAGATAAATATGTGATTTTCGCTTTGTTACGTCCGTAAAAATCCTTTGGTCTTGGATGTTGAACTATTCCCTTGCAAATATAAAATCAAGTGGGTAAATGACACTATTTTAGCGGTGATCTGTAAAAAATATCACTTCGAGTTGAGAATTAAATACCCTTTGGGTGCACGCTGCACTATTTCCCGGTTCATTATAATAATTGTATAGTTTATTAAATGATCTGTCAATGCACTATGTTTTTAATCCAAATTGCATTGCGGTGTCAGTAATCGTTCTGAGCAAGTAGATTATCGCAAAACCAATTTTAAAACCAATGGTAGGTAGGCCAGACTAGTTTATTAAAACTAAGGTTAAACAAGTTTTATATATTTTTTATATTAGTTTAGGTAGTTTGATATTATAATGAAATAGTTCTAGAGGATTAATAAAATTTACCACCGGGGAAAATTGGTTTTCAAAGCAGCCTTCGCAAATGGAATTTCATGTATCATATTAATTATATTATAGTAATTTCCAGCTCACAGTCTGCACAGTCACTGTGATTCGCTAAAAGCTTATGAAATGTATAACATGAAAATGTTTATTATAAACATAAACTGCAGACGTTATTGAGATTTATCAATGCCATCTAACAATCAATAGCATACAATGGGCGCTTCCTGAACACCAGAATATATAATTAAATATATATATAATAAATAACTATAAGAGGGCTACGTATCCTCCTAAATATCTGCGAAGAGTTTGCTCAGGAAACAAACATGATTTACAATCCGCTAAAAACGGCATTGATGATTATCAGATACGGGCAGGGTCCGAAAAACATTCCTCCAGCATTCTTGAACGGTGAGGTTCTAAAGGTAGTAGAAGAAACCAAATATCTAGGGCACATCATCACCAGCAAGCTAATGGATGACGACGACATTGACAGGCAAAGGCGAGCACTCAGTGTGAAATCAAACATGCTCAGTAGAAGATTTCGGCTCTGTAGTCCACCAGTGAAAAGGACACTCTTCCTGGCGTTCTGTACTACCCTATACACGTGCGAGCTCTGGACCAATTTTAAGAAGAGTAGCATGGAAAGGCTTCGGGTCCAGTACAACAACGCCTACCGCATGATGTTCAATCTTCCCAGGCACTGCAGTGCTTCCGGTATGTTCACCGAGGGGCGAGTTCCAGGATTTGCAGCCCTTATGAGAACCAGGGTAGCAGGAATGCGGGAAAGGATTAACAACTCCAGAAATAACCTCATCATGGAATCCCGTCAGATCCCGAACTCAAGCATAGAAGCGCATTGGAGGAAATTATTGGCCCCATCAATCTTAACGCTGCCAGGATGGACTCCCTCTTGATGGCGTTTTGCAGAAATGAGGCCTAATATACTCCATTAATATTTTCTTACTTATATTCTTTAATTTATTTACTTTTATCTACATTATTATTATTTTTACATATATTTTTATTTTATTATTTATTTATTTATTTCTTATGAATTTCTGTTCATTTTTTATTTTTGTTTCTATTATTATTACAATGTATTGATATCAATTATGGAAGGTATTGCATTGCACTACTCCTGCATACCTTCCGGAATAAAACTTTATTATTATTATTATTATAATATATATATATATATATATATATATATTTATAATTATGGAAGGTATTGCATTGCACTACTCCTGCATACCTTCCGGAATAAAACTTTATTATTATTATATATATATATATGTATACGAGTATGTAGAACGTGGACAGAATGTCATCAATAATTTATTCAAATCATGGTGAAAATAAAAGTCAACTTCTAACAACACTAGATGCACACCCTTCGAGTAACAATATGTGGAGAGAGAGCTAATTATTTTTACCCAACCTATAATAAATTGGGATAAATCACTTTCTCCGGGTTTTTACGTCGTACACCATAATAGAGAAAGAGACAACGAAAATTTCGCAAAATATCACACCGATTTTAGGTACATAAATTGAATAATTTAATAAATGTACAATGTTCATTTCGAAAATCACATTTTATAATTGTATACACGTGCATAGAAGCCCTCTTTATACACTAAAAAAAAGCCGTAAGTGTGAGATAATTTTCAAATGTAAGGAATATTATTTATATGTTCATTTTGGATCATTTGGCTATTATAATTGAAGAAACTTTTATCAGAAGCCATTACTCAAAATATCACAAATACTTTAAAATATATTAATTGAATTTGACGGCTGCAATGATCGAGTGGTAAGATGCTCGACTACGAATCCAAAGGTCGCGGGTTCAAACCCGGCGTGCGCAAATAACTTTTATTTAATCAATATGTGTCATAACACATTTAATTCATATAAAATAAAATATTGTATATTTGCGTCACGTTCCAGAGTGGTAGATGCTCTAAGTTTCGCCCTTGTGAGATTTAAAGTAGGGAGGAGAAGGAGAAGGGGAAGCGGAAGGTTGGGAATTACCTGGTTATTCAGATCTAGTCACCAAACACGGCTAAAGCCATTTCAAGTAAGGTTTTAATTCTGAATGGTGGTCTGCCACCAGGGCGATAATTAGAGTACATACCACTAAGGAACGTGCCGTAAATAAACTTTATTTAAATTAATAATAATATTTAAAAATAATATTTTGATAATTTGCATAGTGCCGTTTTTGTAAAAAATCACCTCACATGTGTTGTGACATATATTAAGTATCGCCCTGGTGAAAGACCACCATTCCGAATCGAAACGTTGCTTAAAAATGGCTTTAGTCGTGTTTGGTGACCAGATCTGAATAGCTGGTACATCCCAACCTTCCCCTTCCTCATCTCCTTCCCCTTCCCACTACCTTCATCCTCATAACATACCCAAATTAGTCTCACTAGTTATAGACGGTTGGGATCAGTTGAGACTCAAAAAAAAAAAAATTGTTATTTTTATGCGGAATGTTTATTAGACAAGGAAAAGAATATCATGATTCTGACAGACGACTTATTTACGACATGGTTGGTTATTGCAATTGTCGACAGCCCTGATATACTAGACACTAGACTAACCGCATTCCACAATAAACATAATTAATGTTTGTTTATCGTCATAACAATATCAGAAGCGAGTCTAGCAGGTACTCGTTTGTACCTAGAATGCATGAAATGTAGTACATCGCCAGAGGTGACCAATGCAATAATTAATTGATTCGTATGTATGTACAAAAAGGTTTTAATAGGCTGAATTATTTTCACTTCCGATGCAAGTTTACTTTTGTTGAATATAAACTATCTACCATTAAATAGTTCTTGCTGTAACTTACTAGTCTTTCATTTATGTTACTTAACACAACTTCTTGCTGACAGTGTAAGATTAAATATACTATTAAAATTGAAATTAACTTTAAAGCTTTAATTCTTACTTATTATTTAATATTTAAATAATATTAATAATCTAAAACACAAATATGAAACCGATAAAAAACAGAAACTAAAAAGAACAATGGTCATGACCGAGATCAAATATTAAATAATTTTCAATGGAAGTATGAGATCGTTTAAAAATGCCACTTTCTCATAAGGTCTTGATGTCTCAATTGGCAGAGTGTTACTCCCGGATAGAGTAGAGGTTCCGAGTTCGTATCTCGGTCATGACCATTGTTCTTTTTAGTTGATCAATATTATTTAAATATTTAATTAAATATTCTATTGATCTTATATAATCTCTATAAAATGAATACGTAATTGTGATCGTGTGTGAACTTTTGTGTAGTTATGAACGTTTAAATATATATTATAGGTAGGTATGTGTGAAAGATACGCACTCGTAGATGTCTATTTCTATTTCAACCTGGGTCTCCTGAGAAGTCCCGAGGTCGTACTGGATACTTCAATAATTCGCACAACATCCTTAGAGCTGACATTTAATGGTTTAGGTACATGTCGAAATTAAAAGTGCAAGTTTTGCGTTGCTGTATCAACATGCTCACGATCGCATCGTGCATGCCCCTCTTAACTTAACCTAACCTAACCCAACAGCGTTCCTCTTACTTTTTATTACTTTATTTAGACGATCCCCACACACGCTCTGCCTGTTATATTATGTTAGATTAGGAGGAGATTTCACAATGCGATCGTGAGCATGCCGATACAGCTACGCAGCAATACGCGATTGCATTTTGCGTCTGTATGCAGTTATGTACCGACATCTATATAAATAATTTTTTATTTTTTTTGCTTTTGCTTTCCTCAAATTTATATTCAAGGTTGGCAGTAAAGATGTCCCACCTGTTATATTAAAGCGGGTCCAGAGCAGGTGGTGCCTTAGAACAATCAATCGATTAAGACCGCTACAAAACATAACATTTTGTGAAAATATACATACTGGTTAATCAAACATGTATCAATATTAAATATCGAAGAAGGTTATTATTATCTTTCTATTTTAGATTTTATTTGAGAGGTTATTATGAGTACATAATTCATCACGACATTATATAGCATTACTGTTATGTATATTATATTTTACATTATTAGACGAGTCCAAAATTAAAACTTACAGCTGAAAATAAAACGAAATATTGTTTACAGAAATAACCATACTTTTACATTGTTGAGATAGGCAGGGAAAAGCATAGACATACTCGTACAGACGGACACGTGGATTGAAAAGTTAATCTTTGAAAAGATGACATCCGTCTTAATTATGAACGCTCCTGGAATCTAATTTTCAAAAGGCGATTTTTTTAAAACGTAATATGCATTAACTAGTTAAATTAATTTTACATGCACGATGTCTGGAAATTCGTGGTACAGGTGGAAAACTAGATCACATTTGGAGTCGATTTTGTAGAATATGTATTTTTTTTATTTGAGCTTTCGTTTTAAAGTACTTTTTAAAAGTTTTTTTTGTCAAATTCTAAATATTCGATTGCTATCAGCTGCTTATTGTCTTTTAAAATGCGTCAAATCCAGCTCTAAGAGTTTCTCAAAGGCTAAAATTGAAAAAAACCTTATTTAGTTTCTCCATGTGCTGCAGATGATCACACATATGATATATATACATGGTGTATATATATATATATATATATATATATACATACAAGCTAATTAACCTTTTGGTTATTATTACATGGTATACCAAAAAGAATCAAAAGTGCATTATAAAAAAAACACCATCATATTTGAAAAATCTATTTGTTTTTTATACAAGTTCATAATAGATCCGATCCCTGAATACTTCTTATTTGAAATATCCATTAAGTATACAATATAATGACATTAACCAAAATCCATTTCTATGTTTAAATTGCACACTTGAAGTGTAATTATAAAGTGATTATAATACAATCTGATATCCAACAATCCCAGCTTGTGCAATGTTTGGAATTGCACTTGTCCGTTGCACAATTGCGGGTAGCATCAATGCCCGATGCAGTCGAATGAATGCATTGCGAAATGAACTATTGAAGTTCAAAAATGCACGAATTGCAAATCGTTTCATAACCAGTCACATTAGAATACTCGTACTTTGAAATAGCACGAATTCGATGCATAAATAATCACAAAGTAAAAGGAACAAAAACATCCTTGATTTTACAATTCTTGTTATATTTAATATCATAACAAAACGTGAAAACTAAACGTATGAGTATGAAGAGGTCTTCAGATTTAAAAAAGGTTTTTATTTCAAAGTAGGCAGAATTAAAAGCCTGCAATACATTATTAAATATAAAATTAATTTCTTCGATATATTAAACTAGGTGTAGGTATCGCAACCGGAGTTGATCCGAATTCAGAACTCACATAGATGCATTGCTTGCATACAGCACATTTCAAACTCGTTATTCGACTTCATCAAATACAATTGCAGCGGAGTTGAAAAAAAACATTTTCAAAATCATAAAAAAAACACTTCATAACTTTCCTAACCTTGTATATTATTTTAATTTTTTTGTCCCTTCCCCACTAAAAACCATTAGCAGACGTAAACGAGACAATTCGCTGTTTCTCAGTAACGTTTGGAAAGGACATCATTATCGGAAGTGATTACATATGCACCAATACACACAATCCTAAGTTTTAGTTGTTTGGGTCAATTTAAAAGTGTGACTTATATCTACTATGCCAATGCTCCTTTTTATATTTTTTTATAGTTAATATCGCACAAGAGTCCCAACTGCTCCCAACCGTCTGGAGCCAGTGGGACTATGGCATCCCAAATTGGGGTATGTTGTGAGGCTGAAGGTAGTGGGCAGGGGAATAAGATGGGAAAGAGGAAGGTTGGGAAGCTTCACCCCAGTGTGATAAATGAGGTTTTAAAAAAAATACTTTCAAATCAATAATATTTGAAACAAGTTTATTGATATGTATACTGGGTCAAATAGTTTCAGTAGTACTTACTTCATCTAGCCCTTGGAGAATCATAGCAAAAGGCTAGACTGGATACCGGTAACATTACCTGTTATGAGTTTAGAGTTACCCGCAGGGCCTAGCTTGACTGGATAATTACCCGTACAATAACTTA
Organism: Drusus annulatus; assembly: GCA_022651775.1. Lineage (NCBI taxonomy): Eukaryota > Metazoa > Arthropoda > Insecta > Trichoptera > Limnephilidae > Drusus > Drusus annulatus. The sequence continues at coordinate 120,062 of JAGWCC010000032.1, read as the reverse complement.
CCTGTATATTTATGTTGGTACCTCTAGAAAATATTTTCCTCTACCTACAGCCTCCAAAATAATTTATGTATGACGTATAACTTGTACAAATAATCACTATTACCAAACCGTTTTTTATTATTTTATCTAACGGTTATTTTGTATACCAAAAAACGTACCGCAAAGTAGTTATGGTAGGAATTGATAGAGTAAATTAGACGCTCAAGGATTCGCGATGCGAAAAATGCACTGAATATTATTATTTTGTCCGGAAGAACAATCTTCTTTGTACAGCGTTTTATGTCAATATTAACAACCAAACAAAACATCTGCATGTTTATACTTCTTGTTTGAAATATGATAAATATTTCTGATGAAGAACTTATTGCTTAAAATAAATCGTTGAATCAAGTGTGAGTATTTTAAATAAAACAAAAATTTACAACCCTGTGACAAAGCGGTGAACTCCATGGTTCCCGATTCAGAGGTCGCAGGCTTTAAGCCCGGTGAGGGTGCAAATAAAATAATACAATTTTGGTACTCTTCCGCTTACCCTTCTTCGATTCCTTTCGAGATGCCAAAGCCGATTGGCCTTGGGCAGTTAAAAAAAAACTGAAATTTCAAGTTCGACGGGCTCACACGAAAGAAACCATAAACTTTGCGCAATTTTATTTCGTAAACAAATCTCATGCCGACATTAATAAATTGAAAACTTTGTATTTTTTTCATGTAATAACAGTTGTTTTTGGTAATATCCGTACATATATTATAATATGACCTTTAAACTTCTGCTAGTGACAGATGTCAGTAATAAAATATGTACATTGAATTCTACAGCAGGAGTTTTGACAATCGACAAGGAAACGACAGTTAACATTCTTGATAATTGATCGATTGATGATATCTTAACAGAGTAGAAACCTTGACAAGAGTTGAACCAAATTCCAATCGTTTCAGCGACGGACTCTTAGAAATTATTTCTCATGATAATGCGATTACAACAGGCAGTGCAGCATGCAACCCCGGGCAACATCCGAGGGGTCTAGCCTATAGAGGCATAAAAAGGACTAAGTGGGCATGTGTTTTCTGAAGGATTGCCTAGCTACTTGTACAATGTACAATAATGTGTACAGTGTAGTCTTCAGTTATAGGTTGTGACAAAAGTACAGAGTGAGTTATGGAATAGAATGGAAATACAGAAATATAGATACCCCATATCAAAATGTTCAATGCAACCAACTAATTAGTAGATTGGCATTATTGCCAATATATAAAACACTCATTTCTATTAAAAAAACTAGTATATTAATCTTCGTGACCTTATCATCGACATGACAATAAAAAGCTCGATATAATACTACTCTGAGGAAGCGCAACGATATTAATGGTTGATTGATTAAGTAACATTATTTCGCAGGTAGGTGCTTCAAAATTGGGTTAATCAAGAAAAAAATCATCGTAACTAATATCCCAAAACAATAAAACTAAAATAGTGTTTGATCATTATGAAATATCTTTACTAATAAAGCTGGAAGAGTTTTTGTGTCTTGAATTTAAAAATAGTTCAACGCAACTCTCAACAAAAAAACGACAAGATTTGAGTGATGTTTGTTATTACTAGTCATACATAAAAAGAGCAAGCTAAACATAATAATTTTAATCAAAATAACTATTTTACGAGAAGAAAAAACCTAAACGACTTGTGGCAGAAAATTCTCATACAGTTTAAATAAGTTAAAACGTTTCCTTCTTTTAAAATAAATATTTCATTACAAACAGATTGAAAAACTTTTATAAATAAATATCAGGATTTAACAATGACATGTCAAGGTTATTTTTATTTAAATAATATGATCATTATTGATAATTTCGGATGTGATGTACGTAGTATTCTAAACTTCAAAAATACATCATTCTTATTTTCAGTGCATAATATAAAAAGAATTTAAACCGCCCTTTCTTTTAAAAGTGGTTGTTTAATGGTCATAGTTGCTTTCTAAGCAGTTAATTGCGGTTCGATTTTCAGCCGTGACAATTTTTTTATTACAAAAGAAGTTATAAAAAGAAAATTTTGCTTTTCAAAATACATTTACTTTTATTTTGTTAAATTTAATTTAAAAAAAATTACTAAATATATTATTTTGATTAGGTACCTTATTAGTTTTATTTTTATTTTAATTTAACCGATAAAAAAAATATTAAAAACCAAATTCAGAGAAATAATACATTTTTTAAAGTTGTCTGAATAATAGTCGCAGCTGTTCTACGTTTGAAATTTTCCCAGAACATTTGTTTGACTCTGACAATTTGAGAGTAACTTTTTTTCACTTACAAACGTACACTCTAGATTTCTATATTTTATATATATATTATAAATAACTGACTTTTTTTGAAAGGCCAAATAATCCTGAAGAAAATAAGCCAAACGCGCCGACTAAGAAGGGTGCAAACTTTCAACTTCACGATTTTTTTACGGGTCTGCGCTAGTTTTTGCTATAAATAATATCCTTTGGGAGTGCGTACGACTGCACGAGTGTAAACTTTTCAAATTTGGAACTGATGTCAACTGAAATGATCAAATTTGAAAAATATATTTTAAAATCCCTACCTTCCTTATAAAGTACCTATTATGTATTTTAGCAGATATTATTCTCTATGAAATGGGTGGATTAAATTAACTAATATTATTTCTTAACATGACAAGTTATGTTACCCGTGATGCCCGTTATGCTCCCGTGATTTTTTACTGGTAACAACTATTAGCATTATAGTAAGTTGAGAATGCCAAATTGAGAAACGCACACACAAAAAAAATTATATTTCTAATTAGTATTTATTTACCTACTAAGGCTAACAACTTTTCACGGCGTGTGACAATTTTGAAATACTGAATTCATAATACTAAATTATTTTCTTTGCAACTTTCGAAATTCCACCAACAGAAATGTAATTTCAATTTACGTCTAATAGGTATATTTAATTGTTTTGTAATCTTATGACGGTTTATGGGTGAAGGGGACTTTCGAATGCTGCATTGCTTTGCATAAATGTTATATTGGCGCTATTATGTTGAACTATGAATTATATTGTATTTCGTCAAGTTGGACGACCTTTTTTATTTTTTATAGTGAATACCGCGCAAGAGTCCCAACTGCTCCCAACCGTCTAGAGCCAGTGGGACTATGGCATTCCTAATCGGGGTATGTTGTGAGGCTGAAGGTACTGGGGAGGGGAAGGAGATGGGGAAGAGGAAAGTTGGGAAGTTGGGAAGTACCTGCCTATTCAGATCTGGTCACCAAGCCATTTCAAGCAACGTTTTGATTCTGAATGGATCTGTAGATTACGGGTTTTATTCCCGTCGAAGTGCGCTGTATGTGTGCGTTTTGACGATTGTTGTCTTATAAACGCAAAATAACAAAGTATTTTGATTACAATATTGATTAAACGACTTTACAGCTCGTTTTGATTCATTCGATAATACATGTTTTCTTCTTACGCCCGATCGGTGTAGCGCTAACCGGCTGACTTCGCATCCGGAGGTCTCATCCTTTATTACTAATTGATTCAGTTTATTTAAAAAAATGGCCTGCAAAAGTGACGCATATTTCAAATATATTGTAGAATAAAAGTAGTTTATAGATTTTATAATTTGATAACATTGAAAACACATTCGATGTATTTTGAAAATATCACACTCGTATGAACGTACGTACGCGCAAGCAATTTTTTTGTATAATTGTGACAAGTGTTTCATTTAGTAAAAATCTAAAAATTACCGTAACTACGAGTAACATTAATTAAATCAAAATGAGAATGAAATAATAACTTTGACCGCAGATTTTATTTGATTTTTTATGACCGACCGGTTTCGCTTAGCCTAATCATCATCAGGGCACAAAATAAAAGTAAACCAAAAATACATAGTTTGTGGTTATACATACAGCGAGAGAACACAATATATATTTTTTTAAAGAATAGTAAGAAAAAAAAACTGTGATCTTATACAAAGTTATTATTTAATTTTCATTAAATGTGTCGAACCACAAAGTGATTGCTTTCTACGAAAATTAAAAACAAAATGTTCTAGTAAGACAAAACATTCAACGTATCCTTAAAAAAATAATTTATGTAAAATACTTATTCTAGAAAGTCATAAAATTCTTTGTCCAAGTTCTAGCTAAACATATGACAGCTAAAATCAAAATCATTTTTATAAGTGTTTATTTTTTATCTTAAAATAAATTGAACAGATCAAGCAAAAATATAAACAAATCAGTATTAATGTCAATAGGGACCGGAAACATTATTAAAAGTAAAGCTTTTTTAGTTTTTTAAATTATACTGCTAAATGGTCTTACCAAAATACATGCAGAAAAATCTGTATTCACATTTCCCTCCATACAAAGTTAAGTACTTTTAAATCGCTTGGAGGCCTTCCACTCAGATAATAATCGCACAAACTCTCGAAAGTAAAAAATGCTCCAGTTGAGATTCTTGCGGGTGACCTTGCACACAGAATGCAAGCCCTCTCTTTCAAGATCATACCGACGTATAAAGCTTTATTTTACGATAAACTAAAAAGCTATCGAAGGCGTTCGGAGCAGAAGTGGCGTCCACTCTAAACGTCTTCCATGATTTATTTATAAACCTAACAATTCATTTGTGAGTCATTGAAAAAAGTCAAGTGTTTAGGACCTTTATGCTACGAAGACCGTCATTAATAAAATGTTTAAAAATGAACACTTGCCTAATTTTTAAGGCCTTATTAATTGATTAATTAATGAAATATCACTATTAAGGGTCAGCACTCTAAAATGACACTAAACGTTACTTTCTAGCATTCTAATACAAGCAATCTTACAAATGATGTATCCGAACATTTTCTATGGATATTTGGAAAAATTTCTGAGGTTTCCAGTGAATACAAGTTTACAACTGTAATCCTTTTAATTCTTTGAAAAACATAATGAAATGTCAGAAAAAATGCAGTTGTGAAACCAGAAAAGGCATTTTTAAACGTTATACTTAAAATTCTAGTATGCTTTTCATAATGAATTCAAAATATTACTGTTAAAATCGAATCGTTTTTGCAGGTGTTTATTTTTTATCTTAAAAGAAATTGAAAAGATCAAGCAAAAATATAAACAAAAACATTAGAAATTAAATCTAAATCTCGTAATCTGAATCACTAATAATATTAGTAGTGAGTATCTACCGGTATCGAACCTAACCAGCAGGTTCTTAAGACGATAAAAAGTGTAAAAAAATATGTTTATTATAATATAAATCTTATTTAATGCATGAATGAACGGCCGATAAATTTTTGTTACGTTAAAAAACAAACAAAATTTGTTATTAAATTGAAGATTTCGTAATTTCGTTTTATGCACAATTTTCTTTGTAACATCTGATAAATAAATCTTCTGATTCATTTACAAAGTTTGTTTTATTATATCTTAAATAAAACGTTAGCAAGAAATTTTCTTGTTATTTGCAGATGATAGTTTTTACCCGCAATCTTCTTTTTACACACTTTACTATTTTCACATAATTTTTAGCCTTTTTCAAAAATAGCTGTTACAAAAGTTCCGATACGATAATTCGGGAACTTTCCCGCTTAACTTGCTTACACTTTAAATAACAATAATATTATTTTAACCTACCTTCTTGCTGTCGATGTTGTCGTCTTTCCACTGACAAAAGAAGTTCGAATTGTCGATAACAAACAAACACTCGATTAATGTTCTGTCAAATTTTACACAAATTCCCCGATCAGCACAACGTTGGTGTTGAAATGGAAAACAATCACGAATAAGAAATAATATTTCATATGTTGCAAATGGATTCAGAAGGTATTACTAGTTCATGAGGGCGCGAACTTTTTGAAACTGATTCTATTAAGCGGAGAACCAGCGTTAAATAGATGCCGTAACAAGGAAACTATTATAATATTTTTTTACTCCTTTCAATCTTGGATCGGAGCGCTTTGATATAATTTATGTTAAGTTCTATCGTAGACGGATCGTTATCATGTGACGGCGTTGTATCGATTGTTGTGGATGCATTAACTGCAAGTACTGCCCGTTTTATTTGCTTGTATCGGCGTGTACTGATCCAGCCGGTAACTCTCGCGCTCTTCGTTAGGCGACTAGTGCGCTGCCCGACAAATGTACTAACAATTTATACGCTCCGCAATAATTGTTAATCTACCACATATTAGGCTCGCACTCGCAAGGACATCGCCGACCGCCTGGCAAATCAAAGGCTAGTCGTCGAAAATGCACAACCGCATCCCGATGTCCTTCAACGTTACAGGGCATATAGTTCACCCCTTTTTCAGGTGTAACAATTTTGCATTCACCCGCAGACGCAAATATTTAAACCTCAGTTTAACTCGACTAACTGCATGTCCGCTTGTTCAGTGAAAGATCAATCTCAGCTAGCAATTAAATCCATCGATTTTCAGGAGGTTAACTGAGGGTTGTATGTAAACTTCGGTTCAAACAATAGTACTGAAAGGATTCTAAGTGCGTTCGGGTGTAGAAATGTTCTTCTTGATCGTTGTTATGATTCGTGGGCGGGAATAAATCCTTTGTATTTTTTTACGTGAGGTTTAAATTCGAACAGGGGTATGCATTATTTTATCGAGAAAAAAAAATCTACTTAAATCTATTCGTACTTTCATTTACATTATATTACTAATCAATACAACAGCTTAAATTTTAAGAACAGGAATTGATTTGTAACCGCAAGACTAATCGTAAAAAATAGGCTATTTATAAAACACCTAACTACATACTTTTGGAACTTGTTATATAAAGAACCTGTTTATTCATAATTGAAAAAATCGTGCCATTAATAAAAAACACAAAAAAATACAAATGATTTTTATATTAAATTTATTTTTACTCAAAATAAAGTTAACAATTTCAAAAACGTCATATGTGTGGGTATTAGATAAATTCAGCAGGTCTTGAGGTTGATGCGATAGCTCCGTAGGTTTAGTAGTCGTGCGGAAGTTTGCCGATTTTCTAGTCTCGGTTTAGACAATAAAATTTTTTTCACCGAGTTTTTATTATGCAAATGATTGTTATTATTGCTTCATATTTCATAAATAAATAATTTGAAAAAGTTTCAAGTAATATATACGAGTTTACATATTTATTATTCTTTTTAAATTTATTTAACAAAAGTATTTTTTACAGTAAAATAATTGTTGCAAGTTTACTACACTGTAGTATAAAGTAAATGTATGGCTTTTCAACACCATAAATAAACAAGGTTCTTGTGTTTGGTGAGGGAATTTCGCTCAAATAATAAAATCATATAATATATTTATTGTTTTATGGAAAATATTAAATATATACTTCTGCGACAAATGGCGAATATCTAGTAAACCTATAGCGGTATAAGTCAGTACGTTAAAATGTGTAGTTATTTACAAATCTGGCCTCTGTTATGTTTACATAATTTGATTGCACATGATTCGATAATAATTACTCTTGTTCAGTCGAAATATTTCGATGCGTCCAAGAGTGTCAAAATACTACGAGCGGCCAACATTTGTCAATGCCCTATTTGACATTATCTACCAGGAATATGAAGACGAAGATAATGCTTTGTTCAATGTACATTTTTTAGTTGAAAACGAGAGAAAATAATCATCCGAAATAATACCTAGAATGATAATTCGATACATGTAGATTCGATGATAATACGTAAATTAAATTAGAGAATAAATTAATTTTATATATTCGTAAAAAGCATTAACTTTGTGGCTTGCCATATTTATAAATAGAACACATACACTTTGTTTTTAACCACTTTTTTATTTAATATTTTGTCTACCGGTTTCGGAAGTATAATATATATAATATATATCTGTTATTCCCATAATTTCCTCAATTACTCTTTCTCCTTCCAACTCCTAAATATGTATATTTAACTCAGTATTTTGTATTTCAGATTAATTTAATATTGTCCTGATGATGGAAGGGTACTTCCGAAACCGGTAGACAAAATATTAAATAAAAAAGTGGTTAAAAACAAAGTGTATGTGTTCTATTTATAATTAATTTTAATACAACATTACCGTAGTAGAACCGAGTAGAAGACATCTTGATCTAAAGTTTATTTTAAATATTTTTTATACTGGTTTTATATTCTTTATGATCCTATAAAATATAAATTACTTGGCCTGAAAAGGCCCGGAAGTGTCGGATTACGTAAGAATGACAGGTTTTCCGATTTAATTAAAATTGAATACAATATTAATAATTTGCCAGATAATAATCTGGCAAATTAAATTCAAGATCTGAGCCCGAGCCCTAGGCCATCCCTATTTCAGGAATGTTCTGAGGTTGAAGAAAGTGGGTCAAAGAGAAAGGGAAGGGCCTGGTTATTCATATATGGACACTAAACATATATAACAAACTACTTCCAGCAACTACGTTTCAGAAAGTATTTTCCACTCTAAAACGTGGTGCGAATTTGCCATATGCATATTATTTGTTGTAGTTATGTATGTCATGTATGTGATATTCATACGAAAAGAAAAAAAAATATTTGCCTTCGCAGGTTTTGAACCCGAGTCCACCGAGTCCAGAGTCAACTGCACTGACACAGAGGTCGTCTTATTGCATGTATAAACCGGTCGGTAGCTGAGTGGACAAATGCTTCGGATTCCCACCCGGGCGTCGTGCGTTCAATTCCTCTGCTGGCTAAGTCCTCCGTCATTGCACAAGCAACATCTTCCGCTTCTTATAATGGGAATGATTGTCTTTCTTTATAAAAAAAACCCTGTAAAAGTAAAGCTATATGAACGTGAGTATCGCCAATAAATGAATAACAACGCTACGCAAGATCTTAGAAAATACTTTTGACGCGAGACAGCATTTTATTATTCGTGCAAACCATGTGTTTGCAAGTACTACCGTGACAGCACACGATCATTCTGTAGTAACAAAGGGGGATACCCCACAACCCACAGTGATTCACACGTATTGTGGCCACTCGCTCATTCAATAGACTATTTCGTTTAAACTGATTTATACTACACGGAGTGAGTAGACTACACACGTATCAAAATACAGACTACGTCACGAGCGGGCGGCCGGAGAGGGGTGGGCGGGGGGCAATAGTCGCCGAGTTGCATCTTGACACTTTGTAATATTGTTGTCTTGGAATTTTCACAAATCGCATAATCCGAGAGAAATCAACAAGGAGAAAAATTAAAGGAAATATTATATGGTTGCTCAGATATAAAATGTAGGAACTAAACACTTAATAAAGTCATAGACATTCAGAGCAACAATTCGTGGTTGCATTATACTCGTACACACTAGTACTGGGCGTTAACTACAATTCGAAAAAACGCCAACGCCGTTATCGTTGGCGATTGTTAACTGTTAAATATAACCGTTGAAAATAACGCCGACGTTGACTATTTTTTGGTAAACTACCAATATACTATATTTTCTAAATTACATATAAGTACACAAAGCGTCCTTGAGGTGATTTTCCCACAAAAACGGCGCCATAAAATTTATCTATTTATTATTATTATTAAGTCTAGACGTTGAATTATATGAGCTAATAATGCAATAGTAAAAAAGTAAAATAATATATTGCGTCGTATTGTCTACTAAAACTTAATTTATTTGCTCACTAGGTATTTGCACTTTGGCTGTGAAACAAAACATAAACATTAGACAACTACACCATTAATCGTATTCTTCAATTCACAAAAACACATCGAAAGCACGCGCGACGAGTGAAAACGCGCCAAACTAAACGAGTAAGAGATTGACATAAAACCAACTATCAAAAATAATGAATAACGAGCCTATTGGTTTTAATAATAATAATCCCCTGTTGAAAAATAACAGCTCGATGAAAAGACATTGTCGTTATAATATATCTAGCTGTTAGATATGTTTTACTTGTCATTATTTTCGTCGCTTGATTCTAGGCGCTACGTATCGGCTGTTTCGGATAGGAAAGTCCACAAAGATGTCTAGTAAGAAGATGTATAACCAACAGATTATTCCAAACTACGTATAATATTGTGCACGACGCACACACTCTTTACACCTTTTTAAAGACTAAAATAATAGGTACATGACAATGGGATGCGTCGTTATAAAATAATCCCCTGTTGAAAAATAACAGCTCGATGAAAAGACATTGGGAGATATTTAACACAACTGTTGGTTTACTTGTCATTATTTTCGTCGCTTGATTCTAGGCGCTAAGTATCGGCCGTTTCGGATAGAAAAGTCCACAAAGATGTCTAGTAAGAAGAAGTATAACCAAAAGATTATTCCAAACTACGTATCATATTGTGCACGACGCACACACTCTTTAAACCTTTTTTAAAGACTAAAATAATAGGTACATGACAATGCGATGCGTCGTTATAAAATATCTAGCTGTTGGATATTTTGGTGACATTCGGAGAATTATTTAACATAACAGTTACATTTTAGGTGCCGTCGTTTTTTACCTAGCCATTATTTTATTCGCTTGACTCTTGGAGCTACGTATCGCGCGTTTCGGATAGGATATTCCACAAAAACGTCTAGTAAGAAAGTGTAAAAAGACACAGATAATGTCGCTTACGATGCATAAACTCTTACTCCTTTTTGTTTACTTGGCGCTAACGCTAATACAATAGCTAGAATGGAGATTTTATTGCGTCGAATAATATTCGTATGTAGGTACTAATATTTTTAATAATAATATCTAACTGTTAGCGCAAATTTTCGTCAATAGCGTTAGACGTTGGCGGCATCTAGCTGTTATTTCTAACAGCTAGATATATTTTGATACAGTACTAGTACACACCCGTGAGGCGTGCGCTAAGTGGGCGTATTTGCAGGAGTTATAATAATAATACACTTTGAATAGACTTTTTTACATTTACTTCACACCGGAGGTTTTGAAGGAAATATTTTCCTCAGGGCTTATGTCGTCTTTGGTAATGCTGCGTGGAGGGTCCTTTTAAGGAAAGGAAGAAGTGAACTTGGGTCTTAAAGATACCAATATTGCAGAAGGAAGGAAACACAGTTTCTCCAATCCGTGGCAAAGGGTAAACAATTTTGCCTGTCGGGGTCTGTTGAACCTGAGAACCTCAACTGAGCTTCGTTATGAACATTGAAGTCCCCCAGAACAACAAACTCGGCCGAAGGGTCATCCAATGTGCTCCGCCGCTGCTGCTGAATAAACCGACCCTGTGCTATGACCAAGTGGGTGCTCCAGTGGAAGTAATAGATACACAGATCGAAGAAGAGGCGGACTGACTACGCTAAAGGAGATTTGAGCAGGAGGTAAAAACTCAAGGACTGTAAAAGATTGACTCGGGAGTATTTTATTAGTTTGACAATTTAATGTATTTTCAGTGCGAGTATTTATTTGTCACCATACTGCTATAAAGAAAGCAAGTTTGTGTACGAACAAAGTTGGTTCAAATAAAGTACAGTATCTATGTAAAAAACATATAATATTTAAGATTATCCCACAATAAATCAATACAAAATTATTATATTTGCGAAGAAACCAGTCACTTTGTGGTTTGACATGTTTGAAGAAATGAAAAAAAAACTTAGTCGTAAATTAGGTATATTTCCTGTTTACTCATAAAATGTATCATTATTCTTTAATCACCTTCCCAGTTGACGTTTTGTCTCTTTCAATTCTCTCTGTTCCTTATAATTTATATGTTATTCTATTGTTTTCTCATTGTTTTGTTAATTTTTTTTATATTTTTTTCTCCCTCTGTATGTATATTTAACCGCACACTTAGTATTTTTTGTAATGTTTTATTTTGTACCCTGATGATGCTTAGACTAAGCGAAACTGGTAAGTCATAAAAAAAAAATTACATTTGTTGTCTTGTACAAAGTTTTTTCTTTTTAATACAAAATTTCATAAAAAAATATACAACATAATTTTTTCCTGTATTTTTATTGCTTAAGCTACCTACTTCAAATCCAAAACCGCGAATGGTATTCCCCACTTCGGGGAAAAATGTCTGTTTCCAGATTTTCATAATCTCTTTCCTCAAACTGCTTCGCCAATTGGAAATTATTCTTTATTCCGTGGTATCTGACGTCACCCCATAGCCAAATGAAGTTGAACTGGTGATTGTCTGTAGAAACCGTATTTAGATCATAGATGACGTATAAACTTATATATTCGGACAATGCAATCGACATAAATGGAGTGGCCAATACATTATCATAATTTATATGTTGTTGTTTCTAAGACAAGATTTAGTACTTAATGCATACGCACCATGGTAATATCGTCGCCGGAAAGCCAAAAGGGTTGAAACGCCATTTCGGAAAGTTCATTCCAGATTTTAAGTTTTTTTTTGTTTTTTAGTAAAATTCACAAGTCTTGAGTATCTGGTTGGATTTTTAAAAATAAAAGTTAACTTAGGTAACTTAATGCTCTCACTGAGTTACATAAAGCGACAAAAGCTGGAAAAAGTTCCAAATTTGTGTCGCTTGAGTCAAGCTTCTTCCAATGGTAAATATATTTTAGATGGCTGAAGGCCCACAAAAGTCTTCAGAATCAAACGAGAGTCAGAGCATTCGATTATTATTATTTATTTTTATCAAAACTGCATATTTAATTATTTTTTCACCTTTTTTCCTTTCCAGCGACGATATAAGATATTGATACAATATTAAATAACAAATTGTACGAGTTGAAAATCTTACAAGAAAAAAGGATATTTGCCCGACTGGGATCCCGTAAACAAAGCTTTATATTCTAGCATTTATAATATAACTGTAACACCATATTACAACATAATCGTAATTGAAAGTTTATTTTGATGATATAATTTATCTTCAGTGTGACAAATCAAAGATAATCTTAAGTGTAACTAAAATATTTAAGTAAACATTTAACGATAGTTTTTTAATTGGTAAATCTTCATTTAATCAAACATGTAGGACGCGTTAACGCAACTAGCAGCAAAGGTGTTATCTGTCGCGAGGGGTAGACAAAAGTGGCAGAGGGATGATTGTTCCCTTGACCCCGGGAACCCTTTCTTCTTCTCATGCTGCAGGGCTGTCGGTTATTCCCCATTGCTCGCCATGTATTCAGGCGTTATTTTCACAAGTATTTTTTTTTAGTCGGCCAAAGATCTGGCCTTTTTATTTTTGCTTTTAAAAGCATTTTTCCTGTTTTAGTGAGATCTGCCCTTTGGGTCCTTCGAAGTTTTTTCAGATCGTTGTTCATTCTCTACTCTAGTCTTCCTAGTGCTATTTTCATTCTGGTTTAGAGTTAAGCAAGACGTTTTCTTTGTAGCGTGACCTGCTCGTAGTGCCCGTTTCCATTTTCTCTTTGCTTTTCTTTTCATCTAATATCTGTGGTGCGGGAATGATATCAAAGCCATTTATTTGTTATAGTATGACCAATTACATTTACTCCAAAGATTTTTCTCTCCATTACATTGTCAGTTACTTTTTAATTGACATAAATAATAACAAAAATTAAATTTTTCAAAAAAAATATGAATAAAACTTCGAGGCGCTTCACGTAAAGATCAATTATTTTGATATTCAATAAAATTCGATCTAAAAATCTGTTATTTTGAGAACAATCTTCGAATTCCCCCTATTTGTAGTTACCATATAACATTGAATCACCCTTTCTCATGTAATTTTCTTTCTGCCGAGGACTACCAAATCTTACGAATAAATAAATCGAATATTTTCCCATCATTTCGAAAAAAATAAATAACGAATTAATAACATTTTCAATTGATTCGAGGGGAGACCATCGATCATTTCGGATTTTGTTATATCCATCACGAATGCCAATAGACACGATCAAGGTGTATTTTAATTACAGGTTTAATTATATACACGCAATCCAAGGTACTCGTATAATAAACATATAAAAACAACGAATAAATTATCCAACTCACTGTTTTTGTGAGAAATCACTTAGAGGGCGCCATAAAAATATCAGTCAGATGATCCAGAGACACTTTGAAATTAATTCCAACCTTTATATATCGTGAAAGCTCCGTGAATTTTATCTGATAATAGTTCGTGTGAAGAAGCATGGCCGTCCATCATCGTTTCTTAATATCAAAGAAAAAACATTGAAATGCATTTTAGTTCAACTCTTTGAGGAATATAATAGTAATTGTAGCTTGGTAGTTTTTTTATTCCCAGCCAAGCATTTAATAGTCTATAAATTGAATGATTCACCTTGAGTCGGTAGCCGTAGATTGTACTTTGATATTTTAACTTTTTGATTTATTCACAGATACTATTGAGTAGGCGGACAATTATAATGTTTGACATTCTTTACGTTCGGAAAGTAATTGATAAATGTACATAATATTTAAATTTGGTACACTTCATTCTACTTGAGGTGTTTTACGAATTAAGTTTTATTTTATTAATTATTGAAATAATATCAATCTGTGTGCGAAAGGAAGAACGGAAGGAGAACAAAAACACATGTTTTCAGGAGAGATAAAATCAAATTTTGAAATTCTGTGTTTTGTATGTAATATGTTCTTTTTCTCAAAATAATCGCACATTACTTTATTTTCTGATACATCTCATTTTCCCTTGCTAGATATGTCTCTAAGGAACAATTATGTACACTTAACTCTCATTCCGTTCTTCCTTTCGCACACAGCATATTAAATCTGAGAACTATCCACAAAAAATGAGTAAATTAAAATCTTTTCGCGGTTTGGCGGGAATCGGTCGCGTTAATCCCGAGCACTCCCACATTGGTGAGCAAAAAACCACAGAGTTTTTCCGTTCGTATGGAATGTCACGAATAAATAATATAATAATTCATAATGATTCTAGTGAAAAATAACTGAATATACCAGCCAAAGGTATAATTGAGCAGTACTATGTTTCGTATCAAACATTATTTCGAGCATAAAGGGGTGCTAAAAAATACTGAAAAGACAGGAAGACGGCGAATATTGAAAAGATAGTATTCAAATTTACACAATAATATGGTGGAACGACGGTTTACGAGCATTATTCGTTCAGGAAATGTATTGGTAACTCGAGACAGTCGTATTTCAAAGCACATTTCCTCTTAAGAACTAATGGAAACTAAGCTGATTAAGATAAGTTTTAAATTGATTTGAAGCTTTTTATAAGGCCCATGGGGTAATATTTTAAATGAACTGTGAAATATACCAATACAGCTGAAATGAATCGTTTTTTTTTTGGCAAACAACTTTGTTGAAATAGTCAGAGAGTAATTTGAACTCTCTCTTAACACGCACGAATCACTCTTAGCAAAAATCAATTTGCAACGTCATGATAATACTGAGAAGTGATAAGCAATTGGCAATGCAAATGACTACTGGAGTTCCACGGCTATGATTACGAATAATAAATTATTTCTACCGACTAAATTCTCTCAAAAGTATTTCGAAGATTCAATTGAAGAACTAAACTATGAATCGTATAAAAACCGAGGCCTGCAACCCTAACATAAGTACCTCTCGATTTCCATGCATTGATTTTCTGATTTTTAATTGCTAAACATATTATTGTGAACAACTTCATTTCTCGGCAACTTCTAAGAGCCAACTAAATCAGCGGAATAGCATTTATAGCATTCGTTACTTTTTTGCTACTTATAGCTTAGATCTTCGAATTTGTAATACTTTTACGAGAATTTGGTATAAATGAGTATAAATTAGTATATGGTAAGCGTTTTATTGACTATAAATTTATAGAATTTAATGTTAAGTTTTGCATTTTGAAGAAATAGAGTCACCGATAAAAATAGTTTGCGTTTAGATTTAATTCGAATAATCCTGTAAGCTCTTGTTGATATTATAATCATGCTCATTATTCAATATCTGGTAGACTTTGTGCAACAATTATGGAATAACATGGATAGTTCAATTATAATAGTGAGAGATGATATTAATTACAGCTTGAATTTTGCACACTAATTAGTTAATTGATTACATAATGAGAAAAGACTTTATGGCGTGTACCAGACGTTTTGTCAGCACATTGACTATAAATTTTGAGGGGCCAGTTTCTTCAAGTCAATCAGCGAAGCGGGCCTGGGTCGGTTGCAGCAAGTCCAAGTTCCAAAGGGCGGCAGAAAGCGGATGGTCCAGGGAGATGCAGTCAAACGAAGGTGTAGGGTCCAGGCGGGAAGAAGCAGTCAGAAGCGTAGAGTCAGGAGAATAGATGCCAGTCGAGATGCTGGGAGTGTTCTGATTTTGTACCGGTTTGGGCCTTGTATTTATATCCCCGGCCCAGCATTCGCTGGACCCGGGATTTGGGCACTCAAACCGCCCGGTTGCATATGAGTTCTCCTCTTTGAGGGCTCATAGCTCCCGCTAGCATTTTTCTAGCGGGAAGGCAAAATATACCAGCGTCAGCTCTCCTTATGACTTCTCGCTTCATATAAACCACTTCTTTCCAGCATTTTTATTAATCTCAAAATCTTATACATTATAGATCATTAGGGGGGTTATATAGGTAGTGGCGACGTATGGTTTGTCTTATAACTACTTAATTAACATAGTTACAACATTTAAATTTATACACCAATGTAGTAAGAAATTTAGCCGTCAGAACTGGGTACTTTTATTTGTCGTACCGACGGCTGGATTCCCGCTAATCTGGTTTACAATAAAATTCCTAGCCCTAATTATGCAATGATTAATTTTGAAATACGCCGAATCTCTGCCCAGCGCCCATTGGCTGATGTATTGGTCCATTGGCCCAAAGGGTCAGCCTCCGGGCATTGGGGGGGGGGATAGAGTGCAAATACTGCCGGCCTAGTGGAATTGTTTGCCAGAAGGCCGGCCGAGCGCCATACGCTCTCAGCTGCGTTCTGGGCAGGATCGGAGCTCACTCGTATCGAGCGGCTTCCGATCGTTGTGGAGGGGGGGGGGACGTAAATACGCCGTATTACACCGGTCGGCGCGTCAGATGACTTCGGCCGAGCGGCGTAAACATAGTTCCCGGGTAGTATTTAGCTCGGGAACAACAAAAAATAAATTTTAACATATTATTTACACTTAATGCTAAAACATATTTAATTATTTATCATGACTCTAATAAGCAGCCGGTGGAGACTCAAGTGTCCGGTACATAGCGTTAAGATATAATGTCCTGCGAACAGAGATACTTGCGTTTTGTACAGAACGGGGGCTTGTTTAGTGCGATACAAGCAATTCCAATGACTTTTTTTTTCGATTTCGATCAATAAGCACCGATTGTAATTAATATGTAACTTGTATACGTAGAACTAATAAGTTATTCTTAAAAAAAACATTAATCAAAATATCGAAACGCTCCGGACGACTTCTGACGTCATCGAAACCTAGGACACTAGTCAAGGACTTTGAAGTCTATTTATATGCATTTTTTAAAATCTGTAACAGTGTACAATTATTTAGAGCTCCAAATATAAGGTAACATTATTATTCGTACTTTGAAATTGTAATACACTTACAAAAATCAACAGCTATGTTTATATATCTATATAAATAGCGAAGATGCAAAAAATCTTATTTTCCCAGTTTGACATATTTTAACTTACAGCAAGGCGCGGTGGTTTAGATGCGAAAGTGCGTTGTGCGATGCTACTCCACTTGTCCTTCAAATAAAATTAAAATCATTTTACTTTGAAAAGGTGCTATAAAAAAACACCGCTCATTTTAGATGGTTAATATTGATAGCAAAAATTAGGCCGATATTCACAAGATTACCGATATCTTTACAGCCTGAAGCGTAATCGCCGGGTTTCAACTCCTTAGATTAGATTTCATGCAAAAAAAGATGGCAGTAATTGTATCGCGCTCAAAGAATCTCACTGTGAAAGGAGCATAAGCGTCAATCACGAATTAAAAATACGGTTCCAGATCACTCGTACTTGCGGTGCCCACCGCATCTGTGTAAGATCGCTGCTCCACTGAACGTCAGTAGGTCGACGGAGGTGGGTGCGAGATTAGTGGCAGGACTGGTCGAAGCGCCTCCGCTCGTCGGAGGTAGGCGCACTAGTTGGTACGGCGTAGCGGCTGCCTTCGAAGCTCGTCACCGTAGGGCGTAGAGCGTGACTGTTGTACGGAGACAGGTTTCATGCTGTCATCCAGCGGGTTTCCGGAAATGCATTTTTTTACTAATCCTGCTGTTAAATCTACAGTCTTTTTTTCGATATTTTTCAGAAAAGGTAAATATGTGTGCAAGTTTTTGATAAAATATAAATGCAAGTCAAATGTAACGAATGGCGTGTTACTGATTTAATAATACATATTTTCAAATCATTAAAATGGAGTTTCAACAAGAATTAACAGTTTCAAAATTAGAAATAATGAATAGCGTGTTCTCGTATCTTAGTCTGGATATTTAATACGTCTACGTCTGTCTCGACACAAGATTATCCTAGTGAGACAGACATGGACCAAACCCATGTTTTTTTAAATATTTTCTTTGTCATTTCTGTATAGCTCTAATGGCAGGAGGCTGCAGCTTGCTATCTATGCCATTTCTTGAAACTATGGTGTGTTGTTAATGTAAACAAATTTACAAACATTTTCTAATGTCTAGACCGACGGCAGCATCTCCACTCTCCGGCGGCATCATTTGGATTTCGTTTCATTTAAGAAAAATCCACCAACGCATAGTTATTATTTGACAGTGGTTGACTTTTCTGGCGACTGTACTGCCAAGTGTGTTCGTTTTTTTTCCAAGCCATGGTTCTAGCGCCGGGTTATTGATCCGGAATGGCGTTGTCTTGTTGTCAATAGATACCGACAGCAAATATATAGCTACCTGTATTTTTTTAAATTTAGTCGAAAAATCTCAGTTGCCAGAAACATTACAACAATACCACGTACTATGTACCTGCATCATAGCCGAAGGAAAAAAGTACGTAGGTATGCGTATATTTTTTCACAAACGTTTCGGTTTTTTAGAGATTCATTGCGAGAACAGCGATTTCCGAGAAGTGATTCAACTTCTTTGAAATTGACTGGGCGTTGCCGGAGAAAAAATAATTGTAGCTCCCAACCCACGCACGTCAACATAACGTTCACAATCGAAAACGATTTTTATAAAATCATTTAATTTTTTAGAGATTTGCTTAGAGACCACCGATTACCAAAAAATAATGTAATTTATATTCAATTGGTCAGGAGGACCCTCGGTACAATTACAAGCACATACGTTACACCTAAACTAAGTCAATGCAAAGTTTTTTTTTGTGTTTTTATTTCGATGTAAGCAATTTTTTTCATTTTTCAAATTTCTAGTCATTTAAAAAAAAAAATTCACAAAAGTAGAACTAAGCACATAAGGTTACTATAAGGTATACATAGTATATATATATATATATATATATATATATATATATATATATATATATATATATATATATATATATATATATATATATATATATATATATATATATGGTAAGTAGATATAAATTGTAATCTTAGTATGTATAAAAACCATAGGTTTTTATTTACATATTCAGCACAAATTCTATGAAAAGTGCCTAGACTTGAGGCTTCTTTTAGGGCTTTTGGAAGGCTACATCTCAAAATACCTGTTCCACAATATTATTATTATGGCTAAAAATCAACCGCGATAGCCAAACACCAGATATTGCAAACGTTGTTGAGCAAAAATCACGATCTTGCAAGACTAAATAATTTGATCCATGGGAAGGGAAGGGGGGGTTGTAACCTACAAGACTGGATAAACAGCTTTAGTCAGAGCGATACGGATGCAGGAATGTGACCATCCACTTCTAAAACAGATGTAACGTTCATAGAAGAGACCTAATATAAACTAGAGCAACTTCTATAGCAACGAAACGCAGTTAAAATAGGTTGACCAGCATAAGGCGACATAACTTAACCCTTTTTCCCATTTCGTGTTATGTTTTTTTTTTATAATTGAACAATAGTCCGTTAGTTTATAAATAACTATATTTAAATGGTATATGTAGTAGAGAGGTTTAATAATACACTGCTTTGTGGGTTTTATAATGAAAGTAAGAGTAGATATAAGATATCTAATAACACTCCAAAAGGGGTTTGCCTGAGTTTATAATTGAATTATTTCTGATGAATCTTTAACAAAAAATATCAAACGTTTTTTGATATTTTTGGGTTAAACTCGAGATATGAGTAATTTACACTTAAGATCAATAAAAACTGACCTTAACTATTCCTTATATTACCGTAAAACGTTTTCCAGTATTTCCAAATCGTTTTTAAGTTATGAAATAAACGGAAGACACCAAAGCTTATTTTTCTATTCGATGAATTGGTTATTTTCAGAGAGATTCCTGGGAAATATGGAATTATAGCAATATGTTCATCAGAAATAATTAATATTCTAACTTAAAACGTTTGGTTTTCTGAACCTCCCACAGTAAACCCAACGCTATGCCCTTTCTGCCGTGAATTAAACATTCGTTTTACCGTTTGGGGTTTCGAGAGTTATGCTCTTTTTGCATAATTTGCATCTTAAATGCAAGCCAGTACAGTACGGTACGTGTAAGCTGTACCCAACTTCATGTTAAATTTATAATTTATTTTAACGAATTTTTAGTGAGATATTATTTTTTTTACATTTTGACTTCACCCACCCAAATAAAGAGTCATTGTATTGTTTCTCAATTTAATATAACGTGTACGATAGAACATGAGCGGATGCTAAGGATTTTTTTCTATCCATTTTTTTCTAAGGTGTCGTGACTTTTTAATTGGTGTTGAATTTTCTAGCGATTCCCGGCAATGGTGTTGATTTCCATAGTGGTGTCCGGCTATACGGAGAAATCGAGGATTTTAAGTAGTTAGAACTTTAAAGTAGAACAAATTAAACAATCCGGAAAGCCTTTCGTTTACTGCGCATCTTTGCTTTAAGTTGTTCGGGAAGTAGACAATCCCTACAAAAAAAATCCGGCGTTTTTTTTTTCGACTGACATCAGCCGCATACTTTCGTTTTTCAGATTCTACCTTGGCTTAGAATTCTCCAGCCAATGGGAATAGAAATACCCTTTTGAATTAAGTCTTGAAACTCATTTAAGTGAGCAACCGTTAATAGCTCGATAATAGAGGGTTGGTCGTCCTAGGGGTGTGATGCTGCACTTCAAACTAGAGTCTGGTCGGAATCGTAAGAGTTTTCACGTCACTTGAGTGAATAAAAATCCATTTTTATTTTTGGATATTGGGAAAGTAATGTAGTTTATACATTGTGTTTTATTGACCGCGATTCCTTTAGCCATAGCAGTCATCGATTCTATTTAATATTGTTCAGGTATTGGTTTTTTCTTCTTCTTCTTGGGTCCCTTCCTCATTGCTGAGGATTGTGATCCCCACTCCGATTGCCCTGGTGAATCTAGCTCGGATACCATCGTTTCGGACGCCTGTGATTTTTGATCAGTCCAACGTATCGACGACCTTTCTCTGCTTCTCCTGCCTACCTCCAGGTTCGAGTTCTCAGTGTGGCGAGCAATATGTCGAAAGTACAAGGGTCATCCAAAAAATAAGGTTACAAGGTCTCCTGAGGCTGGGGGATTTTTTTGTTTCAAAATTGGCGCACCTGGCGTGTAGAGGGAATCCTAACGGTCAGTTTGTTTGGTCCCGCTTGTTTATCGGCCATTCACAGTAAATTCTTGCGATGGAGAGGTCTTCGCAGGCTCCCGCCACCTCCCGTCCGAAAACCTACTGCAATACCCTAAAAAAACTCAGAAGAGTCATTCAGGATCGCAAAAGGGGAATGCTGACCCGGGGAGTCAGCCTCCTGCTTGACAACGCCAGGCTACACACCGCGCGAGTTTCACAGGAGCTGCTGACATCGTTTGGATGGGATATTGTTACCTACCCTCCCTATTCACCCGACTTGGCGCCTTTGGACTATCACCTTTATACTAAACTAAAGGATTTTTTGAGTGGGAAACGTTTTTCCGACGATCAGGAGGTCGAGGAAGTGGCTGAAAGAGCTGACGGCGGAGGTCTATGACGCTGGCATACAAAAGCTGGTGTCCCGACTACAGAAATTTCTCAATCTCGACAACAATTACGTCTAAAATATCTGTGAAGTATCCTGTGAATTTCAATTAAATACAAGCATTTTTCGATCCTACATAAATGTTGTAACTTTAATTTTTGGATGACCCTCGTATCTGAGGATGGTAGACAGTTGCTAACCTATGATTAGTCTTATATAACTTGGCCTACTATATTTTAGGTTTTGATATCTACATTTTTATTTTTATGCCATAAATTTCATTGAAACGTTGGACGTTGTCTGAAACCACATTTGATTGTAAATAAGTCAAACCTGAATGATACAACATTTAAAATAAAACATCTTCACTTAGGACAGGTTTTTCGACATTCGAATGACCGTTTCTTTGCCCCTGACAATGAGCCCGCTCTCCGCGGAGGTTCTCGCATTGTTGTACCTTGCAAATCGCAAATATGGCCATTAAAGAAACAGGCTTTTGCGAGGGTGTTTGACCTTTTCTCACTGAAATTCTCGACGCGAGGACGGAAGACGTTGCCAAGAGTTGTAACAAATTGGTTTACTTTTTTTAGCTGAGTGGTAGGTGGATACTCCTTGTACCGCCTGATGAAAAACCACCATTTAGAATCTAAACGTTGCTTTAAATGGTCCTAGCCATGTTTGGTAACCAACTACGAGTATAATAGCCAGGTATTTTCCAACTTTCATCTTCCCCATCTCCTTTCTCTTTCCACTCCTTTCAGCCTCACAATGTTCCCAAAATGGAGATGCAATAGTCCCACTAGCTTGGGGCAGTCGGGATTTTTATGCGATGTTAATAAAAAAAAACTTGGTTGCTGAATATTCAGGTTGTGTGGGAATAGTTGTGAACGATGTACTCTTAGAGGAAATGGAAAAAATGTGTTTTTTTAAAGAAAGTCAAACATTCCGGGTTATAAAAAAACTTAACAATATTTGAACTCAATCAACTTCCATCACAAAAAGCGAGTATAATATAAAGAAGGGTGAGTATAGAAAATAATCAATGCGGGACTGAACCAAGTAGTCGCTGATGCGAAGCTTGAAGTCATTAATAAAGTTGCAGTACCAACCCTGAAGTATGGCTGAGGCGTGAAATTGGGAAAATCGTATTTTACATTTTAGAAAATAATTATTGGCCCATCTAAACAATGATGAACAAGTGTGGTCTAAAAATATCTCCTCATGTCGGACAAAAGGCACTTCCATAATTTTGTAGTAAAAATTAAGTTTAAAAGTATAAGGTCACTTAATTTATGTAAAGAAATGTTTTGTTGCGCACATTGGAAATTTAGTGTGAAAACAATCATGTGCCACAATCAATAAATAATTTCTTTCAATATTTCAGCTAGTGGTATGAAGATTTTCAGGAATTTTCAGACACGTGTTTGTTGAATATCTTCATACAAAATTTTAATAAAAAGAAGTTTTTGGCTGCCTATATAACCTAACCCACATAAATGTTTCAATATTTAAAAATAAATATTAATCAGGTTTCAAAGCCTCAACAATATTTTCAAAAGATCACACGTGAATACTTCCGAAATCGAAGCAGTTTTTATAAGCCACGAAAAGTGTTTTTTTTTTTGTCGTTTGAACATTCTTATAGATTTGAGGTATCTTTTTGTACTTATTAAACCTGACCCGAGATAAATTCCTTTCGAGGTTTTCCTCATTCGCCCAGGGTTTTTTGTCCTTTACGCAATACAATAATATGTAAAATAAAATCTTATTCACATGGAAATATTGATGTTTGTTCTGGGAAAGATATCTCTTTACGGGAAAACTGGTTTTTCTCAAGGTAAACACGCGTTAGTCATAAACATTAATGAATCAGTCGTATAGATAATGTATGTAAGTGCGAACTGTTTGCGACTTTTCATTATCAATATAATCTAAAGCAGTGATGTACAACCCACGGCCCAATTTGCTAGCAATAACGTAGAAAAGTCACTCCAGTGAAAATTCTCAAAAACGAAAAAAAAGTTGCCCAAGAGGCAATGGAGTATTTCCCTAAAATTATGATGTTGGACGCTTATTAATTAGTTGAAATTTTATTCACATTTGTTTATTTTCGTGATTCTGATCTCCACACTAAAAATGTTTAGTCAATATTTTTATTGAAAATGATTGGCCATAAATTATGTGAAATCGCAAATTTCCAAACGGTAAAATTTGGGGATTACGAACATAGGTTCCGCTACTAACTGGAATAGGTCGCGCAGTTAGAGTTGACATGAACAACAAATACTTAGGACTCTTTCTATAAATATAATGATTTTAACATGGTTGACTATGGCTGAAGTATGTTTTTCTGTCCAGATACAGTTGTGCTTCGAAAATGTAGCTCTCGCAGCTTTTAAAAGTTGTGATCTATTTTCTATTCGTCAAGTGCTCTCGCTTTATCCTAAAACAGGTTCCATGTTGTTTTCCTGTTGACTATATTTGGCACTTTTTTCAACTTACTATTATTGATAGATAGATACATAAACAAAAACAGACCTAAATTCCAATCAATTGCTATAAATAAACGATAAACAAAACGAATCAAAGATGATGAAATACATTACTTTGGTAAACAATAAAAAAGTGTGCGGCACGTGTAGTTATGAATTTAACCTTCATCGCAGGCCCTTATACCTTAACCCTAAAAAATAACAATCTTTATATTACTTAGTAAATACCCGCTTGTACATACTCGTACCTTAACAACAAAGCTAAAAATCTGTCTCATTAAATACTTTTTTGGCCCGGATTTTTAGTTTTAACCACAAGTTATGGAGCTATGAATTGTTTATTTAACTGCCAAAAAACGCCAGCGTTTTCAATTGTTCGATGTGAAAAATAAGTTTTAATATTCAGATAGGTACCACGATTACTTGATTAGTTGAGGTTTTTTTTGCAAGCGAAATGTATTTTAATGAAAGTTGAGCGAGTATGAAATTGACATAAGATAAACAAGATTTCAAATGACAGCTTTTTAACAGATATCTTTCAAATAGCCTTAATAATTTTCAACGAAAATATGACACAGAAAACGTCAGGAAATAAAAAATAATCTATTTCATACTTTCGCTGAAGAATATTAATATTTTCGCAGAAAGCAATCACTTTGTGGTTTGACATATTTAATGAAAATTAAATAATAACTTTGTTTAAGGCTACTGATTTAAAATTGATAAATTTTTTGAAATTAGAAATAACCTTAAAGCATTGATGCTTATGTTTTTTAAATATTTAAATAATATCAATAAATATAAAAACATAAATATGAAACAGAAAAAGCCAGAAAATAAAAAGACAATGGTCACAACCGAGACACGAACTCTAATCAATTGATTAATTTTTAACTATATAATTTTGTACCCTGATGAGATGATGCTTAGGCTAAGCGAAACCGGTCGGTAAAAAAAACTGTTATTTCATTTTCATTAAATATTAATATTATTTCAATAATTAATATCAACATGAAAAGCATAAAGTTTTAAAGTGAATTCTCATTTAAAATATTTCAAATGGCCTTTTACTTGCTGTAAACATATAAAAAAAGAAATAAGACTGTTGTAGGTCTGTAATGCTGTAATAAAAATGATATAAGATTTACGACATAAGCCCTTCGTTTAAAAGAAGTCCAATGATGAAATTGTGTCCACTTATTAGAACAAAAGCAGTTTCACCATGAATCAACAAAGTTTTTTTTAATAGTGAATACCACACAAAACTCCTAACTGCTCCCAACCGTCTGAAGCCAGTGAGGCTATGGAGGCTGAAGGTAGTCTGGAGGGGAAATAGATCAGAAAGAGGAAGGTTGGGAAGTACCTGGCAATTCTGATCTGGTTACCAAACACGGCTAAAGCCATTTCAAGCAACGTTTCGATTCTGAATGTTGGTCTTTAACCAGATCGATATTTAGGGGCTATTTCACCACCTCTCAATAAACTGTTGAATAACTATTCATTGAATTACTCTAATCATCGGAATAACATGGCGTTTCACATTCGTTAGTTAGCTCCTAATTATGTTATCCCGTCTGCTGTCACGTCTGTCAATACAATGCCGTTAAAAAAACGTATAAAAAATGACTCTGGCTCTGAACACACGTCGTCTATGTCTTTCCGCCATGTCCTGTTCGTTTATGATATTTGGATCTTCAACCACTTCCATAATTATAGTAAAAAGTCAACTTCAACAGAAAACTCGCCTACTAGACCCGCCAGCTGTCAAGGGTCAAAACAGTTCGCCGCCATTTTAAACCAGTAGACAGGTACTAACTACTAACTACTGGGTAGCAGCAAATCGTAGGTTTGAGAAGTGAATAGTTTAACACATTGTTCCGCAAAGCGTGTGCCGCGGCACACTGGTGTACCGTGGTCATGAGTTGGTGTGCCGCGGAAAAAAGTTAAGGTTTCGTGAGGTCCTAAGGTGTGACCTGCAACCTATGGACTGGGTACGAAATCCATTCTCCGATAACATTTCTCTTGGACACTTATTGATAAACGAGCAGGAAGAATTCATGGAGTTAAAAACTGATCGGACATTAAATCTAAAATTTTCCGAAGTAGAGCTAGCACATTTTTGGCTGCATATAAAAAAATGAGGATCCACTGCTTTCAAAGCGTGCTGTTGCAATTATATTACCATTTTTTTACAACCTACTTATGCGAATTGGGATTTTCAATTCTCACTTCTATTAAATCGAAAAAAAAAACGCCTGAGGACGATCAATGAAGAGATGAGAGCAGCCTAATCAACGATTGCTCCAAATTTTGATCGCCTGTGCTCAGTTAAACAGGCTCACATTTCTCGCTAAACATCTTTTCATATTAGGTAAATTGATTTTAGTAATAAATAAATATTAAATACACACTGCTTTTTTCTTTGGTGTACCTCTAAAATTTCATGATTTGATAGGTGTACCTTGAACACAAAAAGTTTGCGGAACACTGGTTTAACAGACACTTTAGGTGGTGGATAGCGTTACGCAGTGGTGGTGAAACGGATAACATACGCTATCATATGGGTAGCTCTTATTGACAGCTTATTGAGAGGTGGTGAAATAGCCCCTTAGTGTATCTACCGTATGGTTTCGTAGAGAATTAAGTTAAACACTAATAATGATTATTTAAAAAATGGTAATTTTTTGAAAGTCAAAAACCTTCTGCATCATGTCGATCGATGGATTAATCTCATGATTTTTATATACAGGTATGAACGATGCCTTGTACGGTGCACGCATTGGGTTCTAAATTGACCTCAGACTAGAAGGACGATCAAAAGTGTACAACAATTATTTATATCCCAATATAACAGCAAATTATTTCAACATCACTCACTCCTCTGGCATTTATTAGTTCCGTCTATCAAAAAGTTATTTTAGTAATGAATAGCTAGGTGATATTAAGCCATACTTATAAAAGTATTAAATTTAATACTACTAATTTTCAAGTGTTTTTTTTAGCGTGTCGGCATTTCCAGTTCGAGTAATATTACTCCAAAAATAATAGCAGTATTTAATGAAATGTAGTACTTTTATAAGTTTAATATATTATTACCCCTGAAAAATCACGGGGTGTAACTTGACTTACCAAGAAAAAACATTAGTTCCATTTCAAATATAGAACAACGTTTGCTAAAATACATGTGAGGTAGGTTTAATATGTAGGTAGGGATTTGAAAAGATTTTTCTTTCAAATTTGATTATTCCAAAAACAGTTTCAAATTTGAAAAGCTTACAGTGAAATGTGTCGAATGTTCGTTTATTAAGTTTGATAAGTTTGCATGAGAGGAAACTAAGAACAGTACTAATTCAGACTGATTTGCGATAACATAATACTAAAGTAATTACAAAAAAATGACTGTACAGTTGTTCGAAAAAAACTACTAACAGATTGAAACTGGCGAACGAACGCCTATTATTTGTAAAATTTATCTAAATAAATTAACAGTTCGTATTTTTATATTTGATGTACCTACGTATTCTGCTGTGTGACACCAGACAAATTAAACGAGTCCAACAACACGATGTTTTCTTCAATTTCAATAGCTAGGACGTGTAGGAAGTAGACACTTTTATAAATATGGTCTACAAGAGTTGGCCCTTGAGTCAGGTTTATTTTATAGTCTACACCTCAACAAGAGACAACCTTGAAAACCTTTTAGCAGGACATTCGTCTCAAGGTGGTCGAGCTAGTACGAAATGGGATAAGTCTGCACTGCATGCTGGGAGTGGAAGGTTGCAGTGGGAGATTTTTGAACCCAGAGTCAGGTTGTTGGACATGGTTATATTCGTAGTAACGTTAAACTACCCATTTAAAACTGTTTGCAAACCAGGAAGCTATCGAGACCGCCATTTGCCCTGAATAAAATCATTATTTCATTAATTCGTGCTAGCCATTGTTGCTCCAAGATCCTTTTTGTAGGTATCAACCAGATTGACCCGAACTCAAACAAATGTATTGATGCAACTTGTTATTTGACTTCATTAAAGAAAATTCTAGTGAATTTAAATAAAAATTGCTGTTAATTTAAATAAAAATTGCTGTTAATTTAATAATAATAACACACTAAAAAACTTTTTGAATAAATTGAATCTTGTGAATTTAGTATTTTAATAATTTTTATATAATTCAATTGAATTAAATTTAATATTATTATTATTGAGTTCTGCTATTTTAAGTTTTTTTATTTTAGTTTTTAGTGACAGCTGTTTCGGCGTTTAAGGCCATTGTCAAACTGTCCTTAAACGCCGTCCTTAAACTGGCCTTAAACGCCGAAACAGCTGTCACTAAAAACTAAAATAAAAAAACTTAAAATAGCAGAACTCAATAATAATAATATTAAATTTAATTCAATTGAGTTATATAAAAATTAAAATGGAGTTCTACAAATTAAACACAAAAACTATAAATATTTTAATAATATGTTTTCAAACTTTCTGTTTCTCAGTGACATTTGACAAGAAAATCACAGTTAGAAGTGTATACATATGCACCAATACACACAATCCTAAGTTTGTTTTATTTAGGTCAAATCTAATTGAGCCACCTACAGTAAAAATTTCAACCTTACGTAAGAATGGTTTGATTATGTTTAAACTTTGATGTCCCCATTTTCTTTCTAATATTTTATGGCATTATTCTATCACAAAAACTGCGCTAGGTAAACTATCCAAGTATTATTATTATCATAAGCCGAGTATTTCCGATGACACTGCCTCATAGACAGGACAAGTCATTTTCAAGCGTTTTGTCTTTAATGTTTCAGCATTTTAATTAAGCTCAAGTAATAATGCTCTCAAAATAAAATTCGTGGTATTTTTTTTAACCATACCAGCTAATGTTTTTGAAGTGTCAGTAAGAACGACATGAACACGCGGAAACTCTTTAGAGGATATGGTGAAATCAAACTAAAATACAGATGGTGGACACTGCAAAGCTATCCGGAACCTTGGCTCAAGGAGACGGAAGCGCAACATGGTTCAATACTCCAAATTCAAAAACATAATATTATTGGCCTTAAAATTTTTAATTCAAACCATTCGAACAATGTTACGCATTTGATAAAAAACTATTTTGCTTAAAAACAGATTTGACCATGGCCTTTTGAATTGAAGCTCTGTTTTATCATGGTCTTTCTAGAGTGTCTCCAATAATGAAATTGCAAAAAAAAAATTTAAAAATCATGTCTTAACACAATAAATACTTTTTTATTTTTTATATATTTGACGGTCATAATACCTGTACATGGGTAGATTATCGATTTAAGCCTTCAATTAGATAAGGTTTTATTGGGAAAGGCCAAATATTATTATGTTGGGCTTAATTAATGGCAGTTTCAAAGTAAACATAATGGAAAATCGACGTGTTTCGATCGCTTCCTGGAAAATCAATGAACGCCTGTCCACTTTTTACAAATATGATAATGATTATGAAATAATATCAATAATCAGAAAAAGGCAGAAACTAAAAAGAATAACGGTCGCGACCGAGACTCGAACTCGGAACCTGTACTCTATCCGGGGGTAACGCCTCTTCCAATTGAGCTACCGAGACCTTATTAGAAACCGGCATTTAAATCGATCTCACACTTAATTGAAAAATATCAATATTATTTTCCAATTTCTTCCGATATAGGCTACATCTTTAAAGATGGCAGCCTATGTCGAACATAATGTACTTTCAGTATTTATCAGAAAAATGGCGATAAATCACTACTCTATTTACATTGGGACAATCGAAGGGTTAAAGAGTATTCAAAAGTCAAATAATATGACTCTTGTCTGAATACAACTATTTTCTATGTTAAATTGAATATACGTAATTCTTGCGATGTTTTTATTACTGATTCCATTTCTTCATGCAACACAGATTGATTTCGGAAAATTTCGCTACTCCTGAAATAATCTACTTATGATGTAAAGAAAAGATACCTGACACTTAAAAATGTATTAATACCGTAGCTTAAGTAATGTAAGTCTTTAGATGGCCGTAACAGGCTGAAACCGGTTCGGTCTACCAGTAAATAGTAATTTATTTTATTAAATCAAATCAAGGGTATATTACATAGTCACGATTGCCGGATTTGCAAACGACAACAGTTTTCCGTTTAGGATATATTAGTCTTAAAAACCTTTTTTTTCAAAATCATACAAACAAAACGTAACTTATTAAAATTTAATTTCTTTGAAAACGTCGTTAATTTGTTTTGTTTCGGTTTTCTCCTTACTTGTATCCTTACAACCCAATGTCCTTACTGTCTGCTGAAAACCATAAACATTGTCATAAAATATTTATTGTTTTTTTGTTACTTGTTATATTTACACTGTTTGCATTTTTAGAATCGTTTACTTATAATACTTGAATATTAATGTTTTTAAGTACCAACATGTTAACTGCTCTCAATCTTATTTCCTTTTCTTTGCTTTAACGAATTTTTTAATATGAATTCATACGTTTCACCTGGATTTTTAGACCCTTAGCTTCCAGTAAATTGTTTTTTTTTTATCTGCTAATGTACACATACTCTGTTATACCCATATCCGAACCTTTTTCTCTCATGATTTATGATAACGATCATGATTTTATATAGTTTTAATTTGTATACATATTATATATTATTTTCTACTTGTTAGTTAGTCTTATTAGCTTAATTAATTTAGTATAAAGCGCACTTAAGGTGAAATATCACAAAACTGCGCTATATAAATTTACTGTTATTATTATTCATATTTTGATTTTTTAATTCTTTGGCCGGCCATTTTATGTCATCGTAGTTCTGCCGCGTAGAAAAATACCTATTCTGTGTTAATTAACACGACTCTGCGATAATAGTATTTGACAATTGATTGATTTGCGCTCGTGTTTATTTTTCAGATTGGTAAAATAGATAAGGTCTACCGTTCTGCCGTTATAATCTCCTGGGACACTGTGTCTACGGAAGCCGAAATAACCTTCGGAAATAAATAGTTAAACGTTCAAAAATAGCCATGAAATAGATGCAAAAGTTAGGCCTAATCTCAGAAGAGTGATAAAATTATGAACCGAGAACAGTGTAAAGATTATTGGAGTCAAATTATCACCGATATATGGCTAGGTAAATTGTGAAATTTCAGTATTTTAATTACAATATTCACTCAATATTTTCTTTTACATTACACTTACACTTTTACATTATATTTTTTTTATTATTTCCGTAGAAAGCAATCACTTTATGGTTTGAAACTTGAAGTAACAATATATGGAGGGATAGCTAATTTGTTTTACCCAACCCATCCGAAATTGTAATAAATCACTTTTTCCGAGTTTTTACATCGTACACCATGAGAGAGAAAGAGACAACAAATTTCTTGGATTGCTTCTATATACTGTCGTAATGATCTTAAGCTGGTTATTTTCGCTGGTTAACGGCGGGACTCCGCCCACATTTTTTATTTTGCCACTAAACTTGACACAACTAAACGGTTTTTTAGGTTAGATGCTATATTTTTAATGATAAAAATACTGTGAAAAAGTGGCTATACGAACACACAAAAACATTATGTCGATATGTGATATGAATGGATGTATAAATACCGTAGCCTTAGTCTTAGCCACGCCCATTTGCGCCGAGTCATGTTAAAATCATCAAAAATAAGTCCAAAACTGACTTCACTGCCTTGGCTTGGGCTACCTCTTGTATACTCTAAGGTTTGAAATATTGAAAAAAAAAATACTTCGTATAAGACCACGGATATGTATATATATATGTATATCTGTTCTCATTGTTCTGTTTTTTTATTTTATATTTTATTCTCCCGCTGTTTGTATAACCGCACACTTAATATTTTTTGTTTGGTTTAATTTTTCACCTTGATTGTGCTTAGGCTAAGCGAAACCGGCCGGTCATTAAAAAATATATATATACATATATATATATGTTTTAAAAACTTATTTTTTAATTTCCTTAAGTTTGATTGTTTTGAGTTCGTCGGTTTATTAATAGTTTTTCAAAATCGATTGATAATTAAATGAATAACCAATTATGATTAAAAATATTTATTCTGAATCGATGTTTGCTGATCCACAAGTCTTTTGTTGGTATTCTTTTCCTTATTCGATATTTGTGGCGATAAATATATGAATAATTTTCACTTTGAGATCACATTGTTCGTCGATGTAACATATTCAATTTTGTTATTTCATCACAGCCTTCACTTGAAATGATGACATTGATCTAGAAATGTAATTAATGAAGACTGTGAGATTAATTACGAAATTTTCTTTTGATATATAAATACGTTATTTGGCAAACGCATAGCACAATGAACTGCGTTAATTAAAAAAAATAATCATACATATGTATTTAATATTTATCCAAAAGTTTTAAATTTAATTTTGTCTTATTTACGAAGTATTATTATTAATTGGTATTTTGCGTGACAGCCGTGTCAACGTGCATTCTGAGTGGATTTATAATTTGCAGACACGCGATGTAATACAAACAAGCACAACTCAATATTAACGAAATGGAAAAGTTACAGTTTTAAATAATATAAAGGAAGTTGGTGTTGCGCAGATTTGACATAGTTACCGAAAAGTGAAACGGCCAGTTTGACGACCTCCGTGATCGAGGGGTTAAGGCGCTCGACTACGAATCGAATCCAGAGGCCGCGGGTTCAAATCCCGGCGTGCGTAAATAAATTTTATTTAGTTCATATAAAATAATACATAGTATATTTGCGACACGTTCCAGAGTGGTAAGTATCGCCCTGGTCAAAGACCACCATGCAGAATCGAAACGTTGCTTTGGAATCTCCTCAGTTGTGTTTGGTGACCAGATATGAATAGCCCTTTACTATCAACCTTCCTCTTTCCCATCTCCTTCCA
Organism: Drusus annulatus; assembly: GCA_022651775.1. Taxonomy (NCBI): domain Eukaryota; kingdom Metazoa; phylum Arthropoda; class Insecta; order Trichoptera; family Limnephilidae; genus Drusus; species Drusus annulatus. The sequence goes on along the minus strand of JAGWCC010000032.1, from coordinate 86,686 downwards.
CCAAAAAAAAATCACCATTCAGAATTGAAAGGTTGCTTTGAAATCTCCTCAGCCGTGTTTGGTAACTAGATATAAATAGCCAGAAACTTTCGAACTTCCACTTTACCCTCCCCACAACATAGCCCATTTGGGGATGTCATAGTTTCACTGGCTCCAGACGGTTGGAAGTAGTTAGGATTTTTGTACGGTATTCACTATAAAAAAATCTGGAAGGTTTTTTTTGTTATAAATACATTTTAAGTAGGTGTACAAACTTATATTTGCCAACACTGCTGTTGGTTTTCTGTTATTGAAGTTATAAAGTTTGGAGTTCAAATTTACCACAAAGTAAACAATTTTCTCTTGAGTAGCACGTGCGTGCAAAGCATGATGAGGGAAATGGAAAACCAAGAGAGGGACGACGGCTCGAAACCGAAATCTTGTTTTCTGATTTGTGAGCGAGCTTGGTACAGGCAGTCTTCGAATTTCGTAAAAAAAGGAACAACCTTCATGGCAATTAGGAAAATCCTTGGCTCTGGGCCAGAGGTCTCCACACAAATAATATATTTATTATAATAAGTGAGGGCAAATACGTTTTTTTTTTCTTATAGAATAATAATAATATTGTTGATATTTGTGAAAAACACTCTCAGATCTGGTTTGAAACCACCATTAAGCATAGAAATACTGTTTCTAATTTGGTAACAATATCTGAATATCCAGATAACTTCCTCCAAATTGGGGATACCAAATATCTTATTGTAAATTGAAAATGAAAAGGTATTCAAATAGGTATATTATGAATTAATTAATCAATAAATTTAAAAAAATAAGGCCGGATTATTTCGTCTTTTAGAAGTGGCAGAGTCAAATTTATGTTTTGCCAAAACTTAATACTTTAAACTTCGTTCTAACATTGAACATTTAGCACTAGTTAAACATTTGAAAATAATGGTTTTAATTTTAAGAACGTGGTTTAAAACAAATAGGTGATTAAGGCTAAATACAAATTTTGCTAAACCCATGGATAAAACCCTGTCTAAGATGCATTATTAATTAAGTTGTTGGTAGAACGCTCGGCTAGCAGATAAATGAATCGAGTTTGAAGTCTCACAAGGTACCGGAACTATTTTTGTTTTGAAATAAGCTCCGTGTAAAAAGGTCTGTATTATAAGATTGAACAAAAAAAACTTATCCTAGCATTTTACTCTAAAGCTACAACTATACATACGAGTATATTGGTAGCCATGTCTTTTTAAAAGATGTTATAATTGGTGATACAAGACGGATTATTAATATTGACAATTTACTAGATATCATCTAAGGATTATTTTCATGATAGATAATTCTAAAGCATGCTAGGTACACTATCAAATGTCCAACATGGAATTTACGAAATCTTTAAAATATGTATATTTTTTATAGTAAATACGGCACAAGAGTCCCAACCGTCTAGAGTCAGTGAGACTATGGCATCTCAAATTGGAGTATGTTGTGAGGCTGAAGGTAGTGGAGAGGGGAAGGCGATTAGAAATAAGAAGGTTGGGATGTACCTGGCTATTCAGATCTGGTCATCAAACACGGCTCAAGCCATTTCAAGCAACGTTTCAACTCTGAACGGTGGTCTTTCACCAGGGCGAAACTAAGAGTATCTACCACTCTGGAACGTGCCGCGAATATACTGTATTTTATTTATGTGTTATAACACATATTAATTTGTTGATATGCAATATTATATGGTATATATCACTATCAGAAATATTGAAAAAACATTCATTTATTATTTCCAACAGTGTGTCGAGGTCTGGTAACTTTTTTTTCAATATGTAAAATATAGCCTTGTCGACTGTAAAATAAAGATAGTTAAAGGAAAAAAAAACACAATTATTCACCAACAGGTAAAAATGCTCTGATCTGTAAAATAGCTAATTGCACGAAAATCAATTGTACAAAAAACAGACAGTAAGTTTACCAAGGTAAAAATACTTTTTTTAAATAATAGATTATTATTTGACACAATTTAACAGTAATTTGAAATTGATATGGAAATATTCGGAATAAAGAAATATGTAATGCATTTTCATAGTGGTAATTTTGATCTCCTTTCTTCGATATTTTGATATGACCTCCGAGTTGCAAATAATCATAATGGTAATAATATGCACTTCTGATAATTCCAGTATCAATTTGAATAATATTAATAAAACGTTTAACTATTTATTTTTAATATTTCTTAATTTAATTAATTGTTTACTTACAGTAATATAATATAAAATGAATATATATTATATACAATGTCTAGTTTCTAGTTAATGATAATTACCTCCGTTATTGAGAAAATTCTCGTGCTTAGGGAGAGAGTACTATCATGGATTTCTTGAAATTATTTTTATATGATTAAAAATGAATATCAAATGAAAATAATAATTTCTAGATTATTTTAGGGAAAAGTGTATTTTGAGTTTTTTTTTTATATTTCATAGTTGTTTTCGTCTATAATGTCATTAGGAAGTTTGTTGAATATCTTAATTGCTGAGTAGGAATAGTGATGTTGTGCTGTTGTTGTATTGAGTTTTGGGGTAACTATTTGGCCTAACGTTCTTAGTCTGGTGCTCACACTGACTCCAATTTGCTTTTTTCTTTGTTGATTTGAAGTAATGCATTTTTGATGTATATTTTTTTCAAAGCTAAAACTTTGAATTCTTTAAATAATCAGTTGAGTAATCTAATGGCTTTTTTGAGATATTTTTTAATTGGTTTTCTTTATTTTAAATCCCTTACATACCTTTTATCTGTATTGGTGTGCGTTTACTTAATATTTCGTACTATCGAAAATACATTTGCAATAAACTCTTTTAAGAAATCAGAAATAACATTTAATAATAAAATATTACCTCAAAGTGTAGGTATCGTCTATATAGATGTGGCAAATACCTTAATACATTTTTAAAAACATATTCTCGAATATTTATAAGAAATAACTACGTATATACATGTTAAAATTGATATAATATTTTAATTTTGATATACAAACGGCTTCCATTCAATCTATTTTCCAGCAAATGCTTCTAATTGAATAACTTGTATGAATTGCATAACTCGAAAAAAACAATGTTTGTGACATCATTGATACTTGTGCACTAGGTAAAAGCCATGATATTTATAACTAAACCCCATTAACAAAGGGAGCATATTTAGTTTAGCTTAGATTCATGTCTTGCCTTTCTGATTTTGTGTGGAATATGACCAATTTTTACCGATTGCTACCAACAGAAATGTTTGAAGATTTCTAGAGATTTGATCAAACCTACTATTTAGTTTTGTCAGACCTTATTTAATGTATTTTAGTTTTTTTAAATGACGGTCTTCGTGGTCTAGTGGTTAAGATGGTCGATTGCGAATCCAGTAGTGGGTTAAAATCCCGACGTGCGTAAATTTTTTATTTTTTATTAAGATGTGTTGTTTTACGTTCCATTCATATAAAATTATACACGGTATATTTGCGGCACGTTGCAGAGTGGTAGATACCCTTAGTATCGCCCTAGTGAAAAACCATCATTTAGAATCGAAACGTTGCCGGAGTAAATCTGAGTACCCAAGTGCTTCCTCTTCCCCATCTCTTTCCCCTCCCTACTACCTTCAACCTCACAAGTGTAAGTGATTTTAAGGCTTCTGATTGATTTCTTTGTTACCGTAGAATTCAAGGATTAATACTTCAAATTCAACACCAACACCTTGAAATATTTTAATGTCATTATACTCGGAGTATCTTTTGCTTCATTTACCACAATGTAATGCAGTAATTTTATAAACTCTTACTACATTCATATTTACGGTGGTGGATATTTATTAAATAAAAGCACTTAGTATTCAGCCTCCATACTTTTTTATGGAATGGAGTCTTGGATACTGAAATATACGAACATGTCAGCAGGATTGGAGGTCTTTTACACGTAAACCTTTCGGCTTTAGGAGAATGCTACAACTATCCCAGACGGAACACATGAACGAGGAAGTATTTTTTGTTTCTTCTTTCTATAAATGATTTAATAATGTGTGTCATGGTCATATTCTCAGAAATAAAAAGTACTAACATCAGAAGAAAGGGAAAATTAAAAGAAATCGTGGAATCGGTAGACTGCAATTAATTGTCATGATTATGAAACTGGATTAAAATGGATGGTCCTTTTCTCCTTCGTCCTGCAGATGAACGTGACACTTTCGAAATGGCCGTCGCTAACCCAGCTCCGGTCAGAGCCAAATGGCGCCTGAAACTCTGGAATTCAGACGCATTTTGAGTGCTAAAAAACGAGTACTTAAGGGTCAGCACCGAAAAATACGCACTTTTTAGATTTCTAGTACAAAAAAAAACTGAAAACAATTTATCTGCTGATTCTATACAGGTAGTTAAGAAAATGTCTAAAATTTCCGGTGAATAACATTTTTAAACAATATTCTATTAAATTCTTAATAAAATGCATGCTGGAATTTTAGGTAAAACGTTCAACAATGCCTATGCATGTTTTGAAACTGCACCATTTGCTGACATTTAGCATGTTTAAAATAATTTTAAAAAATATACACTAAAAATCTTAGACGTTCTCCTAACTACAGATAGAAAATTTACAAATTAATCATTTGTAGTAGAATTCCACAATGTGACGTTTATAGCCATTTTGAGTGCTGAGGCTTAATATTTTCGTATTTTCCGCGTACTTGCCTTCTTGTGTTTCTTCCTGGTTGCATTGTTACACACGGCAGAATTTATATTTCTTTGGCTGTTCGAGCAATAGTTACATTTTAGAGACGTCAAGGCGCTCCAGTCCTCGGTAGCTAGCAAGTTCGACTCTCGCAGAGTGCAATTACATTATTAATAAATATATGGCCGCCAAGGCAAGCAATCGCTGTCGTCAGTAGGCCTAGAGGTGGCTGCTCCAATTGCGCTTGAATAAGCCTAGACGCACTTTTACCTCAGCTAGGAGATGGCACCACAATACTGAGTATTTAACAAAGCAGACTTTTTTTTACCGGAAGTACTTACAAGTAAACTTTAAGTCGTAAAAACTCTATCAGAAACATTGGGCAAGCCAAATGATATCAAATATGATTAACGCTTTTCAAGGCTAGAATAAAAAAAAGAAAAAAAAAGTAATAGCTGCTTAACGAAAAAATGTTTCCGGAAATATCGGATCTACTTTCTGGGCTGGATGATGATGGACTAGAATCATACACGAGGTTGTGTAGGTATATTCATAAGCCTAATCAAAAAATCCTCTAGTACGTCTAGGTTCATTGTAATCTTGTCTCATAGAGTTCAGCTAGGGTTCAAGGATCATACAGAATTAATCGAGAAAATATAATTAGTGAGCACCAGAAACTAGGCGAACTGTAATATTAGCATTCGAACCTCAGAGCAATAATATACGAGGAGGGATAGCTTTGCGAAACAGTGTAATCAGGATAGTTGATTTTTTCCTGACTCGGGCGTGGCTAGGGTTTTCATGGACACACCTTTTACATCCATTCATAGCACATGTCGACATAATGTTTTGTTTATTTGTATAATTACATTTTCACAGTATTGTTATTGTTGTCGCATAACAAAACATAGTAGGCGAAGTCGCCGCAGACGCGGAAGACGTAAAACATGCTTACATACCTAAAAGTGGTGTGATATAATGTGACAACTTGTCTTGTCTCTTTCTCTCTCACGGCTTACGACGCAAAAACTACGAGAAAGTGATTTATCGTAAATTCGTATAGGTTGGGTAAAAATATTTAGCTCTCTCTCCATATATATATATATATATATATATATATATATATTCTTACTCCAAGATTCGAAATACTTAAATATCTAATATATAGCCCATTTCTATTGAAATGCTGTGAATAATTATTTATTATTTGTATCCGAAAAATACAGTCGTTTTAGTACTTGCCACGACCACAGTACAATAGATATTCTGTCACAGCGCAGCATGACAGCAGGAATGGTGCTGATACCTTACAAGAGTCCCATCTATCCGAAGCCAATAGGACTGACATCCCCAATCGGACGTAGTTATGCAGAAAGCGTCCAAACCACAATTTGTCAAAATCGCGTTTTACATGTTTCCCTTTGGATAAATACGAGATTTATATCTGCTTAAAAAATCCAAGCTCCAAATGCAATAGATTTATATCTGCTTAAAAAATCCAAGCTCCAAATGCAATAGATTTTTGGCTTTTTTTTTACTTACGCACATTGAAGATATTTAACTTAAATTGTAGTTATTATTAAATGCAGAATAACATATATATTTTTTTTTTAATAAACGCATTATAAACATTTTATAAAACTTAAAAATAAATTTTAAAAAAACACACTGATTTTTACTTTACAAATGCCGATTACGCATATTATTGCTTTTCTATCGTCATACTTTCAACCGCTTTTTTCTCAGTTTCCATCTTTTTGGAGTTGGATACTTTCTGCATAAATACGTTTAATTGGGGTAGGTATGTTGCGAAGCTGTAGGAGAAGTATTCAGATATGGTTACCAACCAGTAAAGACGGTTAAAGCCATTTCAAGTGACGCCGACGTTTCGATTTTGAATGGCGTTGTTTTAGCAGGGTGATACTGAGAGTATCTACATATCTGGAACGAGGTACTAATGTACTACTTATTATTTTTGTTTGATTTTCTATAATATGATAATACATTAACATTTTTTTTCCCGCTGGGTTTCGAAACCGCGACCTCTGGATTGGGAACTAAGAAACTTACCGCTCTGCCACGGAAGTCCTCAAAGATATTATAATTAAGAAATTACTAACTAACTAACCTCCACGCTGTTTCTCCGCATGGGTAGGCAGAGAGGACGGACCGCTATACAACTCTGTCTTGGCACACACTCCTTGCTTTGTTCACATTCATAATAATAATTGACTGATTTTTATAGCGCCGTTCAAAAATCACCTCAAGGGCGCTCATACATACTCTTATTTTATTCTGACTCTTCATGTGTGGGCGTCCCCGACTTCTTCTTCTATTTACTTTCGCATCATATATTCTTTCCACACTCATTTCTTCGTTCATCTGCTCTACATGCCCAAACCATCTAAGCGGGAAAGGTAATGACTATTGTAGCAAAAAAAAACAGTTTCTTTTTAAATAATAATAAATCATTTAAACAGTAGTGGCAATGAAATGCCTCGAATTAATTCGGTTTGACGATTGCCTATACTTCCGTTGATCAAAATCATCTAAGAGTTGGGTCTTAAATTAATTACCCATAATAATAATTATGACGGGTAATTTGATTAGTCAGATACCCGTACCCGTTGGTGTGGATTGACTATAGGTCGGACCCATGGACCAAGGATTACGAACACCTGCACTGAGCCATTGACACAGATTTCACAGTAAAAAACAAAAAATGTATCGATTCTTTGACCGAAGGTGATAGGAAATCAATTATTTGTTCGAGGCCTTTACACCAAATAATGGATGGTATAAGGAAAACGAGAATTAAATGGACATGTGTGCACGATGTACTTATTTTTATTTATTTTCGCAATTTATATTTTAATCTAAGAACGTAAAACTTATTTATTAGCTACGGCTTCAAGCTCATTTTGAAAAACTATAACCATTCATTTGTAAAGTAGGTTAATTTATATTTATACATGTATCGCCTTCGGAAAGGCAAAAGGGCTGAAGCGCCATTTAAGGAAGTTTACACCAGAGCATTTTAAAGTTTTTTTTTGTTTTATAATAAAATTCATAAGTCTTCAGTAATTGGATTTTGAAAAAAATAAATTAAATCAGGTAACTCAATGCTCTCACTGAGTGACCTGAAGCGACAAAAAGCAAAAAAAAAACTCTTACTTGTGTTGCTTGAGCGTTCTCCCAAACTGTAAATATATTTTAGATGGCTGAAGGGCCACAAAAGTCTTGAATCAAACGAGAGTCAGAGCATTCGAAGCAGAAAAAAAAACTGATCAAAACTGCATATTTAACCCTTATGCGACTGAAGAAAACTACACCTTTTTGAAATTGATATGAAGGTTTCTTTTACAGTATATCATTTTAAGACCACTTCCATGACCACTTTTATGACGTAATACACTTTGACTCAGTTCAATACTTAGGGAAGTGGGTAGGAATTCAACCCAGTACCATCTTTTCTTGGGGTTTTTAATTCAGTAGGTGATATAGAAAAACTTCGAATTCCATGCAAAACACATAGGTACCCGGGTACCCTTTCAGTCATCAGAAAGTGTAAATTATACTTATTTGTTTTCCACTAACATACCACCCTCCACATATCCAACAGTTATGTTCAATTTTTCATTTTTACTATTGTGGAGAAGTCAGGAAGTTTAGCCGGTTAGACTTACTGGAACATTAAAAAATCTATGTTGAAAACCGAAAAGGGTACCCTTTCAGTCACATAAAGGTTAACTCAGCTTTTCACCAAAGTGTCGCTTAAGCCCCTTTGCCTTTCCGTCGACGATAGTTTTCTATTATTTATGGCTTTAAGCTCATTTTGAAAAATTATAACCATCAATTTGGCAAGAATGTTTTTAAATATAAATATATGTATTTAAAAAAAAAAATATATATATATATATATATTTTTTTTTTTATTTATTTTATTTTTTTTTTAATTTTTTTTTTTAGGTTTTTTACTTTTATTTGAAAATAATTATTATTATTTTAATTTTTAAAAAACAGTTTTTAGTTAAAAGCTCTGCGATGTAATTATTTTTACGCGTGACAGCTGTTTCGCCTTCTGAGGGCATTATCAAACTGTCTAAAAATATATATTTATATATTGTGAATACCACACACGATTCCTAACTGATCCCAACCGTCTAGAGCCAGTGAGACTATGGCATCCCCAATTAAGTGTGTTGTGAGGTGGAAGGTGGGGAAGGAAATGGGAAAGAAGAAGGTTGGAAAGTACCTAGCTATTCAGATCTGGTCACAAAATACGGCTAAACCCATTTCAAAGAACATTTCGATTCTGAATGGTGGTCTTTCACCAGGGTGAAGTATCTTACACTCTGAAACGTGTCGCAAATATAATTTATAATTCGTAGTCGAATGACTTACCACTTGATCACGCAGGCCGTCGAATGTATGTTTTACAATCAAAGATAATATGTTTCCGTATTAATTTGTTACTTCATCAATCTTCAATCTTGACGGCCTCTTTAAACTTTAATATTTATGGACAACCCGAACAGAGCTCCTCAATCAAAACATAAATAAATACATTGACAAGTTTACGCCCCCGCGGGTTTCAAGTTAGATTAAAGAAATTAAAGAGATGGATATCGTGAGAGTTTGACTTACTTTGTTTGTTAAGGGTCTCTTTTCCAAAAAAAATGACTCTTAGATGTTCAAGATTTATTTAAAAAAAACATAGTTATATTATTTTTAAATATTCTTCTTGAATACTAGTTCTTACAGGCTATTTTGAATTTATTGATTGGCATAATTTTGATGGTTTCCGGCAGCGCATTATAAGATTTTATCCCTTTATATAGTAAGCTATTTTGTGTGTTGGCTTTATTCTTTTCTGGTAGTCTGATCTCTTTGCATGCCCTTGTATTATGTTTGTGAATATGAATATTGTAGATAATTTTGTCAGAAAAAAAATTGTTTACAAGTTTTTCTTCATTTTATGTATGAACATCAATGTGTTTAATGTTAGCAGCTGTTTCGCTGATAGCCAGTTTAGTTCCTCTGACATTTTAGTTACTTTTGAGTATCTATTTCGCCTAAGAATAATTCTCATTGCTCTATTTTGGAGAATTTGAAACATGTTTTGAAATCACCTATTAAATACACTTTTTGAATTAGTTGACTGTTTCAGGACCTCATGTTTTTCATTAGTACATGGCTCAAATGCATATCTCACTATTTACGATAATTCCCATGTCTGTTGTGCTCTGTTTTTTTGTTTTTGTTTTTAAAGAAAGACAAACATTTCCGGGTTACCTAAAAATATTTGAAAAACTCCTACCACCATCACAATAAGCGGAATATGTTGCTTGTGCAACGATGGAGATGAATTTGAATCTAGCAGATGAATTGAACCCAAGACGAGCGACGCCCGGCTAGGAAGGGGAATCCGACGCATTTGTCCACTCACCTACTAACCGGTCAATTGAAATATTCTTTGCTTTATATTAGGATACCTTTGTTTTGTTTTGATATTATTTTGATTATTTTTGTACAAGAAGGTGTTTATTTTGGCGCGTAGGATTTAACTAGCCAACTTTTTGTGAGGCGTTAACACGCATGCCTAATTGTTTTAGTATCAGGTCTAATTATCTTAGAGGTAAATCAAGATTACGCTTCATAAAACCATCAGCTATTCATATGGTATTTATACAAAAACTTTAAAAAAAAAGGAATCCTTGATTTAAATCAACTTAACTTGGACTTAAATAATCGTAATTAATTTCTGAATACTCACTGTTTTTTAACTAAAAAAAAACAACACTTGATTTCATCTGGGGCCCTAGCACGAAACATCGATATAGATTTTATCGACAATGTCGGTAATTTGGAATCGAGCCCGACTGTAGAGCGATCCCGAACTTTTTCGCTTAACTTTAAGAAGAAATATCTATTTTTCTGCTGATGAAAATAAACAATTAAGTGATTAAAGAAGTGAAAAAATAACTTTGTATAAGACCACGAACATTATTTTAATTTTTATGACCGACCGGTTTTGCTTTCCCTAAGCATCATCAGGGTACAACATTAAATTAAACGAAAAATACAAATTGTAGAGTTATATATTAATACAGAGTGAGAACACAATATAAAATAAAATTAGAGAACAGTGAAAAAAAGGCAATAGAATAACATTTAAATTATAAAAAAGTAACAGAGAGAAAGATACAGGTATATGAATTGATAGAGACAAAATGTTAACTGAGAAGGAGATTAAAGTATAATAATAAATATTATGAGTTTACAGGAAATATACTTAATATTGGACTACTGGACGAGTTAACCTGATAATTAAGAATATGACTATTAATTTTAATGGCTTTCTTTATTTCTAGTGCTACTTAATTATTTAATCTGTTGTCACGATCATTTTTGTGAAGAATATGATCACCGGTGCTTTTATTGAAGGTATGATCTTTATCGATAAAATAATTAGCGAATTCAGAAAAACCGTGGTTATTTAAACATCTAAGATGTTTTTTGATTGTGATTGCTTATTATGAGAAAAAAAATGATTATTTATAAAAAAGCAAGTAAATTAAACCACGGGTAAACCAGACAGTTTGCACATAAATTCGCTGCTAGCAAAGAAAAAAAAACCCATTTAATTGGAAGAGGCATTATATGACAGGCTGATAGTTTTATGGAGCGTCATCTTGACTCACCTCTAAGAACGCCCGAAGCAACCAGTCTTTATCGGGCCAGCAGCGTCAAAAAGCATAAAGTATGTAGTTTTTTTTCCGTAATTAAAACAATTTGTGAATAAATATAATGTGAAACTTCACAGTATCTGGAGTATCGACGAAACTGGGCTTTCGAGTGTTGATAAACTTAGAAAAAAAAATTGCTACGCGAGTTGAGAAACAACAAAACATGGCCATCAATGCGATCGGTAACTACATGCCGCCTTATTTGTTACCATCTTTCCGAGAAAGAATTGCCAACCTGTAATGCTAAACAATGTGCCTCCCGGTAGCGATGTTGTTGCTTATAAAACAGGTTGGGTTGGTTTAATCAAATTTGTCAAAAAAAAAAATTAAACATTCAAACGCATCATTGAAGCCAAAGCAATTAATTGTAATAAATAGAATTGTACTAGAGTCACGTAAGCCTTGAATGAATAACATATTTCAAGGCCAATTGTATTATTTTACTTACGATTCCTCTCACAAATCTTGCAAATTGCTGACAGCAGATCGTTCAGTATGTGGTCCTCTGAAAATATTCTATAATGCTCCTTCCCATGACTGGATGTTCTGAAATCTCGGAAAACAGATAGCAATTTGTGAGGTAGCCAAATATTTTGAACGTGCTCTTCTTCGTGTTTCAACACCATCTAATATTCTAAACGGCTTTAGAAGTACAGGAAAACATTCCTTTGATACTAATAACTTCACTAATAATCCAGAGTACGCTGCAAGAGAAATCGCCCAGTCAACTCAATAAGAACAACTTGTACGATCAGTAATTCCTGAACTGAAGATTTCTTTGCGACCTCAAAAACAAAAGCTCCCCCCTAACAACAGAAAGCATGGCAGAAATGAATACAAACTACTCGGTAAAAATTTCAATCCGTTAGTTCCCTGAAAGATTTTAATCAGCTTTTAACATCAAAATTTATCAGTCCAGAATTAGAAAGACCGTACCCTAAGGCAGCGGCTCGCCACCTTCAAAAATATTGCCTAATTTATGGGATAGGTCAAGGATAGTGTCAATGCCAAAGCAGAATCCGATGTTATTTTTTATAAAACACTTAATTTTTCATCCATGTTCTAGGTACTTTTAATTATTTCATAATCTAAAATGATTGATACCTACATTGATATATTGGAGATAGTCACCCTTATGTCCGGTTATTTGTTTAGTCTAGACGGAAATTTAGTTTTTATGGCAATTAAGACTGGCCGCATAGGCGCACATTGTGTGTGAATTTACAAAATTGGAAAGAAACAATGAAAATACATTAAACCAAAAATTCGTTCGTCATCATTGGTCTTCTCGTAGCTACTCGACACTGAAAATAACTTTAGTAAGAATCGATCAGCACGAAATCTCTTTCACTCTTTTGACGACTCCGGGGTTGCGGACCGCTGCCCCGAGGCATTCGAAAGAAAGGGGCAAGGAGATAGCAGAAAGCCTGGGCCCACCAAACTTTTAAGAGATTCCCCCGAAAAGTTGGCCATTGTGGTAGAATCAGAGCCGGACCGTGACTTTTCAGTATGCTAGAGGGCTGAGATTGAAAAACACAACGTTATTGATGTTGTTGTAGCCGAAAATGATTTTTAGCTTTTTGTAAAAAAAAAAAATTGTACGAAGTTTTTCAGGATTTTTCAGTTTTGGTTCTGAAAAATCTTCATACAAAAAATTGAAATTTTTTGAAAAAAATAAAAATCATTTTCGGCTAACGTCGTGTTTTTCCATCTTAGCACTCTAGCATACTAAAAAGTCACGGTCCGGCTCTGGGTAGAATATATGGCCAGAGAGTAGATGAAGAAAGACGAAGAGTGTAGTAGAGTGGTGCGTCAAAAGGCGAAAAAAAGGTTAAAATATAATAAAAATACAAAATTGACTAAAAAGTCTTCTCCTCTTTCTAAAAAGAAAATAATGCGCTTCATTCTCTATCTGAGACCTATGGTAAGTATGAATCAGTTGCTGGTAGCGACTAATTTGAGCATGCGAATGGCGCGGCGATTGGGTCGTTGTTCATTTTATTTCACAAGAAATAAGTTACATCGTTATCTTGGTCAGGTACAGGATCACACTGTGGCAGGATCCGACTTAAAATTTGCTAGAAAACATGGCGAGATGACCTTCAAATAGCCCGCCAGTGAAGATATACTCGTAGGTGTCAGAGTACAATTTCATATTGTTGAGAAGCGTCCGAAATCAATTTACAACTACACAAGCAAGCGAATCAGCCTTTTCACGTTACCACATACATGATTGTAAATACAACAAGAAATTGATTGTAGAACATTATTTTTTTACGTATACGAGGTGATATATATATATAGATATATATATATATATATATATATATATATATATATATATATATATATATATATATATATATATATATATATATATATATATATATATATATATATATATGGCATAGCATGTGCCATTGACATACAATTGAGTAAAAAGGAATACAAAGAAGTTAGTGAGAAGTATGTACACAAGAGAAGAAAAAAATAAAAAAGAGTACAAAATTCAAGGTACTACTGAGTAGGAGCAAAAAAGAAAATTATGAAGGTTAACTACCAGTAACGTTGTTTATAATATTGTGGAATTAATGAAAATGAAATAAGTTTGGTACATGTATTCCAAAAGATTTATTTAAATGTGTTCCTACAAAGTATTAATATAAAGTAGCAATAAATAGGTTACAATAAGCGAAAACAGACGAACGTATGTATTATTAACAATGACATTTCATACATATAAGTTTGTAGTGTCATTGATTATAAAGGTTAGGGGGTTGATGTTAGTGGTTGGTGTGTGACAAAAATAATACGATATAAAGACATTTAATAAATAAAAAGGTTACCATAATAGACTTGGCAATCTTAACCGACATTCAGTATAGGATATGGATTTGTCTATAGATACATTGTGAGCAAACTTTATTAAATTCTACTTTTGCATTACAATTAACTTCCGTAGACCCTAGCGCCATCGATATAAGAATATTCATTCCCCAATCGATGCAATTCCCCAATAAAACAATTTCTTTAAAAAAATCGAAGGATTATTAAAATGAACATGTGAGCATTGATGAGAAAACATTTGACCCAAAAAACAAAGGATATCCCTTTCTCTCCCTCTCTTCCTCTACGCTCTACATAGTGCAGTTTAAAATTTCAATTATTTAATGTTTGTCCCAAATTCTTATTAATTTAACCATTTTCAAAGCTATAAACCTAATATTTAATATTGATAGTGCGTACAAACTTTTTCATAAAGTATGACTTATTTTGAAAAGATGGTTAATATTTGCCATTTTACTCATATAGTATTTTGTTGTATTTTCTAGTACTTACCTATGTTATAAAATGTTAATGGGAATATGCTTCTGAGTATACTGTGCTGCTGCAGCTAATTAGCGGTATTTGCGATCACTGATCTAAATTAATATTTTTGCTAAAACAATTTTATTTTTCATTGAAATTCCTTATTAAATTATTCCAATGAACGGCGATGATGTCAGCGTCACTAACGACGGCTAAATCAGTTTAATCCAATTAATAGAAGTAACGTATTGATATAATTATTTAACAAACGCAGAAGGTAGTCCTAATTCCCATATATATAAAAGATTTGCAAAAACATTAAGGGAGAGTACCCATAAACTGGACTTTTTTTCTTAACGCTCTAAATTCCAACACACTACTTTCTAATTTAAAATAAATACTTCGTCCTTTAATTTGTTTTATTGTTTCTAGTTTATACATTGACACTCTTTACGTTACTTTTTTTTTGTTAAATTCGTGATTTTTAACCCTCTAAAAAGGAGAAGTACCTATTTTATGGCCCACGGACTGTACATGGTGACCAATGAAATGGACAATCACCTTATTTTATATTTGAGTTTGGTTTTTCGGTTGATATTATGTTAGAAAAGCTGTTCTGACCTTGCATTGTTTGAAAGTAATATTTTTTAGTTGGGGCAATTAAACGACAAAAAAACAATTACATCGAATGCTTTGAACTCTGGTACAGGGCCAAAAGCAATATGAAAAGTAAAAAATATGTACCAGTAATTTCTCAAAACACAACTTTTAAGGGGCAGTAGAAATGACACCAATTTAAATCCCCTAATCAAAACACAAAAAGGGAACTTGATCATTTTATAGCACCATCAGAATTTGTTCGGACCTATTTTTTAATGTATTCCTCAGCAGGAATTTTCAGTGGGGAATACATTAAAATAATATTTCTATATGTTATTTAAATCATAATAAAATAACAAACGACGTATTTAAATTCGATGCAAAATGTTGATTGTCCAGTCGTGTGGGATTGCGTCCCTTAAACTGAGTGATCGCGCCGTGTACGTTTCATACAAAGCAACATTTTTGAACCATAACGATAAACGAATATTATTATTCAGATGTTGACTCACTATTAAGTAGCTAGGTCAAATAGTTATACGAGTATGTTAGAAACGTGTAACAGTCCGACCGTATTTACATAAGGTTAGACGCCAGGAAAAAATCTTAAAATGACACGATAATTTGCTTTCCTCATTCGATTGCCTTTTTGATTCACTGTCAGCAAGGTGGTACCAATCGCCAGCTCATTAAACTTTCACAGTCATGTCGGGGTGCTAATACCAACATTATGGTAAGAGGTCGTAGTTAAAATATTACTAGTGTTCAGTTCATGGGTATTCTCCCCCATGTAACCAAAATATTATATGTAAAAATACATTTTGATCTTGACATAATGATGTAATGCGGGCAATTACACCATTCTTTTGAGAGGGAAACAACGCTGATGCCAGCGTAATATTTCAATTACTTATAACATCGGATAGCTCAATTAATTTATCCAATTAGCTTAAGTAGAGTATGACAGTTAACTGTTTGTCGAATGCAGAACCTAGTAATTATTATATCCATATTAGCTTCTTGTGGAACGGGTTATGGTGGTTATCAACTGCCATGGTGTGATGATGATAAATTCTAGAGCCTGACATTAAACAACTGCGTTTGATGAACTATCTAAGTGTTGCTAAGTAACCGTCGTTTAAATAGGAAACGTACTTTCATTCATTTCTAGCATAATGTGGTCATGCAACTCTCACGTTGTTCTGTTCTTTTGTTATACTCTCAATTACTTATCAAACATACGTATGTTTTTGGCATAAAGTTGCCTAATATCTAAAACACATATTATAATAGAGGTTTCAATAATAGTGTTATGAAATAACTGTTTTTTTTCCTTTTAGGTATAAATTCAAGTTTTATACAAAAATTAAACAGAAATATGATGCAATTCACACCTGGAAATCAGGAAGGAGATTAGAATTAGCAAAGATGAACCAAAAGTTAATCGTTCGAAAGATAATATATTTTAGACGAGTTTTTTTTTCTTACATTTAAATTTAAAGCATTTAGAAACGACGCAATATATAGATATGTGTTTTTTGTCAATTTGTTTTTTTTTTAGTTCACCATGTTAAATGAACAGCAACATATGATGCAATGTTCAGGAAAGATTAGTAATATCTACCTACTTCAATAAAAAAACTAGAGCATCTTTTTTTGTGATGAAATCTCCGCCACAACAGAGGTATATATTCCTAGTATGGTGGATGAAAAATACACACAAAAATACACCTCATATACCTAAGCCCATTTTTAGTAAATAAAATAGTAAAAACTTCAAAGACGCAAAACATCATTAGAAAAAATAAAAAAATACTTAAAATACTTCTATAACAGTTTGATGAGTCATATTTTAGGCATTTAAAAGACCCTAATGACTTCAACTTATTACTATTGACCCCTAAAATAAGGTAAATCGAATTGTCTATCGTAGTGTTTTACACTCTTTTCACGCGGAGAGCGAGTTTTTCTCTTCCCACAGCATTGAAATTTTACCCTATAATATTTGCTTGTGGCGTAAACATAAGTATCCTATAGGTACCTAGGTATCTAGCAACTGTAATTTGAATCAATAGCAGTGTAGTGAAATACGCTCGAAAATAGACTTACTTGTTCGAGAAAAAAACGAATCTGGGGGCTTGGTATTTGAAAAAAAATACGTTGTTGAGAATTATATACTACTAGCGCGTACCCGGCATGCTTTGCAATGCCACTCAGATAGATTAAAATAAATAAATTATTGAAGTGCTTTTGAATAATGTTTTTTTCTTTTTCCGTCCGGTGCGTTTGTGAATAAATCAGAAGGTTTTCCGAGGCGTGAGCAGGCCACATACAGCTGTCCATGTAAGAAGCACGGATTTTACAAATTTAGTCCACACACTTGAAGCGATTATCCCTGTGCTTTGTTGATGGTCATTTCAAATGCGAGTCGCATGGAAACTGCAGACGTTTAAATTCGAATGGGATATCTGTAGGAAAAAAATCTTAAGCGGGTGTTTTGCAATTGTGTTTTCCATCTGTGGCTAACTAGAGCGGTATATCTATGGGCTAACCTAAATATAAAATCGCGGGTTCAATGTTTTTCATACCGATTTAAAAACGTTATAGCAATAGTTTTAAATATTTTATTTAATTCAAACTAATTTCGAAACATTTCCGTCACTAATAAAAACAACCTGCGCTATTTTTAGCGAAATCGGTCGTGTAATTTTCGAGAAAATCGAAAACAAAAAGACGAACAGACAAACAGACAAAAATTTATTTTACATATATTGTAAAACTAAGGAACTATAATAAATAAACGTAGTAGGTAATTGTCAAATGATAGTCTTTGGTTAGGTAGATCACTTTATTTACGAATTAAAACACGCTGAAGTAAGTAATCACAAAACAAGAGGTGTTTTCCGTCACGAAGGGTAAACCGCAGTGTCCGCGGGCAAATTCATCATTTCCCGTCGGAAACATCTTTCTCTGCTAGGCTGTTAGGTGCCTCCCGTTGCTGGCCATGTAAATACATATTATAATACACCTAAATAAGCGTTAAATTATATTTAAAATTAAGCTGAAAACACAATGCGCCTTCTATTTATACGGCCTTTGCGATATTATATCGTAGTACCATAGTACGTTTTGATACCTTATCAATTATTCGAATTTCGGCTCTATTGTATTAATGAGTTCTGCCCTACCTAAGAAGGGTGTACATATAAAAGATATAAATTCGTCTAACGTCTGCCTTAGATTACACAACAATCATAATAACAGCAGATAACTCAACCAAATGGCCAGTAATAATTCAATTAAGACAATCCGTTAGATCAGGGACCAGCGAGGATAGTGCGACCACAATATTTCCCTATACCCAGGTATTTAATACTAACTGCAAAATTTATTTCGCTACCTAAAATCATTACCTTCAACTACTATTTTATTTATTAAGACTTTATACACATTTTACTTATATTAAATGGCAATTTCTTTTAACCAAATCAACTTAAAACCAACGCCCATTAAAACTAAAATATTATATCCTTGGCACAAGACTAAGAACGCAACAAACTTTACTAATAGAATATTTGATAAACTTATAAGATATTAATAATGAAATAAAAGCATTGAATTCACTTTAAACACACAGTTTGAAACCGACCATGTTTCGCCCGCACCGGGGAACACCCACTTTTTGAACTACAGTCGCAATTACAGACATGTCCTGTATTTTTATAGAACATTACTTCACTTCTTACGCAGAATTGCATGGAGATTAGTGCGAGAAAGAGGCGATTATTCATATGATGTACTTGAACAAACATTCAAAAGTTCTTCATTAGAAAAGCGTATGAAAAACTTTGATTTAGTTTGTATTTTCAAAATTATTGTCTTTTTTTTACAGTGAATACCACACAAGAGTCTCAACTGCTCTCAACCGTGTGGGTGAAGGATATGAAGAAAGGGAAGGTTGGGAAGTATCTGGCTATTCAGATCTGGTCACCAAACACGGCTAAAGCCATTTCAAGCAACGTTTCAATTCTGAATGGTGGTCTTTCACCAGGGCGATAATCAGAGTATCTACCACTCTGGAACGTGCCGCAAAAATACTATATATTATTTTATATCAATTAAATGTGTTATGACACATCTTACATAAATAAAATTTATTTGCGCACGCCCGGTTCGAACCCGCGACCTTTAGATTCTTAGTCGAGCGTCTTACCACTCGACCATGCAGGCCGTCAAATAAACGACTTATTCAGTTTAAAATTTCTTGCCGTAGGCTTAGAAACAATGGATTGCTGTTCCTCAATCATCACTCTACTAATTATGGGTATCATTCTCCACTGTTCAAAATGTCGAGATTCGTTAACTCAAGCCACGGTCTTGAAATTTTTGGTACTAGTCTAAGTGATTTGTTGTCATTCTTTATGACTCTACCACCAAAACCTTATTCAGGCTTTTACTTGATTGTTCTTTGTAATGTATATTTTTATCATTGCTTCATTAAAATGTTACAATAATGGAGGTTTCATCAGTTTTTTTTTTCAAAATGATATTTAACTTCAAAGGAATATAGTCTAATCCCCAGCCGACGGTGTTTGCTTTCTATGAAAATATTTAATAATTATTTATGAAATTTCATTTAACGTTTTCTCCCAACAAAATTATAATCATCATCCGAGCAAAATTATATTTTACACCAGTTTACACGTCTATAGCTCCGGCTTTGGACATTCCCATGGGCTGTTGATAACCCAACACAAAACACGAGCAGACGCATGCCAATTTAAATTAGATTTTTTTATTTACATGATTAATCAACATCAAGGCCAGCCATCCAAAAGCTCTCTACTTTTTGCAGGGTGCATAAACCTGTTTTCCACACATTTTGGTAATTCCGTTAATACAAACAACAATTATTGATACATTCGCAAAAAAATCCACCGTCCACAATGATGGCGCTATATAAATAGTATTATTTCTCCATCTACAACTGTCTAGTCTTAATGTGAGGATAATGATTGGTTTGAGTTTTTTTAATTGTTTTATAGTTAATACCGCACAAGAGTCCCAACCGTCGGGAGCCAGTAGGATTATAGCATCCCTAATCGGGGTATGTTTTGACTGTTGTGAGGCTGAAGGTAGTAGGAAGAGAAGGAGACGAGAAAGATGAAGGTTGGTAAGTACCTGGCTATTCAGATCTGGTCACAAAACACGGCTAAAACCATTTTAAGCAACATCATGGTGGTCTTTCACCAGGGCGATAATTAAAGTATCTGCCACTCCAAACGTGCTGCAAATATACTATAATACATATTATTTTTAAATATATTAAATGTTTCTAATTTTGAAACTGTTAATTCGTGGTGGAATTCCATTTTAATGATTTAATAAAACAAATTTATAACTTTATTCCACTTTTATTTTATGACTGGACCGGTTTCAGTCTATGACGGCCATCTTCAGACTAGTGTGAACTTCACACTAGTCTGAAGATGGCCGTCATAAAATAAAAAGTGGAATAAAGTTAAAAATTTGTTTTATTAAATCATTATATTGAATGTGTTTAACACAAATGAATCAAGTCGCCGGGTTTGAACCCGCAACCTTTAGATTCGTAGTCGAGCGTCTTACAACTCAACCACGGAGCAATATTTGAAAAATAATTAATGATAGTGGTTGTACAATATTTGTTTTTACATTTTATTTCAGAAATTAAAAACCGTATTGATACTTGCAAGAAAATTTCCACAGTTATAAAAGTTACAAAGCTTTGCAGGCAGTAGAGAAAATTGCGTTAGTGAGGAAAGAGTTTTAAACATAATTATAAGAATTTTCCTTTTGAATCTACCCCCACACTATCCTTTAAGTGCTTTTGCCAATATTTTTTTGTTCGCAACTGGTAATTTTAATTCTTTGGGTGTTTAATTCAATGCGTTGTAATGTGTATATGCTATGTATTGTAAGGAGTTTATTCCAAATTTAGTTGTGTGAGTAGATGACGATAAGTGTATTTGATTTTGTGATCGTGTTTTGTGCTGGTGTATGTCTGAATTAAAAAAAAATAAACTTTCACTATTTAGTTACATTATAATAAACTCGTTATTCTAGACATGGGTGTAGTACTTTTTAGTTGGGGGGGGATTAACTTTCAGGGTCTTAGCATATCATTAGCATTGTTTTTAATTAATTGTTTAATGGGTCAGAAATGAATTTGTTCATGTGACTCTTAAATAATATTAAATTATGTTTTCGTAGAAAACAATCACTTGGTGGTTTAACATATGCAAAGAAATTAAAATATAACTTTGGATAAGACCACGGATATTATTGATTATTTTTATTTTTTATTTATATTTAGTACATCTTAGATGTTTAAATAACCACGGTTTTTCTGAATTCGCTAATCATCTTATTGATAAAGATCATACCTTCAATAACAGCACCGGCGCTCATATTCTACACAGTGGCAATATGGGATCGTGGTAACAAATTAAACTATTTAGTAGCACTAGAAATAAAGAAATCCGTAAAATTAATAGTCATATTCATAATCTTAAAAGGGAGAGAGAGCTGACGATATTACAAAGATTTGCTAATTAGTTATAATTTTGGCCGTATGTGTCATCCTCATCGCATTTTGTGAACGATTCCGCCAAAAGTTTACTGTAAATTGTTACTTAGAATGGATTAATTTTCGGTATCCGCTCGTAAATCTGAACTTGCAAACGAAATTCCCGAAAAAATATTGACCGACTTCGTGTTTCACTAGATTTTGATTTTCCCCTATAATTTGGGGGAATTTCCCGAATGAACAGCTTTAGAATAGGTGGATAAATTCAATGCTTAATAGAATTTGATTGGAGAGGTATTTTTTATGTTTGTATGGAGTTAACACTAAAATATATGTTTATGTTTAATTATAGATATATCTCAATAAAGTTAACAAAGTTCAATTAAAATCTGCTGCTTCTCTAGAGAATATTACCGAAAATATAATATGCATATGGGAATAGTCAGATTTTTCCTCAGATACTTGGATTTTTTCCCAAGTAACAACCCTGCGAAAGTACACGTTAGGTTCGGTTTCGTCTCGTATGTAAGAAAGGGCGATTATAACCTCCACCAGCATGCTTGCAATAAACTTAAATATTAAAATTTTCGAAGTCTAAATAACATAATTCACATAAAGATATAAAGTTTTACACGTTATTATAATAGTTTTGAGAATGTGACGTACCGTTGTTTTTTAAGAGTGTTTTAATTTTTGTCTTAATTGGGTGTGGATACTAAATATATTTATTTAAATAAAACAGCATGGCTCCGAATTCTTCTTCCACTCAATTAAATCTCATATATTCTCTTGAAACTCCTTTCCCCATCCATCTGCTCTACACGTCCAAACTATTTAATCATCCATTTCTTTATCTGGATCATTACGTTTACATCGACCTTGTATTCTTTTCAAATTTCTTCATTCGCACATGCTTTTATCGCACAATTCAATATCTGTGTCTACATGTTTAACTAAAAACCGCATATTAACATCATGAAGCACTTTTAAAAGATTGTCATGGCGTAAGTATCAAAGTAATTTAACAATAATACTTCCTCTATCAAAAGAAAAATATATAAATTGCATATTTGCAGAAAATTAGTTTAGCGACAAACCATTCTGATTTATCAATTTAAACTTAGGTCACTGTCATGGAAGAGTTTTGTTTTAAATCATAATGAAAGTGCTCCTGGCCATCTAAATGCGGACCCTTAACCCATGAGATGGATCTCATTTTTCGCTAATCCGAGTTCCATACCTATTTGAAAGGCTTTATTTTTAATATCAGAAGAATTTCAGCAAAATAATCATCTATTTAGTAGGCAAATATCGATACCCTACTTCCATAGTGTAACTAGTCAAAAAATGGCCGTACATATTAGGTTCAGTATAATTAATAATTTAGCAATCACACATTCATCATTTCCAAAGAGCACCGAGTCGTTATTACTATTTAAGGGCTGCATTATGTTATTATATTTTATAACACTCAAAAACAATATATACAAATTGTGAGGTATTTGAATTCAACGCTGCCATTTTTAGAGTTGTTACACTCGCGAACTAGGGAATCGATATACATTTCGCAGCACTCTGTTGTACCAATTGTTATAATAATAATATTGGTAATGCGGTCCATTGTCTGATGATCTTTTCTGTTTCCCAACTCATGGTTCACAGATCTTATAAAAAACTTGATAAATGGTTTGAAGTAGTATGTTTAAATCTCATTTAGTAGGTGCAAACATAATTACGAGTATATTTTATTCGTTTAAAGTTATCGCGTGCTTTTTGCAGGTTATTATTATAGTCTGCTGTAAGAGATACTTGAGTTTGATATCACCTCGTAATAATTACTGATGCAACGATTGCAATTATTCAAGAAGAAATAGAACAATTACGAAAATCTTATTAAATTTGTAATACTATTTTTTTTCTCTATAATACATGAAAAAACATATATTATATTTACGATCTGAAAAATAAAATCATAAAAAACGAGGGCGCTGTAATCTTTTTAATTACTTTAAATGGCAACACCACGATGGATCAAAGGTAAAATAGTGAAACAGTCAAAAGTCCAAGTGCATATTTATCTTATCATGTATACTTGCATATGTGGTGGTAAAAATATGGTATTTTCTAAAGGAGGTGATTTTACATCACATTCTAGGGTAATTTAATACTCGAAGTTGATATTTTTTAACGCTGTTTTTGGTACACACTATCAAAACAAAGCTTTTTATTAAATACTAAATCAAATTAAAACACAAAAATAATGTGGAAGAAACGCGCACTTACAGCAAATGTTAGTTCCACTTTAGTAAATTCTACGTTTTATTTCTCAAACTGTAATGTACCTAGATTGCAAATTGTACAATGCCAATAATTCTTGCGCCACTTTTAACATTGACTCAAATCACCATTACCACAATATAATATTTACAATATCAACCTCAGCCCCAACGGAATACCCCGAGTTATTTCTCTTGCCGACTGGCCACTGCCTTGTGGAGCCCTGATGCGCCTAATTGAATAATAATCCGGGGCTGAATTAATTTAAACATGCATGAAACTAGACCTGGGATAATTTGGCCGGCAACTGGTTGATTAGCAATTATTTAATTTGCCGACTGTTATTATGCTATTAAATCATTGTTTAGCATCCTACAATGATTAAACTATTGACCGGCAACATGCATTGTTTTACGGAGATGTGTAAATAAAGCAGCGTGTGAATACACAGCATCACTAAGCTTAGCGAAAAAATCCCTGAATAGATAATATCAAGTAATGTGATCTACAGTGACGTGCACAGAGTTTTTGATCAGGATAGGCAATAGGAAAACATCGGATTTATTGATAATAGAGATAGGTACTAACAGATATCTCTGATTGCTATCGGATTTGTTCTGTAAAAGCACTGCCTAGACACTGACAAAGATCGTAACTCAAATGAGCCACTTGAACGCGTGCACAGCTCACAGCATACATATTTTATGTAGTCTAGTTCTAGTGAACATATCGTCGTTAGAAAGGCTTAAGGGCTGAAGCGCCATTTCGGGATGTTTACACCAGAGCACTTTAAAGTTTTGTTTTGTTTTACAATAAAATTCATAAGTCTACAGTACCTAGTTGGATTTTGTCACAAAAAATTACCCAGGTAACTCAATGCTCCCGCTGAGTTACCTGAAGCGACAACAGGCTTAAAAAAGACCTAAACTTGTGTAGCTTAAGTCAAGCCTTCTCCCAAATGGAAAATGTATTTTAGATGGCTGAAGGGCCACAAAAGTCTTTAGAATCAAACCAGAGTTTTGATCGTTTTTTTTTCTACATTCAATGCAGAAAAATAACTGATCAAAGCTGCATACTTTACTCATTTTTGACCAAAGTGTTGCTTGTCTTTTTGCATTTCCAGCGACGATATGATAATTTTATTTGACTTGATGTCCTGTCTCGTAAATATAGATATACTATTTACCTACCCAATGGTTTTTTTTAAATCAACATTTATTCATAAATATAAAATCTTTACGGGTTTACCTTACATGTTTTCCTACTTCTCTCAGTTAACCTAGAAGAGTACATACATGGAACAGATAAAAAATAATTAATAGAAAAAAATAGAACGCAATTAATCTTAACTTAAAGAACAAGTAATAAATAGCCTCAAGAGAATAAGCACATAGAATAGTGCATCTGTTAATGTTAATTTAAGTATTCGTAAGGTGTAGTGGCATTTAGTACTAATGATGCATTTTATTGAATAAAAACGCTCAAAATTAAATAGATGTAAGAAGAACGTGAGATCGTAAATCGCCGATTTGATCCACCATAAAGCAGGGATATCTCTAGCATACAAAATACACTCATCAAAACATTAAGGTATTTATTAAATAAGGCTGCACCTGAAATGGACGGAAGCCGTTAATCGTGGTCCAGGAAAGGAAACCTGGAGGCATTTGACCAAATAATAAGACACGGGGAAGAAGATGAGATTAATAAAAAAGATTTTGGCTCAGTTATCACGGAAGTCGTATTCCATCACGGCTGGAAAAAACCATCAGTGTAGCACAGTATTGATTTCAGATGCAAATGAATCGTAGGTCGACGCAACAGGGCACACAAGTAAACTGTATAGGTGACGGTTTCAATCTACCAAGTGCTCCAAGTGGTCGGTCTCGTTGTATGCGAGACCGACAGGCAAGTGAATATGCTGCGGGTCTGGTCCAAAAAGAGGGGTAGTCAGGCGGTCCAGGGGGAGCAGGCGATGGTCAAAGAAAGGCAGGAGTCAAGTTGAAGGCGATGTCTAGAGCGAAGTGAAGTCAAGGTGGGTGATGCTGCCGGAGGATGCTGGTAATCTGCCTTTTCTCCTGTTTTTGCGCTATATTTCAATTGCTCAGGAGCGAACCTAGTTGATACCAGCACATTGTCGGAATAAGATGAAGCCTTTTTTACGAATAACCTGAAAATATTTGAAAAACTCCTACTACCATCATAATAATCGGAAAACTTTGTTTGTGCAATGATGGAGGACTCGGCTAGTAGACGTCTGGATGGGAACCCGACGCAATTGTCAACTCGGTTTTTAGCCGGTCAAATACTTACAGGTACGTAATATAAACGTTTGATCTGGAATCATTTTTAAAAGTTTACGTTCGGTACAATGGTTCAGGTTTGTTGTTACTAAACACTATTTTATAGATATTATATTTGACGGCCTCCATGGTTGAGTGGTAAGACGCTCGACTACGAATCCAAAGGTCGCGGGTTCAAACCCGGCGTACGCCAATAACTTTTATTTAATTAATATGTGTTATAACACATTTAATTCATATAAAATGTATATTTACGGCACGATCCAGAGTGGTAGATACTCTAAATATCCCCCTGATTAAAGACCACCATTCAGAATCAAAACGTTGCTTGAAATGGCTTTAGCCGTGTTTGGTGACCAAATCTGAATAGGCAGGTACTTCCCAACCTTCCTCTTCCCAATCTCCTTCCACTTCCCACTACCTTCAGCCTCACAACGTACCCTATTTGGGAATGCCATAGTCTCACTGGCTCTAGACGGTTGGGAGCAATTGAGACAATATATTAAAAAAAAATTCTAATTTTCCATTATCTTTAATCTGCGTCGTTTCGATAAAGGAGGCGTAAAATATTTTTCAACTATTCGGATGATAAGTTCTTTCAATTATGTAACCTTTGATCCAGAGGTTTAATTACCCGGAACCAGTAGTGCTATGACATCCCCACTTTGGGGAATGTTGTGTGGCAAAAAAGAAGGAGTTGGGATAGTGGGCGGTTAGGAAGTACCCACCTGGCTATATAAATCTGATCACCAAACACAGCTAAAGCTATGTCAAGCATCTTTTTGATTCCGGATGGTGGTATTTCATCAGGGCGATACTGATATGGTTTCAACTATTCTATGCAGCCCTGCAGTCTGTCTAGAAAGAATAATATCAGCTGTAGGCGTACCGCATTACCGGTGAAGGGGTCTGATAGACATTTCAAGGATGGGTCAGTCGTTGGATATTCATTCCGTCGAAGCGCCATTCGGATTGTAATCTCGAATGGATTGTAAATAAATCAACCGATACAAAGTGCGCAGTAATTGATGTTCCTGGTTGCAAAGCTTCCGTAAGAGGTATATTATTTGCATGTAAACAAACACTAAATAAAGTAGGTAATTTCCTTTGTCCGAACGTATTCTCAAATTTTATAATGGCCAATATAAATCTTACACTATGAATTCCAGCCTTTTTTCA
Source organism: Drusus annulatus (assembly GCA_022651775.1). Lineage (NCBI taxonomy): Eukaryota > Metazoa > Arthropoda > Insecta > Trichoptera > Limnephilidae > Drusus > Drusus annulatus. Next base: position 59,022 of record JAGWCC010000032.1, on the reverse strand, counting down.
CATTATTCACCGTCTAACTTAAATATGTCAATTTTTTTATAACAAAATAAATTGGATTTCCGCACTCGTAAAAACGGGCCATATTTCAAATGCTAAGTTGCGGCAAAGGATTTTGAATTCGATGACGTCACACAGTTATCTATCACACCGCGATGGCGTCTCGGGTTGTATGATAAGATGACGACTTTTAAAATACGCGAAAAACATTAAAAAAAAAAACTGAAAAATCCTTCCTACAGTATTGATAAACAATAATTTAATGAAAAATAAACTCAAATTTAAATAAATTGACTTAATACTACATTTTTATATTATAACTGGAAACTTTACGAAAAAATACTCATTCTCAAGTCTATGCAGATTTTGAACAGGTAAAACTATATTACCTAATGCATTATTAATATTATTTGACGGCCTCCATAGTCGAGTGGTAAGACGCTCGACTACGAATCTAAAGGTCGCGGGTTCGAACCCGGCGTGCGCCAATAACTTTTATTTAATTAATATGTGTCATAACACATTTTATTCATATAAAAATAATAAAAAAGTTTATTTGCGACACGTTCCACTATAAGTATCGCCCTGGTGAAAGACCACCATTCAGAATTGAAACGTTGCTTGAAATGGCTTTAGCCGTGTTTGGTGACCAGATCTGAATAGCCAGAAACTTCCCTACTTCCCAACCTTCCTCTTCCCAATCTCCTTCCCCTCCACAGTTACTTCAGCCTCACAACATACCCTATGCCGGGGATGCCATAGTCTCACTGGCTCAAGACGGTTGAGAGCAGTTTAGACTCTTGTGCGTTATTCATATAAAAAAAAACTTGTTATTTACATTGTATACAAAAGTAATATTACATTCGACCTCTGTGTTTTCGTTGGTTACGTACGGCGTACACCCTACGAACAAATAAGTACTCTATCTGATTCCTCAATCCTGATACCGTTGCGAGTAAATTCTCTTTTAGAATGCGTACTTCTTATATGTACTCGTATATGGAATGCGAAGGGTAATCCAGGGCAGCCTAAATATGATAATTTAATTTAATTGTTTTATTACCTTGTTTGGAATTATTTGATTGAAGGAATATGTGGGAGGGAGAATATTATATAAGCGGAAGATGTTGCTTGTGCAATGATGGAGGACTTACCTAGCAGAACATCAATATGAATGTTACCTATTTTTTAATGTTATCTTTTGTTGTTAGAATGATAGTAAATTAGAGGCTTTATGACTCCCTTTTTTATTTATAGGATAAAAACAAGGGACTTTTTACCTTTTTCTGTAAACATTTTGTGCAAAGTAAAAATAAATTTAACGTATTTATATTTTATTTGATTTTTTCTCAATCAATTAAAAATGAACGTAAGAGATCCATTCTATGATAATAGATCGACTGTGTTTGGGTCAAAGATGTTATTCCACATTTGTTGCAACCAAACTTAGGCCTAGTGGTTTGAACCACTGTCACTGTCGCAAATCGATGATTAGCGCCATCATGATTTTTTTCCGTTAGTGTTAACCACCATTTTAAAAATAGACAAAAAATCGTAAACATTACCTTACTTTTAGCCGTCTCAGGTGTATGTAAGCCCTTAAATAAATTTTGATAGTTGTCAATAGACAACAAACGAAATTTACTAGAAAAAACATGAAAACAAAAAGAAAAGATAATTATCTGTTATAAATTTACTGTGCATCCACACAGGCAAATTCTAATAAAACAAAAATCATTAATATAAATAAATTCGGTTAAAGTACCGAACAATAATAGTAAATTTAAATAGCACAGTTTTGTGATAGTTCACCTCAAGTGCGCTTTACACCATATTATGTAATATAACCATTATTTATAATTATTGTCCGAGGTAATTAATGAAAAGCAGCACGCCATTTTATACTATAAACCAGCGATGCATAATCTTTTTAGCAGAAGGGCCGAATTACGTATTATTCAAACGGAGGGGGAGGGGGCTGTGGGCGGGTTGGCCATCAGCGAAAAACAAGTTTTAAGCAATGTTCAGAGACTCCCCGGAACCATATATTTATCCATACATTTGGTGAGAAATCTAAAAATAGGCTCCAAACAAAAAATCTTTACAAAATTTTCATATAAAAATTACGGCAAATACGTTTTTACTAAGCCTTGAGCTTTAACCCTGAGTTATTTATCACTGCTGTAAACGGATTTCAAGAAGTTTGCCGCGATCAAGTGATTTATTGTCTAGCCCCACAAAAGGCTGCTAATGCAGATTGCAATGCCAGTCATTTTCCTATAAGGTTGAATAGGGATTTATCGATAAATAAGTAGAGCTATTGAATAATTCAGAGAAGTTTACGTTTTAAGGGTATTTTTTGTCATAATTTTCAACGTTTTAACATTTCCGGCTACCTCGGAGAGCCGACGGAAATAAGATATTCATTGTAAAAATTTTGCGAATTTAAATTAAAACTTACAAATTGATAGAAAATGTATTTATGTTGGGGTAGCAGAGTTGAAATTCAGAATGTAATCTGATAGGTTACGGCTTACTACCCGTCTAACGGTCTAACCTATCGGGTATTCTCACGTGATTTACATATCTTTAAATTATTTCAATTGCCCATTATTTAGGTAATATCTTATGAAATCAAAATACTTACAAAACCTCCGCAGCTCCGCGCGTAGATGAATAAAAAATAAAAGTTAGGTTAGGTTAGATTATCGGGACTAAAAGTTTACAATCACAAAAATATCGTTTTATAACAACTCGTCTAGTAGATGTTTTTAGCATTACTGGTAAATACCGCCATTCAGATGAAACGTTGCTGGCTTGAGATTTGTTCGGTTACTACATTTGATACATCGATAGTGTAAATTTGGTAACTCCACTTTTGGCAACTTTACAGGAGGGAGAAAAAACTTCTTATTTTGTTTATTTTTAACGAATTGAGAAAATCTTAAATGCTTAATTGTATATTTATTTAATACGTATGGAACGAATATATTAAATTACAAAAAATCTGTTAATATTTTATAGCCAGTTTTGGGAGTTATCAAAATAGGACTAGACTAGTTCTTAGTAGTTTGTTCAACAGGTGCTTTTAACGTTGAAAATCTTTTTAGGTAGACACAAATAAAATAAAACATAAATAACAACAATAAAACTTTAAAACATAAAGCAGGAACTTCGTCAGGAAAAAAGAGGCAATAATCTATTCCAACATAATATTTATTTCAACAAACCAAGTCTTCAACATTTTCACTAACGGTTTTACATTTGTACAACTTTTAATTTCTGCAGCAACATATTTAAACAGCTAGGTTTCATGTTGAATAATTTAACGTTCTCGGTCTATATTATGTATTTGAATGTTTATGTAGATTAGTTCTTCATTAAATGTAAAACGAGTATTACAAGTGTGCTCCGGCCTTTTTGTATATAAATAGGGTTATCAACTATAATTTTAATATTAATAGCTTTCAACTTCTTGAGATTGTTAAAAATGACGGTGAATAAATTGGTCCAGGTAGTTCAGTCGGTAGAATGGTATTCCCGGATGGAGTAAAGATTCCGAGCTTGAGTCTCAGTCACAACAGTTTTATTTTCATATTCTTTGAAGATTGTTGATATTCTTTCAATAATTATTGAAAGTAATCAAATAAAAATCCCTTTCAGTACCCTTTTAACTACCATTAACGCCGTTTATCCGCAGGGGTAGGCAGATAGGATAGACCGCCATACAACTCTGTCTTGTCACACACTCCTTACTTCAATCACAATCACCTATCGTCTCATACATACTCTTCTGTTATTCTGACTCTTGGCATGGCCCAACTCAAGTATTTGATTCACTTGATCGTGTCATGTCTTCCTCGGGCGTCCCCGACTTCTTCTACCATTCACTTTCGTATCATATTCTCTCTTTACACTCCTTTCTTCGTTCATATGCTCCATATTCCTAAACTATTTATCCGTCCCTTTCTTAATCAACCTTTTATGGGTATTGAATAAAGCAAAGATTAAAACACCTTATACACTGTGTTCCATTATTATATTGATGCAATTGATTTAAACCACTTTATTCAATAAAACTATCGGAAGTACTCTACCACCGTCAGGACAATGTTAATATATGATGTCCATGATATTCATCATAACTATAAATAATATAATATTTTCCTAATGATGGAAAGGTATGACCGAAGGTTTAAAATATGAAAATAGAGTAGTTTAAAACAATTTTATTTTTGAAAGCTACAAAGTTCGTGCTTTTTATGAATTCTCAACTTGACCGTATTCGCCGGGTTTCAAACCCGTGACCTCTGGGTTGAGAGTCAAGAAACTCGCCGCTCACCCGCTCGTCATCATCTGGGACATGCAGCAAACTTGCTTTTTAAAAAAGGCAAACTTGCTTTTAAAAAAAGGCAAACTTGCTTTAAAAAAAAAGGCCGAAAAGCTGTTTTAACCAACATTCATAATTAATATGTAAACAATGCCACTATCCGTGATTATCTTGTATACCCGTGTATAACCGATTCGACTCCTGTCACCATGTACTCATGGTTTTACAGGTTTTGTAAGTTCGTTTGGGAAATTGCGTGTCTTAAGGCAATTAAGAGTTATAAACAGTTTGCCTTGCAGGTAATGCGGATACCTTTATTTTCACAAACTACGGTCATTCCTAGGAGACAAATATTTATAAAACCACTATACTTGAAGTACACAAAATAAAACGAAACTGCCATGATCATTTCAAAGCCGACTTGCGCAGAAAGATATCTCATTTTTCAAAAAATACACGGTGGTTTAGTACTAAACTTATAAAATCTATCGCTTTAGCACTAAACTTATAAAATAACACGGTTAACAATATATTGAACTCTTAAAACAATAGATAACAAACAACTCACTCTTCGTGACTAGCTGAAGGTTTATCTAAACTGGGTTTTAACAGATGTTCTCACTCACGTAGAACAATCCAGTTAAAAAAACTCAGTTATTGTACAATTCTAAAAAAACTACAAATACTCAGACAAAAGATACATACAATTTAAAAAAACTCACTCACTGATAAATAACACAAATAGAAGTAGAACCAAGAGACACAAGTGATCCATAATATAATAAGCCCAATCAATGTTAGATATTTTTAAGCAATAGCAGGACATTTTTTTCTGAAACTGTACAAATTATCGTCAAAACTGTCAATATTAGTACACTCTATCTTATTATATAGTCGACGTATTTGAGACACAGGGTTAAAGTAGACAATATTGTTTCTGAATGTACTGTGGGTGGAATATGCTATGGCGTCTTAAATAATAATATATTTTTTTTAGAAAGGAATTACTATGTAGTTTGACATACGAGTATATAATGAAATTAAACAATAACTTTGTATAAAACTTCACACAAAATGTGTGGTCTTGTTTGATGTTTGTGTAGTTATTGTTTGATTTCATTAAATAAGAATTGTTGTTTAAGACGCCATATCTTAAAACAATAAGAATTGTTACCAGTGTTCTGCTTAGTTGTATTATAGTTGAGCGCACTTTAGAGGTGAAATATCATAAAACTGCGCTATGTTAATGCAATGTTATTATTATCAATATTATAGGCTCAGACGCCTTGAGAGCCACGTTGTGAAACCTTAGTGCTTATGGGAGCTAAGCAGACCGTCTCCGCGTCAATAATAAAATGTTGTGTAAAAACTCTAGGTAGAGAGGCAGCAGAAAATAACAACCATAACTAACCATATACATCATAATTAATTATTGTTTTAAGGGAATCATTTTGTGAATTTATGAAACTCTTTTTACTCGTAATTTAAGATCTTTAATTACTTGTTGTATTACTTTATGTTTTTACAGTATAAAATATTAATATTTTTTATTGTGAATTTAATGGTAATTTTAAAATGTATCAGTTCAATATTCTTCTTATTAGTACTTCTTCTTTGCTAGTGATTTTAAAAAATTCTTCTTTTATGCTATTGTTTTAATTAGGGCGTGAATCAATTAATAAAATATCACGCACACCCACCGAGGTAGAGTATGCTATTGTTCATCTTAGAACAGGTCTCTTGACTTAGTTAAGTGAACGTGAACATACTACCATTTAACAAATAATATCTATCAAAAAATCATCTGATCCCAAATTAGATCACTGAAACTAACCTTCCATCTACTCCCGTCCTTCTTCCCTTTATCCCATTCCAATGTTCCCTTCCACCTTTCTCTCTCCCCACCAACTTAGTTAAATTCCAAACAAACAAAAAAAGTGTGTATTGTCACACTTTACTTCTCTTTTCATCCTCATCTGTGGAACATGTATAATTGGCATAATTTACTGGTTTTATTATTATATACATATTAATAACTAATCTTCCGTTCCTAAAATAAATAAATAAAAATAAAAACATTAAAAATGACATTTTTTGCAAATGCAAGTCATTGAATTCGATTTAAGGTCCCATAGAGGTTAGAAAGATAATTGGTTACTCATTGCTTCGTGCTAAGCAGGTAACATTAGGTATATCACACACTTTAATCATGGACATTTAACTAACTAACTTACTAATCAATAGGTTGATGCCTTTGTACAATGCTGTATACAATACAGTATAATATTTATAGATTAAATGCATTTGTTTAATTTCGTTAATAAGACACTTGTTTCAAAGCTATCTACATACTACGACTGTTATACAAACGGATAATACGACCGAATAACTAATTCTAGTACAGCAAATATAATAACGGATTGGGTAGAAACAAAAAAAGAAGAACATACACAATGCGATCGTGAACATGTCGATACAACCACGCAAAAAACAGCTTATTTAAATGTTTTGATTAACTGACTAACCACCACGCCGTCTCCCGCAGGGACGGGCAGAGACGGTGGACCGCCACACAACTCTGTCTTGGCAAACACTCCTTGCTTCATTTCCATTCATGCATCGTCTCATACATACTCTTCTATGACATTACCCGACTCGAATATTTGATTCACTCGATCGTGCCATGTCTTCCTGGGACGTCACCTCTTCTACCCTTCACTTTCGTCATATATTTTACTTACACTCCTTTCTTCATTCACTGCTCTACGTGTCCAAACCATATGAGCGTATCTTTCTTAATCTTATTCATTGCGATTACATTAGCTTTGCATTCTTTCTAGATCCCCACATTTTTATCATTCATAGTTTTAACATACTCGTATATACGGTTCAGGGATATCATTTATACAGCATTCAGTATACTTTCATCCTTCTTCTGCCAGTTCCACGCCTCACTGCCATACATCAGGGTTGGTATCAGTACTCCATTGTGAACTGCTAGTGTTTTCAGTCACATATTTTTATCGTATTTTACGCTTGTATACCAGCCATGTCTCGTTTTAAGTTTCTTTTTTACTTTTGTTTGGTATAATTTCTTATTTTTATTATGCAGAGCGCCTCTAAGATGAATTTTCACAAAAACAGCGAAATAACCCTACAATTGGTCAGTACAATGTTTGTAAAATAGAGCCGATCTAAAGTGTGTATTAATTTAATAACTCCATAGGTTCACTCAATACAGTAGTCTTAAATAGTAACCGAGATGATAATAACAAGTTGGGTGGAATGAACAATTTGATAAGTCTAGTAATAGGTAACAATGTGGTATTACCTTGTTCTTATTATTGTACCTGCGAGTTTCGAGTACAAACCTTAATTTATATGCGTTTATTACAAATTTATTTAAAGTTTCTGTATTTAAATTGCAGAACTCCATATTAATTTTCATGTAATTAAAATGTAATCAAATTTGATCATGTTATTATTTAGTTCTACTATTTTTAGATTTTATGTTTACTGTGACAGCTGTTTCGGCATTCAAATCAAACTGGGGTTAGACCACACAGAAATAACATATAGCCTTAAGCCGCCGTAAAAGTTTTTTTTCTTTTGCTTTTATATTATTATCATTTTATGGTATTTAAAAAAAATGATGTTATCTCTTTCATTGTTTTCATTTGACTCATATGTATTATTATTTATATGGCAGACAGAGTATTTCACCCTATAGTGTATAGTTCCGCTGAAATAAAATATTTTTAAAATTATTAAATGATTTTAGTTACCATGGTTTATTTGCTTATAACCGCATATAAATAACTTATCTACATAAGATAATTAATTTGTGTGCCGAAGCAGCTGTGTCAAGAAAAATAAAAACAACAGAACTTAATAATTACTTTATTAAATTTTATTTAATTTAACCTATGAAAAAATTTTTACTTTTTACAAACATCGGTCGATTTGGATACACGGCAAAAAAAATGTGACGTACAGCGGATTAAAGCGCCCTTGAGGTGATTTTTCACAAAAACGACGTTGTACAAATTATCTAAATATTATTATTATTATTTTGATTTGTTATTGAATTAAGAGGTATCTACTTAATATGTTTAGTGAAACCTGATTTAAAGAGTTTTTATAAAATTATTGCAAAAAGTTAGTTAGGTACAGCCGTTATATGAAAAAAAAAAATACTTATAACAAACATAAAAAGTAGCTAGAATCAAAATATAAAGTCGGAAGATAAATAATATATCTAAATAAAATATATATTTTTTATAATTTTTTCGTGCACTTAAGTTTTTGTAAAATGCATATTTGCATAAATGCAAAGTTATGTTTTTATGTTCAAACCGTCGTTGATTCGACGACGTGTGTGCGTTAAACCAATGCACGATAAAAGTGCACCAATCTTTAAAACTAGATTCCGAAAACGATTACTTACCTTACCTTCCTAGCTAACTTCCTTTGTGTGTGTACATACATCGCACAACTATAAGTAAAGTTATTTATTATTGTATAAATTATTGAAGAATGATTGTACTGATTGTTTTCAATGACATGTGTAGGAATGCAGATGCCAACAGCTTTTATTATTTAAAAAAATCTTCGTATTTTCTTGTATCCCTTTTGTTTGATGGCTATTTTCTTTTCTTTTTTTGCATTCTTTTCTATTATTCATCTATTAAATTGTATATTCTTTCATTATATATATTTTAACTAAGTTTTTTTTTTTAATAATTGGATTGTTTTCGTGTGTATCATAGAAAAAACCGAGTACCTGCCTTTAGTAAATAAATTAATAAAATAGAATTGGACATACCAAAAAAAAGTTTACATTGGATAAATTCAAACAATAACTCTGGAATATTGAAAGTCGGTAGAAATCACTGTCAAGTCAAAAGACGAAAAGTTTGAATTATTGAACAATGTTTTTTAATTTGAACAACAAAATTTGCCACAGTAAGCATTTTTTTAAAGTTCTCGTATTGTCGATCATTTAAAGAGAACTGTCATATTAATTATAAATGTGTAATTCATTCTTTTATGTAATCACTTTTGGCCAGGTTACTGGTTTTAGTGCAGTCATGGAAGGTGTGTCAAAATGCACCTATATAAGGACGGGCATATTAATAATTTTAATTACATATTATCTAGAATAAAATTAGATTATTATGTTATCCACAGTGTACCCAGTCCGAACTGAAAACCAATAGATCTTCCAGAAGATCAGTTCCTTGCGGTCGACTTCCGTGGCCGAGTGACTAAGATCCTCAGCTGCAGATTCAAAGCAGTGGCGGCTCGTGAATTTTTAATTAAGATTCAAAATTACGCCATTAATGATGTTTTTGAAGCCAAAAAATAATATTTAAAAAATTCCAAAGTCCATTTCTTTGTATGAAGATTTTCAGTTTTTTTAGTTTGGTGGTGTGCTTTACCAGTTTGCTAAAAAAATCTTCATACAAAAAACTTTTTCCCCTACAGTAATATAAATAATTTTATATTTTTTAATCTAAGTACTTGAGGTCACTAGAAAGTCACGAAGTTCGAAAATCGGCGTGCGCAAATTATTTTTACTGTTTTTTTTTTTTAAATTTAGATAATGATTGTGGTTTGGTTTTCAAAAGGGTTCCTAAACAACAAAATGCTTAAGGAAAGAGAGCATAAATATGTTAACCTAAATTATATAGTTGTGCATAAAAATAAGTATTTATTCATAGGTACCATTAATGTTCCAAGGTGACATTGCCTTAAATTTTAGAAAAAAAATTTCAACATTGAAACCGTTTTCTCGGTGAATCAATAATTTATTTTTAGATGTTTAAAAAAAACGGTAAAAAAGAGAGCGAGAAAACGTGTTTTTAGTCGAATAAATAAGCTGCTTAGATATTCGTAGTGACTAAATGATTAATGACCCAGTTTAAAGGTCACCAAGATTTAGTGACCCTCCGTCATTAAAATCGTAACTAACCATCCGTTAAACTCACGTCCGTATAGCCATATTCTAGTAGTAGTTCTAGTTATAGTTTTTTTTATTTTTTTTATTCAGCTCCAACTTCCACTACATCTTCCGCTTCAACTGTCGGTTGATTGATGCTTTATTCGTATACCCAAGATCTAGTATCTTTAGTTCTAGATATATAACTCTGCCTGATTTTTGTTGATTTCAGCATATACTTTAACGTTCGTTTCATCTGCAGGTACTATATAATATATATTTATATGTTTTAAACGTTGGAATCTTAGAGTGTATAGAGTGGTATCAATCCATGGCAGTGTAGTCAGTTTTTGATGATTTTTACCTGACTCGGCGGACCTGGGCGTGGCTAAAACCAAGGCTAGGGTATTTATACATCCATTCTTATCACATATCGACATATTGTTTTTGTTTATTCGTATAACCACTTTTTCACAATTTTGAAATCAACAAAAATATAGCATATAATCTAACAAACCGTTTAGTAGTGTCAAGTTTAGTGGCATAGTAAAAAATGTGGGCGGAGTCCCGCAGTGACTTAGGAGCCCAAGATCATTGTGACAGTACGTAGAAGCGGAGTATTATATATGTTGTCTCTTTCTCTCTCATGGTGTACGACGTAAAAACCCGGAGAAAGTGATTTATCGCAAGTTTGTATAGGTTGGGTAAAAATGATTAGCTCTCTCTCCATACATTGTTTCTCCAAGGTTGGAATCATCTTCAACTTTAACTTAATCTTCTACTTCAACTGTCTGTTGAATATTACTGTATCCGTATAGCCAGTATCTGGTTTCCTTTAGTTCTAGATCTATGTATAACACTGTCTGATTTTTGTTGACTTCAACGTTCGTTTCATCTGTAGGCGTTATATATATTTATAGAGTCGACCCCCGGTAATCCAGCCCCTGTCTAATTCGGCACCCCCTGTAATTCGAGATTCCAAGGCCAGAAATCGTTACCACTCTCAGCGCTCCCCAAATCAGTGTTTCTTCGGAAGTCATAGAGCAAGTCGCTACCGAAACGCAGATTAGTTCAGAAAATTTGGAAATATGGTATCGTGAAATGGATGAAGAAGAAAGTGTATTTCAACATTTTGAGTTTAGACTTACGGAATTCAATTCTTCGTTTGTGTGAAAGCACTATGAAACAACACATGTCTGATAATGTGGTTATTAACCAAGTTTTTGTTCTAATGTCAAATCAAGGTGACGATGATGACGAAGTCATCGTAACTGCCCCACAGATTACATTTTAAGTGGGTATGCAATAATACAATAGACTGTAGAGATTTTTTTATATGAATACTGGTAGTTGGAATTTTCGTCGAAGCCAAACCAGTTTTTAAAATCATGTTATTGAAAGTCTTCGAAGTATGTATTAGTACTTTTTATTGGTGTATTTTTAGGCATTTCCTGAAAACTGATTTTGATTGTGTTTTTCACTGAGAATGCTACAATATAGTTTATTATCACGAAAATCCTAATTTATCACGAGAAATTCAAGACCTTGCATAAAAAATTTCAATTGTGGGTATTAACTTTTTAATCCAGCTATTTCGAATTACCGACATTTTAGCAATTTTCCACAATTTCAGAAAATATAGCCTTAGACACTATTTAACTGAGAAGTCGAACTAACTGTCGATAAAGTCGAATAAACATCCTATAATACACACACACACACACACCCACACACACAGAGTATTCTATTGCAGGAAGTTTTTTACAATTTCCCGACGCAGCAACTCAGAATCTTACAAGTAGGTACTCGTATATATCGATAATTATTTTACAATTAGACAATACATTCAACGCAATTTAGATGTAAGTAGACTTGTAATTATGTTAGTTATCAGTTCCGAACATGCAACGGCCGATACATACATTGTATTTATTTAAATTCCATTAGCGTAGCGACAGCCTCCCTAGCCCCCGGGCAAGCATGTGTGACCCCGCATTGCCTCCTTCTTTTAAAATATTCATATGTGAAAACAAGTAGGTACCTGTCAAACGATTTCATGATGATTTCATACAATATTTACAATGTTTTTGGATATTATAAATTCCGTTTGCCCAATAAATGATTAATTCGAACCAAATATTCACACAGTCAAGTGGATCTCCGAGGGAGATAATAAATTAGACGTAATTATGCAAACAGCATCCAACTCCAAAAAGTTGAAAATAAGAAAAAGGCGTTTGAAAATATGACGATATAAAAGCATTAATATGCCTAATTGGCATTTGTAAAGTAAATATCAGTGTTTTTTCTTTATAAGAATTTTAATACATAAATTGGTAATGCATAATCTATCAATGTATTTAGAAATTAAAAAAAGTATTTCCTATATTATCCTACATTTTAATATTTTTAAACATCATTTTATGTCAAATATCTGTAATGTGCTTTAATTAAAAAATGAATTACCAAAAATCTATTCCAATTAGAGCTTGTATGTTTTCACCAGATAGAAATCTAGATTTATCTATAGGAAAACATGTAAAACTCGATTTTGGCAAATTGTGGGTTGGACGCCTTCTGCATAACTAAGTCCAATTAGTAATGCAATATATTTTAAATAATTGTTAACAATTCGGTAATTATTACCCATTATGAATATTAAAAAAATATTACGAATTTAATAAATTATAAAAAATTGGAGATATTTTATTTGGAATTGTAATTAGAAGTTTTAGGAAACTTTATGGATTTTCTTCATATTGATGATGTTATTTTTTTAATTACCTACTGGTTCTTTAAATTCGTTTAATGTTTTAATTTCCATGCTCTTACCTACAAATTACTTATAAATATCTTGTATTATAGATAACATTACATCAACAAAAACGAACAACAAAGGTTTTTTTTTTAATCTATTATAATGATTACCGCACAAGAGTCCTAACTGCTCTCGACCGTCTTAGTCCAGTGAGACTATGGCATCCCCAATTGAGGTATGTTGTGAGGCTGAAAGTAGTGGGAAGCGGAAGGAGATCGGAAAGAGGAAGGTTGGGAAGTACCTGGCTATTCAGATCTGGTAACCAAACACGGCTAAAGCCATTTCAAGCAACGTTTCAATTTTGAATGGTGGTCTTTCAACAGGGCGATACTTGGAGTATCTACCACTCTGGAACGTGCCGGATATTTATTATACATTATTTTAAATTAAGGAAATGTGTCATGACACATATCAATTGAATAAAATTTATTTGCGCACGCCGGGTTCGAACCTACAACCTCTGGATTCGTAATAGAGCGTCTTACCACTTGACCACGCAGGCCGTCAGAGAAACATGCAATACAACAGGTTTACAGAAAAAAACGAAATAAAAAGTTTTTTAATCTACCATCAAGTCTATCGCAAAACACTTACGTAACGTAGTATTGATACTTGATATATTTGTAAAAACATGTAATATACATGGCCTGTTCAAAAGAAAAGGTGAATTTTGAATTTTCGCGGGCTGTGTACATTCGATTATCGATTTTTTGTTGTTGTTATGTTGGTACACATATGTTTATCATATGTTGGCATTATCAGCCATTTTGGATAAGTGGTTTGTTTTTGACAACTGGAAAGGTTAGTCACGTTTTTGTGTGTTCTTTGACTTTTTACTATTGAAAAAAATGGATCAAAGAATAAAATCCATGATTTGTTTTTCCACAACTCCAGGACGCTCATCGCCATTAACATCTTCTCGGCCTTCTGTAAAGCGCTTGTACCACTTATAAACACTTTTTTGAGACAAAGTAGACTCGCCGAATGCCAGAGTCAACATTTTAAGTGCGTTGGATCACTTTATTCCATTTTTAACGGAAAATTTTATACATATTCTTTGATCAATTTTTTTCAAAAGTAAAAAATCGAAGAACACAAAAACGTGACTAACCTTTCCAGTTGTCAAAAACAAACCACTAATCCAAAATGGCTGATAATGCTAACATATGTGTACCAACACAACAACAACAAAAAACGATAATCGAATGTACACAGCCCGCGAAAATTCAAAATTCACCTTTTCTTTTGAACAGGCGTATATTGTGTGCATTTGATGATTTTGTGCCGTTCTGTTAATGAAGGCGACCAGACAGACAAGTCGTCGGCACGACACTGGTAAAACATAAAAAAAAACAGAAAAACCTCTTGTTCTATTAATCAATGCCCTCCTCCCTATAAAAACTATAATGAAGTAATTAACGGATTTCTCAGTTAAACTGGATCAATTGAATCATCAATCAGTTCTCGACGGGTGAAACCAAATCACGCAATAGCATTATTTGATTAGGGCCGAAGGTTTTGGAAGAACCAATACGGAACACCACTGACCCAGTAATCAAAAAGTGTTGAGAATACGAAAAACATGTGTATAATAATATGAGGTACCTACGTCCAACATTTTTTTTATCTACCATTTTGGTGCGTGTTCACGGTAGTTGCGCCGTTATTTTGGTGGTAATTTTATTTTGAATTACATACACTTTGTCACTATAATATTAGTTTGTCATTTTAGAATTACAAATTAGGGCTCCGTCGAAGCCAGAGTGAGGTTAGCCTCTCACAAGTTGGGCATGCTGTACAGGACCCGCAGATACTTCAATAGTACACAACTGCTGACCTTGTACAAATCGCAAGTGCGCCCCACTGTTGAATTTGGCAGCCACCTCTGGTCTGGAACCCCTAAATACCGGAAAAAATCCTTGACTCTGTGCAGAATCTGGCGGTCCGTTTGTAAAGATTCTCATATCTTAACAAACGGATTGCAATCTTTGGAGCACAGATGTCAGGTGAGAATGCTGTCCTTGTTCTACGGGTATTTCAATGGAAGATGCTCCGAGGAACTTGCGCCATTTATCCCTTTGGCACTGGTGCATAGTCGGGAAACTCGCCAAACCCGCGCCCAACATTTATACACGGTTGACACTCAATACATGATAACGGGTCGCTCAACAACTCGGCTATGGAGCGATTTGCCGGCCTCTGTGTTTCCTTCCTCCTTCAACACGGGCCTCTTCAAGACCCAGGTTCACTCCTTCCTTTCCTCAAAAAGAACCTCCACACAGCATCCCCAAAGATGACATAGGCCCTGAAGGAAATTATTTCCCTCGAGAAATTCTCGAAATACTCACTCACAAGGAAAGTACCTAGATCTTCTGTAGAATACTGTACATATCGATATAATAATTTATTTATTTTTATACTAACGGACCATTGTCCGATTACAAAAAATACATCACTCGAAATGGGAAATAAATAGCAACAGAGAAAGAACAACACATACTTAATGAAGTAATGACAAAAATAGGACAAAAATGTGCATAAGAAAGAACATTCAAGTCAAAGCCAGAACAAGGTTTTGGTAGAGTCGTAAAGGATGACAAAAATCATTTAGACTGGTACCAAAAATGTCAAGGCCGTGGCTTGAGTTAGCAAGTCTCGACATTCTGGACAGTGGAGAATGATACCCATAATTAGTAGAGTGATTATTGAGGAACAGCAATTCATTGTTTCTAAGTCTACGGAGAGGAATGTTGAACTGGAGTAGTTGCAACATAGAAGGTGAGTCAATAATACAATTAATGTAGGTAATTTAAGTCAGTGGCTAATTTTAACTTTTCTATTTGCGCAAAATGTACCTACATATACGAGAGGCGCTCGCCAGTGCCGCCCCCTGGTCGGTCGTGGCCTTGACTTTGTTTTGGGAGGTTGTCGCTTCGATTTCCGTACGTTGTTGGATTTCGTTAGTATACGGGCGCTGGCCGTGTAAACGGGCGCTAAGGCAGGTGAACGCTGCATTCGGTAGCTAGGTGACTTGACTAAAACGACTCCTCAGCAACTGCTCCAATTGCGCTTGATAGCGACGGAGATTGTTATCCACCTCGACAATTCCTGAAATAACTCCCCGTGGAAGTAACTTTGGTAAGGTTGGCAGTAAGCAGTAGCAGTAATGGTGCAATGATGCAATGGTGCAATGGTGCAATGGTGCAATGGTGCAATGGTGCAATGGTGCGTGTGTGTCGCTGCATTATTCACAGACGATAAATCGGTGAAAGGAGCATGGTCCATTAAATTTAATCCGTTTCTAGAAGGTTTGCAGACAATAAAAATAAAAAATCACGGCCGCCACGCCAAACTCGCAATGGCGTGGTTAGCTTTCGATTCCTTGAAGTCTGTAAATCGCCTGCAAAAAATAGCATAAGCGTACGATATACAAGGCTTAAATAATAAAGTGCCCATACCAAAAAAATACACAGAGTACAGCTTAACACACTTAACTTTGCAGTCAGTGGCGTCGCCACTGTAGATGTCGGGGATATTATTACTAAATAAATCCTTGGCTTTATTGATACCAATTAATTATTATCTGAACATTGCAATTAAATTTAAAGATTTAAAAATGATAATTATAATAAAGCATTAAAGTGAATGATTTTTGTAATTGAACACCACATACGCAAATATAAAAACTATTCAAAATACAGTAACCAATAAAAAATGACAAACTCTTCTTGTGGATAATTATTTTCCGCGAAGCTAACAACTGGCAACTCGTCTTAATACAGGAAATATGGGTCATATAATATGTTTCTTCAGTTGTATTGCTTTATATCATAAAAACAAAAACTTTAAAGAAACTTAATTGAAAATATTTTAACGGTCCCATGAAAAAAACATGGCGTCTTTAATCTGAGAGTGCCGGATCTACCGGCCAGTTAGATGTAGATGAAACGTGTCAACATGGCAGAAATCATAGAATACGTCAAATCGGTTTCACAATTATAAAATAAGCCGTGAAATGCATACATTTGCAAAGATTTTTTTCTATCGATGCTAAGTATTATAGAGCAATAATATACAGCTTTGCCAAACAGTGTAGTCAGGACACACCTTTTTACATTCATTCATCCATTTTTAGGTTATATGCTATATTTTTAAAAAACAATACTGTGAAAAAGTGGTTATACGAATAAACAAAACATCATGTCGATATGTGCTATGAATGGATGTATAAAAACCCTAGCCTTAGTCTTAGCCACGCCCAGGTCCACCGAGTCCGGTAAAAATCATCAAAAACTGACTACACTGCCTTGGACAGGTACCACTCTATGTACTCTTAGCTCTCTACTTACTTTATATACGGTACTTTATATTAGAAATCTTTGAATTAGATGAGGGATACATATCACATGTTGGACCCAATATGTGCGGAGTGAGGAAATGCAAGTGGGGATGGATCTCTTACCAACGGAATAATAATAATTCGGTTGGCGGTTTTGCCTACAGACTATCCAACCAGCTTCCCCACCTTATTACCTCCACACATGTTGGGCCGTGTGTAGATCCTATTAGGTTGAGATGTTTCAAACTTTCATTACATTTGACATCGTCATAATTCAAAGATTAGAGCAATATTTTTAAAACATTTTAATGGTCCCCGTTGAACGTCGATTTTAGGCCCGTTTACGGTTTTGAACAAATTTTGATTATTTATAGTTTTGTATTCAATTTGTAGAACTCTATTTTATTTTTTATACAATTTAGTTGAATTAAATTTAATATTATTATTATTTAGTTCTGCTAGTTTTAGTTTTTGGTGACAGCTGTTTCGGCGTTTAAGCAAACATAAACGATTCAAATGTAACATTAATCCTTGATATATTTAAGAAAATAATACTTTAAATACTTAATATGGTAATAATAATAATATAACGTTTAATAATGCAATTTCGTAAAATAATTAAATAAATGATTATGAAAGGTTCTTAACAGATAGATTCACAATTCATTTCATACACGGGGAGAACATCTAATGGCAAATCACACTATTAAACAACTAGTAAGCAGTTTAGTCTTTACACACACGTCGAAAGGGACAAAGTGAGTAAATCGTAAAGTAGCGTAATCGGGACAAAATT
The DNA here is from genome assembly GCA_022651775.1 of Drusus annulatus. NCBI lineage: Eukaryota > Metazoa > Arthropoda > Insecta > Trichoptera > Limnephilidae > Drusus > Drusus annulatus. The sequence continues at coordinate 40,801 of JAGWCC010000032.1, read as the reverse complement.
TCAGAATTTTTTACGTATGATCGAAAATTAGCATTTGTAATTTTTCGAATCATGTACAGAAGACGGCTTAGCGTATTAATACTATAGATTAAGAAAAAACTGCAGTTAAAAGCAATAGTTTTCTAATCACAAAATGGGGAAAACAGACTTTTAAAGTTAAGTACCTCACAAAACAATTAAAAATAATTTGAGTTATACCGTAATTAGTAATTAAATAAGGAACCAAAATCATATAAATAAGTCATTTCTATGTGGCGTAACCACAGTTTGATAATAGCCTTAAACGCCGAAAAATCTGTCACTAAAAACAGAAAACGAAAACCAGCAGAACTAAATAATAATAATATTAAATTTAATTGAACTCAATTTGTATTTAAAAAAATGTTATTAGCTGATAAGCATAACAGCATGACCGGCTATTCAGATTTGGCTACCAAAATAATTCGATACTGAATGGTACTCTATCACCAGGGCGATACTAAGAGTATTTATTTACCACTCTGGAAAGTGCCGCAAACATACTATAAATATTTTTGTATTTATTAAATGTGAAATAACATATTGTACCAAATAAATAAAATGTATTTGCATACACCGGGATTTGAACCCACGACCTCTGGACTCGTAGTCTGAACTACTCCGAGACGATCGAGGTCGCCCTGTATGGTTTTTTTTTTTACAAATCGCTGATTACAATATTTAATATTTACTGCGATTTAAATCCTATTATAATTACCTTTCCATACCTGTATAAAATATGCTTCTTGCATGCATTTTTGATTAGCTTAAAAAATATCATCTAGATCAATGTTTGCACTGAGATTTTTTTTTTACTGGATCGGCCTTTAAAATCTAAAGTTTTAGATTTTGCACGTTGTTTTTACGAAATCACAAACTAATCCTTAATCAAAATTAAATAAAAACTTTGAATAAGACCACAGATTTTATTTAATATTTTATGACCGACCGGTTTCGCTTAGCCAAAGCATTATCAGGGTTCAAAATTAAAATAATCAAAAATACATAGTGTGTGGTTATATAAACATACAGAGGGAGAACACAATATAAAAATAAAATAAAAGAGAACAGTAGGAAAACAAAAGAATAACATTTAAATTATAACAAAAGAACACAGAGAAAGAAACAAATAATATTAAACAAAAGAGGCAAAACGTGAACTGAGAACGTGATAAAATAATAATGAGAAATTTGTTAAGTTTATGGGAAATATACCTAATATTGGACTACTGGACAAATTTAACTGATTAATAAGAATATGACTATGAATTTTAGTGGCTTTCTTTATTTCTAGTGTTTCTAAATTATTCAATCTGTCGCCATGACCATTTTTATTGAGAATATGAGCACCGGTGCTTTTATTGGAGGTATGATCTTTTTCAATAAGATGATTGGCGAATTCTGAAAAACCATGGTAATTTAAACATCTAAGATGTCCTTTGATTCTAACATCAAAATTAAAATTAAATATGTGGTCTTATAGAAAGTCATTATTTCATTTTCATTAAATATGTCAAACCACAAAGTGATTGCTTTCTTCGAAAATATGATTTTTGATCATTTGATTTATTGCATTTTAATAACAAATATAACCCGATTTCAGTTACGTCTTTTAGCAGTTCAATGACAGCTGAATAGCAAAAAGGGCCTAGCGTAAGCCACGAGGAATTTAAAAAAATGTATGGCTCTTCAAACATTAATAAATATTTTTTCCGGTGTATAGGTACATAATTTTTTAATTATGCAGGGTATTTCAAAATTAAATGCCATCGTAAAATTTCTGCGGTTTTTAATTAGCTTTTAATAACTTTCCTAAACCAAGAAAAAAACATCGTGCAAGTGGCTCATTGTTTGCGGCGTTTAGAATTATCGGTGTGGGATTTAAATGCGTAGCATACCCGCTTATTACAACTGTAATGGGTATGTAATTTGCCAAATATTATCCGACGCACTTTCTAATCAAGTACTTACCTGCCACACCTTCCGATACCACCCAAGGTATCCATTACCAAACTGCCCGACTAGTAATTCCCCTCTAATTTATAGTTCAGTTAATTAATAATATACTCGTATGTTGCTGGGGCAAACTACATTATTATTATTATAAATATATATATAAATAAATATATAGTTTATTAGCTAGAGTATATGTAGTAAAAAAGAATTAACTTGACTTAGGGGCATTTTTTTTTCTGATTCATTCTCGTAGATTTAAAAAAAAAAAAACAATTGAAATGTGAGTTTGAATGAGTAGTGATTTAAAGAAACTGTACTCAATTCATTTAAGAAACTGTGCCTACATTTATGAAAAAAAATTAACAACTGGTTTCCCGAATTCAACACCCCTGAATTCCCGTTGGATGACAACGCTGCTACAATCTAATACCTATCGATAACACTGTTTTCAAATGATTGTTTTTTTCATAATCTATACGGTGTCCGGGAATTCATTTTTTAATTTGACATCGATTTCGAGTATTTTTTTATTATTTTTTAAAGAAAAACATACCCGGTGTACCCGACGTAATCAAGGTACACGAGATTAAACTGTAATAGGTGGCGGTCCCAATCTGTGAGGTGCTCCAAGCGGTCGGTCTCGTTGTAAGGGAGACGACAGGGTTGACTTGTAGGGTTCTGCTTCAAGTGAAGATGCTGCGGGTCTGGTCCAGAGAGAGGTGTAGTCAGGCGGTCCAGGGGGGCAGGCGATGGTCAAATAAAAGTCAGGAGTCAAGATTTAGGCGAAGTCGAGGAGGGGAGAGTAGTCAAGATGAAGTGATGCTGGCGGAGGATGCTGGTGATCTGCCTTTTCTCCCGTTTTTGCGCAATATATAATCGCCACGGGAGCGCACAGCCGGGGCGAGAGAGCGTTGTATGAGAGAATTTTAGTTTCCTCTTTTCCTCTCTCCCCGGCCGGTTGGTAATTTTGTGGGATAGATTTTATTAATCTATCCCCTTCTCCTCTCCACCAGCTTTCACTTTAACTTTATTCCGCCCCTCTATCATTTTTATTAGTTTCACAAAAGAGGTACAAAGATACAATTTACAAATAATGCCCGGTGTTTTGGGGCTAAACTCTTAATACCTAACTTATCCTAATATTTACATACATAATTCTATAACAGTTGTGTAGCTGGGGGGCGAGTTATCACCCCGGTATATTTTATTTGGCCGGGTGATTAACCTGGCCCCCGTGAAAGGGTTAGACAGATTAATATTTGCCCGGACCCGCTCACGCAAGATTCATTAGGCCAGCAGGGATTGGTCCGCGCTACGCGCTCGTCATCCCGTACGTTATTTCCCTAGTCTGGCCGAACTAGCCCGAAGGGCTGATTGCTTTGCGTCATTCGGGCTTTATCAAGCCGGGGGAAATATACATTTAAAATGATTGATGAACATAATAAAAAATAATCTAAATGCTACACATTGTCGAAGGCACTGCCATCGTGGCTATCGCGTCCGACACACCCGGGTAACGAATAATCTGACAATATTTGAAAAACTATTATTAATTATTACTGAAGTTTTATTCAGACTTCTAAATACAAATACTTTTCATATCCACCCCCTTGTCCTATTCGGGTCGGGAGACCCATCGCTTTGATAAGGCGCACACCCTCTAAAGTCCAACATTGCCCGGGGCGACCCACTGCGTCTTCCCTCTGGAATAGCACTGTGTTTTCAGTGGAAGTCGGTATTCTGGCATCAGTATGTGGCCAAGCCACGGGTTCAATGTTTATCCATCTTCTTATTCGATCCCATTCTCTAACGTAAATTAAATAATTAAGGAAAAATGTTTTTTTTTCTACTTGGGTACCTGCAAAATTTTGTAATTTTACAGCCATTATTATTAAATGTATGAATATCTACTACACTGACATCTGTGTATATAAATGAAAACATAATATTATTAAACAAAATAGCAATAGATAAAGTAGAACAATATGGCGGCGTCAGCGCTGTCGGTAAAAGCGAATTCCAAATCATTCGTAAAATTTTGGTCATTATTTTGTCGGTGCCTGTCAAAAAGTGCCGTTGATAGTTGATACTGCTGTGTTGTAATATTTAGGAGGTTCTGTGAGTTTCCGATGTGATCGACGGTGAAATAAACAATATAAATGAATAATGCCACTAATGACGAAAGTGTTGGCCCTCGTGGAAATAGTCCTAAGGGTCCCTCCTCTGTTTGTGGTGGACGAATTGTTAAAGTTCAGCTTAGGACTTCCAATGTCAAGTGTAGAACACGAACCTATTATATTTTCGAATTCAACGCAAGATGAAGGCGTGGACATTCCCGAGGCCCTATTCTACGATGCAAACTTCGTTAAAGGCCTCCTTTTTACAGTTTTCAAGTTTACCCTATGTTGTTTTGGTGAGTATCTTCTAATGATGATGATGATAACTATCATACATGCAAAAAATTATTATGCCCACCTTTCATCCATTCCCGTACATTACAAGTCAACATATTTTTGCAATATTAACGGATAAAACATAAGTTTAGAAGATAATATTGGATTTATGAGAATTTCTATGTAATATCGTTGTAGTTCTCGTCCGTGCCGCCAAAATCGCTACCATTTTAACCTATAAACTCGTGTCTGAGTTACCTGAAGTGGTATTTGTATGAATGTATGTACTTCGTATTCGCACTACTACGCTTATCCTATATATATTAAGTCGATAATCTTACTATTTTGGTGATAAGGAACCGTTGCTGATAATCTTTACATGATATTTCGTTTCTCGGATCATTGCGAAGCAAGAAATTCTTCATTTGTCAATCAGTTTCCCTTAGTGTTTAGATTTAGATTTCTGTAAACAAACTGTGTCCAAATACAATTATCACACAGTCGATATTGCGATATCATTGCTAGTTCAATAGTAATTTGCAGTTATTTTTTTCTATTTAATAAATTAACTTATTTCTAATTTTGAAATTGATAGTTTGTGGTGTAATTCTATTTTAAAGTGAATTTTGATCAAAAAACCTTTGTAACTTATTTCCACTTGCTTATTTTTGACCGGATCAGTTTAACGTTGCAATGGCCATCTTCAGACATTTATATTTGACCAGTCTGAAGATGCCCGTTGCAAGGTGAAACTGGTCCGGTCAAAAATAAACAAGTGAAAATAAGTGACAAAGGTTTTTCAATCATAAATTCATATTAAACTTGTTTCAAATTTATTTGAAATAACAAGTATCAGTACCCTTCTGTTACCTTGACTGACAAATGATAATGTTTAACCTTATCAGTAAATTGTAGGTAGTTTATTTATTGACACAAGTCCACAATATATAAAAGAATACCTATAAATGTAATGCTGTGGTTACCCAAACCATTGCTTTTAAAATATAAATAATTTATAAGCTCATACATAAATACATACATTGATCTTCGACATTACAGCCGTGGGATAGTCTTGGCCGCCTCTAGGGAACACCTCTACTCCTCCCAGTTCCTTATAGCTGGGCCGTAATATTGGCCTTCACACCACCCAGCCACCTAAGCTTAGACATCCCAACGCTCCTTCGTTCTGGCGGCTGGTTGACTTTCTTCCTTTTTTGCTACGAGCCTTCCCAATTGTACGCAGTTGGAGTAGAAAACATTTATAAATAGCAATTACTTGAAATACACATATTTATAATGTTGACCTTCATATCTAATGCAAAATTAGCGATAGGTGTGATAAACATAGTTTGTACAAAAAGGAACTTCTCTTGACTTAAGACAAAACTTTATCTAGTGTATCAGTTTTTTTCTGCATATTTAATAAAAAAGGTAGGAATCGAGGTTAGGTTCGATTATTAAATTATTATTTGTATTACTTGTTGTTTATAATCAACAAATTAGTTTTTTTTTTTGTTCAGATAACCTCTAGTGAAGTTTTTTTTTTGCTTTAGTTAAAGCAAAAACAAAAATTTGATAAGTACTAAAAAAAATTGCAGTGTAATATAATCATCACACATCTACCCTGATGATGCACACTGTTGGCTCAAATAGGAGGAAGCGCCATACAGAATAATATTCCAGTAATCAATTACAATAATTTCATATTTTTAGTAAAGCTTGAGGCATCAAAAGTTTACCCTGAAATATATTAATGTTGATGATTAACTTCTGAAATGCCGGATTCTCGCGAAGTACAATTTCCGTTGTACCTTGCTGACTGTAATGTTGTAATAAGTCACTTGTGTATTACAAGATAATGTTTTTGTAATTTATGCTTTCTTCTCAGATAATGTGTTTATGTATTTTTTCAAATTGTATGTTAGAGCAGTGCTCCGCAACCTTTTCTCACCTACGACACACCAAAATTCTTCCTAGAATTCCGCGGCACACCAAAAGCTAAGATTTATAGGTATCAAATTGATACAAAATTTTACAATGATTTTTAGTTTTTTATTTGAAAAGTATACATACATATAACTTTAACATATTTATTTTTACACAATAATAATAATTATTATAAATTCTTCATCACGTATGTTTCTTCCGCCAACCCTTCAAATTATTAGTATTTAATAATGTTAGAATTCATTGTTTTTTATATTCCATTAAAGCGAACGCTTGGGTTTAGAGGTGGAGTGAGCATTATGATAATAAAAATCATTTGGTCTTAATTATGTTTAAGTAAAACGTACAATACAAATTATGAATGAAGCATTATTCTCAAAGTCTCATAATTCGAAAACCTACAAAATGTCCTGAAAATTCCAGTGTAAGGACGACTTTTTAATCGTTTGAGTTTTTGTGAGCTTTGAGAAAAAAATATGATGATAACTTGTGATTAATTCTTTATTTTTTAACAATTTTTACGTTTATGCCATTAGTGTTTAGTGACATAATTCATGTTTTTTTTTAAATACATCTATTTGAACTTGAATTTCGTTTTCGAATTTGACCGCGGCATACCTGTATCCAGCTCACGGCACACCGGTTGCGGAGCACTGTGTTAGAGGTATAAGAGATTTTTCTGGAGTAGCTACTTAAATTCTGATCTGATTTTTTTTCTCCCTCATGTCACTAAAAAAGTTTGGTTAAGAAATGTGAAGATTTTTTTGTAATTTTATTGTATTTTCGTATGGTTGAATAAATTTCCTTCCAAATAAAAGTTACATAGTTTTCCTGTAAATAAAAACAGTAACGTCACTTAAAAAATCGTTTTTTTTTGCCGCTCTGACATCTCTATGGATTGATTATTTGGTTGAAAAGTGAATGCGGTTCATTTAAATATGCAAATAACAGGTTTTATAGGATAAAAACTCATGAAAAGATAGTGGTGAATGCCTGGTGACTCTTGGCACCTCCAGCACACTAGAGGTTAAGGTGATGTAATTCAAAATCATTTGTTTTTGGTTTGAAAATTTGATCGCCTGGAAATACTATAGATGCTTTAATTAAATATTTTGAGCACAACACATCTTGGCCTTTGCTGTAACCGGGCATTCTTGTAGTCTAGGAAAAAATACTGTTTCAGGCATTAAAAATGAAGTGTAAAATCTTCTACTTACCGAGCCTTTTTCGGAATTGCTTTTATTCTGTAACTGTCACTCGTGATTTCAGTGCATGGAGTAAAGGTTTACCAATATATTGACAATTTTTACTTATTTTGGTGTTTTTTTTTTCTCTTGCAGGATGTCTGGCTGCATTATGCATGTTCGTGCTTCAAACGAAGCATCTCATCGTCGTCTACATGTACCTGACCTCCGTGGCCATAGTCTTTGTGTCCTACTGGAACAATGTGGCCACCATGAAGCAGGTGATGGAGCTCTCCATGACCTCGGACAAAGGACTCGCTCCCAGCATTCTGGAGGACGTCCTGAGTCTGAATGTCTCACGAATACTGGACCCTAATGGCTCGGGGCTCATCATCATTGAGAACTACGCCACGCAGTTCTTACTCGCTTCCATATTCAACGTCATACAACTTGGCCCGCAATACTGGGCATTGCAATACATCTTACCGCTGAGTTTCACAATGCCGTCGGTGATTGGCACTTTGCCACTGCCCGTGGCGGTATTGCAACACGCTCCCGTGTTCGCCGCTCTACTTCCGTTGGTGGTGGTCAAATTTACCCTCTGGTCGTCCGCGCTGTCTATCTTCCAAGTGCTGTTAATGGGCTATCAGCACTGTCGAAACTTCATAAATAACTTTGGGCTCTCCGCGCTCGTGGAAACGGAGTGGGTCAGGATGAATGTGCCGTGTGTGTTACGGATGTTTTGGATTTTGAGGGTGATGGAGCATGCGGGCATTTTACTAATGGATACCTTGGAACTTAACGACGAAAGCTATAAAATCACAACCTTGTTAGCCTTCCAGTCTCTCGCAGCAATGGCCAAGTCCTTGTTGATAAGTGGCTGCGAAACCATTACGGCGGTGCTCGGCATGACTTCTGTAATATCCTTCTTCTGCCACTACATAGGGAACTTCTTCCAGTGGATTTTACTCACGGATGAAGACGAAGACAAAAATATTGGCACTGTTTCCGCAATATTGTTTTACATACTAGCGCTACAGACGGGCCTCACATCTTTAAATCCCGAAAAGAGATTTGTGAGGCTGTGCCGAAATTTTTGTCTTTTATTCACAGCGTTGCTTCACTTTGTTCATAATATTGTGAACCCGATTCTGATGTCTTTGAGTGCTTCTCACAACCGCAGTACGCATCGCCACATCAGGGCTCTGGGTGTGTGCGCCTTCCTTGTTTTATTCCCCTTGGGTCTGTTGACTTATCTATGGTCTAATCATACTCTGTCCACATGGCTTTTAGCCGTGAGCGCATTCAGCGTAGAAGTTATAATCAAAGTGGCCGTCAGTCTAATGATTTATTCCTTTTTCCTGATTGATGCGTACAGAACAAACTTCTGGGAAAAGTTGGATGACTATGTTTATTACATCAGGGCTTTTGGAAACACGGTTGAGTTCTGTTTCGGGATATTCCTGTTCTTTAACGGAGCTTGGATTCTGTTGTTCGAGTCGGGGGGGGCAATAAGAGCTCTGATGATGTGTGTACACGCCTACTTCAACATTTGGTGCGAAGCTCGTGCAGGCTGGTCCGTGTTCATGAAGCGCCGCACCGCTGTGAACAAGATTAATTCTTTACCGGAGGCTTCTAGCGACCAACTGCACACTCTGGACGATGTTTGCGCCATCTGCTACCAAGAGATGAACTCTGCGAAGATAACAAAGTGCAATCACTTCTTCCACGGAGTCTGCCTGAGGAAGTGGCTGTATGTGCAAGACAGGTGCCCTCTTTGCCACGAGATCCTGTACAAGCTGGACGGGGATAAGGAGGTGGACTCAGGTTCCGAGGCGGAGAACACTAACAACCAAAATATCCTGGAGGAAGACCCAGATTTGGGTCTCGCAGAGAATCTAAGATGATTGCTGGCCGAAGAAGAGTATCTTCCTAATGAAGATTGGAATCAAGATTTTTGAAGTAGAAAATTGTGATGGGTATAAAAAATATCTTATTTAATATTTATTAATTCATCGGACAGCGCATGGCTGTTCTAAATTATATAGTAATTCTTTAGATTACATTCTATTATTATAATGTTTTCGTTGTTTGATCTTGTTGAGCTCTTCACCAATTATTAACAATTAACACTTTGTAAGATGTAAATAATTAAATCTATCCCTAGACAGAGGTACCTACGGCTAAAACTTTATTAATAGATATCAAGATTGTGTATCAACTGGTACAAGTCATTTCATTATTTGAGACATGCTTGAATTTTATAAGCAATGCGAGAGGGAATAAAGTTTTACCTGAAGTAGAATAATATATTTATTAGCGAATTTTATTACTGGCTTAATGTTAAAATAGTATAATTTTATTTGTCATGTCTGCTAGCTTCATTAGCAGCTTAGATTCCTTTCTAAATTCCAGTTAGCAGCCTTCGGTCCAGGCAGCACCTATCCCCAACTTGGCTACATAAGTAGTTATATCCGGTTAAAGCTGAGTGGACAGATGCGTTGGGTTCCCACCCAGGCGTCGTGGGTTCTTCATTGCTTATAATGGTGGAATTCAAATTTGTCAGGTTATTTGTAACCCGGCAACATTTGTCTTTAAAAAATACCAATAATAGGCAATTATCAAAGCATACATAAACCCCTTTTGCATGGTGGGAGATTAGATGACGCAGTAAATTAATAATCAATTTGTGACCGAGGTTGTTCTCAAGAACTGGACCATAATAGATGGACAATAACAACACATGCAATTATTCCACTTGCCTAAATAATTAGAGAACTATTTGACTTTCAAATATAATAACATTTTGCCTTAGATTTCCAAAATGGTCACAACCTACCAGCCTTGCTAAGAAAATAATTTGAAAATAAAAAAAGCTTTTGTATGTGTACTAAAACATTTACTAAAGCAATCACTGTTTTGATCTGACCTTTAAAATAAATGAAAATTTGCCCCAAAACAAGGAATTTGTATTTGCGGAGTCCGGCGCTCCAAAACCTTTCTATATAAATAGTACCTAGACATTGAGAGTCAAGATGGCCACTAATAGGCATTTATATAGTATAGTTTTATGCTTACACCTCAGTGAATTTGACATTTAAATCTTTAAAAGCTCTTTGGTAAATTTATCCTTTGTCTAAGATATTTTTCAGTTTCCTAGGTTCAATTTATTCCTATTCACGATTCAGTATTCGCTGTGTTCAAATTTATGAAAGTCTTTTAAAATCTTTTATTGGATTCTCTATTTCATGAATTTCGTTAGTCGATACTAATGATGTTACACCTTAACGGAATGGTCTGCTGCATAAATAAATATAAAAACATTGAAAAGTCCATCATTAAAGAGTTGAGCAGTTTTCGCATTTTTGATCTAGTGTTTCGAAGTTCCATTAAAACTCGCCAATTGATTCACGCCCGTGTTTTAGTTTGACTTAGATTGTCAGTATTAGGTTGGGTTGTTTCAAACTCTCGCCACATTTGATGAACATCGAATCGTCGATCAGCGCCATTTAGAATTTTTTTTCATTTGAAAGTTTCCCAGTTAAATGATGATTCTCGGTGCGTTTCAGCTTTTGAACAAATTCTGATCGACTGACGAACATGACATGATTGTAAAGCTTGACAGCTGATTGCAATTTATTCAAAAGTTGAAAATTACCGAGAATCACCATATTTAACGGGGACCATTCAAATGTAAAAAATTCAAAATGGCACTGATCAACATTTTGTTGTTCATTAGAGGTGAGGAGAGTTTGAAACAACCCAACCTTAGTATATTTATGTAGCTGACTATGTTCAAACTTCTAGAATCAACTTATTTTCGTAAAACTTGAAATATATTCTATTTTAATAAATAGGAGTCATGCTTGGCAACATGAACACATTTCGTTGTACTTTGGTCGTTAGGTTTTAATGTATCTACAGTTTAATAAATATTTGTGAATATTCCTTAATCCCGAGTCGACCTTTGACATTAAAGTAACTAGGAAGGTTGAGTCTGTTTGCAACACTGATTTTAGTCAAATCCTTGAATGAGTGCTATTTATTGTAATTTTAAATATCATCAATGTACTTATTTTAAATTCACCAAGGTGTGTATTTAACAAACACAAATCTCATTCAACCCTTAAATGCATGACTTTTTAGTGTGAAAAAACCAAAAATATTTATACCTGTTAAATAGACAATAGTAAAAAAAGTATGTAATCAAGAATAGTGATAAAATATATGATTCATTTGTACCTATTCGTAATTTTCAAAAAAAGATTTGAACACTCATAGACAACTTAAAATAAACTTTTCGAAAATTGTATAATAATGACGTGTGGTAAATTACAGAAAGTTGTTAAATAATTCCCATTAAATATAATATTTACATCTGGCTGTACAAGTCTGATATTTGTATAATCCTAACTTTGTTTTTTATCTGTAACAATCATCAGTCTGCTGTTATTTCGAATCCAAACAAATTCATAGACGGTATAACGGTATGTTGTAGTTCTATCACAAGATGCATTTAAGGGTTAAAATCAAGGTTATAAAGATAACTGTGATTTGTTGTGATTTTTTTGTTGTTTTTTTTTCAATTTTCTGAAATCATTGTTTTTATTATTTTTTAATTACAACTTTTGCTATGGTAAATCTGTTAAAATATTATAATTTCTGTTTCACTTATTTTTCCATAAAATTGTTGGATTTTTTTTTTAATGTTACAGCGTGTCCTGGTAAATAAATAGTTTACCTTTTAAATCCTTTTTTTTTTAAGCTATGAAGTTAAAAAAAATCTGGTTCGAATCATTTTTTTTATTTTTTTTTTTATTATTGTTCAACAGATATAAACCCAATGACAGTACAATGGAACAACAAGTAAGCAATTTCAAATTATAAATTTTTTAAATTAATAAGTTTTTTGAACTTTTGTAAATTATCTGAAAATATATCAATATATATATAGATGATGTATTTAACAAAATTATACCTCTTGTCATGCTATGCTGAGCCAAAACATCTGTCCGACCATAGGGTATTCTGAACATTGCGTGATTTCTGCTGCGACAGTATTTTTCTGGTACGAATAAGCAGTAGCATGCCAAGAGGTATGGACAGTCGATTAAGTGATTTATAATTTTAAAGCCTATTGTCATGAGACCAGCATTGCGCCTAGTCTCTAAGCTTTGATAATGTGTCTCCTCGAGTAGTTCCATGTGATGCATGAACATAGGGTATGTTCCGTGCGAACGCATGTACACACATCATTCCCGTAGATACCAAAATTTACAGAATTTTTCTGCATAAATTTCCCAAATAAAATTGGATCACTGTTTTGAGACTTTAACTGGCCCCGAATACATTTGATCCAATGTTAAATGAGTTTTGTAAATGCTAATATGTGTGCCAGCACACGTTTTGTCAGCCTTCTAATATTTTTATTTTTTTAGTTTTATTTGGAGTTTACGTTGTTTGGTACCAACAACATAATATTATGTTACAAAAGACATAACCCTCTTTATGTATTGTGATTACAATTATTAATGACTAATTTGTTTTAGCTTGTTATAAGTTGTGTTGACTGTAAATCTATTGTTTAATTGTGGTGAATAAAAATGGAAGAATGTAATAAAACGTGTTTTAAAAAAAAATGCATTTGCTCATACACGACCAATATTGTATTTGGAATGCACGTAACAAATTGATTCCGAGTTTACGCAAACACACGAAATTATGTAAGTTTAAAAATATTGTTGTATATTTTCAGTACATAATTTTTTTGATAAATTTAGTTATGCCACACCATATTCTTTTTGTACTCTGTTCATTTTCATATCTCATTTACTAAATAATATAATCTAAAATATTTCTCTAACCCTCATAGCCCCGTGCATACTTTAGGTTTTTGTCTTCTGCAACTCTGCAATTACGGCGCTGGAGACTATACGTTAGATGGGGCGCTGCACACACCGCCGGCCGCCGCCCATAGTATCCGCGCTGAACTTATGGTGCTGCACGTAAAAAAACTGCACCGGGCCTTAATTCCCTTCTCTCCTTTTGCTTTGTACACTTGATAAATGGAAAAAAAAATCTATGACAAAAAAAAACTTTAATGCTAGCACTACACAATCGTCCAACTCCGAACCGGATACGAAGTTGGACGGTTGTGTAGTGCTAGCATAATGCGAGTTGGGCAAACTCGTTCAAACTCCTTGGTTGTGATGTTGTTTACCGCCACCAGATCGATCCCGAGTCAACTCCCCCGAACTCAAACCAACACGCACGAACTACCCCTCTACACGTTTGGACGATTGTGTAGTGCTAGCATAAAGTACCCACCCAATTTGAAAACAACCTGTTATTCATTTTAATCAATACCTTGTCAGGAATTAAAATGGCATGTTGATTTACAGAGGTCTCTTGGTAGAATTGTTGTATAAAGCAAACAGTAGATTAGAGAATCTAACCTCGAGAATCTCGAAGTAAAATATTATATTCAGTATTAATCTGTTGTTAGTACCAACATCTTCATATATCGATGTTTGTTAGACAAGTTGTACATAAGAATCGTTATTCAAAATATCACTTAATATAAAATGACTATTATGTTCCAAGCATTTTCGCTGGGTGTTTTTTCAAAGGTACACTATCAAATTAATTACATGACTCAAAACACCAGATTTTTAAAATTTACGGTAGTCTAGAAGCAGGAGTGCGATATGTTCTAACACTTCCTTTCCCTGTCTATCTGCTGTACATGTCAAAACTTTCAAGCATTCCCTTCTTAATCTTTTTCACTATGCTTATACCGACCTTGCATTCTTTTTGTAATAAGTTTGTACATCATTTTACCACATATACGTCCTCAGAAATAACATTTCTATTGCATTTAGTCTATTTTCATCCTTCCTTTACAAGTTCCATGTCTCACTGATTATTCAAAATTTTACTATTTAATTAAATAAAAGCAACTATTAACGATTAATTTATTAAAAAAAAAATCTAATATAAATAATAAATACTTGAAGTAAAAATTAATACACACAAAATACCATTTTGAGTAGGTAAATAACATAATTTTGTAAGTTTCATCAAAAGAATTTGTTTCTTATAAAATATAACTGAGAATTTATTTTTATTAATTTAATTCGATGACTTGCGAAATCTGCACTTTATGTTAATAAATATGGAGATAGCAAAAATCTTATCTGGCTGTGAGTTAAGCCAAATTGATTAATTGAGTAGTTGAATTAAAACAGCTTATCACTGCATTCTTTAGTAAAATATAAACTATCTTTAATGAGCATTTTTTAATGTTAAAATTTATATTTACCATACATTGAATAGAAGCGGCTGGTGAATCTTTGTTCTAAAGATTAAATCTCAACTTAAATACAGATTGACACATTTCACTTTGCAGTTGGAGTGCATACAAAAAAAGGATTTAAAAAATAGTCCATTTCCCCTTTTGGCCACCTACAAAGTTAAGTATGGCGATCTATAAGTTCCTCCTTTAGCCGCTTGCAAAGTGAAGTCATGTTAATTATCCCTTTCAAAGATGCCAACTACCACAATTGAAATTTTAATACAACATGCATTTATTGAAAGTTATTCCTTGTTTCACATTAACCTTATAAAAATTCAGATATTCTAATTAGGCAGAAGTGTTTATACCAAGAAGGCCACCATTTTTATTGATCAGAATACATTTTAACCAAGCCTTTGTAGAGAAGAATTATTTAACTTTCTAGTTTTATTTTCATTTATTCAATTGGCTGACACACTTTGGTCAGCATTACAATGTCCAATAGTGGACAATAAATATTTCCATTTTAAATTAGTTAAATACGAGATCTTTGTAGTTGGAGAGAAGGTGGTAGTTAGACACTCTGCAGCTGGTGGTGGTTCGTACCACAGTAGTTCTGTCGGCTCTCTCAAAGTTGGCTTTTACAATTTCGTAGTAGCGCCCATCACTGAAAGAACATACAATCAAGTTACCACACTACTTATCACACCATTTCCACAGCACATTACTCCAACCAGCTAAGAGACTACAGTTTCTCTTCCGTTTTCCTGCCAACGCCTTCATTTTTGTTTAGTATAACCTGTGGCAGAGTGGTTAACTTCTTTGCTCTAAACCCAGAGGTCACAAGCTCGCAACCTGGCATCGGAAAATAATATTTATATGATAGTCAATACACAGTTTATTTATTAGCTCATTGTGTTTTTGTCTGACTATGAGTGATACTCGTACATCACAATAACTTTTCTGCAAAATTTAGAATTGTTGATCTATTATTGTTTGTATTTTGGTATTAACCTTTTAACCGCTAAATAAATATACCTAAGCAGTTGTCCCTACGCAGCACATTTTTTGTTTACGCATTTTTGGTTGAATGTTATTTTTAGAACGACCCTTCTGGAAAACAATCATTATCTGAATTATGAACTATCCTAAAATCATCCTCCAACATCAAAGTATCAATAAACATTCACTTATTATAAGATAAACCCAAAAATTAAGATAACACCAGCGCAGTAAATTTCAACTGAGACAAGGCCATCTATATGGACGCTCTATAGGGTTCACATCAAATGCGCGTGTGACTCAAAACTGACTGAAGGCTGTTCCCGGGCTCTTGGTTTTATTATTTTATAAGATAAACAATGACGTAGTTAAAAAGATTCTCAGAGATGTCGCTCCACAAATGAATATTCTTATTGTTAAAACATGTTTACATGTGCTCAGAAAACGAAGTCGAAACTTGAAAATGATTGTAGTCAGTCGCCGCTAGGTGCGAACGATTTGTAGATCCTGCCTATAGCCGTAAGACTAGAGATTCCGGGTTAAGACAATTCACATAACAGAAATACTAACCTTAGCACAAGACACCTCATCTTCAGACACTTGACCCTGAGGATGTCAATGGCCTTCTGACTCTTGTCGGAGAACCTCAGGTTGGCGGGGTCCCAGCGCAGCTCCAACCTCTCCAGGACGGGGCAGTTGTTGGCTATTCCGTCCATCAACTAGTATCATATAAAAACATATCTGAACTATAAAGTACAAAAGGCTGATTTCTTCAGCGGCAAAAAGTTTTTAACGAAGATCTTTTGTGTCTTAAATTTAGTCAATGTAACTATTTCATCTTGCTACGTCAATTCTATCGTTATAAATAATTATGGAATCATATTTTCCACCTGTGATAAAGGTGAGTATTTAATTTTCAAAAAAATATGATGACACCTTATTTTAAAATTAAAATCTCAGGAAAAGCTGGCCTGTTTATTTTCATAAATTACATACATTAATTACACTAAAAAAAGGATTTCATCCCAAATCTTACCTGGTCAACATGGATGTTGACACCCAGTCTGTCTTGAGTACCCATTACAAGAATTCTAAAAGAAAACAATAATTATTCATAAATTGTACATGGGGAAGTAGTATAGAATCACAGGTCATCATTAGAAACAAAATATCATATTGTGTTTTGGGCCTCTAATTTTTTAGTATGCTATTTCACCATATTAGTTCACAATGTTGCAACAATGAAGTTTTTTTTATCAAACTTTTGAAATAGTTTGAATTGGTCAACATAGGTAAAACACTATCGGGCCTCAGAGTTTAAGAAATTTAATAGTTTTTCCATTGGTATCTCGGAACAAAATAACAAAAATTAATCGTGAACTCGAAAATCTTATTGACATGAGACCATTGTAAGATTCTGTAGGTCCCAAAGACTGGTGGGCTGGGCATGTAGAAAGAATACCAGATGATAGGATGCCAAAAGTTATGACCAAATGGGTGCCGGAGTGGAAGTAACCCGGAGGAAGAGGATTGAAGCAGGATGGGAAGGACGGAGAACTGGAGACGAATGACGAGGGACTGCAGCCAGTGGAGAGTACTCAAACCCTTGACTCTGTGCAGAAACGGGTGGTTCGTTTGATAGATTCTCCTATCTTAACAAACGGATTGCAAACTTTGGAGCACAGACGTCAGGTGGGAATGCTGTCCTTGTTCTACAGGTATTTCAATGGAAGATGCTCCGAGGAACTTGCGTCACTGATCCCTTCGGCACCGGTACATAGTCGGGAAACTCGCCAAACGCGCGCCTAACATTTGTACACGGTTGACATTCAATACATGAGAACGGGTCGCTTTTACGACTCGTTCTTATGTTCAACAGCTCGGCTATGGAACGATTTGCCGGCCTCTGTGTTTCCTCCCTCCTTCAACATGGGTTTCTTCAAGACCCAAGTTCACTCCTTCCTTTCCTCAAAAAGACCCTCCACACAGCATCTCCAAAGATGACATAGGCCCTGAGAGAAATTATTTCCCTCAAAGCCTCCTGTGTGGAGTTATTGTAAAAAAAAAAAAAAATTGTGGAGGAGGCCAAATTCGACCGTGAGATGTAGCGCAGTGATGAAGATGACTGAACGATTACCTAAAAAATGGCTGGTGCTAATGACTTACTTAGAATTGGTCAGTATAGGCAAGACACTCTGCCACAGCTGGTCGGTGATGTGCGGCATCCCGCTGAGTACCAGTCCCCACAGCTGCTGGCCAAAGCGAGACAGAAACTTGTAGAGCGCGTCGTCTGTCAGGTTGTCTGAACTGTCGAGGTCTAAGGCAACCAAGTTCCTGAAATTAAAAGAATTCATCTTTCGTTACATTCAAATATTGTGAAAGCGTGTGATTTTCTTTGACTTGCCCAAAAATGACACTCATAATAGGACAGTCCAACTACACTTTAGAATGTTTGGCTTGGACGTACAACCTTATCCATTATGTAATTACAAGCCCGATTATTGAATTGGTTATCTACTTAGCCATAGTTTTCAGTGAATGTAAAATACCCATACGTGTAATTAAATCCTAAGAATTTCATACAACTAATTTTCTGCTATAGATAATTACTATGCAATTTATATTCTACTCCCTGCTTTGCCTGAGTTTCTAGACATTTTAATATTTATGAAACAATTAAAAAGTACGGAAAAAACAAAATGGGGTCTTGTCTTGTGTTTTGACAGTCAAATGGATATTTAACCCTCAGTAGTTAATGGAAATGGCATTGCGAGCTTTAAATAGTTGTGTTGAACAAGAGATTCCGGACAAAATGCTGTTCAAATTTCATGATGCCGGAGCTCACTGTTTGAAAGACTTGTCTGTCACATCAATGACTAAATAATAAGAATATATATTGTCACATGAACAGATTTTCTGTTTTATGGTAATTTATCTTGTTTTTTCCATACAATATAATGTAAAACAATGGAAACTTCAATGGTAAATGCAACTCCTGGATTAGTATACACTACTACACTTTTTTTATTTGCATGTTTCCCAAACAAAACAAAAAAGAAGATCGACCAAGTAGTCGGTTGACTTGTTGAGTATTTTTTTGTATTCCTGCTAAAAATATTCAAAATAAACACACCGAAGGTTGCCAGACTCCATGAAGGCCTTGAGCACGGAATCGTTGAACCCGTTGAGCTGGCCCGCGCTTAGGAAGCGGAGGTTTGGGATCCGCGTCAGCATGTCGATGAGGCACTCGGTGGACAGGTCCGTGCCCGTGATGTCCAGCTCTTGGACGGAAGACTTGTCCCACTCCACCTGCATGAGGTGTTCCGATTGGAGATCTGGAATAAGGACAAAAAAGTGTTCAATTTTTTCATCAATATATTCTTCTTCTTTAGTCGTTGCCCATTGCTGGGGTTCGTGATCCCCACTCCAATTGCCCTGATGAAAAAGGCTCCTCCACTCCTTACAGTCCTGCGCTCCATGCAGAGCTGCGAACACCGACATTTCGGATGCCTGTGATATTTTATCTTCTATCTTCTATTTTTTTTTTTTTAAAGAAAGACAAATATTCCTGAGTTACAAATAACCTGATAATATTTGAAAAACTTCTACCGCCATCATGATAAGCGGAAAAAGTTGCTTGTTTAATGATGGAAGACTTAGCCAGCAGGAGAATTGAATGCACGACGCCCGGGTGGGAATCCAACGCTTTTGTCCACTCAGCTACCGACCAGTCGTGTTTTACTATTATTTATAGGGAGGCATTCTGCATGACTCCCGTAAGCACTCTTGCCTTAGGCACATTGTGAATTGTTTGTGTATTTCACCTTATTCTTAACCAGGGTAATCTTTTGTCAACCAAATAAATTAATTTATGAAATATTTCGGTTTTGTACTAAAAAATAGCCAAAAGTTTGCGGCATGTAAATTTATAAAATTAGTGAAAGAAATCCTTACTTGTTCCATTCATCAGGAGACACCTCAGTCTCCTAGATCTCTGGAAGAGGGTCTTCATGGTGGAGCCTGTCACCTTGTTGCAATAGTTGACCGCCAGGCATTCCAACTGAAATATTCATTAAAAGAAATTGTAAAGCAGCTGAGAAGGAGAATAATTCAGCCTCATCTCATGTGAATAATACAACTTAGTGAGGATTTTTTTCATCTGTCAGCACATATGGTTGTATAGAGAGCTACACTCGATACACGGAGTGATAAAACGTACCATGAGAAAAACCAGTGGGACTATGACATTCCCTATTTGGAGAATGTTGTGCGTCTGAAGCAAGAAGATGGAAAGAGGAAGATTTGGACATACCTTGTTATTCAGATTTGTTTACTAAACACGACAAAAGTAATTCCAAGCAATATTTCGATTCAGATATACTGTGAAAGAATAAACAATCGTAGGAATTCACCTGGATACAGTTGGAGCTGAAAGCGTCTATGTGGGAATCGTCCACAAAGTTGATTCCGTACAAGTTGATGACTCGCAGATTGGGGGTGGCAGATTTCAGTTTGTGGACATTGATGACTTCGTAAATTTCCTCTTCTTCTTCTTCAATCTTCTCGTACGTTCCTGAAACATTGAATACTCATTTAGTTTTGCTTCGCTGATCAACACGGACAAGTTAGGTGTTGAATGGTCCAAGTCATTAAACAAGTTTCCCCTTATAATGATAATAGTAGGAGGAATTCAATTATTGACAGATTATTTGTAAGAGATATAGATGTATAACAACAATAAATTAATTTATATTTCAGCCTACCGATAAGGTGTAAGATCTCCAGGCCGTTGATAAAGTTGTATATCTTCCTCATGAAGCCCTCCATGAAGATGACCTCCGACAGACAGATGCACAGGTACTTCAGTTTGGTGGGGAAGGCCTGCATCTCTGAGAAGTCGTGCAGCTGCATGGCTGAAAAGTTAAGAATAAAATGTCAGGTACAAAAAAAATCTTTATCATTTTATTTAACATTTCTATGCGGCAAAAAATGAAACTAGAGCATCAGAATGCGCCTAGCACTAAGGCTATTCAGCTGCTTAACCAAACTTCATAACCTTTGACATCTGCAAGCCTTATAAAGACAATTCTGCGGCGCATATTAGAATAGCCGTTAAACACTCCTCGGTTCTTTATAATATTATTGGTTAATCTTTTTTGTTCTGTTAAACTTGTACTTACATCTATATCGACTAACTAATCATAAAGATTTTGAATTGTGTGAATATGGACAAATACAAACTACTGAACATATCGTAGAAGAATGTCCCCGCCACCAGTTTCCCGGAGGTACATCTGCGCTGAATCAAGTGACTCCTGATGCCATTAACTGGCTAAATACCCTCGTCATCGCACTATGACCTTTACCAACTTTCCTCCACCGTATGAAGAAGAACTAACTAGGCATTCTGCTGTTTCTCCCCAGGGTATGGAATGGTTGGAATGCAACACAGTTCTGTGTGACAGTTAGATTCATATTTCAAAGCTCTATCACATAATTAAAATAGTTGTGCGAACCTAGAAGAAACTGTTCAAGATGCCAGAACTCACTATTCGAAATTATTAGCTTCTGCAGTATAGAGATAAAATTTCCGCTGAATAGTTAAGATTTTTTGTAATTAATATAAATAATGTAATTATTACCTGTACTGAAGTCAAGCAGCATGTGAGTCAGGTTGGGGCACTTGTTGGCCAGTTCGTGCAACACGGTGTGGGTGATGAGCTCAATCCCCAGCTCGATGTAGCGGAGGGATGGCCCGAAGCGAATAGAGATAAGGGCCAGCAAAGATTCCAGTGATCCTAGAATTGAAAAACATGACTAAATAATTTTATGAAATTTATTTATTTTACAAAAATCATTACATTGTAATTGCGATGAATAATAGGAAAAAATATAGAGTTCATATAATGTTCAATTTGATGGATAGTTCCTACTTAAACGTACTACAGATCATGTGAAAAATATCCACATTATTATTTAGTAATTCACAATTTTTGAAAGATGCTGTTTATGCAAATTCTAGGAGAGTGGGTAATAAATGAATAGGTAATATTAAGACCTACCGACATGCAGTCCTGATATCTCTGGCCGCAAGCTGACATGTTTCCACAGGCGCGTATCGTAGGCAATGACGCGCCACTTCTTGCAAACCCGCGCCATGCGACATATCTCTCGGTGGGTAATGTAGCTGAATATGTTGAGCAGTACTTTGTCAGGCAGTTTCTCAATTGTCTGGAACCAATACACTTGACTTTAGCAATCAGAAGAGTTGATAGTTTGTAGTATAATATATTGACTGATAAACAAAATGTATGATTTTGTTGAACTGTTGAAGAAAGGGTTAGAATATAATTGTTAAAAAAAGTTCTGTAAACTTAAACAAGACAATGAGAGTGCTACATTCTTATAGCATCAAAACAGCTATATGTAACTGGAATATCTTCAGTTTAGAATATTCTTGTCTATTTTTATTGATATAAGATATCCCACTATTTCGTTTTTAATATGTACCACTTAATCTAAAAAATATATATTTAATAGTTGTGAAGATGTGAAAGGTTGTTTTTCTCTTTATTTCCGAGACCATAAATACGTAATTTCGAAACTAAATTTAAATGATGTGTTTGAACTTTATTGTTAATATACAGGTGTATTATTATTTGAAAACATTGAAAAATCGTTCATTCCGAACTGTTCAGCTTTTGGAAATATTAGGTATATATTATGATTATTTGTTTTTACTGTTCCAATACTTGTTTTCGTTGTAACTTAATTTAGCAGATTACTTTAATATTGTTTTCTGATATACCTAAGATAAATGTAAGCATTCATATAAGGACGTAAATTTGGCCCTGTCTTATATACTTACAAAAATAAATATTGTAGTTTACAAATCATAATACTAAACAGAGGTTTTATCAATGACCATTCCATTCTCCACTAAAACGATTACCAATAATATTATTATCCATTAGAACTGTCATTCTCCTTTCTACTACAATTCAAATTTTTCATAAATGTCACAAATCAGGTTGATCAACATTATAAAAATACATGAATATTTTCCGTTTACACATAGCCTGCAATGGTAATTACTATTACAAGGGTATAATTTTAAGGGTAGGAGCTTAGTAGTGTCTCTTTTTATTGGTTTAACTATTTTTGTGAATTTGTTTCATGTTTTATCTCTCACCGTATCGGCAAACGGACTTTTCATTACACCATCGACCAAATACATTTGGGATGCCTCTAGGGTCATCTGCCCCCAAATATCTCCGGAAATATCCATGTTTATGGCGGGATATTACGAGTTTGATCACAAACGAACGATTTTTTCGGCAAAAAGTAATCACAAATTTAGTTTTCCGTGGCACACGTATACGAAATTTGTAGAAACTGGAAACTCCGTGGTCTCGAGTTATTTTGGGAAGCTACAGTTTTAGCACAATGATAGGCGCTCAACTATTCTGTATTTACTTTGATCAACATACCGGTCAAATCTTTTCTTTTAATTCTACCTATTAATTGCTTGAATAGTTATATATTCCAGTCAAAATAAAATAAACCATCAATATTATTCAATTACAAACATATTTGATATCTGCAGTCATGAGATGTATTTTTTTCTAAAATATTAACCACTTTGAATTAACAGGAGGCAATTAGAACCAGAAAGACAGATTTGATATGATCACGAGAATTCAACGTTACGCATATGTAGTATTTTTTTGTTATTTCAGCTATTGTTTTTATTACATACGGGGGCTAAAAAAAGAGGAATGATGCGTTTCATAGAATATGTATCTTATATTTCATAAATTGAGAACATTATGAACTAATAATGCATTTTGCAGTGTGTAATTATTTTTTTTAAATCGATGTTCACAATTTTCCTAACTCAGAACCATTCGACTATACAACACAGCAAATGAAATGGGATAAAAATAGATCTTTCAGGCCACGCACGGTTCTGAATAAACCCAAATATTGGTCGTCCGCAGAATCAAAAATGTAGACGTTAGGTTGGTACTTACAGTACTTAACCAGTTTCTTTATTTTTTTTACAACACATCTGTAAAATGGAACATTTCAATGCTATATTATGTATGTGCGATTTTATTAGATTTATATTACGCATATTGTTTTTATATTACAAAACTTGTGTAACAATCTCGAAAATACCTTCTTTATATTAGAAGTTACAAAATGAATTTTGAAAAAAACAAGAGGAATTAGAATTATGATTTTTTTTTTTAAACATTTATTAAATATATTTAAAAAATATATATAATTTTATATATATGTATATCCGTATCACAAAACTATTGGTAGGTACCTATGTTAATGGTGATAGCTCCATGGTCCATTAAAAAAATATATCTTTGGTAGTTATTGAAATGAGAGAGAAGTTTTGAAACTAGTTTGAGTTTTCACCGCCGCGTGGCGCTACTATAAGCGTTGTGATTGTTGTGAATTTAATATGTATAAATGCCGCTGGGTGCTGTGATTTACATTCCATATTCCATGTTTTGATGGATACATTCAATGGCGAATTCAACAAGATTACGAGGTATTATCTTTTGACTTTGATATTATGGCAAATAGAGTGATTAACTTGGATTACAGGCTCTGGCTCCTTTATCAGAATGGGTAAAGAGTAGGTAATTTGAAAATAAAATAAAATCTAACTGAAAAAGGTTCAAGTCATGAGACTTTGGCAAACCGTAAGTACAGGTCGCTCAATTAAAGTTTAACTAACAACACATACTCAGGGATGTGTGTATTGGTACATTCGTGTATTCGTATACACTTCCGATGGCGGTGTCCTTACGAAAAGTCGCTGAAAAATAGCCCTTTCACTTGCGTACGCCCACTTATTGTTGTTAGCGAAAAAGGGACAACAGGTGCATGCATTCGTATTTATATTTTGAATAGGTATTCATAAAAATTAAGAAAATATTAGAAAAGTTAGATAATTTGCTATTTGTATTCATTAGTTCGAAAAAAAAAACAAACGATTTTTGTTCTTTTTTTTAAATTAAACTTTTTTAAAGTTTTGCTGGAATTCTTTTCTGTGACGAGTTTGATAGTTTGAAACATTCTGTATCCAAGCAATCCATCTGTATGAGTACTGTGTTCGACTCAACGTTCGCTGCAATATCTAATTCCCAACCTTCCCCTCCCAATCTCCTTCCCCTCCCCACTACCTTCAGCCTCACAACATATCCTATTTGGTAATGTCATAGTCTCACTGGCTCTAGACGGTTGGGAGCAGTTGAGACTCTTGTGCGGTATTCACGTAAAAAAAAAAAAAAAAAAATGGGTACTTGGGTACAGACTTTTTCTGTGAAGCACAGCTGTGCTGTTGATATTGATATTTGTATTGGATCAGTAAGGGAAAGAAAATCATAATTGGATTCTTAGTTTAAAAGTGTTAATTTTGCTTTGCTGGCGAAACGATCGTTTTCCCTTATATTGTATTTTAAACAAAAATGATAATCTCTTTTTTTTGTTGATACCTACTGATAATTTTATAAATATTAAATAGCTTTATTGTATCGGAGTATTTACTAATATTACGATGGTACACCACTATTATTGCAAATTGAATAATTCAGACAATTGTTAAGATTATTTGAAACAATGGTGTTCACATTGCAGTTAGTTTAATTACGACTAAATTAAAAAACGTATAAAAACACAAATTAGAACAAATGAAACAGTAATTTAAAATTTAAATCATAAAAAAAAAATCAAATGTGGGCCTTATTGAGTGGCAGGGTAATAAAGCCCACAAACAAAAATATTTGATAAAGAAAATAATAAATTTTTGCCACGTTAACATAGCAACTATGACATTATCATCTTTAAGCAAAATTATTCTAGTTTAAGAAAAGTCAATAGCTTCGTCCAGACTCCACGCGGCGAATTTCAATGCAGTTCTAAACTAACAAATAAATAATTTTGCGACCAAACGGTAAAAATAAAGTGTATAAAATCATTTGTGGCTATAATAATATATCTAAGCCTTTCCATTGATGTTCAACTATTGCTTGATACTCGTTCGCACTTGTCTAGCTCATAAGTCGCACACCGCGCGGAGTGCGGATAAATATATTAAGGCATACAATACAATACACGTCCCGATATTTTTGGGAAAATCATACACTCCAATGTGACATTTAAGACACCGGCTGTAGTGTGCATTTTGCATTTCCTCATATCAGGAACGTTTTATTCTCCGCATCTCTTCTCATGCATGTTGAAGGGACTTTCTGCATGATTCTTCATCATGCCCAGCGCCCTTGAGGTGATTTTTCACAAAAACGGCGCTATACAAATCGTCCAAATATTATTATTAGTAAGAAGTAACTTGGAATACAACTCAACGATCTGGTCCCCGTACTATAAAAATCATCAATTAAAAATTGAGAGAGTCCTACACAAATTTCTAAGATTCATCAATTTTAAACTCTCCTTACCCATTGAACAAATTAACCATACTGAAAATATTAAACATAACTGACTTATCTTGCAGAAGAACTATGAGTGACCTAGTACTCTTATTCAAATTAGTTAA
Source organism: Drusus annulatus (assembly GCA_022651775.1). Taxonomy (NCBI): domain Eukaryota; kingdom Metazoa; phylum Arthropoda; class Insecta; order Trichoptera; family Limnephilidae; genus Drusus; species Drusus annulatus. Next base: position 14,428 of record JAGWCC010000032.1, on the reverse strand, counting down.
CGGCGTACTGGATGCACCTGCTTTAAATGAGCTGATAACGCTCCGAGTACCTAATCGTGATACAAGACTTTCTACCTTGTTTCAGGTTAATTCACCAAGAACTAACTATGAAATGAACTCCCCAGTCCAAAGGTTACATAGGCTTGGAAACGAATTAATTCTGTTGATATTTTTATATATTCTATCACGAAATTCAGATCAGAGTTATATAACATAATTAGCTAAATTGAACATGTTGTATGTCATAGATAATTGAATATATTATTTCTTTGATGTTATATTTATTGTTTCCTTCTTGCCCAATGGGCGTCTATCAAATAAATAAATAATAACTAAATAATGATCAATTGAAAAAACCCAAATACCATTTAAATAAAGACCATCAACAAATTTACTTGGCCTTACTAACTGTCGCATACTAGGTTAGGTTAGACTTATTTTCGCATAAAACGTGAATCGAAATTTTGAAAAACATTATTTTACATATGTGCTCAAAGAAAAAATGCAAACAAAAACGTTTGAAAAGAACAAATTTGTCGCAAAAACTTACGGGTTTTGATCGTCATTTAATAAAAAAAAAGACAAAACCATCTCCCACCCCTTGCCTAAACTCACAAGCTGGTATTTTTTGTCTTTTTGTAATGATGGCATACAGAGCTCCGAGCCAATAAGGCCCCTTTCTCTTTCATCACGATGTTAAGTTTATGGTTGTTGAAATAAGAATTTTGGTGAAGTTTAAAAAAAATTTATGCTAAAAATGGCTGCATGTGGGGAAGGTTAATCCTTCCAAAGAATGTGTTTTGATTTTCTGTGTTTCGTACGAACGTTTTCGTCGACCGCACCGTTGAAATGTCATTGTTTTACGTCTCCAATGAGTGTTTTTACAAGAAAACTGGGATAATTAAATGTTTTTTTTTAAGTGAACCTTATTTGCCTCAGGTAAGCTATAAAAAAACTCTTAAACAGTTTTTTATATATTTCTCAACTAGTGTATCTCTTGTTATATTACTGTGATGCAATTATTATGATTATTTTAAATTACTGTTGTTTAATATTACATTGTTTAATTAAGCTCATGCTGATAAGAAAATTGCAGTAGCTTAGCGGGTACGAATTCTTATTGTGTTAAAATTAAAATAATATTAAACAATAAAAAAATGAGACATCATTTCAGTTGTACGCTTACATATGAACGTAGATATGAATACTCAAATTCAAAGGAATGTACATATCGACAATATTATCCGTTCAGTCCTAATACTCGTTCATATTGTAGATGTTGGGGTTATCAGTGCAACAATAAAATACGGTAGTTCCTCTTTTGGCCACCTGCATAGATTATTATGTCGATCTGTACATGCATCGACAGTCATTTATCAACGTCCCGAAACTAAGTGTATTTCTTCTGTGCATCCACTTATGAAATGGAAAAAAAAACAATTTTACCCCTCGATTCAAAATCCAGCACGTAGACTGATACCTACACTACGGAGGTAATAATTTTTCGTATTAGTCAACTCATAAATTCATTATCTTTCTCACTGCACAATAATCTAGTCTCGTTCTCCTCTTGTTTCCCGCCAATCATCTACATATTAAATGGATACATATTAAATGGATACATATTAAATGGATACATATTAAATGGATACATATTAAATGGATACATATTAAATGGATACATATTAAATGGATACATATTAAATAGATATAATATACATCTACGGTCGGTAGCTGAGTGTAGAACGCGTCGGATTCCCACCCGGTCGTCGTGCGTTCAATTCCTCTGCTGGCCAAGTCCTCCATCATTGCACAAGCAACATCTTCCGCTTCTTATGATGGCAGTAGGAGTTTTTCAAATATTGTCAGGTTATTCGTAACCCGGGAATGTTTGTCTTACTTAAAAAAAAAAAAACCATTCTGCTTTTGTTTAGTTCACTTTTACATATAAATGTTGAAGAAAATCTATTTAATAATTACCCTCTTAAGAGTCTTAAGTAGGTAACCCGATGATCGGGGCCCGATCTTGTTACAATCAAATGTGTACAATATACCCATACGCCATTCAGCGACCTACAGTATTAGTTTCTAAGTATCATTGTCATTACAAGACATCAGATTTATATGAATTTGCATAATGTAAATCCGATGTCTAGTCATCACCACCCTAGTTTGTTTCGCGCACTTCATTCACGTTTGGAGTGTCAGGCGAACGGACTGTCAAAAGTGCGTAAATAGTTAAAAACTTGAGTTATTTTTTGTCCGATATCTAGCAAAACATCATGGCCATATATGCTATACTTGGTTGCTTCAATCGAAGTACAAAAGGACCAAAAACAAACAGTTTTCACACGTATGTACCATAAAAATCGTCTTTTTTTAGTTAGATCTCAAATATTTAACATTCTAACCTACAAAAACAACTAGTAACTTACACCAATATGTAATTAATCTTTGGACTATTCGTTCCAATATAATAAACTTCCGTTTGAAATGAGTTTTAGTGGATTCGTAATATTTTTTAACTTAGAGATATTTACTAGCTGTCACATAAGAAACCATTACAAGGGGGAATACCCATATTGTACGGCTTCTGAAAGTATCCCGGTCTCTTTCTTTCTCATGATACTAACGCTAAATTGTTGGCAAACAGATAAAGACAGAATAGTGTTTATCTCTTAGTTATATTTATAATTTCGGTTACGTCCCCAGATTCAGGGCTATGCCAAAATTGGAATATTATTATTTATTTAATTATTTTTAGATTTCCAAAGGATGAAAAAGACGAGAAAAATCTAATTTCTTTTTCTTTGATTTAACAAATATGTTAATATGAATTCATACGTTTCATCTGGATTTTTATACCCTTAGCTTCTAGTTAATTGTTTTTTTTTTAAATCTATTGATGTGCACATGCACTATTGTACCCATTTCTGAATCTGTTCTCTGATGATTTATGATAACGATATGCATCTAGATAGTTTTAATTTTGTATACATATTATATATTATTTTCTCCTTGTTAGTTAGAATTATTAGCTTAATTAATTAAGTATGAAGCGCACTTGACGTGAAATATCACAAAACTGTGCTATATAAGTTCACTGTTATTATTATCTGCATTCGAAATTTCCTTACAAAATAACGCGGGACGGAAAACATCCCTACAATACTTAAAAGCGGTGTCATGTTTTGTGAATTTTTTGTGTCTCTTTCTCTCTCATGGTGTACGACGTAAAAAACGCAGAGAAAGTGATTTATCGCAAATTTATATAGGTAAAAAAATTGATCTCTCCATATATTCTTACTCCAAGGTTAAGAAAATGATTTAACATCTGTTATCACCGTACATTTTTTTTATTTTACTTTTGTTTGTAAACTATTTTGTTGATGGAACTGAAGTTCATTTTATAATATGTATTATAAAATGTTCTGTACTAATAATTTAATTCGTTTATATTTTTATCTATAAATAAGATTTTAATAATCTTATTGATTAATGTATATTTGAATAAACAAAAAAATATACAACATTCATTCTTTTTAATGATTTACAACTACCTACTCACAACAAAATACCTAATTTACTTAATTTGTGACAACCCTATTAGTGATTTTACTCCGAGTTTAGGCCACACCCTTTGGTCATTGCTTGGTCAAAAAGTGCGGACAAAATTTCGCAAAGTTAGGTCTCTAGATATTGTTACTCTAAGTAATAACGTTACGTGTGACAATATTTTGCATATAATAGCAAACGTTTTGTTGAATAAAATTAAGTCGCATAAAATTAAAATAAGAAGGTACCTATTTAAGTTATATGTGAATAATGTTTAAAAAAAAACACACATCGTCGCTGGAAAGGCAAAAGGGCTTAAGCGACACTTTGGTCGAAAATGAGTTAAAAAGTTTTGATCAGTTTTACCTTCTGCATCGAATGCTCTGACTCTCGTTTGATTTTGAAGACGTTTGTGTCCCTTCAGCCATCTAAAACGTAGTTACTATTGAGGAGAATGCTTGACTCAAGCGACGCAAAGTTTAGGATTTTTTAAGCTTTTTGTCGCGAGAGTTGAGTTACCTGGATCAACTTTTTTTTTCAAAATCCTAGCAGGTGCTGAAGATTTATGAATTTTATTGTAAAACACAAAAAACTTTAAAGTGCTCTGGTGTAAACTTCCATCTTCCCAAAATGGCGCTTCAGCCTTTTTGCCTTTTCTGAAAGATATTATGTACGTACGTGAATATTGAATTCACTGAGGCCCGCGTGTGTAGTTAGGTACATGGTTAAACGCCAACTTGGTAGAGTAGTATCTATCCAAGGCAGTGAAGTCAGTTTTGGACTTGTTTTTAATGATTTTAACATGACTCGGCGCACCTGGGCGTGGCTAAGACTAAGGCTACGGTATTTATACATTCATTCATAGCACATATCGAGATAATTAGTGGCAAAATAAAAAATGTGGGCGGAGTCCCGCCGTTAACCAGCGAAGATAGCCAGCTTAAGATCATTGCGACAGTATATAGAAGCGGTTCAAGAAATTTGTTGTCTCTTTCTCTCTCATGGTGTACGATGTAAAAACTCGGAAAAAGTGATTTATTACAATTTCGGATGGGTTGGGTAAAACAAATTAGCTATCCCTCCATACATTGTTACTTCAAGGTTAAACGTATGAATCGCAGATTTTCCGACAGCGGTCAATGTTTATTTTAGAAAAAATAACAGTCATCGTTTTCTTGAGAAATTTGAACCCTGAACAGAATGCCAAAGAGTCGAAATTCAATATTTCATCCGATAATGAATTTTCCATTTCAGATTTGGCATGCCAAATAATCTCTTAACAGAGCGTAAAATAAAACGCATGGAGAGCTTTCTCGCTTTCGGACGTTGTTGAAACAGAAATGTCTAATATATTTTTAAAATACGAATGCGTCTTAAACCATTTTGAAAATTAAATCCGAATGATCGTTTATATGAAATGTAAACATGGAATGAAAATATTGTTGACAGTTAAATTTCATTCTGCCAAGTTTCTTTGCGGTAGATGTTGATAAAATGATTTATTCGAAATCATTTTGCTTATTTATTGATTCCAGAAAAATCTGAAAAAATCGTATTTTGAGAAATAACACAGTTAATCTTATTAAATATTTACAAGCTATTATATATATATATGTATATGTGCAGTCAAACATCGTCAGTGACGAACGAACCGCGGCCCAATTAAAATTTTATTACCATCCAATTTGCTGTTTTTTAGTCTCCGGTGAAGATTTTCAAGAACAAGAAAAAACTCAATGCGAGGCGGTACAGGGCTGGTTTTTATTTGTGAAAAGTTATTAAGGGTCAGCACTAAAAAATGACGCTGAACGTCACTTTCTAGCATTCTAATACAAGCAATCCTACAAATGATACATCTGAAAAAATCTAAGGGTAGTTATGCATCCATGGATGAGTGGTAAGACGCTCGACTACGAATCCAAAGGTCGCGGGTTCAAACCCGGCGTGTGCCAATAACTTTTATTTAATTAATATGTGTCATAACACATTTAATTCATATAAAAATAATAAAAAGTATATTTGCGGCACGTTCCAGAGTGGTAGATACTCTAAGTATCGCCCTGGTGAAAGACCACCATTCAGAATCGAAACGTTGCTTGAAATGGCTTAAGCCGTGTTTGGTGACCAGATCTGAATAGCCAGGTACTTCCCAACCTCCCTCTTCCCAATCTCCTTCCCCTCTCCACTAACTTCAGCCTCACAACATACCCTATTTGGGGATACCATAGTTTCACTGGCTCTAGACGGTTGGGAGCAGTTGAGCCTCTTGTGCGGTAGTCATATAAAAAAATAATATTAAATGTCTAAGGTTTCCAGTGAATACAATTTTACAACTTAAAAACGTACTAAAATGTCAAAAAAAGATGTAGTTTTGAAACCAGAAAAAGATTTTTTGAACCGTTTTACGCAAAATTCTAGTATGCTTTTCATATAGAATTTAAAAGATTACTGTTTAATAATTGTATTCTCTGGAAACCTCAGGCATTTTTCTAACCACCCATATAGAATTAACAGATGAATCATTTGTTGTATTGCTTGTGCTAGAAAGCCAAAAAGTGTGTTTTTGGGTGCTGACCCTTAATCTTTTTACACGCGGTAAGGTTTGCAGCAAATATCCCCGCGAGTAAAAACGATTGTTCAGTCAATTTTTTTGAGTATAATTTTTTAAAAAGAAGAAAATTAACTCTTTATAAATGCAAAATATTAACAGTCAACTAAAACTAGTTTCGCCTTGACACACACGTCGAAAGGGAGATAGTGAGTGAATTGTGAAGTAGCGTAATCGGAATAAAATTTCAGACTTTTTTACGTATGAGCGAAAATTACCGGTATAGTTTTAGCAGACGTTAGCGCTCCACAACGAATTATGTACAGAAGACGGCTTAGCGTATTAATACTATCAGATGTTACTAATTTCCTGAATTATTGTGTTAAAATTTCGCTTTCTTACGAATTTGTAGAATTTATTCATCAACCTGTTTCGTGAGCTATCCTGCCAGGCTTTAAGGTTTATTTGAACAGTTAAAAGGGGCACATTGTTCACCTACTAATATATTTCGGTGATTATAATTCGGTGATATTGGTCGTTAAAACGGACGAATAGAGGTATATAACGAACGTCTTAATTTTATAGCTTGGTGGTGATAGATGGCAATGATAAACGTCTTTTTACTCAATACATCATTTTTTTTTAAATCACATATTAATTACAATCAAATAATGATACTTTTTTTTCAAATAAAATATGGTACTCTTCCATTAGAAGCATAATCTTGTGTACGGAAGAGGAGTGTACATTAATTATTAATGATTAAATAATATGATATGGTACATATTGTCAGTAAATGTGATATATAAAGAGATATTCATATGTAGTGTGGTTAGTACATCGTTCAAATTCTTTGTTGCAACTCATCCAGTTCAACATTCCTTGCCGTAGACTCAAAAACAATGAATTGCTATTCCTCAATCATCACTCTACTAAACATGGGTATCATTTTCTACTGTCCAGAATGTCGAGACTTGTTGAATCAATCCATGATTTTTGGTACCAGTCTAAATGATTTTTGTCATTCTTTACGACTCTACCAAACTTTGACTTGACCTTGGCTTTGACTTGAATGTTCTTTCTTATGTGTATTCTGTCCTGTTTGTCATTGCTTCTTTATAATATTATGTACGAGGGTCATCCAGAAAGTATGGATGGATGGAAAAATACTTGTATTTAATTGAAATTCACGGGATACTTCACAAATATATTAAACTATTTTTCAACGTAATCGCCGTCGAGATCGAGACATTCTGTGGTTGGGGCACCAGTTTTTGTATGCCAGTGTCATAGACTCCAGATAGTGAAAAGGTGATAATCCAAAGGCACCAAGTCGGGTGAATTGGGGGGAAGGTGACAATATCCCATCCAAACGATGTCAGCAGCTCCTGTGAAACTCGCGCGGTATGGGGCCTGACGTTGTCATAAGGCTGACTCCGCGGGTCAGCATTCCCCTTCTGCGGTTCTGAATGGCTCTTCTGATTTTTTTTAGAGTATTGCAGTAAGCCTCTGCATTAATGGAAGTCTTTTTAGGCCTAACATCCACTAAAAGAATCCCCTTACGCTGCCAAAAACAGATGCCATGACTTTTCCGGCTGAATGGGTCGTCTTAAATTTTTGGTGGCTGGGGAAGAGGAATGACCCAACTGAAGTGATTGTCTTTTGGATTCTGGGGTGTTGTGAGACACCCTCGTCTTATCCCCCGCCACGATAGAGTCCAGAAAAGCTTTTCCCTCCCGTGCAAAACGATCCAAAAATTTCACGCGGGTTTCGCATGGTCGGGAGGTGGCGGGGACGCGTGACGACCTCTCCATCGGAAGAATTTACTGTGACTGAACAAAGTGGCCGACAAACACCCCAAACAAACTGACCGTTAAAATTCCCCGGCCTCAAGAACCCTTGTAGCCCTACTTTCTGGATTACCCTCGTATGTGCTGTTCTTTCTCTGTTGCTCTTTTTTTCCCATTTCGTGTTTTGTGTTTTTTTGTAATTGGACAATAGTCCATTAGTTTATAAATAGATTAATATCGCGCTTATTTTGAAAAAATGATGGACGACTCCCAGCGCTGTTTACGATATTCCGCCCTGGTTCCTCATTCGATTCATTGATCTGAACCCATGACCGATCCGGCCCTCGTTCCTGCTCCTGCCAAACAGGTGATAGTGGTGATAATTTGATGCGTTGGCAACACTAGCTAATAAAATTATTCGCATTATGTACTCGTATGTTTTCGGACAATAAACTTATGGAAACACCAGTATAAATTATTCCTGTCGGGCTTTTGGCATACGTACTCTTTTCATAAACTTAATTCGTCCACTTATGATTTTTTTTGACATTTTTCCAAATTTTCTAACTAGTAGTTTAGTTCAGCGTTGTCATACACTGACGTTAAAATAACGTGACGTTCATTTTTCGAAGCAACGGGTTTCCAACAACAAAACATAAAATTGAAACTGTAGTTAGACCAAATATTTAACAAAAACATGGCACATGTATACACTAATACGTAATTAATTATTATTATATTAGGTAGGTATGCATTAATAAATGCATGATTATGATTACTCATCAATTCATTACAAAAACAAAAAAAATAGTAAATATTTACGGCGGTATAATTAATGCTAATATCTTATCATTATCGACTTTCCAGGATATCGGTATTATTTTTTAAATAATTTTCGAGAATTTCGTAATAAAAACACAGTATATAAATTTTCAGTTTTATAATTGCTAAACTAACTAACTAACTAACCAACCTTCACGCCGGGGTAGGCAGAGAGGACGGACCGCCATACAACTCTGTCTTGGCACACACTTCTTGCTTCATTTACATTCATACATCGTCTCATACATACTCTTCTGTTATTCTGACTCTTCACATGACCCGATTCAAGTATTTGATTTACTTGATCGTGCCATGTCTTTCTCGGGCGTCCTCGACTTCTTCTTCCATTCACTTTCGCATCATATATTCTTTTCACACTCCTTTCTTCGTTCATTCGCTCTACATGCCCAAACCATCTAAGCGTCCCTTTCTTGATCCTATCCATTACGCTCATTATTATAATTGCACACTCATATAATCGTATCTTATACCCCTGGCAACCTTTATCTGTATGCATGATGCTTGATGGGGTTCATCCTTGGTTCATGGCTCTATGAAAAAATACAAATAATAAATGCACTATGGTTCATGATTCAAATCCCCACTGAGACCCCGAGAACTAACTAGACATTCAATGCTAAGGGGCGTCCCCCCAAAAAAAAAACGGGTGGATTCTTAAAGATTGAACTAATTTATTGAATACGAGTATTTTTATTTTCTATCGTATGTGTTCTATAAAATTGTGGATAAATACAATAAGCCTTTATTTACTAGTAGGTGAAGTCAAAAACATAAGAATTCCTTGAAATAAAATTTAAAAAATCATCGTAACGTTACACAGATCGTACACCTCCAAACCGGCCATTGATCACGCGGAAAATGATTCAAAAGAGCAGAAATGCCAAACGGAAAAACACGCAGGTTATTCGTAACCCGGGAATGTTCTGTCTTTAAAAAAAAAGTTAGTAAAAAAATTGCAATATTATTTTTGAACTAGTAGATAAAAACCCGTTTCCGCGATTTTTTTCGCTGCTAGACCCTGCGGCTTTTGGTTGGGTTAAGTGTTGGTGACCATTTGCAGGGCTTCGCCCTTTGTCTGACTAACAACTGCTAATGTATGCCATAGCATGTTTACTTGGAGTAAGTGTACGTATATAAAAATGATATTCTTCTAATTAACCTTCCCGTTACTGCGCAAAAAAATACATTTATGTTGCCGTCATGTAACGCAGCGTTACCGTGGGAGTTTTTGATCAAACTACACATTTCTATGTTTAAATATTGTTCTGAATAAGCTTACATAAATTTATTGAATAAACTTAACCTGAAATATTGATAAAAAATCATTCACCGGAGAATAAAATATTCTGCACAGACCGAATGCGAATTTGGTTCGCGAGGGTAATGTGGATTCCAAATGGTCCTTAAATTTACTTGTCTTGTATAGAGGGTTAGAATTGATTGAGGGTCTTTGAATGGCTAACATAATATGCCATAAATAAATCCCTTTATATTAAATGATTTACACTTAATGTCGTTAATGCACGCCTCAAATATGAATTTAGAATCAAGAATGATGCCCAGATGCTTAGATTTATTATTCGTGTTGCTACTGAAATGTTATTATTGAAAAAGAATTTGGAAATTTTAGAAATTGTGTTAAGAATTATTTTTAATTGTGGTAAGATTGTGTGTTAAATGTAAATTATTTATTTCCCAAGTGCGTCCTCTGAAAACTTTTAATATTGCTGTTATAGATTCATCAGAATTAATTCCAATGTGAATCTCGGGCAAACCCACCCCCCCCCTCCCGTTTTCAGAGTGTCAATTGATTGTTAAGGGGTATAAATAGTAAACAACGAGGTAGCCATGTGCCATTAGCTTTTAGGTTATTATTTGCTATTTATATTTAATACAAAGGGTGTCCGGAAACTATTAGAAACCAATCACGGCCTTTTAAAATAAAGGTTATACATTATTTAAAAAAAAAATACACCTCATTTTGGAGTGAGAGATACTCTCAGTATCGTACTGACGAAAGCTTTCAAATATTTTTTTTCACATTAACTCCACACATCTTTGGGGATGCTGTTTGGAGGGTCTTTTTGGAAAAAAAAGGAAGGAGTGAACCTGGGTCTTGAAGAGGTCTATCATGAAGGAGGGAGGAAACACAGGGGCCGGCAAACCGTTCCACAGCCGAGCTGTTGAACATTAGATCGAGTCGTAAAAGCGACCCGTTCTCTTGTATCGAATGTAATTGAAAAGTTACTTGAAATGGCTTTAGTTATGACACTTTCCAACATTCCTCTTGCCTTTTTTCGTCATTTTCCCACTTTCTTCAGCCTCGTGACACTCCCCAAATAGGGGTACCATAATTCAACTACCTCTGTTTCACCAGTTTCTTTGATAACACATGAAATATCAAAACTTTCCTTATGAAGACATTTAAGAACAGGTTTAAGGATTCTATTTTTGAATCCAGATGGTCTCTGGATGCCCGTTAGATGACAGCACTACACATACCGTTTGGGGTAGGTTGTCATCTCTCCACACGTCGGGATGGTCATACATGCTCGCTTTACGCTGCGTATCTTCTTGAGTGCACATCCTTTAGGCAATATATCACAGTCACTTTACACAAGACAAGACAAGACGCGAATCAATAAACAAAATAAGTCAAGACAGGAACACGAGACGAGACGAAGTCACAGCCCAATATGGAGACACTAAACCTATCGACAGTTAGATTATACTCTTAGATCCGAATCTTGAAATCAACTGACTCCCCCAGGAGATGTGCTTGCTCTTTTTGATTGACAATGAAATCTTAGTTATGTGTGGCACCGAAAGCAAATAATTTCAATCTACTTAACACGGTGTGTGCTACTCGGCATGATGTGGGATGGAACGGAAGATCCAACAATGTTTGGCAAATTATCAATGCATTCGCATATTCTGACCAGAAGATATACCATGTTTGTTGGTAACGCATACCTAACTAATGCTACCTGTTATTAAATTGATAAATTAAATAGTCTCCCTATCTACCGTCAGACCTGTAAAAGATCTTGGTGTCACTCTAGACTGTAATGTTTCTTTTCGTGACCACATTAATAACGTAGCGAATTGCCTGTGACTTTAAGAATATAAAGATCCTAAAAAATCTTTACTGCTCATTAGTTCATCCTCGTTCCTTGCCGAAGACTCAGAAACAATGAGTTGCTGTTCTTCAATCATCACTCTACTAATTCACTGTCCAGAATGTCGAGATTTGTTAACTCAAGCCATGGTCTTGAAATTTTTGGTACCAGTCTAAATAATTTTTGTCATTCTTTACGACTCTACCAAAACTTTGACATGACCTTGGCTTTGATTTAAATGTTCTTTCTTATTTATATTTTGTCCTTGCTTCATTGCAATATTATGTATGTGCTGTTCTTTCTCTGTTGCTCTTTTTCCCCATTTCGTGTGTATGTGTTTCCATGTATTTTTTTGTAATTGGACAATAGTCCGTTAGTTTATAAATCAATAAATAAGTGTAGAGTGTCCACTAAATTCACATTTAAAAGGAAAATGATACTTTCTCGTAATGTAACGGTTTCTTTTTCAAACTTGCTTAAAAATAAAGTTACGTCATGTTAGTTAGATAAAAAGCTGGTCTTTTTTATGTACGGTATTATTAAACAGTGTATAATAAAATAAGTCGGGATTTCCCGGGAAGACATCGCACAATTAAGTGAATCAAATACCTGAGTAAGTACGGTCATGTCAAGAGTTGGAATAACAGGACTCTGTAAGAGATGATATATGAATGAGAATTAAGGTGTTAAGACAGAGTTGTGTGGTGACCCATCCTCTCTGTCCACCCTCGAGGGGAAATTGCGTGACGGTTATTTAGTTAGGTGTGTAAAAAAAGTTGAGTTTGGCAATCCACAATGGAGTTCTTATACCCGCCCTAGCAGAGGAAGGACTAAAAACACTGCGTAGAAATGAGATCCCCGAGGCCACGAAATCACGTATGACTGTGTTACGAATGTGGATATCCGAAAAGAATCCAATTAACAAGAACAGGGCATTGTCTATGCGCTTTGTAGCTGCATGGCATGTTTTGTATACGCTCTATAGTTTTTGTTTTTCTGGAATGCGAAATATGTTGCATTGTTTTAATAAAAGCGAACTTCTTTAGGTTGTGATGAATTTTGTGAAATCAACACAAAATAAAATTTCATTCAGTTTTAACTTATTATTGCAATTCAGATGTCAGTGCAGCCAAATACAGCAAACACTTTCTTCTGTAAATCTATAAATTATCTTACGTCAAAAGTGAGTCAGGCGCTCTAAGGATAATGTTTATTACTGAAAAACGCAAATGAAATTATTGCAATAAAAGGCGGATTATTGAAAAATAATCAAAAATATGCTTAGATGGTTTGGATGATAGAACCGAAGGATGGGGAAAATAGTGCCAGAAGAATATTTAAAAATAAGTGGGTGATGCCTTAGAAAGACGTGGTACCGTCGATCAAGTACAGACACATTAAAAAAACAGGTTTCCGGAATCTTAAATTTTATAGTGGGTTTCTGGAAACCCTTAAAAACCCACTGAATGACAGCTTTGGGTATCATAATCTTACTTGCTCCTAGCAGTTGGGCTTTTTGTGTAATTATCATACCAAAAATATTAACTTTTGTTTTCGTATCATCGAAGATACAAAATGGTGAATATTTTCATTTGAGTTTTTTGTATTTTTATAGAAAAGTATTTTTGACAGTTAAATGGATATTTCTAAGCTCCACAGCTTATTATGGAAACTGGAAACTGTGGCGATCAGTCCATAAAGGGGAAAAAGCTGTGTCTACTCTAAGAAAAACGATCCATAAAATAAATTTATTTATGGTAGATAAAGAAAAAATACGACCAAATTCTGATCGAAATGATTTTTTTTTGTCACAATCGTCTTACATTATTTCATTGTTTATATTTGACGAATTTATACTTTTTTAGTTAGCAACCTACCTTTAGCCATACATTTGACTTCCTCAACCTAGTTTTTTCTTGCGGGATACATAACGCAAAGCCTTGCATCCGCATACTGCTTACACTAAAGGCTGTAAAACATCACCCCTTTTTTTATTATTCACCTTTCTTTCATTTTATCGATTGATGAGTGTTCCCTGCTCATTGTAAAATATACTGTAGGGTTCGATTTCGTTTGCATTGTCATAATAATCAAATATGTGGATGTTCGAGTAAGTTTTGAAAAATTGTGGCAGTCAAATTAATAGAAAAAACTGTTAAAACAAATAACCATGAAATAAGTTATACACGCTTTCCGAGATTTTCGAAGATTAAAACAAATTCATAAAAAAACGAAATGCATAAAATCCCTTAAATATGACAGAGCTTTGAATCATTTTAACGGAAAGGTAAATAATTATAAGCACATCTAAAACGGCCGGAATCTTTGAATGATTAATACACGATTGGTTTTAGATATGTACGATATGTACTTAGCTCGTAGACAGGAGAATTAAACTAAAATACATAGTATATACAAACAGGTATGGAACTTGTACGCTCATTTTTTCAGTTGGCCGCAACAATTAACGAAAGATTATAATAAAATAGCCATTTTTAAATATTCAAGTCACAATAATGGATACCCGAACTTGAAATCTACAATAAACTTAATTTTCGTCATAGAGTAGACGC